>OX438532.1:28465986-29715986 GCA_949316355.1 Bruchidius siliquastri | reverse complement strand
AATTACACGATGAAAATGCGTGATCGTATTGTTGAATCATTAGACAATGTTTCATGCTGAACAATCGAGTATAAGTAGTTGCATATGGTACTTTTATGCCTAAGATGGAGGATGTATTTGTTTATTGCGCAGCGGAAACATTAAAAAATTACCAATTGTAAAATGACTCCGTGCTTCACTCAAGTATAATGTTCGGACAAAAACAACCTGCACACGCTACCGGGCTGTCTCATATAATAACACCAACCGTCACCAACAATATTAGAGAAGCTCAACGAGACTTCTAACCCCTCGAATGAGACTCTTCCGAAAGTAATTTTTTATAGAACCTGAGCATTGTGGTAAGGGCTGCCGGGGAGTTTGTTCCTCGATTGTTGCTATTCACATACTTTAGGTTAATGTGAATAGACCTTCATCCTCTCACAGCGCTTCTGGAGTGCGATACGTTTAACGCCTTTGTGAGAGGTTATCCATATATAAAAACTCATCAATGCTTGCCAGAGCTTACAAAAACATAGATCTAGGGAAGATCGTCTGGTCTATATCGAGTCGTGCAGCTGATATCTTGGAAAGTTTTTGATTCTGTTTTATACCAATAGTTGGATAGAACTACAAGAATTATAAACAGCTCGTTAGTGCAATTAACTACCACTTCTTCTTGTGTTATTTGATAGGCACATGATTTTATGGAAATTTGTATCGTTACATCGTTGACCCCTTTCGGATAAAAATCGAAGATCGCAGTAAGCATTACCTCAAGGTATTCGGATATTCGATCAAAACGAGCTGGCTTTATTCAGATGATGCGTATCGGATATGTTTTTGGTGTTATTTCTTCATTACTTATATTAAAATTGTGTAACTGGGACATACCGCTCGAAAAGCAAATCCACCATTGCCGTTACTCAAAATTGAACAGGTGAACTCGGTGAGTACTCACCAGAAAGTATGCTGGGGTTCAAAAGCCTTATAGAGATTTATCTGGAGTGCACTCACTTGTGTCTCATTAAACAAACAACTGATTCGACGGAACTAGGACGCTAGCTGAAGTATAGTGTATGCGGTTGTAGAAGGGACTGCAATAAATTAAGAGGATACAGAATCGTCACAGACAAAATTATGATTCATCGAGAGACAAATTTCTACACATAACGTCAAGTTAAGTGGAATTTGTACTATTCATCTGGATAGGCCTCATTACCTAGAGGAGGTTACGCATTCAGCCTTAGGAAAGCGCACACTGCATACGTTTGCCTCCGAAATTAATCAAGCCGTCCGAAAACGTCGGATGGCATAAGAAACATATCAGGTCACAGACTGCAACAGAATAGCCGTACAAATATGGTGAACAACATATCTTGTTGCCAACAAGGCATATAAAAGAGTGTGTGCATTATTACACGGCATAAGGTGAACACGTTCTACCTTGTCGATCTTGCTGGTTTCGGATATTTTCAATAAACGTAGCAGGTTGTGTACTGTGCCAATTTTACAGTGACGTCTATATGCTATTAACAGTCTGTCTGTATCGAGTTGTCAAAATAACGTTGTACGCAATGCGCTGCGTTTATTGTAGACTAAAACCTCAGTTATTAACTGAATTGAGCGCGAATGACAGATATTTTATTCCAAGTAAATCTCATCAACTAGCTTGACAAGAAAATTACATGTATGTCTACCTGCCATGGAGATGGGGGGATGCCCAATATTTGAGTCATCTTCCATCAAGCTTCTGGGGATTAAATTCAACAATAACGTGTGTATTGGCCTTGCTCGGCGTTTCAGAAGCTGGGGGTGCTAATCCGATCTGGAAAATTGTATTTGCTGACTGACCTTTCAAAGGACCTCCACAGTCTGGAACAACGAATAAAGCGACTGGTCTGTTCATACTCTATAGATTCCAACATGATGTTCGCCTGAACTCTCTTTTATAATAACACCAAGAGTCAACAAAGACTGGAAGGGACCAAGGGGCGCATCCTCACCAGATCTTCTCAAACGAGCCTCAAAAGCCATTCAGAGCGTTTTGGGAATGGGCAGCCGGGGAGTATATTACTGTTGTTGTAAAATGTAAGATCAGAGTACACTTTTACTTATAAGTATTTCCAGAATCTTTACACCAGAAGCTGTAATTTCTGTAGGATCAGAAATTTCTGAAATATTCATGGCAAGCACGATTCTAACCTTTTCGTTTTTAAAAATTATTGAGTTGACTATCACACAGCATCAGGAACATTTAGAATTAGGATTATCAAAATATTACTTCAAAAGTCTTCGATTATTCACTTACATTTAACGTGTCTACAACTTTGGTTGTCAAAATTCAGCACTATATTTTCATTCCAAATTGAGTCGACTGTTGCCGCCCATACAAATAAAACGTGCAGTTTTTTAATCAATAATAAGCCAGGGGAGTGATATCTATATCACGAAACACCAATTCACGTCTATTCGTACTTCTTTTCAACGGCTTGTCTGTCCGCCGATACGCGTGAAGTAAAAAAATCTGAAAAATATCTCAATCTTTTAATTCAATGTTTGTGAAGGTTCTATTGGACTATACTTATGTGACATAGATCTTGCAACGACAAAACTACGTGGAAATTCAAGTACTACTGTAATCCTATTAGTGTACTTGCATTTCAATAGTACGTTGCCCAGTTACTTTGGTATGAAGGTTGGGCACTTATCGAATGTTTCGTACTTTGTTGCCTGATCTCTTCACGGAGCGATACCACTTGAACGTCTGTTTATATTTTATGAACTCTGAAGATACAGAGTAGGGTGGCAGGTCACATTCCGATATTAAACGTTGAGCATTTAACTCGCTGCTTTGTGTGAATGAGTTTTGTCTTGAGATGTGATTCTATCTATTATTTGTTTTTTTGCCATTACCATTGGTCCACAAATTCCTCAGAAATGAAATTACTGAATGTACCTGACTAGTAAAAAAATGGATATCTACATTTCACGACACCTGACTACTATTTCGTTCCTACAATTGTATTTATCAGGTAATGATAGAGGCACATTATTCGGAGCGTTTAAAATGGTGTCTATAGCAAATTCATTACGCCATTGACATTGAGCTTGAGCTAGGCATGTTTACTATTATACACTTATGAAAATAAAAGCACGAATCTCTCAATTTGAGGGGAATGAAAAAACCATTATATTCTAAATAAGTGTTTGTACTTTTTTATGTGTCGGTACTACATATTTTTACACAAATTACCTTTTGGTAGTACAATATAATAGAGTTGAAAGCTGCAGCAATTTTATCGTATTAATTAGATCGCACTATGGAATTTTATTTAGTGTTCCATGATTCAGCGCGAAGGACCAAAATCACATATTCCGAAAATTGAGCATTGCGAATTAAATGTAACTCCATAAACTCATATTGTGATTTCTATCTATTATTAGTCATAATTGGTTTGCTACTTTGAAGTTTTATATGGTTCAAACTTAGACTCAGATAAAATCTTCGAATAAAATCAGAAATAAAATATCAGTTGTATACTTACAGGATATTTGAAGCACTTTTATCCATGCCAAAATGGAAAATTTGATCACAAACTAACTAGTGACTACCCACATCATTAGAGAAAAACATTGGATACTAAGTGGCGGATCATGATGATCACTTGGTATCTGTGTTGTTTACGTGAACTGCGGAATGTGTAGAGAGAATCCATTTGTAGGCTGCTACAGTGCATCATTTGTAAGAGTTGCCATGTCTTCTGGATTTTACTTCAATCTGAAGAATATTCATTCATACCACTTATGATATTGTACTTCGTAGAACTTATTTGGTACGCAGTGTGACAACATATGAGGGTAATGGTAGGCAGCCAGTTGATTCAAAATTTTAATACCTGATCTTATTTGCATAATCGAATACCGATGCCGATATCTTTTATTCATAAGAAGTATGATCTGTTGTAATGTTGTTAAGCAGCGTCAATCACAAACAAAGAAGCAGTCATAAATAGGTACTTTAATAGGCTAGAAGCATTTGCTTAATAACATTTTTATGAAATTTTCACGTACTTATCAGTCTGTGGAAAATCACTATCTGGTAGTGGCTTGATTTCAATTTTTTGCTATGTCTTGTTACGGGTAACTAAAGTAAGTATACTCAAAGTTTGAGATAATCGATTCTTTGAATATACTTATATACAGTAGTGAACTTTTCCATATTATATTTAAAGGATACGCTTTTTTTCTATAACTTCTCATGATTCGTATATGGGCGATTCTCAGATAGCTGTGGTTTTTTGTGTCTATAACTTTATTAATTATCCGACATGATTTTTTTTGATCAGAAAATTATAAATCTGATAAATTTGATAGTATTTTAACGTCGACATTGTATATTAAAGCCTAAGTATTCATGGATCATGAATAACTTACAGAAATATACCCAAAATATCAGTGCATGTTTGATTTTCGTTTTTCAAACTAAGTGTTTACATTTCGATAAAGAGTCGTCTTATAATCTAAAGTTTAGCTCTTATAATTAAAATCTATTATAAAAATTGTTAATTCAATTCTAATGTTAATAAATTATAAAGATTGTAAAAATCAAGAAAGAAAATACCCTAAATGTCTCTGTATGATTATCAAAGTCCTATAATGTATTGTTTGTTTTATTATTTTAAGAATTTAAAGAGATTTAGGTAAATATTTTGAATATTTCATTTTGATGTCAGTACCGTGGCGGTGAAATTTGCATGCATTAAAAAATAATAAGCAAGCCGAACAGAAATGCTTGAGGCGCACACTAGAAACACCGATCTATAGACTGGCCGATGCTGACTGCTTAGCCAGCACCATTTGGCTCATGGCGATTTTTTTAACACCTTAAACCACGCCACTATATACTTCCTCCTTGCCTATCATTTTTCTTTTCCCTAACCTATATTCTCTCTCCCACATATGCGGAGTTGAGTTGATATTCGTGGCTCCTTTGTCCTGTTTAATAAGGCGTAACTGTCGTCAAAAGATGAAGATAATCTTTTTATAGGAATTTGTTGAAGAATAAAAAAGCTCATATAAATCCAACAAGCTAATTGTACAGAGAAGACCAATTCGGCGAACTGATACTTTGGAAGGGAAATATAGCTTTTTTATTATCTTTCGTATTCCAATGCCATATAATCGTAATTTCACATCATTCTTTTGATCAGCTGATAAAAGTCATATAAAATATGAAGTGGAAATTGGCATAAACTTAATACAAATCTAATGAAGGTAAACGAAAAAGTAGGGGTCACGCACGTGGTCATCAGGATCCCGGTTTCCTGCGCAAATGCACATCTTTTCCATCAGAGTCTTACGAGGAAACAACGCCTAGAACCATAGACAAAGGAGTGAATGAAAGTCGAGATCTGAAGTTTTCAACATTTAGGTAGTAGTTGCGGAATCTTTGGATGGTAAAAGAAACAATAAATGTGAAATAAAACAGCAATCTAAAGGAATTAAATAGCGTATTCAGTTTTCAGACGCAAAAGAAAAAGTAAAAAATAATAGTTTTGTCGCTTCCACCAGACGCCTAAATGAAAGGCAAAGCAACAAAACAAAAAAAACAATGCAAGTAGGTATTTATTTTAAAAATAAACATTTTCATGAAATTTTACAATCATTATTCAGTTTAAACGATATAATTGAGTACTTCCAAAATAAGTAACAAAAAAAATTTCCTTTATGTTTATTTTTCAAATTAAATTTTCACTTGACGATTTTTTCTTCGATTTACGTTTTGGAGAATGAACGATGTATATTGTATAATACTAACAACTCTCACCGCACCTACAATTTCGTTGACAGTAGGTGGCATACCTGCTTTGGTTTACCTGTACTGCTGTGGCCTTGTTACCTTTGGTTTTAACAGTAACACTGTATATAGGTATAGGTATGTAAAGTTGGCTTAATGCGCTCTTTTTTTTGGTCACGACGCAGGCAACCAGCATTGCTTACCATCTTTTGAAAAGTTTCTATCTCCAGTATCGAACACGCATGCTTGACTTAGACGATGGATATAACTTCATGGCCGATAGAAATCGCATCATTGCTTCAGCTTTTTCCATTACAGATATTCATTAATACCATCATAATAATTGATAGAGAAAATCTTTTAGTGGAACGTCGTACACCTTGAATAATTTAATGAAGACTAAAAATAGTCAGGTTACATCATTTCACGTCCAAGCGATGTTGGTCGGTGATGTCATTCTAAAAGCAATACTATCAGGAGTGTATTGCGTTAAAATCCAACTTTAAATTTAGTAACGACGATGATACCTACATAAATGCATTATTAAGACGCACCACCAATAACAAAATTAAACTCTCAGAAATATATAAACAATATCATGGATATCTAAATATCAATAAATAATACTTAAAAGGACAAATATATACATCCAATATTTATTTTCACTATCCAGGACATTAGTCAGTTGACAAACTGTCGGAAAGGGTAAACAGCAAAAACGTTGTTAGTAGTCATCGCTATTCGTTTTTTGTCCAATAATAATGGGTCAGTTTGGTACCAATCCAAAATAGTTTTTTGTTTCAATACTATTCGTTAAAACGCCTACACATAAATGATTTTGGTCGAAGAGAAGTTTGTTCGGCGAAAAAGTCTGTTCAATCAAAAACGATGGAAAACTGATGTTTGTGTTGTAGGGGGTATGTCGGTTTTCGTCAGCTTAACTTATTCATACAAGTTACAACCTGACATTTCCACATCCACAGGAATAAGCCTTCGTAAAAACAAACTGAATTAGACGGGACATGATATAGGTATCACAAACAGCAAGTACGGACCTGTATAATTATTAACAATAACATCTCAACTCTTCGTATGACTGCATGACCAGTAGCGTGCTAAATTAATCGGTGCCTACCACAAAGATGTGTTCAGGAGCATGCATGCATAGTCATCTAAAAAAAAGTATCCGACATCGGATGTTCTATGGGACGTCAACATGAACTCGATTGGGATACTTGTTACTGGCTGCGCAGTATCCACGGAATGCTTGTATCATAAGTAGCGTATATACCCATGGACCTACTTCTAAATGTCGACCCACATCAAAATAAGATATGATGTTATTCGTAATGTGGGGTTTTGTAATGGAATATTTTGCAATAACTCTGTAAAATACATCCATGACATGCCGCTAAGTTGGTTGAAGACTTAAAAGTAACCATACAATTATATTATTATAAAAAATATATAGAATTTTAAGCACAGGTTCTCTAGTGGATTAAGCAATAGGAAGTAAACTGATAAAGAAACAACGAATAGCTAGTTGTGTTCCGCTAAAACCAATTTCTTACAATGGTGCCTGACAATAAAATATATATGAACTAAATAAAGTTCATTGTGGATATAAGTATAAAGAAAACAACATAGTTTACCAAAATCTACATATTATGCTGTCAGAAGTATTTAAATTATATACGTTCAAAACATAAGCTGTATACCATTTTCAAAATAAGTTGTGTAGGAATGCCCTATAGACATCTATCTTTTATCCAACAAAATAAGTTGTAACATGGTTCTGGGAAAAATACGTATAGCGTTTGCTTCAGAGAGCCAGGATCAAAGTAGAGATTTTTTCTTTCTCAACATTAGCAGACTCATATCTACCTAAATTCAAACCTCAGACTTATGTCTTCTCCTTACTCCTGTGTTGTTGTTCACATCTCTTTCCACAGTTCTATCGAATCATGGATAATTTAAATCATGAATAAAATGATTTGATAGCACATAGACAGCTGAGCTGTCGCAAACCTTTCCATTTGATTAATTTATAACATAGTTTCGGTTATAAAATAGCATAATTATAATAATTAGCGTAATTTTAACAGAGATCCAAGCTGCTGGTATTGATCACTCTATGAATAAATTTTGTCTTACAGAATTAATTAATCGCACAATCCTCAAAAAGTGATGATTACTTTGAAGGGGGGGATACTAACACGTACGCCACTGAACATGGCCTTCTCCCACCTCACTAAACGATTCTGACGCACTGTCCAGCCTACTTGACGAACCAAACGCTCATTCAAAATAGCGCGATTCCTTGAGCATTTTGAAAAATGGGTAAATTCGTAGTATTTTTTGCATTTGTTGCAGTCATAAATGTAGGTAAGTAATTTGGTTAATTCTTAAATATTTCCTGTTTTGCTCTTAATTGCATGACGAAATTCGTGTTTGTTCCTTGAGTGAATTTCCATTTCTCGATATGCATAAAAATAAATAGATGATCTACATTTATATGAACAGATGTGTTCTTCTGTCCAGTGATCATTCATTGAAATTACTTTTTGAAATAGTAGTGAATATTTATTTCTTCTTTTCTTCATGAAAGACGAAATAGAATCAACCGAGCAATTATCATTTTCTACAATCCATGTTGAGCACATGAACGCTTGTTGTATTTTTGTGATATCCGGTTTTCTACTGTTATTATCTGCAAAGAAATTACGGCTCTTGAACTAGTCTGACAGATATTTTCATTAAGTCTATTGGCAATTGAATTAGAAAAGGTTTTTTTAATCTATTCTGTTTTGTTTAAAAACTCTTGACTCTTAAAACTTGAGCGTCGTATGTTTTTCATGTTACAGTTATTATTTCAATGAGTAGTCAATTATTCCTTTCTTAAAACTGATGGCACAAATTAAATTGAATCAGTGGTTCTGAATCTTAATAGGCAGTGACTAAATTGAATCGGATCTCTAAAATTTCAGTTGATTACGCCAATAAATGCTAATAAACTTAAAGCTAAACAAAAAATAGCTTTAATAATGTTTGGTATTTTCGAGACCCTGAAAATATTTTGATCACAAATTTAACAATTTTTTGATTATCTAAAGACAATAACACCAAAAGTTGCCAGTACAGCAAACACTAGAGGGGCGCAGCGTCAGCATCCTCACCAGGTCGAACTTCTAACACCTCGAACAAACCTCTTCCAAAAGTCGTTCTTTTGGAGAACCTCGGCGCTGTGGAATGAGCTGCCTGAGAGTTTGTTCCCCGATGGTTACAATCTACAGCGCGTTTCAAGGTCAATGTAAATATAGATTTATCCTCTCGCAGCGCTTCTGGAGCACGTTAGGCTGTCTGCCTTTGTGAGAGGTTATCTATATAAAAAATACCACTGCTTATATGCTTTTATATGTATAGTTAGCAGAAACCCATCTGAAACTAGGATGGGCGCCTGGTTCTCGGTGACAACAACGCTCGCAGAGGCGAGGCTTCGGGCTATTCAGGACATGACGAGGTGTTGACTGTATACGACGATTATTTTTATAGTGTAGCATGATATTCTTCTCGTATTTATATTTGTAAAAGATGGTGATGCCTTCATACTTTTCAGATACTGAACCCGCTTCTTGTAAAATTACCTAGGCATTAACATTTTGAGTATATATGCTCCATATTTATATGATTACTGGTAAGGAGCTTGTTAGTTCCACTTAATTTCAGTCTATGATTCATTGTAACGACATCCTTAATACTTTGACTCACCTTTTAATTGCAATTCACAATAGTTGGATGTAAACACGTCAGTTTAAATTATAATTTCAAGCGAAGGTTATTGAGCCCATATGAAGGTATTATGAAAAACGTATCTGAAATGAATTTATTTTTGGTCAAAAAGTCATATGACTGACCATATTTAGTTTTTCTTCGTTTAACTCTGGAAGTACTATTTAAAAAAAATGACACAGGGTTACTACTACAATAGGAAGAACAAACGTTCATTGTAGAGTTATGAAATTCATACAGTGGCGCGTTGTTGTCAAAAGACGAAGAAAAAACATGTTTAAACTTCTAACTAAACTACTATAAGCTTTTGTCTCCGGTTATCCTCCGTAGTTGTTAGACAGTTAAAATTTACCACTAAAATATTGCAAATGATGGACTTAATTTTCAAGAGCCATGGATTCAAAATAACAGTATACATCTGACTTATAAAATTATTATGTTATGCATTTCTAATGTTTCAAACAAGATCTAACTTTTCTTTTTTTTTACCTTTTACGGCATTTTAGGGCACAGTTACTTTTTCTGAAGGCGCTTAATTTGTTTCGCTCCTTATTTAGTATTTATCGGTAGACTACTGCATTTCAACTGAATAATGATCACAAATCATTCGGAATATTCACGAAATGAGATTTTCTTGGGTTTGTCTTATCTGTTCGTTAGTATCAGGAAGTTGTTCTACCTATTTGTCATTGCAGCTTTTGTCATGTCACAATTATGTTCAACTTAAAATAATCCTTACAACATCAGTGTTCGAAAAATCCGGTTTTTAGGAGCAACATGACCAATGAATTATGTTACAAAATCATTATTCATTTTGTGTGATGTCATCTTCCATATGCACAACATACGTTACCCAAAAAAATGCAAAGGAATGCCTTTCAGATCTTCAAAGTGTTGTTAATAAACATTTAATTACCATTATGTTCTGCGACTGCTATAATATATAGCAGTACTGTCCAGTTTTGATCTTCAATAGAGATCCTAATATGTCTACTCTCTTAGGTTCTATGGAACCGCTTTGTTGAGGGTACCAACAGTACCGCTGTTTGATAGTTTTAATTGAATACAATATTCAATTTAATCAAAAGTACAAACAATGACTACGTTGTGCCTCAGAACTCTTTCGTGCAACAAATATAAATCTCAAAATTATGACATTTCAGTCGCGCATGAAGAATTCTAAACTCCAGATGTCTCGAACTAAAAAACTATTTATGTTAATGATAATTGACTTAACTTATTTGCATGTTTTACTTTCAGGTTACACTGATAACACTATATAACGTCAATCAAAACAACTACATTCATAACAGCTATTTTTGGATCACACATAAAATTATTTTTTCGGCAACAATATTTCTGGGAAACATATAAATTATATTTATTATCTGAGTGAAAAAATTGGAATAAACTCCCATGAACAGTATTTTGACCATGTTCATTGTATATTTTTTAGGCTTATCCTTCTATCGTTAGGCAATTGTTTTGTTCTCAAGCTTGTTCTCCATGGAAGTTGTGCTCTACTGATCGTCTTTGTATTTTTGTAAACCCAGTGTTGCTAAATGTATGTTCATGCCCACTTCATGTTGAAATCTATCTGTATTTTGAACATACGCCACTCAAATGTTATAAAATCACAAGTTCTTTTTCATCCTGCTTGCATTCACTAGTTGTTAAAATGCATATTGCAAAGGTACTCCAGGCTATATATGAACTAGTTAACGACTTACGACAACGTTATGTTTTGCCAAAGTTTACTAGTATAGTGCCCAAAATATGTCAATCAGACAATATTTTGGTTTTCTCCAAAATTTTTCTCTCGATCTCTTCTTTTAGGTTTTAGTTGCACGTATTACGGGTCTCCCAAATTCCTTCGTTCTCCCTTTACTGTAGAAGTTGGTACGTTGTACTCTTTTCACGGATATTATTATCTCCTTTCTTTTTGAATGGAATTCATTTTTCGCACATCTGTACTTCTTTCTTGCTTTCTAGTTTTTCCCATTTCATTGCCGTCTTATGGTTCTTGTCCAAAACCTTCGTCTTAGTAGAAGCGAATACATCTGGTTTCCAAGAGTAGAGACGATATAATTGTCGCTTTCCCATGTGACGTCCATTCCAGAAGCTAATGGTTTTACATTTACTTTATAGTTGAATATGTCCTTTAGAGAGTTTGCTAACTTATTGTCGGTTTATTATGGATATTGCTTCTTTTCGGAACAGCCGATTAAGACAAGGTTGCGTATCTCAAACAACGCCCTCTTGGAGTCGCCAAAGTGGTACCGACCTGTCATATTGTAGAATTTGGTCCTACTTTTTTAAATTTAATGCAATTCTAGTCACCACTCTGTATAGCAATTAAACATCTGATTTACCACAAAACTATTTTTCAGCATCTGCTTTGAGATGCTATACCTGCAGAGGAAGTGGTTGCGACCAATCGTCTAGCAATTGGGTGAAGACTGATTGCGGGGCCAACGGAATCCAACCTTACGCTGGACATGTGTACGCTTGCATGAAGCATACCTTCAGAGGTACGTATGGTGGAGCCATATTATAATTAACACGGTGGAGATTGGACATTTACCATAAGCGCCGGCGTTCCCCAGGGATATATATGCTTTCTCAAGAGCTTTTTCGCTTTACATCAATGGACTGTTGGAAATAACATCTATTTCTATCTACAGCTTCGTAGGCGACAACACTCTTATATCCTACATGGAACTAAGCAAACCACTGTCATCCTGGGAGATCTGGCTTCGGTGGAGACAGCACGCTTTCTAGATTCATGGGAACATTGAAATAATGAATTGTCGGATGGGGATATACTGGTCTGCTAAGCGTGGAGATGGAGGGCCGTCTAATACTCGACTCATCTTCCATGGCATTTCTGCGGTTTAAAATCAATGATAGCATGTCCTCGTACGACTCCGTTGTCGGCTTTGCTTGGTCGCCGTCATTTTACAATATATATAAATTTCAAATAACAGGTTTTATAATTACTAATGTTGACACGAGCCTCAAAGAGCGTCGAGAAATGTTTGTTGAATCGTCGCAGAAAAGAGTGCCTAGATTTGATTGGATACCAGTATCAATATGTTGCGTTTGTTAATGCATATGAAAATTTATTGTTCAATTTTAACATATGATGGTCTATTTTCAGATCGAGTCAGTCAACATGAAATGGTCTCGAGAAAGTGCATCCAAGCGCAGAAAATTGGAAACGAAATTGTCCAGAAGTGTCCTGAGAATGACGGACAGACAGTTAAATGTGATATTTGTCAGACCGAGCTCTGTAACTCAGCGCCGAAGATTTCCGCAGGCGCCATCGCTGTAACAGGAACAATAGTCACATTTTTATTCTCAAGACTAATCTAATCAAGCAGTATACCCAGTAAAAAAGAAATAAAAAGTATACACCAATGATTATTTATATTTTTATGTGTTCTTAATATACTAAAAGTTACCAAACATTTGTACAATCTGTATCGAGACCAATTGAAACGTTCTGGTAAAAAAAAAATAGAAATATAAAAGTTTTATAATCAATGATCAAGACACAGTTTTTTTGATGATTTTGTTGTTTCTATCGATTTGGGTAAAATTGATTAGCATTTTTTATGTAGGTACTGTTTTGCGTCTGAAGCATCCAAGTTTATTAATTATGGCATGATACATTTTATCTCAGAAGAGCAAATATCATGGATAGGCCAATATTGAGCTTATGATCTATATTTCAAATTATACCACATAATTATGTAATTTACAAAGCAAATACGGTTCAATATATTTTTTTTGCAATTTGTTAATTTGTTTGCTAGGTTGACTCATAATATCAATCGTTAATTTTAATTCTTTATATAGTTGTGTCCTAAATTGTAATATATTGTGTGTTTCTTGTTTATGATTCTATTTCTATTATCTAAAATAATATCACCTGTATAAAATATGCAAGCACCATTTACGGGGCAAAGAAGGTCGTTAATCAAGTTGAATCAGCACATTGGTACTTTAAAAGTACAGGATTAATGTAAATCAAATCCGCCTGAAATTAGTGAGTCGATAAACAGTTATCCAATAGCTTGGAGTTCACTGTGCAAAATAGGCTAATCAGATTTTTTATTTATTAGCTTGACTTGATTAATGTAATGGATTTTTTCAATGTATAAATGTTCAACGATTGATTAATTTGTAAATGTGCTCATGTATTGACGAACCGAAAGCATAGTTAGGTAAATATTTGGTGGAAAATTACTGAATAATATCTGGACAAAGAGATCAAACTGTAAGCTGAAATATATACATCTTCATATAGACCTTTATACATATCTCATAAATCTGCAAAAACTAGTGTTTGCATTACAACGACCAATGATTATATTTCTTAGCAGAAATCGCTATTGTTACAGCCTGGGATGCACATAATTTTTTAACGAGACCAAAATTCACTACACCTATCAATAGCAGGAATGTGTTGCCAAGATTTGAATCAACGTTTATGAACCAATATTGTATTTTAGTAAATCCTAAGTAGCATACCCGGAACATCTCGGCAAAATGTCAGAGTCATAGGGGATATACGGTTCAAAGGTTATAATTCCTTCCATTTCTTCCATTGTTTGCACAATTTGTGTCTCACAACGTTTAGATTATAGTTTTCAGGTGATATTTGAATATATCATATGTAATGTTGTGCAATCCAAACCCTACAGGAATCATTTTCAGGAATTCACTCGAAAATTCAACCTAAAAACTACTTTTCATCTAACATCTTTGGTGGCAATTATTTTTTTCGTAAAGACAATCAATTCCACCATGTTTATGCTTTTTGATTTGCAAGATTGGAGTGTTTTATCCTCGTAAAGCAATAAGTTAAACAATGAGTAGCAGCAAAGCATCTTCCATCTTAAATAATATTGTCTAATCTAATTCGTATTACAGATTGAAGTACAAATAAAAAATATATATTCAATTATTAGGAGAACGTCGCGGAAACCTCATGAAGCTAACAAAAGCTACATATAAACATTCCGTTCAGGTGCTCCTAGAGTTTCCGTAACAATAGTGGCTGACTGTTCATAGTTCCCATAAGACGTTATGGACAGGTTCTACTATGAGTTACGTTTATTTGACATTATTTATATGCATAATACGATATGGATACAGATGATTGAATATCCTTGAAGAATTGGAGCGATTTTTGTATTGCTCAAGAAGGACCTTAAATTTCAACATCGGGTCTATACTAATGTTTAGATAGTCCAATCAGTGACCGCTTGTTGATGAAAGAATATGCCTCCGTTGTATTTACCATTAACGCGAGCGTTCTTTGAGGATCAGTCTTTTCTCCACTGCTTATCTTGCTGTACATCAACGAACTGTTGGCAATGCATTTAATACTGTCTACAGCTTGCTTGCATGGAATTAGGCAAACCACTACCATCCCGAGAGATCTCACTTCGACATGACAGCACGATTTACAGACGAGTGACTATACTGAAATAATTGGAGAATTGACGTACACAAATATAGCTTAGTTAAAATAATGATAACCCTGGCAAAAAGGTGACATGGTGGTCTGCCTGCTGTAGAGATGGAAAAGGATACTCTAGTGACCTTCCATCAAGATTTTGGGAATCGATATCGATAGTAACATGTCATGTTCCAGGCCCCACGGAAGTTTTATTCACCCGACAAGCTATTGCTGAATGGCTCAGATCAGACCATCGCTGGAGTGATCGCATGTATGGGAATATGCTCCGAGGTACTTTCTGATGCTTCTTGACACAATCCAGAAGCAACCAATACGTTCAGTGGATACCCCTTGAAAAAGTACCTCCACATTGAAGGAGGATGACTAATCTGTTCAGATTCTATAGATACCATCATGAGTTGTCACTACAACGAAAACTAGAAGAACCCAACAGAAACACCAGGTCGAGTTTCCTCGAACGAGTCTGTTTCAAAAGTTGTTTCTATGGACAGCCTCGACGTTATGGAATGAGCTGCCGGAGAGTTTTTTTTCTCTGATAATTGCCATTTACCGCGTTTTAAGGAAAATGTGAATAGACTTCTATCATCACGCAGAGAGAGAGAGATGTATACATTGATCGATGAAGAAGATTCAATAAAACTATTTTTTATTTATTATATAAGTTCTCCGTTATTTCGTAATAATAAGACGTGAATTTCATATATAACCAAAAGCCGTAAGCCGTAGCAGATTAAAATTATTTCCGACAGCTCATGGATTACGTCCCAAAGGTATACGAAGCAAAACCTAATATCAATCACATATGCATTTTACTAACTACTTATGTTACGATATAGAGAGATCACTTCAACTATAATTATCACTTTAATTAGGTACAATGTCTATCGTTACGATATGTTACGGGAAAATTCAGACCACCATGATGTCATATTTGGGTACAATTCGTTATTACCTGTCAGGTGTAGTTCAGGCGCTGCTGTTGAAAAATGCATTTTGGTTGGTTCTAAAATTGCGGTATTTCATTTTGCTCTTCGTGCGAGCTGCAGTTTAGTGAATTTGTAAGCTTGCTCGACCATGTAGTTTAGTTACTGACTCACGCTGTGGGATTCCGTTGCATAAAGTTCTGCTCTCCAAGTACTGCATATGTGTTTTGGCGAGGAGGCACAAAGCTGCACATGCGAAAATTATTGTTGGTCTGTTAATCATCTTGTAGAGATGAATTTTATTGATTACACTTCATTTTGAGGTTCTTGGCGTACAGTTTTCGGAACGTAATTTGGAATTTGATTTTTAACTCTTCAGATTATCAGACCGTGACTATGCAACAAATCAGATTTGCATTTAACATTATTATTTATTTTATTTGTCGTAGCAGTTAATTAAAATCAAATATGACTACTGTCACTAAAGTTTCGGCTGTCTAAGGTGAACCAATGATCATAAATATCATTTATCAGCTTAACCTTCTGGGTCTCCAAATTAGACTATGTATGGTGTAAAGAAATGATGAATACCCCCACTAACTCGCTATTGCTTTCTCCTTCTATCTGATCACCGACGTGACGTCAAGTTGCTACGCTCGCCATTCGCTATTCGCCTCTTGATTTTAACCACTGCTAGCTAGCTTGTTCTGTCTGTTAGTTAATACAAGAAATCCTCCATTAAGTTTTGTGTCACATTCCTTCTATAATCTTCCAGAATATGGCGAAATTTTTAGTGCTACTGGCATGCGTTGGACTTTTCCAAGTCGGTGAGTTATGTGAATAGTTTTGCTGTAGTTCAACAAGTTGCAAAACATTAACGTTTTTTTTACATAATTTCATTAAAAAAAAAGACAGTCGCAGGCGTTGATTGCTTTCACAAATTGCTTATTGATTTTACCGAGTTTGGCATGTAAGGCAACTGTTATCTGCTGGGCAACTAACTTTATGCTTTTGACTTGAGCTCTTAGATTTTTGCGTCTTACATATTTTTTTGCCCAAATATTTGGATTTCGACGATCCAAATAGTGAATAAGTTTTGAGATTTGCAACTGCACTCATTCCAGTAAATTTGATGAAGAAAAGTGGAAATTCATTTATCACAATTTGAAATGACTCAGAAACCCGTGAATGCAGTTCATCCCACAATCTTTTAAATCTTTTTGTGTTTCGCGAAACCTTGTCGTAAGTATACTGGCCCCTTCCCATTCTGGAAAAGAGTATCTATTTGACCAATTTATAAGACGATCTAGAATTAATTTTAGGACTAGGTAAATGAGTGAAATTCTTCAAAATTGACTTTATAGTTTTATATGATTTTTCGAGATATTTTCCATTAGTGTTTCTCAAATTAATTACGATTTTGGCGATTCCAGGCTTCACAACAAAACTGGTATAGATATAGAGCAATTATTTTGATCTGTGTTATCTGCTGGGTAACTAACTTTGTGCCTTGCCTTTAACCTGAGCTCTGGGATTTTCGCATCTAACTTATTATTTTGCCAAAATATTCGGATTTCAACGATCCAAATAAATTGTAAGATTTGCAACTGCAATCCTTCCAGTGAATTTCTAATGTTTCAAACAAGATTTACTTTTTTTAACCTTTTACGGCATTTTAGGGCACAGTTAACTTGTTCCTGAAGTTAATTAGTATTTATCGTTACAGACTACTATATGTCAACTGAATAAAGATCATAAATCATTCGGAAGATTCACGAAATGAGATTTTCTTGGGTTTGTCTTATCTGTTCGTTAGTGTCAGGAAGTTGTTCTAACTATTCGTCATTGCAGCTTTTGTCATGTCACGATTATGTTCAACTTATAATCGTTACAATATCAGTGTTCGAAACATCCGGTTTTCAGGAGAAACATGAGCAATGATGATGATGTTACAAAATCATTATTCATTTTGTGTGATGTCATCTTCCAGATGTAAAACATACGTTACCCAAAAAATCCAAAGGAATGCCTTTCAAATCTTCAAAGTATTGTTAATAAACATTATTTAATTACCAAAACTTTCTGCGACTGCTATAGCATATAGCAGTACTGTCCAGTTTTGTTCTTCAATAGAGATCCTAATATGTTCTCTTAGATTCAATGGAACTGTTTCGTTGAGGGTACCAACAGTACCGCTGTCGAAGTTTGATAGTTTTAATTGAATGCAATACAGTATTCAATTTAATCAAATCAAAAATGTAGAAACATTGCACAAAGTTGTGCCTCAGGACTCTTTCGTGCAACAAATATGAAGCTCAATAATACATTTGAGACAAGTATGGAGAATTCTAAACTCCAGATGTCTCGAACTCCAAAACTATTTATGTTAATGATAATTGACTTAACTTATTTGCACGTTTTTCTATCAGGTCACATTGATATCACTATAGAACGTCATTCATAACAAACTACATTCATAAAAACTATTTTTGGATCACACATCAGACAGTTTTTTGTGGCAACAACATTTCTGGAAAACAAATAAGTTATATTCATTATTTGAGTGAAAAAATTGGAATAAATTCACACGAACAGTATTTTGACCATGTTCATTGTAGTTTTTTAGCCTATCCTTCTATCTTTACGCAATTGTTTTGTTCTAAAGCTTGTTCTCCATAGAGGTTGTGCTCTTCTGATAGTCTTTGTATCTTTGTAAACCCAGTGTTGCTAAATGTATGTTCATGCCCACTTCATTAAAATGAATATTGCGAAGATACTCCAGGCTACATATGAACTAATTAACGACTTACGACAACGTTATATTTTGCCAGATTATACATTAGTGTCCAAAAAGTGTCAATCAGACTATACATTCCCGTATTTTGATTTTCGTTTTGCTTCTACTGTTGAAGTTGGTACGTTGTACTCTGTACAAAGATGGTATTATCTCCTACTTTCTTTTTGAATGTATTTCATTTTTCGCACTTCTTCCTTTCTGTCTAGTTGTTCCCATTACATTGCCCTCTTATGGTTCTTGTCCAAAACCTTTGTTTCCGTAGAAGCGAATACATCTGGTTCCCAAGAGTAGAGACGATATAATTGTCGCTTTCCCATGTGACGCCCATTCCAGGAGAGAATGATCTTACAGTTACTTTATAGTTGTATAGGTTCTTCAGGGGGTTTGCTAACTTACTGTCGGTTTGTATGGATATTGATTCATTACGGAACAGTCGATTAAGGATAGGTTGCGTATCTCAAACAACGCCCTCTTGGAGTCGCCAAAGTGGTATGCGCAACCACGGTGTGATGGGACTGGCGTACAGTTAGTTGCAAGTTCGAAGTTTGACATACCTCCTATATTTTATAGAAAGCACAAAGTCAATATTACAATGGGCTAAGTCTTCTCTGCAACTACAATAAAATAAGGACTTGAATTCAAAAATCTACCCACCGACCTGTCATATGATAGAATTTGGTCCTGATTTTTTGAATTTACTGCTTTGCTAATCACCACTCTGTATAGCAAATAAATATCTGATTCACTATAGAACCATTTTTCAGCAACTGCTTTGAGATGCTATACCTGCAGAGGAAGTGGTTGCAACAAATCGTCTAGCAAATGGGTGAAGATTGATTGCGGGGCCAACGGAATCAAACCTTACGCTGGACATGTGTTCGCTTGCATGAAGCATACCTTCAGAGGTACGTATGGTGGAGCCATATTATAATTAACATGGTGGAGATTGGACAAGCGCCGGTGTTCCCCAGAGATATTCCTTCTCAAAAGCTTTCTCGCTTTACATCAATAGACTGTTGGAAATAACATATGATTCTATCTACAGCTTCGTAGACACTCGTAACACATATCCTACATGGAACCAAGCAAGCCACTGCCATCACAGGAGATCTCGCTTGCGTGGGAGCAGCACGTTGATCAGATTCATGGAAACATTGAAATAATAAATTGTCGAATGGGGATATACTGAACTGCTAAGCGTGGAGATGGAGGGACGTCTAAAACTCGACTCAACTTCCATGGCATTTCTGCGGTTTAAAATCAATGATATCATGTCCTCGCACGACTCCGTTGTCGGCTTTGCTTGGTCGCCGTTGTTTTACAAAGTATACAAATGTCAAATAACAGCTTTTATAATTACTAATGCATGTAAATGGCAATGTTTGTGTTCACTTACGATGTCGAATTTCCACTGTGTACATCATGGCTTGCGAGAGTGTCTAGCAATTTTATATAGAAGTTGACACGAGCCTCTAAGAGTGTCTAGAAAGGTTTGTTGAATCGTCGCAGAAAAGAGTGCATGCTTAGATTTGATTGGATACCAGTATCAATAACTTCCTTTTGTTAATGCCTTTGAAAATTTATTGTTCAATTTTAACATATGATGGTCTATTTTCAGATCGAGTCAGTCAACATGAAATGGTCTCGAGAAAATGCATCCAAGCGCGGAAAATTGGAAACCAGATTCTCCAGAAGTGTCCTGAGAATGACGGACAGACAGTTAAATGCGATATTTGTCAGACAGAGCTCTGTAACTCGGTGCCAAAGATTTCCGCAAGCGCTATCGCTGTAACAGGAACAATAGTCACATTTTTATTCTCTAGACTAATATAATCAAACAGTATACTGAGTAAAAAAGAAATAAAAAGTATACACCAATGATTATTTATATTTTTATGTGTTCTTAATATGCTAAAATTCACCAAACATTCGTACAATCTGTATCGAGACCAATTGAATGGAAAAAAATAGAAATATAAAAGTTTTATAATCAATGAAAAAAGTTTTTTGATGATTTTGTTGTTTCTATCGATTTGGGTAAAATTGATTAGCACTTTCATATTCTGTTTTGTGTCTGAAGCATCCAAGTTTATTAATTATTGTATGATACATTTTATCTCAGAAGAGCAAATATCATGGATAGGCCAATATTGAGCTTATAATCTATATTTCAAATTATACCACATAAGTATATCTTTTTGCAATCTGTTAATTCGTTTGCTAGGTTGACTCGTAATATCAATCGTTTATATTAATTATTTATATAGTTAGTATAGCCGCGAACCTATTAAATTTTGTAAAATTTTCCTCAATTTTCTTAGTACAAATTTGGAAAAGATTATTCCATAGCAAACATGCTCTTCTGTATGTCGAATACAAAAGAATACATATTTTTCCCACAATATGTATTGTATTGTCATGGGTCCTTAAATCGTGGACAAATTTTCAAATTAATCATAAATCTCGAGGTCGGAGCAAATTACATAGAGAGATATCGTTACATTAATAGATACCCTAGGCTACAATTTTTCAAGAGTCTGTGACATATAGGTCAAGCTAAGAAAAATGTGGTAAAAAATACTTCCTGTTTTGTACACTGAAATCCAGATTATTGGAAAGCCGTTTTTTACAGTAACACTTTCTTCTGTTAATAGTATTTGTATTTCAAATTTTCATTGAAAATATCAATTATGCAAGTTATCTTTTACTTTTTGGTACAGTGTACTAACATAGCAAATTTTTGTTTTCTAAACTATTATTTATCAGTGTCGGTTTCTCTTCGAAAAATGAGGATTTTTATGAGGAGTCGCTTTAGGTGTAGGAAAAATTGTTTGTTCTAAATATTAAGAAAGTGATTCAATCATTGTTTACAGGACTGTGTAGGTGGCCTTTTGCAAAGTAAAACTACTAAACTATATTTTAGAGACGTAATTGTTGATTTGGTGTCTATGTTATTGTAATTTTCAAAATTTTCCTATTTACCTTGGAAAAGGGTACCGACACATCCAAAATAATAGTTAAGATTATTTAGTAGTCAAATATAGTTTTGATTAATATGCAGAAGGGATAAGATGAAAATTTTTTCATGTTCCTTTAGTTCACCATCTGCTTCGGAGGTAGTCAAAAACAACAACATTTTCATATACATGATTATTTTATCATTTATATGCATAATACGATATGGATACAGATAAGAGTAAAGAAATGCAGCAATTTTTTGTATTGCTCTAGAAGGGCCTTAAATTTCAACAGCGAGATATAAAACGTATTTTTGAAAAAATGAACTCCAGAAAAGCTAGTCTTCCAGATCATATACTAGTAATCGTCCTGGAAGCCTGCCTCAGAGCTCTTCTAAATGTGTTGTAAGACGGTGGATCAGTCGAGTACAACCCATACATAAGAAGGACAAAAGTAATATAGACGACAACTACAGACGTGTGAGTCTGCTCTACATCATATTTAAGGTTAGGGAGACTGTAATTAACGTGCAACTTCTGAAGTGTTCGAGACAACAACATCATCAATGATCGTCAGTTCGGCTTCCACAATAATAGATCCATGAGAGATCTTCTGGCCAACGTCATCCATATGAGAAGCAGATTGATTGAGATTCATGGAAAGTCTCAAATTGTCGCGCTGGTGCTCTCGATAGGATGTGGGATGAATGAAAGACTTCTGATCAAGCTTGCTGCCTATGGGGTGCCATCTGGTCTATACTTATGTTTAGATAGTTCAATTAGTGATGGAATGGATATGCTTCCGATGTATTTACCATCAACGTGAGCGTTTATTGAGGATCAGTCTTTTCTCCACTGCTTCTCTCGCTGTACATCAACGAACTATTGGCAATAAATCTAATACTATCTACAGCTTTGTTGCATGGAACTAGGCAAACCACTACTATCCCGGGAGATCTTACTTCCACGGGACAGCATGATTTACAGACGTGTCAATACATTGAAATAATTGGCTCTAGAGACCTTCCATCAAGATTCTGGGAATCAATAACGATAGTAACATGTTCCAGGACCCACAGAAGTTGTATTCACCGGACAAGCTATTGCTACAAGGCTAGACCATCGCTGGAGTGATAGCATGTATGGGAATATGCTCCGAAACACTTCCTGATGCTTCTCGACACAATCCAGAAACAAGCAATACGTCCAGTGGATCCGTCTGAAAAAGTCCTCCACATTGAAGGAGGCTGGCTAATCTGTTCAGATTCTATAGATACCATCATGAGTTGTCACTACCAAGAAAACTAGAGGAACTCAACAGGAACACTAGGTCGAGTTTCTTCGAACAAGACTGTTTCAAAAGTCGTTTCTATGGAAAACCTCGTTATGGAAAGAGCTGCCGGAGAATATTCACTCTGATAGTTGCCATTTACAGCGTTTCACTGACAATGTGAATAGACATTTATAATCTCGCAGATATATATATATATATATATATATATATATATATATATATATATATATATACCGAGAAAGAGTGATGCTTTTTTAGAAAAATAGTTATAACCGATGAAGGAGATTCAATAAATCTATTTTATTTTTAATTTATCATATAAGTTCTCCGTTCTTTCGTAATAATAACTCCCCGAATACTGCAACATATTTTAATCTTTGCCTTTCTTTATGTATGCCATTCACCAAATGCATATATAACCCATTAGGAAAGCGATATCAAGGTCAACACGTTGGTAATGATACATAAAGTTCTGCTCTTCACGTCCTGCATCTGTGTTTTGGAGAGGAAACACAAGGCTGAATTTTATTGATTACACCTAATTTGGAATTTGAATTTCAACATTTCAGTAAGTTTCTATTAAGTCACCCCCTAATAAGGAATTACATTTATGTACGTGGCAGACTTTTTCTGTGGTATGTATGATTCCTAACATTAATTTTGATCAACCTCCAATCTGCTCATTTCATTACCTTTTCCACATCTTGCTGTAGTCAGATTATCAGACCGTGACTATGCCACAAATTAGATTTGCATTTAACATTATTATTTATTTTATTTGGCGTGGTAGTTAATTAAAATCAAATCTGATTACTGTTACTAAAGTTTCGACTGTTTAAGGTGAACCAATGATCATAATTATCATTTACAAGCTTAACCTTCTGGGTCTCCAGATTGGACTATGTATGGAGTCAAGAAATGATGAATTCCCCACGAACCCGCTAATGCTTTCTCCTACTATCTGATCACCGACGCGATGCCAAGTTGCTACGCTCGCCATTCGCTATTCGCCTCTTGATTTTAACCACTGCTAGCTAGCTTGTTCTGTCTGTTGGTTAATACAAGAAATCCTCCATTAAGTTTTGTGTCACATTCCTTCTATAATCTTCCAGAATATGGCGAAATTTTTAGTGCTACTGGCATGCGTTGGACTTTTCCAAGCCGGTGAGTTGTGTGAATAGTTCTGCTGTAGTTCAGCAAGTTGCAAAACATATAGTATTAACGTTTTTTTTGACATAATTTCATTAAAAATAGATAGTTGCAGGCGTTGATTGCTTTCACAACTTACTAATTTATTTTACCGAGTTTGGCATGTAAGGCAACTGTTATCTGCTGGCTAACTAACTTTGTGCCTTTGACCTGAGCTCTTGGAAGGAAAGTGGACACTCATTTATCACAATTTGAAATGACTCAGAAACCCGTGCCTGCAGTTCATCCCAAATTTTTTAAATCTTTTTGTGTTCCGCGATACCTTGTTGTTAGTATACAGGCCTCTTCCCATTTTGGAAAAGAGTATCTATTTGACCAATTCATAAGACGATTCTAATTTTAGGACTAGGTGAAATTCTTTAAAATTGACTTAATAGTTTTATATGATTCTTGGAGACATTTTGCATTAGTGTTTCTCAAATTAATTACGATTTTGGCGATTCCAGGCTTTACAACAAAACTGGAAGAATTAGTTATGTTGTTATATATCACCTGAAATGTAAAAATATATTATATGAATATTTGCAAATTTCGGAAATTGTTTCAGATAGACGTTTAGTAGGACCTATTTGTTATTTTTTATTATTATTCCATTCCCAATACATATTCTTAAGATATCTTATATTTTATTTTATAGAAAACCATCTCCAGCTACTGCATTTAATTAGCAATCAAGTTAATAGTTCTGATTGTACTAAACCGTCTATGTTTTTTAATTGCATTGAATTTAGTATGAGAGATGACTTTTATGAGGTGATTATTAAAGAGTCGGTGACAATGCTATTAAGATTTCTAACCTGAACCAGTCTGTTTCCATTTCATTTGTGAGCGAACAAAAAGTCAGTTACATGGATTTTCGTGATGTATATTTCATGAACCGGATTTACGTGTACTGATACTCAGCAAAATAAGAATATGCTGCCTTGATTCTTACCCGTATCAAAAAGCACAATTAATTGACAATCGGGTTTCTGACAATTCTCCTGCTCTGTTCAGCTCGAATTCTACATTTTTCGCGATTACAATACTTTCTCTTCAGTTGACAGTGCAAGTAGAAATAAAAAGAGATGATAAATTGGGACGAATACTACTTTTCAAGGAAAACCTAAAGACTAAAACATGATCGCAGATATGAATTCATTTGGATACATCCACCATTTAGCAAAAAATTATTATTACAATTTCAAATGAACAGCTTCCAAGAAGTATTGGTGTGACTTTCAGTAATGAATTATCTATACGTGATAGTGAATTAGTCGTTCAATTGTTAAAGTGACATTTCGTTATATTGCTTTTATTCTAGAGACTATAAATACCTCTATACATGTTGCCATTCCTCAAAGGTTGAGGGGATTTTGAACTATCATTAAAATACCTATGACTGATTTCTTGACACAAGAAGTGCAGTTGTTTGTTATTTTTACATTCATGTTTTCTATGAAAATCAGGAAAGAAAACAACTTTTGAGGTTCGAGTTCATAAAATTACCTCGCACCTTTCATCAAATTTGAAAAACTCGTTGGCAACCTATCCTACAGCCCAGCTTTAGTTCATTGACAAGGCAATGTATAAATAGAATAACCTTTTGAAATTTTAATGGTAGCTAAACGTGTACGCCGATGTGTATAATAATGTTCAATCAAGTTTCTTATACAAGTCACGTAAACTGTCATAAAAACGCAACGCAGTTTTTTGAACAGGAGAAATTTGATTAACTGTGTTTCTAAACGAGGTTGATTCTTTTGAAATTGTATAAAAAGTGGCCATTGGTTAATGAATACTGATGTAAATGTTACTTTTAAGTACTACATTGGAAGTGTTATGATAACGTACAATTTCTGATCTGATTAATATAACTTCTGAAACCCATTCAGAGGTTGTTCGAGATTTATCATGCACTAATTGACACTAAATATTGTAATTGCAAAACATTTCGGTTCTGAGATAGGTATAACGTTTTTGGCTGTCTACTCATTTCTATGATTATTTTCTATTGAAAATAATATACTTAAAATTGTCTGCCTTTATCCTTTTTACCACCCAGGAAAAGTACTATTTGGAATTTGGTGATTTTAGTAGATCGCTACTGCTACAAGGATCCGAGAGCATTCGTAAGTCTTTAAAAAAAGGCAACGGATATGAAAAAATGATCAACAATCAAATACCAGAAATTCTCACTAACATCCATTCATATCCCCCCTCCCCAAGCAGTGGCAGAGTTCACCAAACTTTACTGTCATTTTTTGGAACAAAATACTTAAAAATCACGGAAATATAATAATATGACATTCATGTATGTCGGTATATTGGCGTTTGTGTCACTACGTAATATCAGTGACCTATTATGACGAAATTTGGGAGGGATATGATATGGTGTCGTAGTAGGCAATGCTGTTTAATATTTTGAAAATACGTGTATCGGCTGCAGAGTGATTGGCGATAAATAAACATTTATAAATACCTCTTCAACCTCTCTAACCTCTGGTTGAAAACACTTTGGGAGATCTTTAAATTCCTCAGTTAATTTTTGAAAATGTTTCATGCAGAGATGTGATATAAATTAGGACTTCGTATAGCCGAATTTGAGTTTGAATACCACTCTAATAGTATTCATTGCATTTCCATTCTATTTTTAATTCTCGGCTCTCGAGATCCCGTGCATTTGTCGGAAAGTTAAAAATATTTTTGGCTTTGGACTATCAAATACCAATAAAACTCGGAAGTCGTGAACCAGTGTGAAAAACGTTTTACATATGATTTTATTTGAAAATTTGGTATATGAAGGCTTCGTTCCCACTGAAGCAATGAATATAAAGGTGAATTGAAATGAGCACAGTAGTAACGAATAACAACAACTAACTCCACGTAAAAGAATAATTCCTGCTTCTCCCGCAATTATATCCGGGGCCTCGTCTTCACGAGATTTTTTCACGCTTTCCACGTCTACCCCAGCGATCATGCCAGTGTGATGAAGCTACATTCCAAAATCCATTGTTAAGCAGAAAAGTCGACCTTCCTGTGTCAGCCGCTATAGGCAATATTCCGAATGGCTTCACAATAATGAGTTGCATATACGTAGTCACTCTACATTGGAATCTCAAGAATAAATATCTATAAAAAGCATCTATAAAATTCCTCAATTTGATGATGTTATTTTAAAAAAATTGTCTTTAGTGGGAGTGAATCATTTTTGCCATTTATCAGTTATCGTTCAGACGAATAGGGATATTTACTACCCATGCGATTTGTATGAATCAATATTACGAAGCGAATGATTGAGCTTTGAATCATTCATAACGATAAAAAAATATGAGTTCACTCAGAAATAATAAAATCACTTGTACGGTTCGATAGAAAAAGCCGTATAAGCCAAACCAATCTAGTTGTACTTTGAGGTATTTCTGTTGGAGGTAACGAAAACAAACCAATATGTTAACAAATGTTGTTTCCTTTTAGCGTTGTGTCGCCGCGAAAGATGGCGCAAATCAATATTTTACTTTATTCAGGACAGTCAGGCTCCAGATAGTCTGGATGTAGGGGACATCGCTGTTTTTACTTGTGGGTTGACCTAGTTTGGCTCTATGAAGGGTAAAACAACCACAACGCAAAAAGATGATGAACCAACATGTATACCTTAAAGTCACATTCTCTTTGGGTAATTCCTAGTTTCTAGTTATATTACATATATATGCACACATAATAGGATGTTTTCTTCAGTAGTTTGTACTTTAATTTTTAAACCTATTTTTTGTGTTTCATTTCTTGAATAATAATATCTAATAATGAAATTAATGAGTCATTATCGTTCCCCTCATTACGTCAGTCCTGAATAAATTGACCCTATTTTACTGCCGGAATGTGGTATTGGAATAATTGTATGCAATATGTACTTCCAAGAGATGAGTTTTTGGCTACAAGCATAAACGCCCCGTCACCAGACGTAACCTTTTCTTCAGACGATATATAGCATTTACATTCGGTTGTCGTTGTTACGAAACGATATATCTTAAATGACTTATCTGCCAAAATACCGCAAAAATAAATAACATATGCCGTTATGAGAACCATATCACTTTAATATGTTTTCTTTGTTTTTCATAATGCGTATGTAAGAAATTGATGCTGATCCATGTGATTAATTTAAGTTCAAATGTTCAACGTAAGGTAATGAATTGGAAACAGATATATCGACCATTGAGTAATTAGGAGCTAGTTGATTGATTTTTAGGACTAACATCTAATTTGCTTTGTTATATTTTTGAAAGCTAGACAAAATCAACTTATTATTAATCAATCAATCAATATGTCCCATGCTTTATCAATTTATTGTGCATTGATAGGAAACAAATGAGTCATCAGGGGTACATAAATTATAGAATGTAGCACAAGGAAGTCACATTTTGTATGAACATTTCAGTGTTCATTTTAATATGTTTTGACGACCCATAACTGTTTTTCATTATAAAGAAGTCATTGTCTGCTTCTTTTAAATTAAATATTTTTATGATTTTTTGAAACATGGCATGTTAAGAAATCATACACAATAAAGATTATTGTCACTTTATAGAATAATCTGTTACAAAATAACATATAATAATAATAAATGGTTTTTTGTCAGGATACATTACAATAGAAATGCGAAGAAAACCATTACAACTAGGACTTCCCTAACAAATTGTTCTCTAGATATCCACACACATAATAAAAAAGAACTGTAAAAAAATGAATTTAAGTTCAATAGGTATTTATCTGTTAGCTTAGACATAAAATGAATAAATATAAAAATAATATCCTAGGATGTTTCACCTAACAATTTTTTTTATTCCCCGTCGAAATTGTTTACTAGACATGTTTTCATAAGGAATTGCGAATTTATTGTATAGGCACGCAATTTTGTGAAAAAACGGAACTTTAAAGAATTTTGAAGAGTTCAGTATGTATTACACAACGAAAAAAAAGGGCGATGAATTTGTTTCATTTTGGTTATTTTATTGTTGTACGTCTCTTGCAAAAATCTGTTATTTTTCAGCGAAACCAATTTTTTTTGAAGAGTTCCAAAACCTTTTAGTACTTTTACCTATCCTGTATCAAAAAGAAAATGAGGTGCGTGTGCGTTTTAATAATGAATAATAATGCGTGGGTTATAATGAGTCGATCTACTCCAACCCATTTGCGGTGATTTTTGTTTGAATCGAGAGAGTGCTAATGAAAAGCACGAGGCTGCATTCCAGATAACATTTATTCCGAAATTCAAGTTTTTTTCGCATATCTGTGGTCAAAAGTAATGCATACAAATTAGGTATAAAAAGCTAAACAATTAATTTACAATGTTGTTGAGAACTATTCGTGTTGAAGGTCGTTGAAATCCAAATACCGGAACAAATGGAATAATGTAATGACCGAGCATAGACGAGACAAATTTCTTTATTGGACCTTCGTTTACATGCTACTTTTTTGCAATTCGATCCTTATCCATTATTGCCTTCCATTGTTGTAAGTCATTGTTTCGAATTCATTTTAACCTCAGTATTCACATCTTCTAACTATAACACTATTGGATGTGCTGCACGCAATCGGTTAATCCAAAGGTGAAATGAAGGCCTTCAAACTGAATGACATTTATTTGTGATACCCTTTATCATTATTAAGTTGGTTATTGAAATTATATAGTCCAGTATAGCTTGCCTCTTAATTGACCGGGAACGAGAGCATGAACGATAGCTTGAATGAAATTCATAACAACTAGAAATGTTAACAATAATGGTAAGCTTTCCGGAAAAGTTGACCAATAATACTTTTTCTCGTTCTCGAAACCAATGAGGAAGCTTCAAAAATGCTCATGCAATGGAATACAATCCTATAACATGCACTTGTTGCTTTTGAACTTCGAAAGGCACATTTGTTGCTGTGATCTGTGGAACTTTGCAAATAGTCTCCAACAATATCTATTCTAAAATAATATTTTTGGAATGAGGTGCTCCACTTTCTAGTTTTTGTTTTTCTTAACGTAGTAGTTCTAGTTCTTGGTCAACTGTGCAGCCGTCTTAACTCTCCGCAACACTGCAATGTTTTTTGAAGACATTTGGTGGATCAAAGCAGTGCCAAATTGAGAGGTTTCTTAATAACACACCGGTCTTCTGCACTTTGGAAATCATAATAATTGGTATTTTTGAAGCAAAAACAGAAAGGCTCTTAAATTCAAAAAATCAAAGAATGCAATTTCTTTTGGCGTGGATAAAATACGTTCTAGCATATTTCTTTCAACCTCGGTATTTACACATTTGCTTTCAAAAGATAGAACCGAGAGATTAATTTTCACTAGCTGTAAACTTCGAATGAGTTTATGATACTAGTAAGTAAGAAAATAGGAAATATGATAACAAATTTATACAATTTAATTCCATTTAAATCATTCAATATTCATAATAGGTATTGCATTTCAGGGCGTATTTTTTAAATTTAATTTCAAAATACCAGGAATCCCAAAATTCCATCCTAATATTCATTTCTAAGCTGATGCCATTGCATGGAAAGTACAGCGTCAACCAAGTTAACGCTATCATTTTTTTATAGATTTCAGGTTTATGTATGATTGATCTTGTCACATTCTTATTCAAAAATACTCTCTCTAACCAAAAGGTGTTGTTTTCAGCATATGGATTGGAATGCTACACTTGTTCAGGTGACAAATGCGAAGCCCACAGTAACAAGGAAAATTGGCAGAAACCTGTATGTGGAAAAAGTAATGATCCTAAATTGGAGCCTGCTTGCATGAAACACGTCTACAAAGGTAATTAAGATTCTATTTTTTTAGAAATTTTATGAAAAGTCCAACAAATTCCAGTCCTTATATCATGAGAACCTTGGAAAACACAAACCTGGTTAAACCCAAGCCCAGGGGTTGTTCTCTCCCGATTCCGGGGATTTTCACCACTATTATGTACCAGTTTTCTAGGTCTTTAGTGGGGTTTGCTTTTTTAATTTTTAACCTTGATGTTTTCATGGAGGATTTCAGATTTCCCCTGGGTCCGAAATGTTTTTCGGTAGCCTGGTTCAACTATCAACCTATAAAAGTTTCAGTATGTCCATATGCCCTTTAGTGTAGTGAGGTAGATACCATTTCGCATGGCATAGAATTAATATAAAATATTTTCCCCAAAAACAAAATTGATGTTAAAAACTTTCTGAAGTATCACTAATGACCAAATCAAGCATCGGCTGCAGGTTTCGTGGTAGGTCGCGCCAGAGGAGTCTTTTGAACTTTAGGAAACATGATAACAATAAGATGATTTCCAATAGTTGAAAGTGAAGTGTACGTTTGTAAGTGTAAAATATGTTATCAGTTACTGTTCTGGTGGGATCACCAGGAAAGTTACATCAAAAATATTGTGCTCTGAACTGAACTCAATTCAAATGAATTGACAGATTCCACAAGAACTCAGATCGTGATCCAATAAGTAGATGAAGAATCTCTCAATTTACACATTTTCTTGAGTTTTCTGAATATCTGGTGATAGCAAACCAATTTTCGCAGATTATTTTCTGAATTTTGAGGTTCTCTAATTTTTCATCACCCGTTACAATGAAACTACTTAGAATTTTATGGAGACTTGTCTTTTATGTTTTATATAGCTTTATTTGGTGGGGTTTTGATAGTCAGTATAAGATTTTTGGAAGGTTAGTCAGAACATAGGGAATGAAATATGATGTCAAAAAGCGTATTTCGCTCCAAATTTGATCAAAATCATTAAAGCGGTCACTGAGATTACGCGTTTACAAAAACGGCAACAAACATGCAAACCGACAGAAGAGAAGGCTTTCAAACATGTATCTAACATTTAATATATTTGAACCAGGTATAGTGTGACCCGTTATTTGATAAAAGTTCAAAAATTATTTGTCCAATTTCAACTTGTGAGACCCTAAAATAATTGTTTGTTTTGTTTCCCCTATTATGTGTCGGAAGTAACAATATTTTCCAAAAGCAATCACGTGACAGCGTTGGAAAAGAATTCACCTTGATGGGTCCAGCAATTCATTATCATACTGATAAATGTTATTTATATTTATGTTTTCGCCACGCATAACCCTCTTATCTGGTTCGAAAGTTCGAATTATACGGTTATAACAACAGATAAGAATAGGTGAACATTAGTGTGTATGTGGCCAAGTAATTTTCCAACTGAGCTGTTGAATTTCTTAAAACGACTGGGTGTCTGAGGGTTATATAGAAAGAATGTATACATGATCTTTTGAATGGTAATAAACCATGATTTTTACTATCGGTACCACATAAATCATACACTAGCTCAGTAGAGACAATTGCTAGAGAGAAAACCGAGAAAAAACATATATTTCAGTTGAGTTTTTAGGCACATGCTTTCGCCTCGCTACCGTAATATAACAATTTAAACATATTTGTATCGAGAAAACATCATTGCTCATTTGAATATCAGCCAAGGTTATGCAAAATAGGCACGTATGACAGTTTTACGGATCATTTATACTTTCTCATTTAGTTTAGTCAGTGTCGTTGCAAAGGATCTATGGAACCCAGGGAAATTCTGTAATCAGAGCCTATTTGGAAGTTCAGCCTCCCCTTCCCGTTGAAAAACCTGAAGAGCAAAAGCCTTACTACTGAAGGCTTTCAGCCCACTATTAAGCGCCGCGTGCAGCCTGCGTGGGCTCCAAATGCCCTACTCTATCTACGAAACATGATATTTCTTCCAAAGCGAATCAAAAAATATTCTCTACAGTGGTTTACATGTACCTACTTGTCGATCCCGTAAAGGCAGGCCAGGCCAAATATAGATGTATGCTGGGCTTTTGAATGACCAAGTGAAGTTTTTTTGTGGACGGCTTGCCGGCTGTATGTATATTATGCCAGGATTTTTCGGCAAAACACGTAGCCAAACATTTTGATTGCATTTCGAAATAAAACGTTTTTGGGTGCTTAAGGTAAATCATAGTAATTCGTGGCTCTTCGAGTGACTTTAAAGGTACTATGCCGTTTGATTTATTGTGTAGAGACATTCTAAGGAACCATGGCAAATTGACCGGATAAAGTTGATGCTTTATAATTAGGAGAGTATATTAAAAATAAGATATTCGATAATTGATGTATTATTTTTTTATATTTATTTTGGTCTTATGCTGCATTTTTGGCTGCCTTCCATTTTCTAAATAGCATTTGATCTACAATATCGATTCAGTTTCATTTTGTGTGTGTGTAGGGCTTAATGCTTTTACATAGTTTGAACTATATATGACTGAGATATGATTGTATATTTCTGGTTTTAATATGAATGAATTCATAAATATGTGAATATCTCGGTGTCATCAGGTGAGCAGATGCTGGTGTTATATCTTCGCAGACACAATTGATACATATTGACAGACAGACAGAAATTCTTCTTGACAACGATCGACTATTTAACAGAAGCAACTTGCAAAAATAGATATTGAATAGATATCTCAACGTGAGCTGCAATCTATATTATTGTTTTCAGGAAAAACGTTTTACAATGAATAGAGCTCTTAAAAAAGAACGTCTTTCCTCCGAATGGTTGCCGGTGGCTTACCATTCTAAATTTAGCAATAAATGTTATGTGGGGCGAATGTTCTCGATTTCCCTTTTTCTCTCATGCGCCGTGGATCTGCCTTTGGTTTTGTTTACTGTTCTACTGCTTGTACAAAAATGTGACAAAAATATTGTGAAGTTGAAAGATAATTGAAGACAGAAAGTTAACAATCATAATAATATGGACATCTGTATAATTACTGATATTCCATTCCTCTACAGACAATACTGGCAAAGAAATGGTGGAAAGAGGATGCCACTTGGTGCCGACATCCGGTGACTTCAGTTGCCCCAGAATTGGACAAACTACCACCGTCAAGTGTACCACCTGCAAAGCTGATCTTTGTAATTCATCGCAAAACGTCAAATTCAACATTTTTGCAATTTCTGGAGTATTATGTTCTTTCCTTTTTACAAAGCTGTTTATGTAAAACTAGGGTCATAATATGATAATTTAGTTTCTAAAGTCTGTTTATGTGTAAATCCCTTCTATTTCATACTATTGTAAGACTATTTGTTTCCAATATTACCGTTTTTTGTTCATATGTTAATATTTTTCAGGTAGTTTACGTAATAAATATTTGTTATTAATATGTTTATATGTATGTAGTAAATGTCAATGCTTATTAGTAGTGCAATGGGTATATAAATGTTCACTGAGTGCTATTTATAAAAAAATGGGTCATATATTGAAAAAGGTCTCAACTCACGTTCCAAAATAAGGAAAATGAAGAACAAATATCTTTGTTCAACAAATTTAAGAGAACTCTAAGCCGTAGAATATTAAATGAGTTATGAGTAGCCAATGAAAAATATTTTGAACTATCTACCGACAATGACTTAAATATGGATCAAAACGCGTCACTGAAAGAGAGTTTCATTTGTGTTAAACACGCAATTTTTATATGAATTTCTACCGCATTAAATTTGGGTGTTTCATGAAAAAATGAAATTCATTGATGATCTTTTACCAATGTGAATTGAAATATATCTCGGAGGTTCTTGGCATAGGAGAATGTTTTTTGTTGAATTTAGGTATTAAATGTAACCTCGAAAATAAACTCATCTAAGTGTCGCCCTCTATGGGGACGCCCATTGACATCTTAAGAACTCAAAGGTCCTAACACCTGGACAGACTTGAAGGGGTAACAGATGTCCCTTACGACATCTGTCAACAAAGGTGAACTGATTTACAGCGACATCCCTTGTTCTTCGTAAACACTTTTCCGATGTACCGTTACTCGACTCATTCATATCAGACGCTGACAACTGATATTAGTTGTATGCTCTCCACTATGCATCAGACTAGATTATGTATATACTACCCACTAGTTTTCAATTCCAAATTAATAACAAGATGAATGAGCTGTAATATGAGTAGGGCGGAAAATGCTAAAATCGCGAAAGTGACAGGGTTGATTTGGTTATTAATATGTCTGAAATAAATTTGATTATGATATATTTCACTGCAAATTACAAATAGGACATAAAATTTTAACTACAACTTCATTAATTATATGATGCAAGGTTACTGAAGTCACTGAATCATACTAGCATATTGTATTGGAGTAAACTGAAATACTGGGAATGAAAAGACTCACAAGACTGAACTAGAGATTCAGAGATAGTATTTTCCTTTCATCTTTATTGATATTCCATAAAAGCTGGAAACTTTACCACTACTTTACAAGGCTCAGATTAGAGTCTCGTTGAAATTGTGCTCGTATGTATGAGGATGAGCCCCGAAGTACACTCTGAAGCTTTCGGAGCAATACATATAGTGGATACGTCTGACATTACCACGGACGTGCTTAGTCTAGAACACTGGAATAGTGGCTGATCTGTTTCTTATCTATATATAAATTCTGCCATGTCAAATTTTCGACCGAATTATCGCATTATCGCGGGTAATAACAGCAAGAGCTGTCAGTGCAGTGAACATTAGAGAAGCTCATTGGACTCATCTTCACCAGGTCTCCCACGTTCCCACGTCTCGAGAGGGTATCTTCCAAAAGTCATTCAACGTTGTCTATGTATGTATAAACATACCACCATTGCAAACGCTTCAACCACCTGAGAGAAGGTATCATCCCCCAAAACTTTTTCAATGGGAAGTCAACTAATATTTCGCTTAACCGGGTTCTAGTCATTTAGGGAATATGAGCTTTAAAATCTAAACAATAAGGTTTTACAAAAATCAGATGGAGTGCTGTGGAATTTAGATTCTTCAATGGGGTATTACTTGACCCCCATCCCTATTCAAAAAAAATTGGGGGATGCCACCCCATCTTAGGGGGTTGAAGGGTTTTTGGAGTAAGAGTTGCCCCTCACAAAGACAAACTTTATATGTTTTTTTTAAAGATCGAGTTTGTTTTTCAGGGTAGTAGCTTTAGATCCAAAAATGTATGTCGAGAAATAACACCGGAAGTGATCCAGAATGTTCGAGGACGACAACTTGTATAACTGTATTAAGGATGGAATAACATTTCCTGCATTTACTTACATAATTATGTTTCTAAGAATTTTTCTAAAACCTTATTGTTTCGAAGCTTCATATTTTCTAAATGAGTAGTGCGTTTTTGAAAAAGCTACAGTGGGTATAGGGAATTCAAAGACCTTCTCAGCGAGGTATCACTATCCCCCATTCCCATTTAAAAAAGGGGGATGACACCTTCTCTCAGAAGGTTGAAGTTTTTGTAATGTTTTTTGGGTCAAAAGTTGTTAATAAAAATAACCTGTGTTTTTTTAATCTTTCCGTAGCGGTTATGGCTTGCGGTACGTTTCAATTGGTAACCCTGTATGTATCTCCTCACAGCGCGTTTGCAGCGCAATAGGTTTTCCGTGAGAGATCTATGAAAAATTACCTCTAATAATTATGCCGTACTATTTTTTCTATATTTCCACCAAATGATATGTACATCACAGAGTAGGTTACATTGCTATTCCCATCAAAAATCATTTTGCCTGGTCGAATCGTTTACGCTTTCACTTTCACCCAAATATTTTTTAGTAGAAGTGTATTGAAAAAAGTGGAATTTGTTTGTACTATATAGATGTCAAGCATAACAAGCAGAGCTTTGAGTTCTAAGAACACTTGGTAGTAGCCAACCCCGATTGCTTCAGAAAAGGAATGAGTACATTTTTTTAAAATACACTCCGAGCTTTTGTTGAAAATTAATGTTTGTGCTAATTGTTCAGATTTGTACATAGGAAATCATTGACTGCGAAATTTATACATCACATTACTACAAAGTCTGCCGGCATGAATTCATTATATATGTAATGAAATAACAAAGTTTGACATTATTTACTCTCTACGCATGTCTGCATCACGAGGATCCATAGAATCATTTCCGTCAGTCTATCTGGTTTGAGTGTAGGTCTGGTTATTGTCACTGTGTAGATGAAAATTACACTCATTTTTAATAAATTGGATCAGAGGTGGTGAAATAGTTTTTTTTATTACATTTGTACGTATTCAAAAGCATTTAAGATCTGTTACGTGTAGTAAAAAACTTTTTGTGGAACTTAACACTTGTACCAAATCCCGTTACTGTATGTTTTAAAAATTTCTGATCCATTGCAAGTGTAGAAAAAGACAATGTTTAATCATGTAGATTGTAGATGCTCTTACTTGGTGAAACTCTTCCATCATGCAGATAAAATAATTGTGTACTTAACACACAGTTTCACAAATAAAACTCTTTCTATCTATTTTTCTATTAAATTATTTTTTCTTTCTTTTTTCAGTCTTAGGGAAATATTTTTTGGCAACTGCATTGGCACTAGTGTTAAGGGAAACCCCTACAAAACCTTGAGCATCACCGTCAAAATGTCCTTAAGGTATTTCATGTGATAAACTAATTTATTCCTTAAGTTATTTACGAGTAATTCTTATTACATTCTGTGACTTAGGATATTTCAAGAGTAAGTTAACCTATAATACAAATAGATTGACATAATATGATCTAGTTAGCTAGTTGACAATTAATCTGGGCCTTGCTTAACAGTCAAATCTGACAGTCCGACGATGATTCAAATATAAATTGAAACGCGTCACTGAAATAAAAAGAGTTTCATTTGTTAGACTGTGTGTGAAGTACACAATTATTTTATCTGCACTAGGTGGCTTCCGGTAGTAGGTGAAAATATAACTCCACTTTTCTTAAATTTGTGCAGGCTTAACTGGAGATCAATCTGAGAATTTAGGACCAAATGCTTTTTATGAATCAAAAATAGACTTTTTGAATTAAAGTAATTTTCATCGTCAGCTCATGAGATGTAGTAAAAATAAAACTAAGCAATTAAAATTTTAATTAAGAGTGGAACTTGTTATGCGATTGCTGACACGTCTTAATAAGAGTTAATGACAGGCAATCTTAACATTCTCATCATAATGTGTTTGCAATATGAGGCGTATATTTTTATTGGATAGAGCAAGTCGGGTTAACAGATTCAACATCGTATATTACTATCTTTCACTTAGTGCCTACAAATATTGTAGTCTTACAATACTCCGACATTGACGTAATACTTAGATACTTATTAAGACATTTTATGAGCTGCGCATTACGACAATCAGTGTTAGACAAACAACAATGTCCATGTACAATTTTTTACTTACCCTTAAAGATAAAAGGAGGAAATGATGCTACGAAAGAACTACATAAATGCTCTAAGTAGCTCCATTTTAAGGGACAATGATATTTTAGTCAGCAGACTGCCGTATGACTACCAGATTCGAAGAAAGATAAATATGATGAATGAAATATTCAGTCAATCTGCATTTTTTCTTGAGACATTTAAGTAGCTGGTTGAAACAGAAGAATATAACTAAGCATAAGATAATTCCTCCTGCACCTTTTCGGTCTGATGCTCGGTGGCGGCGTGTTAATCCAATTGACACTCAACCTATAACTTTAGATAATTGACCTTTTAATTCGGCATTCAACGTGAGTAATGAAAAGGTACGTTGTGTTCCCTTGGATTCTCATCGTTAGAACATCTCAAATACTCAAATAATATATATTTTTATACAGGGTACTCCAGAGAAGTGGGTGGTTTCTATATAAATGTTTTTAGGTCTCCAACTCCTCACCACCCCACTCCCTCTGAAAAATCACCGATTTTCAAAGCCTACATAGCTTTTTTTCCTTGCCATAGTAGCAATTTAGTATCAAAATCGGAAATGACTTACGTGTCATTTTTTTCCTATACGTCTTCACATAAATAGCCAAGCTTGAATAACAAATAAAATGTGAGCTTATTTTACAATTATTCCGCAAAATTGAGTTAGCTGATATTAATTCAGGTGCTCAATAAATTGCCTCAACTGACAAGCAAAACATTATAAGCGTACCGTGAACCGTTGCAGGTTTTTCATAGTTCAGTCAGCGAAAGTGATAGTGATAGTATATTTTGACCCTTTTCTGTTACATTTATGTAACATTGGAAAACGTACCAGGACGTTTTGAAATTATACCAATGCATCCACAGAAAGTCACAATTTATTTATAAATTGATAGGATAATTTTTCAGAACAGTCAAAAATACTAACAGGTGGGAGGGATGTTTTTGTACGTTGTTAAAGTTCCTTTCGCTTTAGGGGAATAATATTTAGGCGATTCCGGAAACTGCATTTTCAGAGTTTCATAATATCTAGTCAAATACCTTCTGAAAGTTCAACTAATTTTTTCACCAGCAAGTAATTAAAACCACATGCGTTAGTAAATCCATTTAGTCAATCGCATGCGGTTATTATTAGCTGCAAGTAAAAAATATAAGATGAGCAGAGGGACAAACATAGGGTACGACTCAGAAGTTACATCATACTTTTGAGTTTCCTATTTTTTTTTACATAATTTGATAACGAATCTATAATAATATGTGGGAGTATCGGCCAAACTAGTTGCTTCCATGTTGCTATCAGTATATACAGTCAAAATAATAGCAGTGTTTACCAAAAACGTTTTCATTATTTTTTTTATAGAACAATCAAAACATCTGTATGTCAACTTTAAAGCCCACCTAAAATGCAACATAATAGTAAGAGTCAAATCAATTTAATTTTCAAAACATCAAGAAAAAAGAAAAATGTCGGAAATTCTGTTGGACAAAATAATAGCAGTGTTTTACTAATGTAACTTTCAAACAAAAAACCTTTGTCTAATTAACAAAATTCTTATTTTAGAAGCACAACACAAACTTAGTACTTAATTGTGTACCATTTATTTGCTAGGAGAGCTTTACAGCGTCGCGGCATAGAATCAAATAGATCTTGACATCTAGACACTGGAATGCTTTTCCAAGAATCACTGATTACAGACCAGAACTCATCTTGATTTTTAGGTTTTTTTCGTGCTACAGCATCCTTAATGTCGCCCCACAGATTTTCGATCGGATTAATGTCTGGGCTTTGAGCTGGCCAATCTAACACATTAATTTTTTTCTTTTCTAAAATATGTTTACATAATCGACTGGTATGTTTTGGGTCGTGGTCATGCATAAAAACCCATTTAAGTGGCATCTCTTATTTAGCATAGGGCAGCATAACCTCCTGTAAAATTTCAACATAAACATTGGCATTCATTTTGTTTTTGATCCAAAATATAGGCCCTTCTCCGTAAGTAGGAAAAACATGCCCACACCATTATTTTTAAACCTCCATGTTTAACTGTCTTAACAGTGTACTGAGGCTGATATGCGGTTCCTAAAGGGCGTCTTACATATGTTCTACGACCCACATTGCCAAATAATACTATTTTGCTCTCATCGGACCACAGTATGTTACGCCATTTAGATAGAGGCCATTCAATATGCTGTTTTGCGAACTCTAATCGTCTGTTTCTTTGTCTTTTATTTAACAAGGGCATCTTTCGCGGGCTTCTTGCTGGTAAGTTTGCTTTTTTAAGTCGTAGTCGTATTGTTCTAGGATCTACATCCAATCCCACAATCTCCTGAAGTTGTGTTGATGAAGCAAATGGGTTTGTTTTTGAAGCTCGCACTATAAGTATGTCCTGTCTGGATGTAGTTTTGCGTTTTCGACCACGAGTTTCAGGTGTAGATTGCCATCTTAAAGCGTTTGCAACCATTTAAGCAGAACATTCCAAAATATTTTGAATTTGCATGTACGATTTTCCATCACGTCGTAATTTTCTTATTAACTCGCGTTTTTCTTGAGAACAGTGCTTCTTTCTGCCCATCGTTTTATTAAAACTCAAAACTGTTTGTGAATGCAACAAAAGGCTAATCTGAATTGACAATTTACCCGAATATAAGCAGCGAAAACTATTTAGGTTGCAAAAACAAAGCAATACTAAACAACATTGCTATTATTTTGTCCAAACGGAATTTATCTCCTGCTATAGAAAACGATAATATTTTGTTTACTGATATTTTTATATAGATAATATTTTGTTGAATTCTCGGGACAGTTGATAGGTTTTTACAGGATAAGATATTGTCTACATTATTGAAATTTTACACTCTCATTTAAATACTTTTTGCCATTTTTATCAAACCACTTCTATTATTTTGACCACAACTGTATATATATGTTTTTAGCTTCACCACCTGTACTAAGTAAATAACACGCACAACGTAGCAAGAAGACAGTCATCCAGGCGCCGGACGGTGTGGTGGGAGACACTGTCCGTCACTCTACTCACTCTTTCGCCCCCCTTCCTTCGCCAGGAAAACCATTTCACGCTGAAAACTGAACTAGAAAATCTCGCGGCTCATAATATTAACGGAAGCGCGCCTGAAAATTGTCCGAGCGTCCTGAAAATCGCGAGCGAAAATGTCGACGACAAAATCGTCGGTGGCGATGCCTTTGGTGTTCTTGATCATCGCATTTGTACAAAGCGGTAAGTGATCATGTTTTTGAATGAACAAAAAGTAAGAGATATATAGGAACTCCCTAAAATCTTCATAATGTATTTGTAAAGAATAAACATACGGATATACTGCAAATGTTTTGATGATTTTTTTTATTTGCTTTCACGAACTACGAAGTGTATACCTCCACAGAAGAAGCTTGAATTGAAAGTGAAATTTTTTTGGTATTAAATATTTTAGGATGGATCTAGATTATCTGTTGCTTGTATTATGGCACACCACACACACCAGATATGCATATTATAGTTCAGGCCCGTAAAGGATTCCTGAACTAACAATTAACCAGTGCAAAAAGCATAAAACAGGCTCAAGTTGTTAAACTTGTCATTCTATTCAATTTTGAAATCCAATAACAGCATTACAGATCTCAAATTGGTGTATAACTATGAGTATTATTAATATTAGTTTCTATAATGTTTTTGCGTAACTTATTTTGACAAAATGAAAACCCAATTTAGAAAAATTAATGATCTCTAAATTACACTTTATATATTTATCTTCATTATCTTTATTCAGGATGTTGGTGTGGAAAGTTGAATTTTAGCCTGGACTTTACCAATAGTTTAATTACCATCAAATCTTTGTTGTTAGAAGTTTTCATTTTATGTTTCATTAACAAAAACTGTAGTGACATCAGATAATGTATGAATCAGTAACCATTACTGATTCATAGATACAAATAAAATGTACGTCATTCGTGACTTCAGACAAATTTCTTAATGTTGATTTGTGAATATCTAATTATCTTTTCCCAGTACGTGGTAAAGTGAGCTGATCATTGTGATTCGGAAAAAGAATACCATTTAAATGCGGAAATTAGACTATTGGACATGCAGACCTTGATAAAAAAAACTCAAGATCATGGAAAAATATATAACCCATATAATTTTATTTCACGAGTTCCAATTTTTAGAATCCGCGGCTGAATATAAATATTTTTTGCCGTTATATACTCGTACATCCAATTCAATGAATTGCTGTTTTTGTCCTAGAAGAACGAGAGCAAAAAAAGTGAAAATATGTATTGGAACAAAAAAATATTTGGAAGTATTCCAATTAATCAACCATGCAACTATCATTGATTGTTTTGGTAAGCGTGCCTAATACACCATAAATTTTCTCTTTGTTAGAAGAAATGTGAAAGTTCTTGTATATAAGCTTTTTCATTTACAGCGATGATACATCATGATACTTTGTACTTATACACACACACACACACACACACACACACACACACACACACACATATATATATATATATATATATATCATCATCTTAAAAATAAATGTATAAATCCATTAATACTCTAAATTTAATGTAGAGTGACATAAAATTAATTCAATTAACCGTCCAGGAACAAATTCTTTGCTTTACGAGAAAATTTGAAGATAGTAGTGTTTATGTTTTGTATCAAATATATATTGTGAAATAGTAAATGTGAAATATCTACAAGGGAAAGTACGGGGAAAAGAAAAATACGGCTGGTATGAATCTTAGCACGACACTACCCTCCATGGCGAAATACATCAAGCACTTCTGTGGTGGCACACATAGCGGACGACCAAAGGGTTCTAGTCAGACAATTTGGACAGGCCGAAAAATATCTGAGTTTTGCCAGTGTCTCCCACTACATGTGTTCATCATTGAAACGAACTACTTTCCAGTATTCTCCATTAAGCAAAGTCAGATTTAGGAGGTGGCAAAAAGGGGGTGAGCGTCCTTGGCAGTATGGCTGACAAGCCGATAATATGTATACAGGGGGCGCAAATGGAGAGATTACAAAAGTTGTACAAAAAAAGTGGATGAAATTTTCTGCTCTTTAAATAACGCTTAAGGATTAATGAGACGTTTGAATTTCTGAGGGGCAGCAAAACTTAACTACGTGTCTCCTAAAAAAATCCTAGATCCGATGCTGCTAAAAGGCTATTACGTCACATTCCTGATATATTCATCACGTCACCACAGAAAACAAACCCCTTGCAGAGTATTGCGTCTATTTCTTCGTAGTAGGGTGAAACACCCCTTATATTTTATTACGACCTCTCCCTACTTCCCCACCCTCAATTCTTAATGCGGCGTTGCGGAAACTACAAGATATAGATTTATTTATTCCCTTTGTTTCCATTCAGTACAAAAATCGTAAATCAGTTGACATGGAATAGAAATACAGGGGCGTTTAGGTTGCTGTAATTTAAGCAAAAGTTTAATAATACATAAAATTTGTTATCTGATTTATATTTTAATCGAAATGCGTCCCTGGAAGATAGAGAGTTTCATTTATGAATATGTGTTAAACACAAAATTTCTTATTTGATTTACAGGTCGCTTGAACTTGGGAAATATATGTTTGTGGGTATAGATACAAAAAGCATGTTACTTTCCTACAACACGCAAGAAGTTAATATTTCATGATATCGACCACTAAATCTCTTTTACTGAATTAGTAATGAACCTTTTTTTAGGTCAATAAATCCACCGAATATACGATATCACAGATTAAGGTAGTGAGCTCCGTTCCATAGCTTATTGGGTAAATTCTATGATAAATAGGTTTTAGCCATACCAAATTTTGTATGTTACCTATAGGGACGGAGTTGATAATATGAATACTACACAAATACTATTACACCTAAACTCTGCTGACTTATTTTAGCAAATAGTGGTTTTTATCTATTTGTTATTTAGTTTTTATTCGCTAAAGTTGTATGACAACACGACCCAAACAGACCAATGTCAGTTCCAATAATACCTACAGTCATAGCTACTTGTCTGTTTCTGATACTGTATCAAGTTTCCAGACTCAGAACACGGCTATATTACAGACTGCTTGATGTGAGATTGAATTACTCCTCAGGAGAGCAATCTTTTATATTTAAACAGTTAAGAATGATAAGTATCGGAGTATCGTGACTCCTATAATGAAATTAAATAGTTTGTTAACAATTGTTTTAAATTGATAAATGATGTATAGAAAACGACTTGAGTTAAATTCGAAACATCATTGTGACGAATCGTCCAACAGACCAGAAGCTGCCAACAGTACAAAAATGAACCCAGAAAAAGTTCCTTCAGTCTATCCATAGAAAAGCGTTAGATCAAATGTTTAAAATGCAAATATTTTTTTTAAAGTGAAGTATAAATGAATATTGAACTGCATTTGAAGAACAAACAAAAAAAACACTAAAAACACCCTACACTAAAAACTTGAAAAGATGAAAAAATTGAGTAGCACGTGACTGCGTAAAATAAAAAACTATTTATTTCATACACTTCTGTAGACCCTCATAACGCACGGGCCTTGGGGTCACTCCTTTACCCCTTCAACCTGCTCGGATCTAGCGGTCTACAAATCAGAATGAGTGGAAATCCACAGGTTAATAACTTTTTTAGTAACTCCTTTCCACAAAGCATTATAGTAGTTACTTTTGCGTGAAAGAATAATGATTTGTGGTCTAGATTCAAAATATCAGCTCTTGGCATTGCCTCGTGAATAAATTCCATCTCCAGCTTTCTGTTCCATTCTGGATCAAATAGATGGGTCCTTTCTGTTTGCTATTCTGTTTTAGGAATTGTCAGTGAAATTGTACGTTACCACCATTGCGTTCCTGATCACTTTTATAGTTGAATCAACCTTCAGTTCTGAATACAATTTCTGGTGCTCTCTTCCGTATTATTGCCTGATCGCTGATTCGTCCATGCATATTGCATAAACTTATACGCTATGAAACGAAAGTGATTTTGAAGGAAGTTTTGTGTGTGGTGGGATATCCAGAAACTTGCTGCATGTTTCAGTCTTTCCAAATATTACGGAAGCAATCTAAACATGACTCGTGTTAAAAGCAGAAAGATAATCATTGCCGTACAATATCCATTTCACAATTGTAATTGGGAATGCTATGATGTGCCTTATGCAAAAATAAATAGAACAAAACATCACAAACTTTGTCAAATGAAGTGGGGAGTCATTCTGTCACTACAAATAGAAGTACAAAGTCATTTAAATGTATTTTTAGTATCTAAATACCAAAGTAGTCAAAGTCAAAGTAAGCTCAGTATTTTATAACATATGGTCTAATACGTGTCTTACCTTCAAAAAATTAATTCGGTAAAAAAGACTAATCCCGATACGTTCAAGGTCGGCTAATTATATTTTTTTCTCAAATTTGTGTTTCTAATTTGAGCTGTGATTGAAGGTTTTCCTATAGGTTTGAGAAGCGCAAATCGTTTTATGCGCGTCTATGAAACTTCGAAAAGCATACATGTTTTAACGGGAATTAAAAGAACGAGACATTTATTTGGGCAGGAAAGCACTTACAGTAATTTAAAAAATGATTAATTTATAAATTTAGTGAGACATTGCCCACGCGAATAATTATATCATCAAAGCAGGCAGTCCATTAAAACAGGAGATTTTTCAATGTACGCCCCAATTATCACAGGTTCAGTTGTTGAACCTCTACCTTCAGCTGAAATGTTTTTGAGAGTTTCGTCTTTACAGGGTTATGATTCTAGCAAAATACATTATATCTTAAAAATGTTGCCATGAAAATGGCCTGACTAATATATTTTATCTAATAGACATTAACTGAAGAAGGCAAAGATATGCAGAAAAATCTTAGTCACCTATATTTTGGAAACGAAGCACCTATACATGTTCATCCTAAAATTAGTTGAGGTTTCCTTTATTTTGTCAGAGAAATTAAGTAACACCCTGTATTTCAATTGATACGATGATCGATTATAACGGTGCATTTTGAATCTTACCCTCATACCAATACTGCATTGAAAGCATATAAGAAAATAAGAATAATAATCCATAAACGTCCAAATACTGCAATACCAGCTGGCCTATTAAAAACTTGCTATAATTATAGACATTCAAAAGCACTATTAATAAGTATGCCTCCAATGAAGAGAATTATTTATAATTTATGTATTTTTGGAGGTGAACTAAGCTCTAACACATCATGCATTATTCCTGTATGCCATCCCATTACATAATAGGATGGGTGAAACAAGGTAATCTGGAACATATTGGTTGTTATGGCGTAATTTTCAGGTAATGATCCTCAAAAATGTCAAAAATCAAAAGCTGATACCGATCCCATATTACTCAATAATTGAAAGATTCATACAGAAACGATCTGATATAGCAGATGTATAGATGCTTCTGTTGATAGTTGTTACTGATAATAAAACAATTAGGATTCTTTTCGAAAATTCAAATTTGGAAGAAATCCTAATTACGTTATAAAAATGTCTCCAATAAGTTGATTTATATTTGTTAAGGTACAATCTGGAAGATGTGAAAATTCACCTACACCTATAAACGCACCTTATTTTTTCTTATCTCTTCATCAGAAACCTTTCAAATTTGAAGGAGTGTCCATAGATGATACTGTTAAATTTTTCGAATTGGGATCTTCTGAAAATTTGATTATATTAATTAGCTGCTGTCAGGGTCTTGCTGAAAGAGCATTGTTTCTTTTAAAAGCTTGGCATCATCATGTGAACATAACCATATATTCTATAATTTCTCTATCACGCATTATAGTTGTTGATTAAGCTATTAAAAAAAATAAGTTCAAGTGCGCTTTACAGTTCGAAATAATTTTTTCTGAACATAAATGGCATACCAATGAATACTTTAAAAGGATAGTCGGATGTTAGGGTGGAAGTGTTACGTTATTGGATTTTCGAGAATATTGTCCTGCTAAAGTATCCATGGCATAGCTCGCATGTGACATTTTTCCAACATCAACATTACCAAAACAAAATTTCCCTTATAGCGCTACTCGGGTGCCAGAAAAACACGTTTTGATACAATTCAAGTTTTAGTCGTATGCATTTTTTAATTGTTGTGAAAGAGTTGATCAATTTTAGGTCACACGTTGCAGTGCTGGCGCTGTAGCTCCATTCAAGACTCAACCTGTGGAGACTACTTCAATGTGACCAGAATACGTCAAAACACAAGAAACTCAGATACCCTCACATATGGAAGTTCAGCTGTACAACCGGTCAAAAACTACCCTCACAAAGAAGTCTGCGATGACAGATACGACATTACTTATAATCAGAGAAACGTCTGCATCAAGCGGGTATTTTTAGGTGAGTCCCACTATTGGAAAGATCGCGTCTTGGCCTATTTATCTGCCTGTTAACGTTTCTTGAATTGGAATTTTCTCGAGCAAAACACTCGAATTATACTAATGATAATAATAACAATAAAATAAAAAATAAATAAAAATATACTAGTTTGAACTGAAGCACCATTCTGCAGCAAAAGTCGTACACCAAGCACTAGCTACAACATGCAGGCTAATACAAAACACAGATCCATATTACAGATATACACAGTAACATCAGTACTCGAAAACAATCAATACAAACTATACTGGGACATCCAAATACATATCGACAAGACAATCCCAGCCAATAGGCATTTCATCGTTTTTCAATCGAAGGCGGAAAAAGTTACCTATTAAATTGATGTTGCTATTCCCAATGATAACAACATTCAAAGCACCTATTCTGGGAAAATATCTAAATACACAGATCTTGAAATGAAAATTAAACGACTCTGGAAACAAGAAAAAGTCATTATCATTCCCCTCATTATGTCAATCTCAGGCCTCACACCAACCACATTCACACCACACATACAGCGACTGGGGCTGGACAAAATATTACATGAAACCTTCCAAAAGTCTGTGATCCTCAAGACCTGTAGTATTGTACGAAACTTCCTGAACGTAGAGCAATAACTCGGGTACTGACTTGGTATACCCGTCGGTACCTGATTACACCGCAATTTTGCGAGAAGATTGAATATAGGATAGGTGTACTGAGAAATAAATAAATAAATAAATAAATAAATAAATAAATAAATAAATAAATAAATAAATAAATAAATAAATAAATAAATAAATAAATAAATAAATAAATAAATAAATAAATAAATAAATAAATAAATAAATGAATAAATAAATAAATAAATAAATAAATAAATAAATAAATAAATAAATAAATAAATAAATAAATAAATAAATAAATAAATAAATAAATAAATAAATAAATAAATAAATAAATAAATAAATAAATAAATAAATAAATAAATAAATAAATAAATAGATAAATAAATAAATAAATAAATATAATATAATATCTCAAATTTATAAATGTTTCTGTAATTATTGTCATGATTCAAGCTTAGAACAAGTAAAAGAATTTCAGGCTAATATGCATCCAGTGGTCTGTATTATACTTCAGAGTTCCTGTTTGGTTTTTTTTTTAGTTGTTGAATTGCAATTCTAAACTCTCTTTTCAGACAGCAGCGATAGAAAGGTAGTAGAAAGGGGATGCAGAAAGGTATCCAGAAATTTACAGATCGGCAAATGTCCAGAAGAGCTATGGGCTGAACCAGGCAGAAACATTGAATATTGTGGTACTTGTGATTCTGAAGAATGTAATTCTGCGAACGGGCATTTTGTTAATACTTTCTTGGCAGCAGCTGGACCCGTACTTATCTATTTGTTCTTCAGGAAATAGATTTAGAAATTATGATTTTAATGGTCCGTCCAATGACGTCGTTTTATCTTGGCGGGATTCGTCAGCGCAACGCTGAATTTGGACGGAGCAAAATAAAGTCGTATCTAGCAGGGTGTCTGAAGCATACTTTCACAGCCATTTAGTCATGATGGCACTACAAGCAAAATGATTGCTTTATACAAATATAAACGTTTCTGAAAAGTATTGCATGAAGTAGTTATGTAGTGTTGTGTAATATTTATTGTTGCAATACGCTCCTTGAGATGGATGTTAGTAGGGCATGGTAGGACATCAATACCTTGTGTCCCTATTACATGAAAACTTGATTAATACCCCAAATTTGTAAATGTTTGTGTAATTATTGTCATTATTCAAGACTAGAACAGTCTATAAAGTTCACTGAATATCATTCATTCCATCCGCTACTCGCTGCTTCATCATATTTCGGTGTTTCATCACATGCAATTCAAACTATTCTAAAACTTTTTCAAGCAAACCGTATATTTTACTAATTTCAGGAAAGTTCAGGATATTTTTCTTGATACTCTTGGAAAAAGTTATAAACTTCAACAACAATAATCTAATAATTTCACATACTTTATATATAATTCAGTGTACTGAAATAATACGTTTACGCTGTTAATGTAGAAATTTCCCATGGAAGTATTCTTCTGCCACTCTGCTGGATCGAGAGGTAAATGTATGCGCACTGATGTTTGCCATTTCCAGATAAAGTAGGCTAGATAGGGTCCGGTTGTAACGAGACACGGTTGCTCAACGCTTAACCAACACGCACAAAAAGAACCACATTGGGATTTTTTAACAAAAACTATGCATTTTGATATGCCTTCATTATTGGCATAATAATCAAATTTACGTATTTGCAATCATGATAACTTGGTTCAGTTTATTTTGCGTCTTATTGTCGAATTAGGGAAGGGTTCTAACGACTGTACTGTCGGCAACCAAAAGAAAATTGTTACAACCGTACTCAGTTTACTCTATCTTACAACTGAACTGGCAAGACATTGCTTGGGGATGTTGTGTGTGAAGATAGTAAGATTTTTGTTCTTTTCTATGAGATCGATAAGAAACTGGATCTTCACCATATTAGTTTATAAGTTGTTTTAATTTGGAGCTCAGAAGATGGCATATATTTAATAGTACTTCGTGTTATAAAATCCAAAGAAACTAAATTAAAACAAAACACTGTAATCATGGCCATCGTGACTACATTATAGGCAGAAATTGCTATCTTCATTCACAAAATTCTCACTTCATTTTGCAATTGAATTAACGTATTGTAACAAGCTTTTTGTGTGCATTGTTTGTTATAATAAATATATGTTTGTTAATATCTGAAAAGTGTACAAAACCCGCAATTATATTGTTGAGTGGCAACTTATGGACCCTCAGTAGCAAGTATTAGTATTTGTTGTATTTTCTCTGTAGAGAAATTATTCCATTGGAATAACTTAAAAGTTATCACAACAATTTCTAGAATATTGTTGACTGCCACTAGAACTTTCAGTACCTGAGTAATAAAAAAGTATTATGTCATTTTGCCATTCACATACAAAGGAGCTATAACATGAAGGCGTTTCATGTTAAAGTTGAACCAAGTACTTTTATCCTCAGTACCTCAATATCTATAAATATCAGAGATACATTTTCTCATCTGATACATCTATACCTTTTTATACGTGTATATTAAAGTTAGTGTTGTTTGTACTTTTGTGCATATGAATATGGTATAATAAACCTTATAAAGACATTTTGATTATCTTTATTCAATAATAATAAATAATGATAATAATAATAATAATAATGTTAATTTGCAGCAACATTCTTTAACAATATCAAAATGATAATGACCTTAATATGATAGCAACTGCAAAAAGGACGAAATTTAGAGACGAAAACAATAAAATAGATTATAGTAAAAAATACCAAAAAATATAGTTATCTAAGGAGAAAAAAACCTGAATTTGATTTTGAAAGTTGACACAGGCATATATTTGAGGTCTGTGCCGCGTCACGAAAGGACAAAACATGTGTATCGCAAAGTAAAGTTTTGAGTTTAGTGTAAAAAACAGGACGACGAGGGTACATCTTCAATCCACCATAAAAACGACTTAAACACTTATCAATATGTTTTCCCGGTTTCCAAAATCAACCCAGAGGAGCGAAGCGATAACAAAAAAATGCGCTATTGTCATTTTGGTGCATTTTGGACAGAAGCGTAGCGTGCCTTGGCGTGGCCCCGTATAAAAATTTGTTTGAGGGCCCTTAGGAAGGGTAAATATTTCTCACAAGAGAAAAAAAAATGCATGCAATTAAAAGAAATATTTATTCATCATAATTATCTATTAGCCACTTTTTACAATTACACACATACAATTGTTTGTATTGTATTACAATTCAATGCACAACTAAATAAAACGCGTCAATAAACATTGCTCAGTGCTCTCCGTTCGTGGTTTGTCATCCTATCGTATGTACATCCGATTATTGTGGGATTCCCTCGTTGAAGTAAATGACTTAAACGGGGATATCCCGCAGCCCGCGATAACCGATGTAGGGTGTCGCCAACTTTTGAACGCATGCTTTACGCGGGAAACAAAAGAAATTGCTTTTTCGACTTTTGTCAAATAAAAAAAAATGGGAAATTTGTTATTAAGTTTTGCTTACTCACGTTGGAGGCTCCCGTGGCCCAGGGGCCCCGTATAATTGATACGGCAGATACGGTGGTAGCTAGGCCCCTGATTTTGGAGTTCCTAGTGCCCTAAAATATTGGGCAAAGGAGAAAGAAAGAGAGAGAGAGGAGGAGGAGTATAGGGGGGACTAATTTATTCATATCGGTAATAAGTAATTCCTTCAGGTAAATCAAAAGTCGTTCTCAAGCATTTTATGGGGCTACTAATCGTCCCGAGAAAAAATAATTAATGTTTGGGGGGCTAGACAGAAAACAAAAAATACGAAATTGAGTGCTTTTCCATCGTCTATAAAGCTTACACACCATAAATCTACCGTGATTGATGAACATATTTTTGTTTTTGTTTTAGGGGGGCATAATGCCTTCATATTAAAACTGATCAAACTGATCAACCATTAATTTTCCTTTGAATTCTTACAAACTAATACTTATCACTAAAGTAAATCGATCGATGTCCTTTAGATTACGTTAACACTATAACTACAAATTCGTACACATGCTCTGCTCTATGCACCAAAGCACTACACTAATTCGTATGGCTTGGTTCTCTTCAATCGTCGGACAGCGTTGTGGTTGTCCAGCAGCTGAACAGCTTCTGCGTTTGGGTGGTGATGGAGCCTTTCTTCATGCCTGGCCGCCATTCTCTTGATCTCGTCGACTACCAGAGGTATATTCAAATCGCGATGAATATCCTTATTACGAATGTACCAAGTGGCATTAACATTAGCTCTTAAAACTTTATTTTGGAATCTTTGTATAATCTTGATGTTAGAATCTTTCGAACAACCCCACAGTTGACAACCGTAGAGCCAAACAGGTTTGAGAATCTGATTATAGATCATGATTTTGTTATAGAGGGACAGTTTTGAGGATCTTCCCAATAACCAGTAGTTTGTAGCTAAGATTGAGTTCTTCCCGCTTTTTTTTGATGTGATGTTTCCATTTCAGTCACACAAGTCAAGGGTCATACCTAGGTACTTAGCGTTAGCTTCTCGTGGTACGGTGGTCCCATTAACGCTTATTGGAGGAGGATTTATCTGTCTTCGGTAAGAAAAGCAGACATGGATCGATTTTAATTCATTTAGTTTGATTTTCCATTTTTGTGACCAAGTCACTAATTCGTTGGCAGCTGTCTGAACTTTGTTAGTAGACAAAGCAAGATTTTTGTCAGTTGCAATCAAGGCTGTTTCGTCTACAAAGGTTGCAACCGTTACATCCCTCATCGTTGGAATATCACAAATATACAATAGGTATAATATTGGGCCCAGGACACTTCCTTGAGGTACTCCAGCTTTGATATCCATAAGGTCAGAATACTCATTTTCTTGCTTGACTCTGAAAGTTCTATCAGAAATATATGACCTGATAACTTCTACATATTGGTTAGAAAGGAGTATTTTTAATTTGTTGATGAGTCCTTCATGCCAGACTTTGTCAAAAGCCTGGGCGACGTCTAGAAATAATGCAGTGCAATATTCTTTTTCCTCCAAAGCTGATTCTATGATGTTCGTGATGCGATGAACTTGATCAATGGTGGAGTGCTTATCGCTGAATCCGAATTGATAATCAGGGATCAAACCATTATTTTCAATAAGTGGCTTAAGTCTTTTGAGTAGCAGCTTCTCAAACAATTTTGAAATAATACGCAACAGTGATATGGGTCTATAAGATTTAACTTTATTTGGTGGCTTTCCTGGCTTGGGAATCATCAACACTTCTGCGACTTTCCATATTTCAGGCACGTATTCCAACCTAATGACTGCGTTGAATAGGTATGTCAACATTACTATACCTTTTTTCGGTAACTGTTTCAGGACTTCTCCAGTGATGAGGTCAAATCCTAGACTGACACTAGATGTTCTGCGAATAATTTTGCTTTTTGTTTGTTGTCTCTAGCCCATGCTCCAGTATCACTTCTTCTTATGGGAGGATTTGATGTGATTGGTCGTTTAACTCTTCTTGCTGCTTTCCACAGAGAATAACCAGAATCTTTACGATCAGTTAACGATTCTAAGTAATTGTTAAAAGATTTATTGTTAAGTTGTTGAATTTCTCGCTTCAGCTTTTGCGTTTTGTTATTAAGAATACTTTTGTCTATTGGATCTCTCGAAAGTTGCCATTTACGCCTGGCCCTCCGTTTTTCAGCCACTAATTCTCTTATTTCTGTCGGATAGTTATTTCCTTTAGTAATATGAGTAGATGGTTTAGTGCTATCGAACGCAGCATTTTGGATGATTTTCACGAACTTTTCTGCTTCAAAGTCTAGTTGTTGATTTGATTTCAGGCAAACATTTAGATTGATATTATTCTCAATTTTATGTCTGAAGTTATCCCAATCAGTGGAATTATTGACCAGCATAGGGCGAGATTATTTCTTAATTATTGTTTCGCTGAGAGTAATTATAACCGCAAAATGGTCTGAATCCATATCAAAATTTTCTTCAACCTCCAAAAAATTGGGAGAAACTTTCTTTGTTATGAAAAAGTCTAACAGATCGGGTATTTTGTTGACATCCGTTGGCCAGTAGGTGGGCTTACCTAAAGAGTGATATTCACATCCCAGCTCTCTGATCGTATTACGCAATTCTCTACCCTTGGTAGTGGTTAGTCTTGAGCCCCAGTCAACGTGCTTTGCATTAAAGTCTCCTCCAATTATAAATCTTTCACCTGCTTGTTTGAGAAATTCTTTGTAGTCAGACGTTTTTAAATTATGCCTTGGTGGGAAGTAAGCTGCTCCAATTATCAGATTTTGCTTTGTAGAATTAACACAAACTAGTGTAAGTTGCACTTCCGCTTCCTGAATGTGCTTCTCTTCATGATGCTTGATCGACTCTTTGATGATAACTGCGCTTCCACCTTTCGCTTTGTTGACCGGGTGAAAAGTATGATAGGTTTTATACCCTGGAACCTTAAGGTATGATTTTTTAGTGAAATGTGTTTCGGAAATCAGACATGCATCTATATTTTGGGTTACCAAAAATACCTCTAGCTCCGCCCTTTTGTTTAGAATGCCATTAGCATTCCAGGTACCAATTCTCAAGTCTTTTCTGTCCATTAATGTTTGGTAGCAGCAACAGTACTTTGGACTTCTAGCCTGTCGAGTCTATCGTTGACTTGTTTAAACTTTGTCATCAGGCTGAGATACATTTGACTAAGGTCTTGTACCACGTTACTTGAGGTTGCAACTGAACTGGGTATATGCTGATTTTGAGTGGCTTGTGCGTATGATACGCCTGGCCTAGCTGTATTGGAGATAAATTCTCTTCGGGCTGTAGGTGGTTTTCTAGCTTCATCTTTACGTTTCTGGAGCTGTTTGGCAATTTCACAACCCCTATAGTTGGCCGGATGGGGCTCACCGCAGTTAGAGCACTTTGCGGGAAGATCTTTCGGTTTTGAGCAATTTTTGGTAGCGTGGTTCTTTGCACACTTAACGCAAACAGGATCACGTCTGCAGTATTTCTGAGTATGCCCATACCTTTGACATCTTTTACACTGTGGTATCATTTTGTTAGCTCGTATGGCTTCTATTTTGACTTTCATGGAGCATATATATTGTATTTCAAATATATTTTTGATATCTTCCGATTTGTCAAAAGTGAGAATGAACAAAGGAAGATTTACAAGTCCCTCAGGAGTTTTTTTACGTTTTGGCTCTGCACTCAGTATTTTGAAGTTTTGAAGTGCCAAATCATTGACTATGTCATTGGGAGAACATGTGGGATGCAAGTGTCTTGCCATAACTCTTATGGGCCTTTCCTGCTTATTTTCATAGGAGTGCCATTGTTGCTTCTCACGCTCCATAGTTTGGGTTAATATTCTATATTCGTCTGGTGTGTTCACAATAATTTTGATCTGCTGGTTATTGAGACAAACTGCCTTAAATTTGAGATTATCTTTGGCTAGAGAATTCTTAATATGGTCGTAATCTTTAACATTGCTTACAATAACTGGTGGGGGTTTTTGGATTTTTACTACCTTTGTTTCTGGCTTTTGCAAATGCTCAGAGGAATCAGCAGCTCTGGAGGGATGAACATATCATCATATAAATATATATATGTTTTTAGTTTGAGCATATTATAGGTATTGGTTTAAATCAACGTGTGTGAAGTAAATTGCTAAGCATAGCACTCATACCAAGCTTAGTCCATTCATATGTGTTAGATAATCAATTTTATAATTTGCAACCAATCCTTTTACGTCGTGCCGCCAAGCGTGAGATGGGCACGATAATTTTCAGTTTTCACATTAATCAAGGTTGCACGCGTGGTACAATGCTGGCTTATCCGCGTAACGAACAAAAAAAAGTACCGGGGAGAGTCAAAAAAATCCTTAAAATAGAGATTTCAGTTTACAATTGAAACAGTCTGTTCTTTTAATCAGGTTAAACGAGAAATTAAGAAGGAGTGCTACAACTGAACGTTGAGAAGAGGTTCTCAAAGTGGATCCAACAAAATTTGTGAACACTTTTTGAAATTAAATAGCTCCTACTGTTTAACACACGACAGTCTGTAATACTTGACTTAGTAGTGTGACAAAAGCACTTAGTATTTTTTTAAAATTGGTTCAGTGGCGGCGGAGTTATTGTCTAGAAGCTGCAAAAATTAAAAGTCCTAACAACTTGTATTTTGCATAATATCTGTAAATCAGTTCATCGTTGTTGACAGATTTTGTAGCCCTTATTTTTGTCAGGTATATACTTCCAATTGCTCACTACAGTTAAATCACTACTCTATGCTAACGAGTCTAGGCTGAAGACGAAACATAAAATCATGTCTAAAGCAGGTAATATGTAGTATAGTTTCTTTTTAGGAGGGGGATAGCTTTTATAGCCGAAGTGTGGGAGTCTCCACCGGCTACCCACTACCGTCAAGATTACACAGTAGTAGTTAGTACGCCCGATGGCATACGCACTAAAACCCAAACCTCCGAACGCCAACCGCCACCGCGGAACTGTTTAACACATTACTTCACGGCGGTAGCCTTGTAGCTAGCGCCTACAATCAGGTTTGCCCAACCAGACTGCTGTAGGCGGGCACAAATGCCAGCGCCTACAATCAGGCTCGCATGTTCTGGGCCACCTGCTGTAGGGCCCTTTCCTCTGATTTTTTCTCCCGTAGAACCATCTCTACAAATCCCGTCACAGCATTCCAATTCTGAGGGGATCGAACCATGCAGCTCACTATGGTATCTGGCATAACAACTTCACCCAGGGTCATCATCATTGATGCCCTCCACACGTTCCACCTTTCGCAGGTAAAGAACGTGTGTTCTGGTCCATCCACTGCACCTGGACAATAAGTGCAGTTAGGCGAGTCGAGTAGAGTCCTTTTGTTCAGGTAGAGAGAATACACTTGGTTTTAGTCAACAGCTTCTGACATGAATGATGTCGACATAAGGTACATCATAAAAGTGTAAAAGAAGAACAAGGGAGATCGCTGTAAATCAATTTCTTAGGATATGGCGTCCTAAAGGTGCCAATGGGAAGCGCCACGTTGCGCGGCACTTGGTTCAATTAATTTTACAAAAGTGATATTTTGCATTAAAAAAAAGTGTCAAGTAAGTTGACTCTGTATTTCATGAAGAGTGGTACAGTTTACTAAATATTCTTATCGGATTTCAAACTTGTTAATCCAGTTGAAGCAAGTATTTGAATTCTTAAAAGTCAAAAAAAAAATATTTAATGCCTTTCAAGAGTTCCAATATTTTCATATTACTATTCAAAATATCAACAGCTCTAATATCTGTTTCAATTCTTTATTTTCAAAGTACTGCGATTTTGCGGGAAGTACAGCTTCAACATACTTGGCGATACTTTTTAAATTTTTGGAGTTTGAAAAAAATATTAGTTTTCTTGTGTTTTCACATGTTACGTATGATTTCATTATTTGCTTATTTTTCATAACGGTTTGTGATTATATTAGACGCAGGTTTGTGTGATACATTTTCAAATATTGAATTTGTCATTTATAAATTGGAATGGAATTAAAAAAAAGTTTTCAGGTGAAAATAGAAAACCAAAAAGGAACATTATTCCGTCGGAAATTGAACCGATACCATCCAGTAACACGTGGCAGCATTTCAATCTATTAAATCATTGAATGTGACTGAAGTTTAGAATTTACGTATGGAATCTTCAATACCTCATTCTTTGGTATATCTATACACTTTATAACTATACCTTAAGATCCGAATAGTTCCTCCATAAGATTAGGCTACGTTTTTTCCTTAAATACGACTCACTTTATCAATCTTTTACGACAAACGGACAATAACCTATAATACAATCAATAAGGAAAAAATAGTTTGCAGGAAATTATCTTGGAGGATTCTCTTCCTGAAATCTTCCTAAGAGGGCAAATAACCCCATATTTCAGGGAGCAAACCCCTAGGTTGGCAACCCTGCCTAATTTATGATGTATTGTTTTAAATTATATTCTTTTCCGAATCAAATTATAAAGCTCATTTTATATTTATTTGGAAGATATAGAACTCCTCGAACTTTTCAACTAAACTTTAGGCATCTGTAATGAGGCTATCTGACAGTTGCACTCCCTTCTTTCTCCCAACAGCAGATGGCGCTGCTCGCATACGACTCTTCGATTTATCTGCGGTATTCATATTTAAAGTGCTCTCCACCATGGCTTCCATAAAAATACTTTTTAGGTGCATTTTCTCAAGAGGAAAATTTCAAAAAGCATTCAGCACCCTCAACAAGACTCAAGTACAAAGGCAACGTCAACTGCCTATTATAGGTATTTTGGGTGGATCAGTGATTTTGTATACTGTGTACAAGTATCGATCACACCAAGTTTACGCCGCACAGTTTAAAAATGTAAGTTTTTCTTATAATAATTTGTGTAAAAGGAAATTCTTCTACAAAAACGTATTCATCTATTTTCATCAAGAGAGTTATAGCGGCGGAAATCAGCTTAGGTGTTGTGTTTTTAAAAATAACTCTATAATAAAGTATTTATATACCAGGATTACCGCCAAATTTCGAAATATGTTGCGCGCCTCATTTCCTTCGAAATACAAACTTTATTTTTTAAATCGATATTTAAAAAGATCTACTATATTTATATTATGATAAAACACTCGCTGACACGTCATTTAAGTAGTTAATACGTTTCGCTATTATGATATTATTATAGTATAACGCAGGCCACCACATATGTGACGTATACATGGTGTCTCCGCATGATAATTTTGAATTCAGGTTTCAGATGGAATTCTACCATTATATTAAATATATCAAAAAAATAATTTATCAATAATAATACCAGCAGATGTTCTGCTTTCATACGTAGAACATATATGACTTATTGTTAGTCGTAGTAGCAGTAGGATTGGTGGTAGCGAGGTAACCTGTCGCCCTGTTTGCCGACCCCCGAAAACCAATACTAAAATTCCTTTCGTTTGGCAGATTCTTAATGTCAAACCTAACGGACCTTAAAATAACTGCTATGGTATCGAACTATTTCGCTGAGTGTATTTCTTCTCTGCCAAACACCTTACCGAATACATCATCACTGGAAGCCACACTTAGGTTAGGGAGTGGAACGAAGTATCATCCGCCTCCCAGAAATTCGAACAGTCAGGATGTTCTTCCACTCTCATAAGGAGCAGGTGTCTATTTTGCCTGTAGTAACCTGTGATAATGCATACCAGAAATTATTCTCTATTCTCTTTCAGTCTCCTTCAGAGTAGTTCTTTACCCCGATTCAACAACCACAGCTCCCGATAGGACGTTTGTCTGTGTCTGCCATGAATCTCTTCGCCAGCTATCTCTGACTGACCTGACCCAACCTAGCCAATGGGCTCGGGGCCAATTCATAAGCCCCTGGTCTCAGGTCTTGTCAAGCAATCTGTTTTTTCGTTTCTTGTTTCATCCTGTGCCTAGGCACCCACATGAAGGTTGCTTCCTTCTGTCGCTTTGGAAACTTGTGACTATCGGAGTATATGTATGTATATACCGAGCACCGCTGTACTTTCGTTGAATAAGATGGCTAATATCTCCGCCAGGTATACTAGAAAGTAGGTTCCCAACGCGATGCTTACATCTACGCGTTTTCTTTCCAAGCACATCTCTGCATCACGGAATCAGGTCTCCTCCAAGTAGATTTGCCAGTGAATCCTACTAGACTATGGGTGCAAAACCTATTCTCCACCACACCTTTTCCTCGGAGGAATAGTGAGTGAAAAGCTTGTGGTGCTGTTGCACTTTTCCTCATTTATCTTGGTGTGGTCCCGCATTCTCAGGTAGGTCGTTGTTTAATCCATAGATTCAGACGCGGACAACCCGAGTAGGTCGAGGGTCGCAGACGGTATTGCTCTAATATTGTTTCAACTGCAATCCCCATCACTGTCATACTCTGAATCTTGGCCAGCTTGCCAATGACAATGACTCTTTCTACGCTGGACCACCAGGAACTTGCCTGAGATCAGTAGCAGGCCATCTTTCGTGTAGGTTTGCACTAAGCTTCTCAAGGAGATTGTTCGTGGCTAGCTATCAAAAGTTAAGTACAAAACCACATATGACTACTTTGGAAGCTTCAGCAGTGTTTTGGCAGACCCATATCGAGAGTAGATTTGGCTCCACGGGCGGGCCTCTGATGATGTGGAGAAATGAATGAGTACTTACTGAAGACCTGGCACATCACCCAGACTATCGCGCGAAGCTGTTTAAAATATTGCGCTCCTGTGTCGTAGCTGGGGACTGTGGCGCCCAGGGAGAGTTCCGTAGTTTGCCTCCTCCTTTGAGATATAACCCCTCTCCTCCCGAAATACTTGAAGATAACTCTCTATTCTATTGAAACCATTTTACACTCCTTTGGTCATTCACCTAGAAAAAATCTGAGGAGCAAGGTAAGACATCTTTACTCGCTTCTAATATCTACATTTGCTTAATTTGTTCGCTGCAGTTACTTTTAAATTATATTCCCCACATACTATCTTCAAAATGTTGTGTCCTCTAAAATTTAGCTCCAAAGCCCAGGATGCGTTTTGTAATTGGAAAAAGGCTTTCTAGATAACCGAAACATTAGCAAGGCTCATGTTCACTACGTATGGTCATATCTGATTCTAATTAATGGCCAAGAAGTGAGACAAATAGAATGAAAGTGCAACATGCAAGTGAATAAGTTTGGGCTGATTTGATCATTTGGTGTTGACAACTGCACACAATGTTTCAGTCAATTTTCAAAATTATAGAGAAATTTTCGAGTACCATAGATTATACGTTTTAATTTTTTGGCAATTATTGAAATCCACACCGCTATGCGGGAAATTGTTGAAAAGCTCAGTATATTAATATAAAGCTTGGTACACTGATTCAAGAGTTCGGGACACCCGATATATCAAAACATTTCCACTAACATAAAATGTAGTAGCAGCTAGCATGTTTGCTATAGGTGTTTTATCATCATATTCGCTTTACACACGACATGGTACTCACGCTACCTACAGCAAATATATAAAAGTGCAAATATAGGCGAAATTATCCTGCTCTCAAACGAAATCTGATTTCTCACTCTGGATATGAATGAATGAGTGAATAGAAAGAGGCATTCCTATGTGTATCATCGGTGCTTAGGCCACCGCCGGGCCCTTTTGCGCCTCTATCAGCTCTAGTTCCCAAGGCCAGCCCGTTTCGCAAAGTTGAGTATGGGCTTGGGTCCTGCCCATCTTATATCCCCTGGTTCCAGAATCATGGACCCCAGTATGGCCTGCCTGTGGTGCCCGAGGGCTTCACAGCGGTATGTGTGCCGAGGACTCCTCCTCATCGCCACAGCGTGCACACGTTGGGTCACTAACTACCCACATTAGTGAGATCCGGTGTCTCTCTGCGATCTCGTCAAGAGCTTTCCTACACTCTAAGAGCATCCCTGATACTATCCTGCACGCACTTACTTCCTTGATTGCTGCCTGACTATCGGAGCAAATAGTGATTCGTCTCCTAGGCCCCTGCTTTTCCTGAATGCGAATTGCACACGCTAAAATTGCAAAGATCTCAGCCTGGAAGACAGTGGTGTATCCTCCAAGGAGGTCTCAATCTGGGTATAGGCAAAGGGAGTAATTTGCTCTACGTAGTGCGCACCAAACTACTTTGGCGAAAGCGTTCGCTAGCTGTAAACACATGCGTTTGTTTAAATAACTTTACTAACGTTCCGGCTGCCTCTTCAGCTATTATTCGGGTATGAACAAAATAAAATTATAATTAGATTGACATTTACTGTTTTACAGAATGACGGTTCAGTCATTCAGTTAAATAAGACCTTAATATGAACTATTATGAAAGGTTCCACAACGAGAAACATAATGCATGGTCAAGCACAACGTTGTAACGTCATTAGAGGAAAAATGAAACATAACAACAAAAACACAAAGTCCTCCCATTTGTGATCCAAAAGGAAACTATGAGAAAAATGTTTGGTCCATGTGTAGGCCTAGTGAAAATTAGATTCTTTCATGTGTTGCTGCCTTGGCCTTATTACTTATTGAGAAAGGAAAACTGTTTCCCTGTGAAGAAATTAATGTCATTAGAATGTTTCTAAATTAATTTTATAAGTGTTTTCGTGTTGACGATGGCGTCGTTTATGTAGTTTAAATATTCTTTACAGGACGAAGATAATAGGGTAATCAAATTAACGTCACGTGAAAAACGTTTTATCAGATTTGCTTCAGTACAGTATGATGGACAGTTATATATGACACCTCAAGACTTTTTGGAGTCCGTTATTGAACCAGACCCAAGACGTGAGTACCATGAAGAACATATCTATGTATATATTTTAGTGGCACTGTATTCAGCCAAAAATAGTTCGTACCTATCACCTTAAGTATTAGAAAATTTTGTTTCTTACAATTTTGATTGCGATTAAAGTATCATTTTCCAATTCCCTAATATTTAAACTTTAACAGTTACTTACTTGATGATCTGCATGATGCATCCGGCCGTCAGCCAGTTTTTTTTCAAATGAGAATGTGTATAATCAAAATTCAAATGATGAATTACAGCAGAACTCCCTAGACTTCATAATTTTACAAATTTTTTATACAAAAATGCCGGAAGCAAAAATTGAAGCTTACTCAATTCAAATATCTGAAACTCTCCTATCACATGTTTTTGTTGCCATAAACTGAGTACGAGTATATGTTGATGCTCAAGTAATAATATACAAACCCACTTAACAGCTAGACTTAAACGAAGGACGCTGACGCAGAAAGATTTAGAAACCATAAAAAGCTCTACCCCACCCCTGAGTCAAGGATCACCAAGACTGTTCCGAAGCTTGAGAGACAATGGTCAGTATCATCTTTAATGGAAACAAATCTTTAACATCATTTTTTTCAGGGATCGTTTCTTACACAGAATATCTCTTCATGCTTTCCGTTTTGACAAGTAAGTAATTTTAATTGTAAATATATAAAAAAATGCAAAAAATCATCACCACACGTAGATACTGAGGCTGCGCGTTAAGTAACAGTGTTATCTGCAATGATGATAGAGATGGTAGTAGCGATTATAACATAAATACAAAGCGATAGCAGCACAGTGTGTGACAAATGCAAACTAATAAGCTTTATATCCCCTATACTCAAAATTTTTTCAATAGTCCATCTTCTAATATATCGTCTGGGTAATTTTAAAATTTGATGATTGATTTTGTGGGTCTGCGATAGTACTGTCAAGTGACAACATGTTTTCTATCAGCGCCAAAAAGTGTCAGGAGCATAGCTTGTTTTGTGATGCCTAGCTTCCTAGCTATCAGTTGCTGACAGTTGGCATTAATGGTAGTTGTAAAAAGACTATTGTACAATTTTATACTAAATTTCACAATTTCAATGTATGAAGATGCGCAATTCCAAAATCCCCAATGAAAACACTGTCAGCTATCTTGTAACGAACTGTGAACCGAATACAATACATCTGAGGGATCATGGGTATCAACGTGCAAATCATTGTCAGATGGAAGGTCCACTAGTTCTTATATAAGGAAATGTACACTTCTGAAATATAAAGAATTAATAACAATAAATGCAATAAATTTCAATAATTTATAGCATGGAATAGACTAATCTTTCACTATATTGAACTGCATCATTTCTTGCTTCCATCGAGGCAATAGATTTTTGGCAAGCCTAAATTGACTGGACTGTTAACTGGAACGAACATGCCTCTATGTTGCCAAATATGCTATTCCACAGTTTGTCTCTTTCGCACTTGCATGTTTTTCGAATGCTCTCTTCTTTGTCTTCTATTGATAACTGATGCATGTGCAGTAATCCTTTTATCCTCTATGTATAATTTTGACTGTAAAAAGGGCTTTGACAGATTCAACATGATATCACACTTGATTGCTTAAAGCGAAAAGATCTGGAATCCAATGATGATATTATTGAAAACGTTCGGTTATAATAGAATCGGACGCTAGTCAGTAAGTGGAAATACACTTGTTAATAAATCGCCCAGCATGATCATTGATAATAATCTATCAGATGTGTCAGACTCTCGCTATTCTAGTCAGGATAAAGGAGAATGTTTATTTAAAAAATTCTGCTCTGATTCACTATCACTACTCGCATCTATGTTACACTATACCAATCCGTAATCAAAACGTTTTTGTACTATTCTTGATACTGCTGTACTAGACGGGGGGCCTAACGTAGATACAATTAAAATGTAAGCAAGAATGAGCCCCTTTTATCGGTTAATGTAATGTTGCCTCCTTATGTGTATACTGTCTACCTACAAATGTTTCTGTAGATACAGCAAAATCAGTTAAAACCTCTATTATCGTAAAGTGTGCTCATTAGTCTCTAATTTTTTTTTTAATTTAGAAATTTATTAATAAACGTCTTGCACTGTTATGTATCGCTTGATAATGAACTGACTCAATTTCATATGCAAATTGAACCATGGTGGATATTTTTTGTATAAAGAATGGCTTAGTGAATACAACTTTTTGTATATCTTAACATTTTTTTATTTTTTTATTTATGAGAGTTCACTTATTATATTTTCAACTCCAGATGTGCAAAATTTTTAAAAAGAGTAATTCTTTATGATTATTAATAAACCTTCTGTGTCTTCACTATTGACTTCGGTTATAGCTTCGTTTCCTTGATGCAAAGGCGACAGTTCGAACCATAATATTTGGTACATAATAACAATGTACGAAACCATTAATTATTATTATTAATAATAATAATTGATAGTATTTTTATGAATTGGGAGATTAATATATTATCTGATAATGTTTTAGAACCTCAATCAGGATTCAGAATAGCTTTTAATATGTTCGATACTGATGGGAACGAAAGAGTAGATAAGAATGAATTTTTAGTGGTAGGTTTATACTTAATGATTTATATATTAACATGGTACTATCGATGAAAATGTTATTTCAATCAAATACACTGGTACAGGTCTTCTCAGTCCCATCTGTAGTATCAAGACTACATATTTTCAGTTCAGACTGAAATTGTGTCACCAGACATAAATATTTACAAATTAAAGACTATAGCAATGTTGTGATGCGTTTCACCTTGTTGTATAGCATCACCTTTTTCTTATTTTTCTAAATTTGTATATCTTAGTTATGAAACGTCAACCTGTTCAATTAAAGAGGTTTACGTAACTTAGGTTGTCTCCAATCTACATAAATAAATATATTTTTTTTAAACAAACGAATACTATTATATTGGGCACTGAGATGATGTCACAAACAATCGGAGTTTACAGAAATCACGTGTTCATCGATATTACAGTAAGCATTACTTCTTTGTTTGGATAGGTACTATAGAAAATATTTATGTTACTTCACAGATACAAACGCTATTGGCTGGTAAAAAAATAGATGATGATTTTCCTGTAAGTGATTGAAATCGATCAGTTTTTGTTGGCTTGGTTTCTGAAGCTGAAGTGGTTAACATGTATGACGTTTCGTGTAATGAACTAAATGCTTCCTAAGCACAGTGTGTCTGTGAAATACATACACGTAACAAGTTCGTCATTGCTTGTAAGGAAATGGTCATTTTTGCAAGTGTTTATTGACTAACTTGATATATTTTTTCTCTAAACTTGAGGATATGGGCTCGTTGCATGTGGGTCATATAAAATTTCTTTTGGATGCAAAATGATTACGTACTTTCTATCAGATGGTTGTTATCAATAGGTAACCATTTCTATTTTTTTAATAATTATATTTATGTTCTCTCATTGGGTTAGTTCGTCGCGACTTGATAGAGACAAACAAAACAAAATTAAAACAAAAGCTGTGAGAGTTATTTGAAGAAGGTTACTGCCAGGCATATTTAAATAAAAATAACAGTAATGTAGTTCAATCTTTCAATACACATGCAGAATGATAAATTCGTTGATCTAATAGATGATAAGAAGGTATTTTGTAGGTACATTTATAAGCATTTTGCAGATCAGGTATGACAATTACTTACTTGTTAATCTCCAAGATGAAAAGCATATTCTAGATTACTCATACAATTGAAGATAATATTCTTATTACCTTACCATAAATAAACAACTGCACTTGTGCCCTTTGAAAGGAATTTCTACAGTATGTACCTGTTTTTCAGTGCACTTGATATACTTACGATTTATTCTCTTCAAGCCCAAACGAATCGTGTAAAATCAAATTCTGCGTTCAATAAATGAGTTAATTCTAGGCAGTTTCAGCTTTTACAAATACAAATCAATTTACAGTCTGAACTACATGGTGGAAAAATTTGTCGACGGCGGGATTCCTACCCATCACCATTACCACCCATTATTATGGTGGTATGTCGAATCCCACCGTCAGTTATTTCACGTATTTTCCAATTGAATAAATTTGAATTTGCAAACCTGTTGAAATAGAATTTTGATATAGCAAATCAAAAGTTTTAGCATATACATTAACGTAAATACCATCGTTGCTTCAGCTATTTTTCATAATTCACACATAGCTTAAATGCTGAATTTATTCATGAAGTGGATTTGTGCAGCTGCTGGAAGCATGTACGGGTTTCTCTAAAATGCCTAGTTCTTTTCTGACTGACTAATCAAAGCACATAAATGGTTAAGTTATATGTATATAGGCAGATGCCTTGATCTGCTGCATTTATGACCTTTTCATTTGGGAAACAAAGTGTAACGGTTACAGATTTTCAAATCTTATGGATGATAGAAATGCTTCACCAAGTTTCCTATACATGAGTCAAAGAAGCATTGTGGTCGCGAAAATTTTTGAATTTGAGATAAGTTGTGTTGTCACTTATTATCGTCGGTTTGTCAGTCGCCGTTTCTGCTCCGACGTAGTGATATTGACATTTGGGAAGCGAAATGATTTGAGGCCATAAAATATAATGCTGTTATGATATTGAGAACAGGTGCAGAACATCTTTAAACTTCGTTTTTGTGTGTTTTTGAATACCTGAATTTTTCTGGTCATAGTCATTTTGTATTAGACGATCATGAACTCTGCATCAAAAATCTTTAAAGGTATCAAATATAATTTTTGAATGTTTTTCATGTGGTGGCCTACCAAAAATTGGGAGTTCATAAATTGATTGATGCAGCCTCGTTAAAGATAGTGATCTGTTTTTGAAATCATTTGCATCTGATATTTGTGGCTCAGTAATTAGCAGAAAACAAATTAAATACCGGAATCACTCCAAACTTTCTTTTACTTCACACACCTAAGCAAGAAAAGTACTGGGATCTTGTTTTATGTTAAATAACAACTCTAATCAATGTGACATGGACTGATTAGCAAATATTTAAACAATAAAATTTCGTTGTGAAATTGCACCGCACTGAACATCTACTACTTATTGTTTATGTTTAACATACATAATGATCGAAAACAGTCTTCCACAAAAAACGAGAATATGTCTGTTTTTTATATGTTCATCAATTTCCTAATCATTTATTTGCTTGAAATAATCTATCAGGAAAAGATAAATCTAGGTGGGTAGCTTCACTCTCGCTTGTCATTACCATTGGTACCACTGCATTTCATGTCTCTGATTTAAACGTATTTTAAACGTCAGTCACATAGCAATGCTATGTTCGTAAGTATATTTTAGTCACTTATGCTGTGGCTGTAGCCCTAGCATTATAGTTCTCATACATCTTACAATATTTTAGATGGAAAAAATATTCAGTCATGCGTGGAAAGACAAAAGGGGTATGGACAGCAGCGAAGACCTAGACAAAGTATCACCGATTTCAGAGCAATACGTTGACGATGAGCAAGGATTACAAAGAAAACACATTGTGGACACAACGCTTATTATTCATTTCTTCGGACCAAAAGGGAAAAACGAATTAAGCTTTGAAAGCTTCAAGAAGTTTATGTTACATTTACAAACCGAAGTCTTGGAATTAGAATTTAACGAATTCTCTAAAGGTCTTCCGACTATCTCTGAGGTAGATTTTGCTAGGATACTCTTGAGATATACATATTTGAAGACTGATGAATATGATATGTACTTGGATAGACTGATGGACAGAATCAAGGAAAGCATAGGAATTTCTTTTGAGGAGTTCGTAGTTTTTTGCCAATTCTTGAACAATTTGGAAGATTTTAGCATTGCTATGAGAATGTACACTCTAGCAGATCATCCTATATCAAAAGGTAGGTTTGTATCGCATTTTGTCAGAAACCATTCGGAATCTAATGATTTTCAGAATGTTACATGGTGAACGGTAGTCTAAATTGCAAAAATGTTTAAAAGAATGACGCTTAATCAAGGTTTCAATCATCATCTGGCATGTCTTATAAGGCACTTGAGACGGTATACTTATCGTGGTGCCGTGGCCTAGCTGCTACAAAGTCGTGGGCTCGAATACCGTACGCTCCACACATTTTCCAGGTTTTATTACTTCATTGTGTGTTTTCAATCGCCATTTTCTATAATCACACAGAAATGTTTACTGACCCGATCACACTTTCATAACATGTAATAATTGTATGTCGCTTTTAATTTATATTCCAGATGAATTTCGACGGGCAGTGAAAATATGTACAGGAACTAATTTAACTCCTCATCTGGTGCACACTGTATTTGCAATTTTTGATGTGGATGGAGATGGCTTACTGAGCTACAGAGAATTTATCGCTATAATGAAAGACCGACTACATAGAGGTTTCAAGGTATCAAATAAATTCAATTAAAGTCAAGTACCTAATGTTTTTTATAAGAATAATTTAATTTTTATTATTAAACATACAATTGAGTATCATTAAAACATAAAATAAGAATTCATGGTAAATAATCAACTGCTTATGATAATTTAAACTTTTCAATTTATTTAGAGATGCGTCCTGCACTATTGACCATAGCGAAATGATATTATCAACTTTAAAGGTATTTTTTCATTATGTACCTAATCCCGCCCAAAACAAACTATGGAACATCTTTTGACACCATAAAAGAGAGAGGTTTTAAATATTTCAATAACCTAGTCAGTTTGACAGCCTATTCCATAATGCTAAGGTTTCCGAAAGAATGAGCTTCAGATGAAAGTCGTATGAAATGTTGGATGTTCGACCTGGTGAAAATGTGCCCTTTCGACCACTCCAGGGTTTGTTGTGCTAATGTTGTCCTGAGAGACATCTCGGTTGAACATATAATATGGTGAAGTATACATATCAGCCACTTTGATAGATATAGGTCAATAGATCAAGACGTATTGATTTTTTCTGGATTCTGTTCAGAACTTTCCTAGACTGATCCTCAAGAATACGAGCAGTCTTCAGGTCTATAGTCAGATTTGTCCCTTGAAAGTAGTAATAACTGTTCCGCATTGACTTACTCATTCTATCATCCCGCACACACAATACTTACATAATAACTATGTTATTGGTTAATAATTTTTCTCATTTTCAGTCCTTCTACGGCAAAAATGAAGGTTGGACAGCATTCAAAACATGTCTCAAGCAGGAAATGAGACACTCCATGTAACTGCTCATCTTCCATGCACAAGGTTTATATTTTGCTGAAACGGAGCTTTTTGTTCTGTTTATATTTTTGTGTATTGTATATATAGTTGATAAATAATGACTTTACACAGATTTTTCAGGCGGTTCAATAAATATTGTGTGTGTTCTTTTGACTCTGAGACACAGATATATCCAGGGGCGGACTGGACACCTGATCAACCGGGCAAATCGCCGGTGCCCCCTCATCAAATACCAAGTTAAGCAGTACGCAATCGGCAATGATTACCCCCTCCCTCCTTAAGAGTGCCCTGTAGGAGCGGTAGGCCGTTCTACCCCGCCTCAGTACATCACCTTGTATTCGAAAACTGCATTGAGGAAACACTACTTCCATAGAATATTCTGAAATTAATCTTAAAGCTCATACTGCTTATTTTTGCATTTGGTTGGTGTAAGAATGTTCTATAACGATGAACTAAATGCTCGTGGGTATGTTAAATTGAATGTGAAATACATTTATGTTTTATGAACTTAAATGAATTATTTTTTTAATAATCCGCCAGCTTTGTTAAGAAAATGTTCCATTGATTGGTCCAAAAAGCAAGGACTTCAAGATTCTAAGTCACAATTTTTAAAACCGGTTGAAGGAAAAACCTGTAGGATTCAAACCATGAAAGTAAACGTGTAACAATTACAATTAGTCTTTTATTTTTGGTAAATATTATACTACAAAGTATAATAGGCATTATATGGCAACGTATAGTTGAATAATATATATTCTTGACAATTAATAACTTGCTTTCTCTGCAAGGTGGAAACTAATACATAATTCACATTTTGATATCCGGAATAATGGCCCAGTGCGAGATAAGAACCGTACGTCTTCCGATTGCCGGTCGGACGCACTAGCCAACTGAACTAACTGGGCAGCTGCCCAGCATCCGACTGGCAATCGGAAGATGTGAGGTTCGAATCCAACTCTGGGCCATTTTGTCCGGATTTCAAAATGCGAATTATGCATCAGTTTCCACCTTGCGGAGAAAGCAAGTAGGTAATTGTCACGTTTGCCTACATAGTGTGACTATGATTGTTCGATATAGCTGCTGTCGGTAATCGTGATTGGAGATGTTTACCAACCCAAACACTGACGCTGCTGTACCTCGAGGTACAAACGACGCACACAGTTTGAAATTCGGAAGAATGGCTATCGGGGGATTCCGCTTAACATATCATTCGCGCTCTGTAATGACTGGGCAGTTGCCCAGTTAGTTCAGTTGGTTAGACCGTCCGACCAGCAATCGGAAGATCTGTGGTTCGAGTCCCCCTGGGCCATTTTTTCGGATATCAAAATGCGAATTATGTAACAATATTCTACCTAAGTATTATCGATTTAACTACTAAAAAGAACATCAAACATTGTATAACTAAAATCACTATGTACAAATAAATATTATGGGTGTAAAAGATCATGATAATGACGTCATATACAGTATTTCGGGACTAAATTTAGAGAATTTTAAAGTATGCTATTACAAATACACAATAGTATCACAATAATTAACTATCATAATATACATATATACATTGTAAACACATATAACTTAAGATTTCGGAATAACAGATTCATATAAATTTAAAGCATTTCTGTTTGTCATGGGGTATTCTTGTTTTAAAAAGTATTGAATCTGCCCTGTACTGAGTATTCAGCAGTGGTGTATAGCCAAAAACCTGTAAAATATAAACATTTCAAACACATGTGAAAATAAGCCTTATGGATATTTGACATTTGCTGTATATACTATCTTAAATAGTGCTTCTAACTGAAACTTAAATGTCAAGAGAAAGCATGTTATTACTTTATCTACACTTGATACGTCACATAAACCATTTTGTTTATGTTTTCGCGAAAAAAACCTTATAAGGAATGGGGCTCATTTTTAAGTGACGACACGATTGGATTAGTTTTTTTGTTTATTAGAAAAACTGAGGGAAATGTATAATGAATGTCGTGGATGGAATTTGTGGTCAATTCTCGAAGATTATAAATTATAACCTTCCTGGGAAGAGAATTTACATTTGTATTGATATCCATTCTAATAACTGAAAAGTAGGTTGATTTCAACATAAGAAATGCATCCCCAAAATGCAAGGTTTAATGACAAATTTACTGGAATAAAATCCTTGATGCACGAGGAACTCCTCAAACATACCTGTGAAAAGAAATTGATACACTTGTGCCTCTCCTGGAAATGTGTATCATCTTCGGATAAGCTTTGAGGACAACCAGGACACCGGAAAGTCCATCGTGACGTTACTTTCACAGGAGGTTTACGAGTAACGTGACTAACCAAAAAGTTCATGGCGATATCTTCACAATTCATGTATTCGTCTACCTATAAAATCATTCCTATGCGTGAAATCTATATATTTGAGAATAGGTGATTGTGTAATGGTATCAATTTGAGTAGATTCGCATGGATGTTAAACTTGCTGCTTTCCATCTTCTATCGCAACCCCTATCTCTCTTACTGATGAGTCCTAGCAAGGACGAAAGGGAGCCATATACATGATAGAGATTGAAAGCAATATGTCGAGTATATCAATTATTGTTCATAGTATCGTTCAAAAACGAATCAAATGGCGTAATACATGTATTATCGCAATCTAGAGCTGCATGTGAGTTTTCTCTTGTAAAAACTAATACAAAAATTGTGTTGAATAGATATGTGTGACAGGGATATGTACTTGCTAATTTGCAAGATGGATACAATGTAAAAATTTGCAGAATCTCTGAATTAGACCTCAGCGGGATTGGAATCACGCACCTACCGCTCATACTATCCATTTTATAATTTCTGCAAAAAAATTTGACGTAATTCAGTCGCACATCCGGGCTTACTCTATATTACCTTGTCACGAATAGCTTGTGGCAACCACTTCCAGTATAAGAAAAGGTAGTGCCGATGTAAAAAAGCTGCTCCAGTTAGTACCATACTCAGCTCACAACTGTAGTTAGAATTGTATAGCCAACTATTTTTTGTATTCACGTCCCAGGCATGATACCTGTAACAAAAAATATTTAGTCTTTTGCAATGAAGACTTAAGTTATACAGTGAACAGTTTATAATTACAATAGTATTATTGCAACAATAAACATAATTCAAACCTAGGTTTATCATTATAGATTTTTTTTCATATCGCGTATACGTTTACACAAAATAGTTATTTCGTGGCCTTGAAGGTGATTATAAATTTAGATGCTGTCGTCATACTGACGTCACCTTATTAGCTGGTTATGGGAGCTTTCCATCAATGAAGATGAATAAAAAAATTGGATAAAATTAATGAATACGTACCGGCCTGGAAAACCAACTATTCGCTCTCTATGCTCTCGCCAAACCCGAAATCCGAACAAAATTTCGTCATGCCTCAAATGAGCATCATCGTCCACAGACAATATAGCTTCTGTTTTAAGATTATCAAGAGGCAAAAATCGATTATTCAGAGAGTTTCTAGCAGCCTTAACGATGTGTACAGGGACTCCAATGTCTGGCCATCTAAAAAAAAAATGTTCACAATAAAATATCAAAATCAAGGAAATGGGCATAAATAGAAGTTATATTTTGCATTCTTCCTAAAGGCAGATACAACTTTGATTTTGCTGAAAGCCGCGTATAATATAATATCAAAATTGATACTGTTTCAACTCATTTTACTGGCGATTGAAAGCATTTATTGATTTCATTTGAATGTTGTGAATAATTACGATCGATAATATTCCTGGGTCAAACCTAGTTCTTTTCTAAATAGATTGTCAACAAACAAAATAACAAATACGTGATTCTGTAAATTATATATGTTTTCATCAGGAGACTCATTTTAGAAGGACCTGAATATACAAACCTGAGTTCAGCATTTGGAGGCCGTGGAGAATTCCAGACGACTACAACAGAGTTCAAATATGGTAAACCCCTGAGGCGCGCAATCGAATCCAGCAACACTTGTTCCCGTTCGTAAGTTAATAGTAATACAGTGAACTGTTCTCTCGGAAAGTTCCCACCTAAGGCTTCAGCGAATTCCTTGCCAGCACCTTGAAAAATATATCTATAATGAGATATATATCTAAGCAAATAAATTGAAGCATTTTCCAAACACAAAATGGACGTTTGTCGTCGGAGTAGTTTTAATTAACATATGTACATACTAAGCTGGAATTTTTCTCTTACTACCATTGTTTAGGTGTAATATAAATTGGTGTTTAACCAACTATTTTATCACGAATTTCTGGTTACTATGCGATATAAGCTAGTTTATTTTGAAGGAGTATTGTTTCTAAGTGATAAATGCAGCTTTACAACTTGATTGATCAAAACATGTATATTTAAAGAAAACACCAATATTAAAACCAACATCGAAACTTTCGACATACTTTTCAACATGGTTTGGGCATCCGAGGACAAATCAAAATTAATAGATTTTACATGATTGTCGTGATTTAGACTTAATGTAGAAATTGCTTAAATACCTCCTTGCCCCTGTCCAATCGGCCTAAATCCTCTTCCGGATCCAATGAATTTAGCATCTGAAGGTAAAACCGGATCCATTGGTAGTGTGGGATAAAGTCTTAATGGATCTCCCCAGTCATTCCACATTTCGTAACCTTGCACCAGAAACATACTGTAATTACGTCTGTAAGCAGGGCTATCATAAGGCGGTTCAAGCGGACCGAGGCTTTCTTCTTGTTCGATGTCACCTGTAAACATTTTTTGCTAGGAACATGGGGTCCAAGAAAAACAGCTCAGATATCTGAACAAACTGGTTGCTACTAACTTCTACTTCTATAAGTAGTACGTTAGTTTTACAGCGATTCCGGACATTGCTGTTTTTTATATACAAAAACAGCTTCCTAAGTTTCCATGACGTGTAAATTATTTTTAGTGTAAGTTATTCGAACAATGTATAAATATCGTGATAATGATTTAATTCCTTGAAACCTATCATATTCCTTTTTTTCATAGATGACCTCTTATAAAGGCAGATATCGCGCTCCAGACGCGTTGTGAGAGATAAATGCCTATTCACATTGACATTAAAATGCTGTAAACTGTAATAATTTCTGAGATTCTCCAAAACAAAGACTTTTGTAAAGAATCGGTCGAAATGTTGGGAGTTTGACCTGGTGAGGATGAACCCGATGGGCTTACTAGTATTTATTGTTTGTTGTGCTGATAGTTCTTGGTGTTATTATTCGAGATAGCACGGAAGAATATGTACGATCATCAGATTAACCATGTTAAAGACAATATACGTCCTTTGTAATGTCACGCTGGCCCACTAGACTTGAGTATTGCCATCTCTCCGGCTAGCAGACTAGCTTGTGGTTAACTTGCATTCGTTAGTCTGGCTAGCCTGTTGCTGATTCCAAACTCGGTCAAACATTTGCCATGATGGTATCTATAGAATAAGGACATATCATCCACCAGATCTTACAGATCCTTTGTAACGTCAGGCACACCAACAAAACGAGCTGCTCTTTTCTGGATTATGTCCAGAATCTTCAGAGAGTGCTTCTGAGCGCATCCCCACACATGTGAGCAGTACACCACCGATGGTCTGATCTGGGCCTTGCAAAGAAGCTGTAACTGTTCTGGTGAATACAACCTTATTTCCTCGAAGCAGTAGAGAACACCTAGCTTCTGGAACGCCGTCCTGGCAAGGCCAGCAACATGATCATACTAGATGGTGTTATTGCAGATGTTGGGATTTGTTATGATGTACAAGACTATAAAGCTAGCAAAGTCTTCATCGTGGTTGGGACTCTTCTCTCTTCAGTTCTATTCCGGTCTACAGCTGATATCGAAGGCCGCAGCTCCGCTTCCTCTTCGTCCATTTTGTTGGAATGTTTAAGTCAGTACGTATTGTGAATGTTGGAGTCACCCAAAAATGTCTGAGTTGAGCAATTTGTTTGTAAGGTAACTGCAGTGGCTGAAAAGTTTTCGAAATGCTCTCCGTAACTTTTACTAGTCTAGGAATTTGAAATTATTATCTATGGTTGACAGTTTTTTAAATAAATATATGAATTACTTTGAAGAGATTCTTCATAGATTTCAAATTTGAATTCATTGAATAATTTCATTCCCTCAAACTTTTGTTAGAACTTTTTTGAATTAAAATACGTGTTCGTATGTATTTCAGTTTCAGCTGTTCAGATACATAAATATAATGTAAGTAGGTATCACAACTACTGACTTCATGAGAAGTAATACCTGTAATAGCAACTTGGTTCGGTTGAAAGGTATGGTTAAATGCACTTATAGCAGCCATGGATTCAGCAGGCAATGGTGGTATGTTCAGTCTGTCTCTCAAAACAGCCACAACAGTATCCAAAGTGCTTTGAACAGAAGCTAAGTATCTCTCCCACAGTAGACGTCCCTGTCTGCGAAACAAAAGAACATCTTCATCAGGAATAGCTCTCAGTAGGAAGTGAAGTTCTGTTATTCTTGTTCTTGGAAGAAAGATCACGACCCTCTTCCACTGGATTACTTCATTATAGGCCAGTTTGATCTGATCTCCCCCTAAAATAACCGGTATGGCACCTGCAAAATAGTTTTTTTAATTGGATTTTTACTTTGTGTGGCAACAGCAAAAAAGTATTATACTGGAACCTAATATTATTTCATTCTTATAAATATTTAGATTTTCATGTCTGCCTGCCTGAATGTCCATCTGGATGGAATCATCTTTGTACTAATAAGTGCTTTGTGTGCCAAAGTTGAAGCACTCTTATGGTATCCACAAAAAATCACTTTTATGGCATTTATCAGGATTTATTGTTTATTATCAATAGATTCCTTGATCTCAAAATGAACTCACCTCCCTAGAACTCCTATCGATGACATCTTAAGCAAAAAATTTATATTACATCTGTGTTCAATGGTGAAAGTCTATGTGGAGCACAATATTTTTAGATAGAATGGATGGTCAGTATATTAAAAACTTTACTGAGTTTTGAAAACTACCTTGAATCGTTCATAACTGTACTAAATAAAGCAAACTTTGATATTCTTACCTGACCGCAGTGCTTCATATACTCTGGCTTGCAGTAGAGTAGTGGAAATCAAATCTGTCTCTATTGGTGCAAAGATCAATACATAGGTAGACTCTTTCAGGATACTTTTTCTGCTACTGTCTGTACCACATAGTGCCCAGTCCTGAGACCCTATATTGTTACTAGTATCACTTGCGGGATTGCATACAAACTCAAACAGAAATTTATCTTGACTTTGTGATTTTGATAGCTGTTCCAAATATTCAATAACAAACTTATCCAGGTCTGAGCTAGCATTGTGGTTTGATAATATACCTACAAAAAATATTAAAAAATAATTCAGAAATATCTTTTTTGGACAGATATAATAAAAATAACTGTAGGCTGTAATATGAATGGAGATTAACTATAAATCAATGAATTTTGTTATAGTATCACTCATGAAAATTAGCATACATGAAATTGGAAGCTATACTGTTCCTAACTGAATATTTTTGAGTTTATGTTACATTTTGGAAGCAAATTTCACACTACCTAGATAGCACTGATAGCAAACATGGTAATAAATAGCTAATTATCACCAAATATACTTTTTCCAGCTATTCCAGTGATTCTCAAAGGAATTTACTATGACATCATACACCCAATAAAAAAATGGGCTATGAAAAAGCCACAAAGATCATTATTTTTTTTAAATAAAGAAGTCCTTAACATATCAATGCTGCTTGAAATACTTTAGGAAATTAGTTGTGATTTAAGGAACTTTTTATATTCAGGGATCATAGGAATAACTCTGATCTAAATGTATAAAGGACTCACTGTTTTTAGCCTTCATCTCTCCTTGGAAGCTCAGTAGATAGTTTCGTCTTGCAGGCAGCATGGTAGCACATTCCTGCCATACATCCCCTCCAGGTGGACCTAGTACTGGAGATACAATTAGATCAAAATGTTCTCTGAACTGTTCCTGAGTAAAGGTAGACTGTACCAAGATAGCTCTTCCTGTATCTATTGTTGAGAAAATGTCTCCAGATGTAGCACTGAGATCTCTTCTTGCAAGATTCAACAGTACATGATTTTTTCCATCCCCGCCCCAATAAGGGAGGTGCTTTAAAGCATCTGCATCTAAAGCAGGTAAATTTAAATGATTTCCTACATTTTCACTAACATCATCAGTGTCTTTTAAGGCTTCTCCAACGAGAACAAGATAAATGCATGCTTCTTTAGGATCATTTGTTAAGTGGGGATTGTAACCTAATGTTTGCTTCAATGTAGTCTTTAAAAAGCCATCAATATCCCAACCATCATTCATCACAGAGTACTGATCGGGGTCATACAAATAAACAGGAAATCCTGAGGTAAGAGAACATCTGGAATGGTCAAAACAATTATACATTCTGCATCTTTTTGACGAGTTTCTAGGCAGTGGTGGTAATTCTTGAGGTAATGTGTCAGCAGTGAGTCTTTTTGGTAATGCAAGATCAGGTGAATTTTGTTGTAATGCCTCTTTCTGAGCTACCTGAGCTTGCTCCACTGATATTTTCAATTGATTCAAGCTAGTTTGTTGATGTGACAGTTCTTGCTTCAGTTCTTCAATTTTCTTTTGATATGACTGTATCTCTAGTTTGAATTGTTGTCGTTTCTTTTCTATATCCCTCAACTCACTAAGCACAGAACCTCTTATCCTGAGTAGTTCCTGAACCCCAACTCGCAAATCAACTTCAGTCATATAATTTAAATCTTCTGGTAGGTCTTGATGTGAATGTGCACCATGTTCTACTTGGTAAGCATGTCGCTCAACTTTTGACAAGTAAAAATGAGTTATTAGTGGAGTGAGTATCAAAAATAATAGTACCATGATCACTATTCGGGATAACTTTATACTGGCAAGCCAGTTGCAGAAATCTTTGCCAGTTTCATTGCCTAAGTTGACCATTCTCTAAGCTTATTTGCACACCAAGCTACACATGTCTCTGATGTTCTAATAAAATGTTAAAAAGGTTACTATTACAGTAGTTGAAGGGGACGTTTTTTGTCGCAAAGCATTGATCCATTGGCGATGGGTATTTGCATGGAAAAATATTACAAAAGAAATCATATATTAGGATACTTGATAGTCCCTAGCCCTAAAGCACCATTACAAACATTTTCTACGATAAAACAACATACAATTAAAACGAATGGTAATCGATTATTTTTGTTTTGATTTTTCTTGCCCTAACCTCAAAATCATCAACTGTCATTTAGTGTCACTTTAGAGATGCTGCAGCATAGACTGTAAGTTGGTTCCATATGTAAAATCAATATGAATTAGGTAATAAAACTGACAGGTATCAAGAACAAATATAAATCTCTCTATAAATTTACTGACAGCTCGAGCGTCTAGGTGCAAAATAATAAAATTATTAGCTGGAATTATGTTGTCTTGAAGCTTGCTATAAATATTTCGAATAGGTTGATATTAATTTGTCCCTTTTCAAGTCAGACCAAAGTACCGAACAGGCTTTTACTCTTATTGTTCTGGACTAGACACTCAAGCTGTCAGTAAATTACAACTGTCAAGAGTGATGGCATATGACATTTATACATGTTTTGCAAACTCAAAGAGACGCCGGTTGCACGCTGCAAGCACATCCAGATCATATCCAGATATCCAGAAGCAATTAGTGTTATACAGAATACAGACATTTGTGAATATCGTTGATCTTGCTTACAAGTTACCATTACCAGAAAATTTCAGTTAGAATTCTAGTCTCCCGATAAGAGTTTGAATTTACGGTCTACATCTTCCAGTGTAAACACACCAGGGAGCTCACAGCAAAATGGCCCTTACAAAGCCCAAATCAGAAATGACCGCTGAGGAATTGCAAGCAAGAGAGGAGGAAGAATTTAATACAGGACCACTATCAGTGCTCACACAATCAGTGAAAAATAATACTCAGGTACTAATAAATTGCAGGAACAATAAAAAATTATTGGGTAGAGTGAAAGCTTTTGATAGACACTGCAACATGGTTCTAGAAAATGTGAAGGAGATGTGGACAGAGCTTCCTAGACCTGGGAAAGGCAAAAAGAAAGCAAAACCTGTTAACAAAGATCGCTTTATATCAAAAATGTTTCTTAGAGGAGATGCCGTTATATTGGTTGTGAGAAATCCATTAGCTACAGCAAGTTAAATAAGTACAACAATGTGAATAATTATGTAATTTTTTATGATTCCAATATATAAAGTGAATCCATTTTGAAATTATTAATTTCCTTGAATAGAAGATATATGTTTATATATGACATAGGAGAAAACTGAGTAGATGTATTGTTTTTTTGCCTATGCTGTGATTCATCTTTAATGTATATTAGTATAATTTTTATCAAATTTGATTGAAGGAAACTTTGATTGATGTGACATGTTTCACTGTATTGAATAACATCAAACCAGTTGTAAGTTTGAATTGATGGGCTATATCTGATGATAATGTATCAATGCCAGTAGGAATACAGATATCAGCATCTAAAATCTACTAATCTAATTTTTACCAAAGGTTGTATTACAGTACAAATAATATTGAATTATGTATAAAACTGGCTCAATATCTCCTATAGTATTTGTCAGACAAAATATTTATCTAAATAACTTGCTACACCAACTGATTATTTTTTGACTGAACTGCTAATCAAAATTATCACTTCAAACCTTATCTTTTTTTCTTTTGAGAATGGATTCAAAATCATCAAACATTTATCTATCAAATAACAGTGAATAAGCGTAACCAGAAAGTGTATACTAGCTTATTTAAATACTTCAGTAATTTAATACAAAATGTCAAAAGGTATCACAAATGTCAATAACATATGGTTGCCCAAAATTTCAATCAATAACTTTTGAGGTTTTGTATCATATTTCTAAAGTAACTAATAATCTAGTAGACACATACACTGTTCATTAGGCCATGTTTTGATTATGGTGGCCATTATATTAAATCCAGAAAAAGATAAGCTTTCATATGATGTCAATTTTAATTAGCACTGCTATTTAAAAAATCAAGTTGGTGCTGCATCTTGAAAAGTGATAAACATTATTAATTTCATGTTAATCTCACTTTAGGGGATATATATCAGTCCTTTTATTGAAAAAGGCTTGCATGGAAGTTACTTGGTTTGGCGTATTCATTCCTTTGACTACAAAACATTCTATTATCTATAAATCTTTGACCCTAGTAATCCTTTTCACTTGAATTTTCCAATACATTAGTTTTATGGACAGTAGAGATGTAGGAAATGTTTTTTCCATAGGTATTCCAACATTCTATGAATTTAATTCTATATCAACAGTTACAAAATTTAATCTAAATATTTAATTCAAAGCTAATATTATTGCTGGGAAGTACAATTCCAATGTACTTACCATTTTCTACGTTCATTGAAAATGCTGTGGCACCCCATGCATCCACCACCAAATAATTCTTCAGTTTTCTCCACGTTAAGTAAACTATTTTCCAGTTATTTGCAATTTATCTATTTTTGAAGAAGACAGTATTGACTTGAAAGTTAATGAAAGAAGAACAAATGCAAATAACAATATTTTATATCATTTCCTATTTGATAATTTATTTTGGAGAATATTTCAGGATGATGTTTAAATGAAAGTGATAACTTTTTACAAATGCACCAATGTCAACATAATATTATGTATATTTCAAGGCTACTGGTAAAAACCACTAAAGGTTTATTTATAATGCTCAAAAATTCTAAACTGCATGTTCAACTGTCATTGATCAACAACCCAACCTAAGTGGGACAGCACATACTTTTGATATACACTGGAAAATGGTTCCTAAGGATATAAATAATTCCACCCACCAAAACTGATATTGAATGCCCACCTGATTAGAGCAGTTTGGCAAGTGGAAGAACAGTTATCCTCAATACCCCAGTATAAATGCTCTTACGCATTGTACATTCTATAGAAGGCAAAAAAACATTAGCTTACTATATTTGAAAAAAATGATTAATTGATAGCAAGTAGCTTCAGGAAGTGTCTGGACCCAGTAGACCCCCCTTTAACATGCCTGTGTGATAGGGAAAAGACGTGAATGCAGAGATTAAATTATGTTTGATAAAGCAGTTGTTTCCTATATCCAAATCAATGAGCATGTATCTAGATTTGCAGGTAGTTTTTAGTTTCATTAAAAATATTAAACTTTTATAATGTTGATGGTAAGGGTTTTTTAACATTTGAATATGCAACCAAGTTACTGGTACATCTCTTCTGATCATAAAACTATGTTTCTAAATCCAATTGAAGATTTTTGAGCAGTACATGACCTGCATTCATTTCTAATTCGTAGGCATAGGCAATATAGAGGGGAGTATTGTGATCGCGAAAATTTATAATTTGAGGTAAGATGTAATATAATATCCAGATGTCGACACTCATCCTGCGTCTTGTTAAAAATGAATTCTGAAAAATAGTAAGCAATATCGTCAAGCATATTAGATCAATTTACTTATACAATCCTAAATAGTTTAATGATCAAATTATTGAAAAAGGGTATTATAGGCATCTGAGATGATATGTGTATTTAAGGCTGAAAACGCACCAACCACAACATCTCGTTGCGCAAGTTTCTGTTACGCAACGAAATGATGCAACAAAAAAGTCGGTACATTTTTACTTGCAACACTTCCATTGCAACAAGATTATGTCAATGCATGGTTATCATCTGTTTTGGACCGCATTGGGTTTGCAATAGCCTGACTGTTGTGCTTCTTCAAATTGTAAGTTGTGAATAAGGGGTCCATCCTCGACCAGGAATCGGAATCGATCCGGGTCAATTCCAATCGACTCATTCTACTTTTTTTATTTTCATCGTCCTTTTCAATAACTTTTTCTTTCGGACTTTCTAAAACTACAAAAACCCGTCTATCTCGATAACAAAAGTCCATGATTACTGGAACCTTATGTAATATGTCACCCATCCAAAAATAGCACTACGTGAAATTTAAGTCACGGTTGAGGAAATAGCTGTCACGAAAAGAATATATTGGTCCTAATATTTCATTTTTAATCAGCAATTTTTTATATGCCTCAGCGATAGAAAACAAATAAAACTCGTCATTCGTTCTGGAATGAGCTTCCTGGTAGCGAAGAGACAAAAAAGTGGAGAAAGAGCGCTAATTTAGTTGAAGTTGGTTGTGACCTAATTAGTCGACAAACTGTGAGTTATGCAGTAATAGGTAGGTAGAGGCCTTTGTATGGTCGGTGTTACGTCTTGAAGGGCTTGAGCCAGCTTTGGAACACCGATTCAGTTTTGTTGCTTCCTCCCTCTATATTTTTAGATTATGCGTAGCCTTGCTCGGTGAGACTTTCGTTTTATTGAAGCTGGTGAACCAGAAATTATACCATGTAGGTATCCTACAGAGTTTGGCAAAATATGTCAGAGATTATCCCCAATCGAAATTTCAAATACATCCCTATGCCTTCCACATATCGTGTCACTGTTTGATACATCGTAGTACTATTGCTGGCGCTGCACCTCAGGATAGGAACGACACACAGTTTGACAGGTGGAGGAGTACACATAACATCATCGGCGTTCTAGATCTTATGCCTGTAGTACCTGCTCGTCTATTGATGCCGTGAGGTCTAGATAAGAGAGAAGGCTTTATATTACATAACGATTGATCACGATGGAGGAGTGGTTGGTTTGTTACATATCATGTGAAATTTTCGTGCAGTTATGCCCGAGATTGCCTTCATATGAGCTGCCATATGATATCACGTAAAGTAACCTGCAATCGATTTTTGTGAAGTTGTATCCCTCTACTACTGTCAAATTTCAAAACCACCTCAAACAGGTTAAACCGAGTTTAATGATATACCTAAGCGAGTTTATTTGTGAATACACTTATCACCAGGAGAGGGGTGTGAAAATGTGGACTAAGAATCTCACGTGATCAATGGACTTCTTAGCTAAGTTGACTAGAGCGTTTTCAAAAGTTTATGCACAAAAAGTAATTTAGTTTTCTATGAATTCGCAGCAAGATATAATGAAAAAAATTTCATTAAAAAAGTGGTAATTTCATATTTTTACAGACTACACGACGTTTAGTGTTTGCTGTTTCCAAGTACAGAGTTTCTATGTCATTGGTACCTTCACATGGTCAATATAAAGTATCTATAAAATTATAGAAAGCATTATTAGAATGCTACAAATATGCCGTGTTTATTCCAGAATAATGTACACAGCTTTCTGCTGAGTATACAATTATATATTTGGATGAGTCTGGACCGGAGAGATACTTCTATTCTCTGGTGAGCTTAAGTATCCACGTGGATAAGCTTGGTGGAAATTACATAAAATGCAATTTCAACAGTCATATTTAAAGGATACGCTGAAGAGCCGAATTCACTCATATTTCCAAGGCCTCATTCATATAGTAGTAAAAAAAAGATAATATGTAAATGTGTTTGTACAACCCGGGTAAACGGGTATACGGATCGCCTCTCATCAGCGAATTTGGTACTGAGTGACCTACCTGATATTATTCCTTGTAAACTTTTATGGAAGACGATAAACATGATTTCATTATACAATGCTATTGATTTGCGCCTTAACAAGGAACAAACAACGTCGGTCTTAGTACGGCGTATTTGGGAAACGGGTCAAATGCCACTACTTTTTGCCATCTAGGCTGTCAGAAAAACCCACCCTCCCGCTCTTGACGTGCACTAATTAACTTTCCTACCCACTCACCGCTAAATGTAAACACCCTGTTAGCTGTTAACAAGTCAAAAAACTATACTCAGCTTTACAACTACTTTACAGGGCGTGCCAATTATTTACTTGCTGATTCGCAATATGGAAGCCGATACAAGAATTTTCTTATATAGAAACTAGGGAAGAAAACCTAACCTACGGCGAAGCACACACCTTCTGATTGCCGGTGGGACACTTCAGCTAACTGAGCTAAGCAGGCTCTCCGCTCACTTGATCTGGAACGCCGATGCTGACAGGGCGAATTTTCGACATTAAAATACTCTTTCCGCGTATTGGTATGAGAAGTAAAAATAGGTATCTAAAAAGTTTTGGAAATATGTATTGATTCCGTTAAGAAATTTTGACATTATAAAAGATTTAATGTGAATTAAATTTAGCACTAAATTTACAATGTTTTTTCAAATTAAATTTCAAAACTTTAACGTCTCAATATCCGATCTAAATATTTTAATCTAAACTGCTACTATTGCGTGGAAAGTACCCCTTTGGTATTTTATCATAGCAAACATGCATTATTCACGTTTGATTCATCTACATGGAGAAAATTTCCTGTTATGATTACATTTTTCAGACGATTTTCCATAAGTTACTGCAGTATACCTACGAGTTTAAAAATTTATGAATAAATTGATGTTTTAAAAAGGATATAAGCAGTTTCTATCAAATTTTCCCATTCCAATAATATAAGAGCGGAATTCAAAACATAACGTGAATATAACATGAAAAATGTTAGAATCAGGACTTTCTGAAAAATAACCTATACAATAACCTAAAAAATCTGAAAATAAATCCGATTCCAGCTAGAACTGATGAAAAAGTTCAGCGGAGGTTTTCCATAAGGGAATCTGCCATATTCTGAAATTCACATATGAAGTTTCGCTAAATCCATTCCAGCGATAGTTTTATCCCCAGAGAGGAGGTTCTTAGAGGGCTCAAGGAAGTTTATTGTGAAGGAACGCTGTACGTTCTCCTTATATTAAAGTGATGTTCTCTTTTTGTTTTACCTTGCAAGAACGAGGTAGCTGGCTATATATGAATATATGGTGTTAGAAAGGGTCGTTTTAAGACTAACATACCTACATTTATACCCCTCTATGGTCTAGGCTAATGCATTTTCAAGCTTCAACCAATCTCTTCAGCTTGATATGAACTTACAGATTATAAGAGTGCAAAACTATATGTTATAGAAAAATATACACACTTCAAGGTGAGAGTTATTTTTTTATGAATAAATGTTTTACGATTTTTTTTATGCACGAGGTCCCTGCTGTCAAGACTTGCATATAGAGAGTCTAGAATGTCCCCATAAATCATATGGCTTCAACATAATCAACGTTCATTAAAATCACATATGAATAAGAACGTTTCAGCTGTCTCGTCAGCCCTGTTTATAAAACATAAGATAATAGTAAAAATTATCACGACCTTGAAATTTCTTGATTAGTTATCTCCAGGATAATAGTATAATATTTTTTTTCGGAGTAGAAATTAGTATGAAATAGTATGCTAGATTTGAGAACTCTAGTTTTGTATCCATGATAGGATCGAGTTAGCTAGTTGGCAAGTGACCTGGGTGGCCTCTCTTAATTGTCAAATCTGACAGTCTGACGATGATTTAAATATAAATCAAAACGCGGAGGCAGCTGTAAAGTTTGTCAAGTACTCATATGTGGTTTCACTACGCACCGAAGAAGTTGGATAAAAAGAATGGTTAATCAGAGGATAAGATTTACATGTTACACGACGTTACTATATTCAAAAAATATTCTTTCAGGATGCGGTGTGCCCAACATCTATGCCTCATCATAAGTGCGGTATTGTAAAGCTCAAGGAATCTATAGGCAAAGAAGTTCAATGTAGCATCGAATGAACTGTGCCGCTCATTAGCATCAAACCCGTGTATTTGGTAAATGGCAAATGACAAAAAAAAATCAAAACAAATCTGACATGAAGCAATATCTCTGTACAGCTTTGTATTCTTTTTGTTTTACGTACTATCCTGTTTCCATGACTAGTGGGGAAATATAAATATAGCCCTTCTTATAACGTTTCTTGATATTTTCATTCATATTTATCATCTCTCTCTCTCTCTCTCTCTCTCTCTCTCTCTCTCTCTCTCGCATCTCAACAATGTTTCACCAGAATCACTCCAAATCCATCCCAATATTTGAGGATGTATAATGCGCTGAAAAAATGCGAACATCCAGAAATTCGTTTACCTTTCCCAGGGCATTGTTTGCTTTACTCTTTATTAAAAGCTTCTCCCGAATCAGATGTTTACCCCCTTATCAAACAAAAAATAATAGGCACAAAACCAGGGGAAGGAACAGTGGCGTCCTAATGGGGATTGCATGATTTCTGACAAATATTAGTTCATTGCAGGGCTATACAAGATTCCTGGCAACAACCGGTCGAATCGAAGGTACCTAGAAATCGTAAACAGTTCAATACATATCCTGCTATGGATACAAACGTAATCGCCTTCGGTTACAGTCAACCATTGTGTGGAATTTGGAACAATCTACTAAGAGACAGTTTTTCCGATACTGTGAGTGTGTAAGTTTAAGATTCATTTTTGAAACTCTCACTAACTTTTCTATATAGCAGCCACAGTACATTGATACCAGGATTCACCTTCGTAGATGCTGATGCATGAGAAAAGCAATTCCCTTCCCAAATTTTATCAAAGGCTAGTTCGCCAATATTGTCTGTTCTAGACTTACGATATTCGATGATATTTTCATTTTATTTTACATTTATTTGAATTTTTATTTTCATCACCGTTATTCAACCATATGTATTTAGGTAACGTCTGAAAGTTAGCATGTAGTTTTTCCTATAGTTGATCTCATATTTTTTACTGGCCACTGGCCACATGCTACTGACTAAATATTTTATTTATTGTTTCATATTTTTTATACATAGGGTACGCAATTATGTCTTAATCTAAGGATTGAGCCTAAATATATGGTTTTCCTTAGATACCCATCTCTACGGTGGTGGAAGTTGTCATAATTAATTTTTTAGCCTGGAAGGTTGGGAGAACAGGTTAAAAATAGCAGGATTTGAAACTATCGGGCGTAGCCACAGTTCGTTAACCTTTTTGATTGTCGACAGCAGCTGAACTAAATAGATTTTTAGAAAATTTCAAGATCCCATCCTCCCCCCAAAAGTAACACATGCAGTTTGAACAGAAAATGAGTTCACGGTACTTACTTTTTACTACTTTCTTCTGTGACTATAGAAAATTCTATCCAGATATACCTTGCTTGTACCATGGTTTGCCGTGATCTTTGGTAAGGCGTCTCTCTCGAATACAGTACGTCGGGTTCAATTCCCGCCGGCAACACGTTTTACTTTCTAATTTTTCTGATTACACTACCCACTATTGTAGAAATTTGCATTTATGACCCATTGCGTCATTTGAACTACACACCTTCTGATTGCCGATCAAGTGCTCTACCAACTGAGACAAGTAGGCACACCAATTATTCGCTCTAGAACGGCGATGATGTTAGGTGCACTCCTATTTTTCAGAGTTTCTAATCGACTTCCATGTTGCGGATTAGAAAGTGAATAATTGACTCAACTGGCTTGAAGTGTATGACTATGTGGAGAGGGGCTATGCGATGCCGGAGCGAGAATATAAATAGCTTCAGAAGAAATTTCTTGACCATTTCACCTGGACTGTTTGAAGATACAGCAAGTGAAATTTACATTCTTAATATAACGTAAATTCGAAGCAAATCTATTGAAATATCTAGCAGATTGAGTACAAGATTGATTGGGAGTTACTCGATTTATACATGGTCTGTCTACACAATATATTACGAACAGTAAAAAGAAAATAACTCAGAATGGTGATCTTCTTGAAACATTTATTTTTAAGACAAATTACATTAGATGGAAAACATATTGTGGTTTTATGCTGTGAAGGCATTTTCCCTAATACTTTGAGAAAATGTTTTTAAAATATCCATTGAGAGATTGTCATGAACATTCGTTACTTTTAACATTTATATAGTTTTGTAACTATTCTATACAACTATGTTTCACTATAATCATTTTTATCTCAAAAAAATTCTTTGTACCGTACTTTAAGTGATATAACTATAAAATCTTTGGCTTATAAGAAGTTCATTGTATCTACATTAACTACAATAATACTTTTAGTGAAATGAGTTAGAAGTACATTATATACATAAAAAAATATAAAACTCTTTTGAGGGAAATTACTCCTTTGTGAAACGAGCTCCAGAGAATAGAAGATGACTGTCATGATGAAACATCAAAGTATGCTACAAATATTATCAAAATGAGGTGCAAAACAAAAACAATTAGTTAAACTTTGCTAAACTTAACAGAGTAGAAGTAAATGTCTTATTTTATATACAGAGATTATTTATTACGTCTATTTCACTTATATACTAACTTTATACACAAACTTCTAGTTTTGAGATTTCATTTGGAGGGTAAGGGGGGGGGGGCAAATCAGTTTTGCTGCATTGTAATGCCACTTAAATATTTACAGGCTTTGAAGGAATAATAATTTTTATTTTTTACTTCTTATTTCATAGAATCTAGCACATTTGTATTTACCATTTACTAGCTGCGCCGGCTCAGTATAAAGATTAAAGGTTATAAAGATCATAGGTAGTTAGATGTTGGAATATGTATATTGATACATTTGTTCACAATGTTTGAAGCTGTTTTGGTAAATAAATAGAATTCATGTATTCAAGTGTCTGTGATATGGAATACAAATTCAAACACAATTCAAATTGACTCCTCCTCTCGACTTTCGGTACAACAATCTCGGTTGTATAAACAAGTACAAAAGCGTGTTCAACGAGAAAACCTATGCTTGTCATTAAAATATGGACGTAGCTAATTGAACAACGGCTTATTTCGGAAGTACTCTTATTTTCCACAATCGTTGATATCAGGGCAAATAGAAACCGTAGTAATTAATTTTTACTTATTGTCTTAGAAAAGCCTTGTTTGCAGACCAATATTGTCTATTTTCAAAATAATTCGTGTATGTGCTATGGCATCTTCCATTTTATGTAAAATCGAGAGGAGAAAAATCATTTTTTCATTTGCCAGTATTGCCATATTTTCAAGATATGTTGATATTACAAAATAAAAAGGATATAAAATATTTGATTTAGTACGGAAAATTATTTCATCTATAACAAAAGTATGTCAGCTTCGAATTTGCTCATTTTATTACATATTCCAATCTTTGTGCTTGGAAATTTTTAGATTATATGTTGTTTTTGAAAATGTTTCTATAAGAATACTTTCTACACGAAATACACATCACTCAATTACCATACAACTTGGCTATCGATTACAGCCAGTCAATGTTAAAGCTACTATTTTTTCAGGTTCAATATACATTCCAGTATTAAAAAAACTGATATCACATGATCTCTGAAACCGAAACAAATGTTATTACCGGAGTCCAAACTGTTATATCAAAAATATCAATAGTCTATACATTACATGGTCTTACACAAAGTTGCACAAAAATAATAAGCATCTTAGCCTTGCGAAATTGTGTGACAATTCGAAAGACTGGTTGAAATGGTGTTGGCATTTGATCAAGTACGGAATATTCACGGACTAAGGTTTGACACATATAAAATTATATGTGATCCAAATCGATTTTATTTGATCAGTATTTTACATAATTTGAATATCAAGGAATTTAAACAAATAGATTGTAAATACTTCAAAAAACTACCTACATTGTATAGCGTTTTTGATTCCCGTCTAATATTGCTTTTAACAGAGGCAAACATTTGTAATACCATTTTGATTAACATTTTACTATCTAATTTTAATTTTGCTACTTCAGCTTTTAATAAATTACGTTCAAAGAAGCATCACGATACTCAGGTAAAAACAGGTATTATTTGCTGTCCAAACTTTACCTTTGTTAAATATATATGTCGTTTCTCATTTACATAGGTTAGATATTTCATGGAAAAATAAGTTCTTTCAAACCACACTACACCTATTCTACTGGAAGTAGAATTTTATTAAGTGAGATAATCTGAAATTTACATAACAAATAATATTATGTGTTGCGAACGGGTTGTTGAAGTATATTTGAACTGCCGTTATGTGAACCAAATAATTTACAGTCACCTCAAACGTGTAACTCCGCGTACAAAAGTACAATACAAAGAAATAGTTGAATGTTAAATTCGAAAGTAATTGTCACTTGCACATAAAAGAAGACTAAGGTGAAATTTCCCCCAATTCTAAGGTTCGAGAGTTTTCATCTCCAGAAACAAGATATGCATTCATACTAGATGTCATTTTACATAGGAGTTATTATTTACACTCAGTTATCATTATTTATTTAAAGAAACGGTCATTATAATCTCTTGCATGTAACAAGGGAAGTAAACAACCCAACATCCACACCATGTAGTTAAGAGAAATCCTGGACTCACATTTTTCGTAGTTGTGAAGTCTTGTAAACTGAAGGCATAACATCATTAGGACTCAGTGTCATAAATTAAAAAAATAGGTACTTGGGCTTTGTCTGTTTATTGTTGTTATGTGATCATATAAACATTATTTTGTGAGAATAATTTTTATAAACGAAGTTGAGGTGAATGTGTTACGTATATTTTGTATACACATCCCCCAATATTGAATAAGTATGGAATCGTATTCAATTTGTGGGTACAAAAAAGAATATCTCTAATGTCTAAGCTTTAAGAAACACACATGACAAAGTATGATTTTTGAATGAAAACGTAAACAAACACCACATATATGGGGGTTACTTAAATATGTAAAACGAATTACGTTGTGAGTACTTTCCGACGCAGATCAAACTAGGATGATATTCTTATGAGAATATGAGCTTTGAATGAAAAATGATCAATTGCCGACATAGATAAGGCTGAAAAAATGAGATAGTCACTAAAATAGTCGGTATAAAAATATTCGCATTCAGTTCACAAGCTAGTACATAACAATTGACAATGATGGTGATGACGATGTTTCGCTGATATAGATTGGATATAGATGATGTTGAAAGTATTCGCAAAGTTATAATTGCAACAAGGCGAATGGTGTGAATTATTTGGAAATAGTGTATGAATAATATTTTTTTACAAGTCTTCAATATTTTAGTTAGAGATCAATGTGGATGACGGAATCCAATAGGTGTTTATTCACTGATATACTGTCAGGAGAGGGTTCTGAGCATGACACATGACAAGGTACATTTTGGGATACTTATACATAGCCAAAGGCTTGAAAATGTTGAAACGTAGTTAAAGCCGCAATCTTGAGAACTGTTTGCTGATTTGGACATTGATGTATGTACAATTAAAATTTGCTTTGTGTTTATGTGATACTGAATACTTTGGTGCAGTCGACTTCTCGGGAGGTGCTATCATAGCGGAACACGTGTCTAGTACTAAAAAAGTGGTTTAACGAGTAGTAAAACTATGTACTGAATATTGAGGTTTTAGTCGCCTTTTACTTTTTTGATTTAATAAATACTTTTTAGTTTTTATTGACTCGATGTTGTGCACTTTAAGCAACAAAATTCTTTTCACATGAGGTTTTTTACTGTTTCTCTTTTGACCATTCGTCTTGACATTTTCCCCTCATAGCTCGAGCATATTGTACTCATTCAAATTTTTTTATGAGGAATACTTCAATAGAATATGTATATTTCCAATTGAATACAAATCTTTTCCAGTACGTAGATATACAATTTATAGAGATGTACATACTACATACTAGACCGTACAACTTCCACTTTAAAGTAACTGGAACAAGTACCAGGTAGCGCGCGGCTCGTAATTCAAGATACTCCAAAAACCCATAATGCTTCGCGTCTATAGTTCCCTACCAGCTACTCGACACTATTTGCATATATATATATATATATATATATATATATATATATATATATATATATATATATATATATATATATATATATATATATATATATACCTATGATTCCACATTCTACATTTGGCAAATTACCTAGTTCATGCCGCATTTCTCTTACGTGCGATAGGCAACGATCGACGGGCAAATAGATTTGCCAGTGATATACATTGTTATGGTAGAAGAAAACCACTCTGGCCTTATGAGTTCTACAGACACATGTAAATGTATGGAGGGTCTCACAGTTGTGGATTTCTTGAAGCTAAAATACAAAGACGGTGTCCTGATCAACATTGGTTAGAGACAGTGAAAACTATTAGATGTGCTGCATCATCCAGCTGGACTTAGGCTACTAGTGTGGCCCCATCTTCTCAGTAGCGACAGCTATCGCATGACTATTTTCATATTGGGTCAATTCAAAGATCTCGTTCGGACCTTCATGAAATAGCATTTACTGGAGTCCGTAGTCATTGCTGTTCAGTATTGATACTGAAATTACGAAGACAGCTTGCTAACGACGAATTTCTATGGATCGGCAGGTGTTAGCGCCCAACGGCCGCTTTCCGTTGCTCTTTTTCAGCAATCGTGGCTCTCATAGGACTCTTCGGTTGCGGTGGTGAAATGTGAAGATGGTGTCCTGACGACGAATGAGCATTCGGTGGAGATGGTGGCAGGTGTAAGAAGAGGGGCGGTGTGAAGACTGAGAGCAAGTGGCAACGCCGAAGGAGTGCAAAGGCTTGAGGCTCCACACCGTTGTTGGTGTTCGTTGACAGATCGGTAGCGGACTGGTCGGGATAGCCTGAAAACAATGAAACAAATGACGTCAGGTTGGTTGACTCACTACTCATTCAATACTAGGTTTAGAGAAGCGGATATTCCAAGATTGTTACGTGGGCAAAACATCTGTTCCAACTTCTACCCGTTATCGGCTAAATGATTGAAACCTCAAGTAACAAATTGTAACAAAATGTATTGTAACGTTCTTAATCACTAATTTAATTCAACTGATAACACCACAATTTATACACTAATTTACATCCTTGATTTCTAATTCATAACTATTTGACGTCGGACCACTGACTGATCCCCGTCACTGCTCGATGCTGGAATATATACAAAAAAACGCCCATCTTGAATGTTCCATAATCAATCTAGATCAACTGACAAATATATATATATATATATATATATATATATATATATTTGTGTGTGTGTGTGTGTGTGTGTGTGATGCAAAATATATGTACTTTAGCCAATGATTGACAAATATTAACATTAAAACAAAGCAATAAAACATAAGCAATTCCAATGTAAAGTGAAGAGAAAGCAGAGGGAATGGGATATTAATTCTAGAACATAAGTGATTTAACAAATTTACTAAATTTGAACAAACATTTTCTCATCGGAAGATACAATTTTTTTATACAAAATTACGGCATTAATTATGTGAGTGTTAAAATATTACGAATCGTCCTATCATGCACATTAAATTTAAAAATCAACTTTTCTCTGAGGTATATTGGACACAAGATTTATCCAATTTATGGACAAAGATCAAATGAAAGTATTCAACTAAATTAGACATCTTGAACCAACGGATGGTTGTGTAATAGTTTGATATATGGTTAAACTTCCTTAAATTAAAGATAACGAACACAGTTATTTTGAACCATAATGTTAGACTGTACCGGCAGCAAGAGAATATGCGGTTCAACACATTTTCTCAAAAAATGTCGTACTAATAGAGAACATCAAGTCTAAGAGGCGACCATATATCAAAGCGTGCCATCATACCCTCAACTACGCCAGCTGCCTAGATCCCAGAAATAACACGCGTTGAGACGCTACGTAGTAAACTTAAACCAAGTTTAGCTTGGTTTAATCCCAATTTGTACCGAAACGGCTCTAGGCAGACCCAAATTATTATTTCACGCTTGCGTTTGTTCGTTGTGGAGTAGGAATACGAGGGATATATAAACATTGTTATTTGTCGTATACCTAGAATCGTAAGAAAAGCCGTGTGATATTCACGCAAAATTAAAAATAATTATTATTCATGGTAATACTATTGAAATACGTCGAATTGATGTAGTATTAGTACTATTATTTTAACAGAACACTAAGAGATTTTTATTTATAAACTTAGTATGAATCAAATATGAATTGTTCTACATTTTGTTGCGTCATTTGAATGGGTAATTGGATAAATGCAAACACTTAATTCAACCTCCGTAGATCATTAGGATACGTTCCTTTCTCTAGTCGGGTATGGAATAACTAGGGCAAGAAGTAGGAAGTAATGTGAAGGTGGGGTAGGATTACAATTAAAACTTGTTTAGAGCTTAAACGATTTTAAAACAATAATAAAATACGTATATAAAAGACACAGGAATCATCCAAAAGTAGACAATCCTAGCCTCAACTTCTTTCCACATCAGTTTTGAGGTTTGGACCTTATACCTGCTGTTGCTCCAGCTGAGATCAAAGAAGTGGTGCACATAGTCTTTCTTGTGGTACCTTATTTTCCAAATTATATTTGAAGGCAAGCCAATGTTATTATCGAGGAACATATTTTTTGGTGGTCCAGGAATACTCCTAGAGAAACCTCAACTGCTGTCAAAATCTAACTTAAGATTGATGTTATAAAATATTCCATTTTATAAGATATTTTTTGCCTTAAGATATTTCACAATTAAGTGAACATATAGAAATATATTCAGAAATAGATCAAAACTTATCGATCAAACGCATGAAATAGCTCAAGTAATATTATATCTTAAGGACATTTGGCAGTGATGCTTGAGGTATTAATACGTATGTTATTCCATATATTAGATAAAAACTGCATGATAAAATTCTAATGCTTATTTACACGAACCTATTATTGATCAACGACAGACAACAAACATATTGTAATTAACTTGATTGATATTTCGGTTAGTAGAATTCGGGTATCGCTACCTGCTATGAAGCAATTCATGCCTGGGGAAGTACTAAGAGAATCTACTTGACATCATTTTTCCTGTTTTCTTTAACTATATATTTGAGTCACTCGTGCTAGAAATATGATTCGGGGCCTCAGTATATCAGCAGCACCTTATTCTCCGATAACAAACTGAAGGTGATGTATTACATTCTTTTGCTTCCAATTCTTTTCCGTGCCAAAGGAAACTTCTTATACTCGCGATACAAAACAAAACACATAAAAGTGCATTTTGCTCAAAGGAACATAAATCTTGCGCGGGACTTTCCGTTTCTAAAAAAATGATAAACCATTTGAAAAATAAATCCAGAGAAAAGTTTGGAATGCGGAGTGAAAAACGTACTCGCATTAAGACGTTTCTATTTTGTTACGACTTAACGTTTTTGTTGTGTGTGATATACGTAACAAATATTCTTGAGAGCTTCTTATTCTCTATAATAAATATTTTAGAATTAACAGCTACTACTAAACTTGCTATCATTTATATTTCTGTCTATTTGGTACATGTAGCATAGTATATTATCAGAAATTTCAAAATAATTGACATACTCATTTCTTGGTTTGACTAATTGAAATCATACTGCTGTTCATCGCTCCAGCTAGTTTTATCTTTAATGGGCAGGTACGTGCGGCAACTATTCAAAATTCCAAAGAACAATTACGGTGACGATGGACTTAAAATTACTGAAAATATTGAAGTTCCTGTTGTATCTGATATAGTTGTAATTTTCAGAAAATTTATGAGGTTGGTAGTTGTAGTATGCGACGTTTCTCATTTGACTTGTCAAAATATCCGAAAATCACAAATTTCAAACTTAAAAGGAAAGCAGTACATAAGTTGGGACAAATACTGATAGTAGGATCGAATTTTGCGAGCTAATATCAAAAGAATAATGGTCAATCGTGACTATTTACGTCATATTTGTTCTAGTTAGAGTACCTTCAATCAAAATTGAAGTTTTAGCTATTCGCTCCAGCATTCCTATCGTGAACATTGTGAAACAACAATGCGCTACTTCTATACTTTCCTATAAACTGTTATAGAACGATTATTTGAGTAGTGCTGTTAGAACTGCAATCTCGGCGCTTTTCTATTGTAAATAAAAGCTGTTTTATATGAACTTGTTGGGACATAAAGTTGTATTTTATCGTCGGAACGAGTGCCGGATGTGCCGTTTACTCGCCAGTTATGAAGTAACATGCTGCCGTTGTTTTTCTTGAAATTGCATTACAGTTTTGTACACTTTCGATAGAAGTTACTGTTCAGTTTGGAGATCATAAAAATAGCAAGGACGCTTCGACTGTCGATTCAATATAGTCCAGCCTGGATATCGTTATTTTACCTTTTTTTCCAGCGTGCTCTTGAAATTGTATTTGGTACTAGAATCGATGAAATATAAAACGCCACCTATTCGGACACTTAATTTTTATTTTGCTCTCTTCAAGTAGGACAAATGTATCACACCTTTCGGAATATGTCCTAAATGAGATTACGCTCGACAAAAACATATTTCCGTGAGAAGAAATTCCCAAAAATTTTCTTATATGAATGATTTGTCATTTTTCGATAATAATTATATAATCTGGGTAATTTTGATTTAAATGAGATCACGCTCGGCAAAACAATATTTCGGTGAGGAGAAATTCCTAAAAAATCGCTTACATGAATGATTTGTATTATTTTGTAATACTTATTATATAAGCTGGGTGATTTATACTTAGCAAGTTGTGGGATCACACAAATACATTCGCGCATCATCTTTTGCATTACCCTTGAAATCGTGCAATAAATAATGACTTAGGAGAGTCTTGTACAACGTGAAGGGAGGAACTCCGTTCTGGTTAGGATATGCCCGTTTGGCTTTTCCAGTGTTCGTTGAAATCATTGCTCTCTGTCTTATTTTCCAAGATTGCTCAGTCGAACATGTACCATGGCACACTCTATCGAATATGGATAGATCTTAAATGTCGATGTCCTTTGTAATCTCAAGCACGTCTCCAAGATGTATTGCTCTTTAATAGAATGAGTCTAGAGAGAAAGTGCTTTGGAGCACATACCCACACTTATGAGCAGTATTCCAGTGATGCCCTATCTTAACTTTGTAGTGAAGCGGTAGCTGTTCTGGTACGTATAATTTACTTCAGTGGAAGAGGAGCGGCATCTGAGACGCTGAACTAGCAAGGGTAGTATGGCATGCTAGGACATGAATCTAGAAGCTTGATCAAAGGTAGATCGACGGACTACGGATGCCAGCCAACATGTGATTTAAGATATGTTTTATTGAGTTCTTATGTTGGTTTTATCTCGAAAGTTCACAAAAACAACATTTACAAAACATTTTCATACTTACAATTTTTATTAAGTTTCCAATTGATAACAGCGTGATTTTTTGGATAGGTCGATAATTTTTGATAGTGTTCAACCCTTATTTTTGAATGTTTCACAAGTTTGATTAATTTAAATTGTTAAAACCGTCTAGAAGAAATGTTTCTGCATACATTGCAACAACCAAACTACATCGAAGTTTCCGTACTATTATAATCTAGCTAGTGCATTCATATTTTTTCATCTTTCTTGGGTCCTTTGTCGGACAGTGTAAAACATTTGCTGCAATCATACCAAGGTAAATTTAACCAGCAACAATTAACATTGTAAAGTCTAAACAACAACAAAGACATCGGTAAATGCTACCAGATATCAACAAAAAGAAATTCTGTCTACCAGAGACTATAAAAAGTGCCAAAAACAAGCAACTGCAGTTAACTGGACCAGCACGGATGTTTATTGAGTGGTCTGTGGTTTTTTAACTATTAAGTCATTTACTCGATAAGCATGTATTTCTCTTAACATCAACGCATATTATATCTTAACTGAATCATTCAACCATACCAAATATTATCATGAATTCTCACAGGCAATTGATATGCCTGGTCCGTGTGGGAGGTATCGATCAAACATAAATTACAATAGCACATTAGCCGATGATCCGGTTCAAGCATTGATTGCGTTTATCGATGGTCCTTCCTTCTATGCCTTCATGGTTACCTACGGCCCCAAATCAACCTGTCGGCGATACAATTATTTACCTTATTATCTAGGGACAAATTTGGAATCTGATATGAACAGTAGCGGCGACCGTAGTTATGGAACAAAAATGCACTTTCAACAGTATTTACTCGATAATAATTATATTTTAGAATATTTTGGAATACTGCTCTTTAGAGATGATGAACTTCATTATACAGGGTGCCCCCAAATTGCTAGGATACAGAGTTACTCCGTATTGTCGAGGTCAAAATAACTCGTTGGCAATTAATATATAATATGCATATGTATCAAAAGGTGCCGTCTGTCCGTTAGAAGAGTTCAAAGTTTACTTGAAAAATCACATAACTGTACGCTGGCTCTGTTCATAAATGCGAGAAACAAATTTAATGAAAAATGGCAAAAGTGCATTTCAGAGGATTACCCTACTTTTAGTGATTAAATAAACCCAAAAGCCATTGTAGAAGGGTTAAAATCACCCTGATACCCTGGCAATATTTTTAAATTTTCTTACTGGTGGTAATATGATACTAAAATTTTTCCAACTGGAACGTTTACAGATTGTCTTATTTTTTTCTAAACTGTATTTCGCGTGTTTCCGTTGTAAAAAAATGTTTCCTCAAACAGGCAATAAATATTATTAATGCTGCAACTGTAATGAAGAAATTAGTTGCCAATGGACAATGCGACATACACCTTCCTCAATGCAGAGTTCAATCTGCTGTAAAAACAATTAAATGATGAAACATCGTCGTTTTCTGGTAGTGTGTTTACGGGATTTTGGATTCTGTTCCACAGATGTTTAGGAACTATAAATTGGAACATCATACACTTGTTTTTCCAGTGTTTTCAATGATCCCCAGATCTCGCAATTGCAAGGATTTAAATCTGGAGCCTGCGGAGGTCACTGAATGAATGGGTGCTTCTTGTCATCAACCAATCCATCTACAAGCAAATTGTTCATTAAAATATTCTCCTACGTCACGCGCAAAATGGGGTGCTGCACCGCCGTGCATGAAAAACATGATTCGATGCAAATTAGGAGGCAAGTCGCCTGATAAATCTGGCAAACCTTGAAGGAGACGATGGTAACACTCATTATTCAGAAGATCAGGCAATCGGAACGGTCCAACCATAAAATTTCCAGTAATTTCGAATCAAACATCAATCTTAAATTCCCGTTCGTTACGTCACGACGACGTGTAAGACCAGAATCATTAGTTGACAAGATATTAGTGTGGAAGCCATTGACGAGTATTCTCCGCTTTGGAACAATTTGTGAAAAATTGACACGTGATTATGTGGCTGCATTTAATTGCATTAAATGTATTTTATTCAATCATTGTCAGATTCATATTTTCATGAGATTAGCACGATTTTTTCATTAAAACCACCGGATAAAATAAACTGAAAACATGCCAGTTCGGTTCGGTAATGAAATAACTTTACAAACGTTTTGCCTGTCTCGTCAGGTATTTTCCTGATATTGAGATGCCACTGTATGCTGTGTATAATCCGTTGTCTTGAACAGAAGTTCTCAATAAGCGGAGCGATGCAGCGGTCGTGTGCAGGCGTAGTAGCAATTTCACTGGCGCTGAGCTGATTAGGCGATACTTGTGAATACTAAGATGATGATAATTGGATATGACGTTCGCTTCGAAGATTCCTATGGATCGTAACGATTCGCCGGAGAAAATCACTAAGGTAAGCTCTGATTGAATATTGAACACTGTTCATATAATTCACGGAACTGGGTTTGAGCTCTCAGTAGCAATCTAAATAATGTTAGTAATAAGTAGCTTATAATCATTATTGATGATGATGACATGACAATAAGTGTCGCGATAAGTGACGCTACCCATGCTATCCTTACGAAGTGAAATGGTCCTAACACCTTGGATTTGACTAGGACTATCTTTGATAGATTATTTCTACGATATGTGATTCCAATAATTCGCCCGTATAAGAGGAAAAATACTGATAAAATTTCATTTTAGGAAGACTCATTTGGCCAACATTTTTTGTTGCAACTTTGTAATATTTGTTGAAAGAGCGCCGGCATTATTCTGGATTTTCATCAATTGTTGGTTAAAAGTCATTACATGAAAATTAACAGAAAACTGACGTTCTCTGGAAAAGATGTATGTAAAAGGTAGCAGCAATTCCAAAGTTCGAAGATAATATTTTGAACCAAAACCAAATCATGTAATGAGTGTGTTCATTGCTTGTTGCTCCATCTTGATTGGCTAATTGCTCCACCAGAAAATCTAGAAGGTATAAAGGGTTCTCTTTAGACAAGAAAAATATTAATTGATTTTAAATAAAATAGCAATAGCTCCACCAGAAAATCTAGAAGGTACAAAGGGTTCTCTTTAGACAGGAGAAATATTAATTGATTTTAAATAAAATAGCAAAAAATAGAGGAAACTAATACATTATAGATGTAAATAATTGTGTTTACTCCTTAAGGCGTAATTAAATCTAGTAGCTAAAACTGAGTAGTTTTTTATTTTATTTATTGTACAAGCCTATTTCTTAAGATCATGAATATTTGACTCGATGAATGCAACAAATTCACTTTAAAAAAATTGCTGTAGCTGTATTTCTACATGAAATTACTTGCTCTCGCAATTACTTGAAAGATTGATATCTCTAAGTTGACCTAATAAGTAGACCATGGTCAAACACATTGACTTTTTCCACTCAGCCAATCTGTTCATTTGCACCTACATCAGATGAGTGTTCTCAAGATATTTAGATGGAAAGAATTTCTACCTAACATTAACATACATACATTGAGCATTTCACACAACTCATTCGTGCATGCAAAGCTCAAAGGAAAACGGAGCCTTTCATCTGAAGTTTGTTGTACGTGTCGCGTCACAACTCATAACCTTGTTTTTTTATTTGATGTAGGTTTGATTTTAAGAAAACTCATATGAATAAATTTTCTCACGGAGCTTTCTACCGATTTCGTTCCCATGAAATATTTCAAAGTAGCTTTTATTAAAGCTGTTAGGATGAAAATTGGGGGATATACAAAATCGCAAGTTTTGTGTGAAGATTTCTCATATCAAGATTATGTACACGAAAAAACATTGAAAAGAAACTTGCTTTTTTTCACACAGTTTTACTATTTTTTCAACGTTAAAAATATTTTGTTTACTTCTAACGCCAATTGATGACAGAAGTTACAAGCTTGCAGTGCAAATCTACATCCGAATAATATTTTTGGAACACTTCAGACCAGGCAGGTTTTAAAAAGTATGCGAGTTCTACTTCTACTTTGTGAATCGTTTTATTGAACTGTCAAACAGCATGTTGGAACGCTTCAAGTGTACCGGATATGTCTGGTTGCTTATCGATTTCAAATGATTCCAGGGGTATCAGGACAGAAATCTAAATGTTTAAGTGATGTAAAACAACAAACTTTTGCATAGAGTCAATCTTTCAAGATTTTCGAAAACGAAGACATTTCTTATTAGTAGTCCTATATTGGAATCTACTAAGATATTCAGCTAAGCCATAGTGTGTTACAGGCGTGCAATACTATGAATTCAGTAACCAATTTGTACCATATTCAGGGAAATCACGTACAGTGCACAATACAGCACAATTATTATTAATTGCCGAGTGATCTCCATCGAATAACAATGTTAAAATCTATCCGTGTAGTGGCTCAGTTAATTCTGGTATTTGTGCAGAAATCCATGTAACATTTTGATCAAATGTGGAATTTTCCGATAACTCTTTACACGCATATTTTCGGCCGAACGGATATTGTGCGTTTTTGTATGCAATGATACGTGATTTGATTATAATATTTCGTAAGTTCATTACAATTACACGTGTACCATCTGTGAAATGGTTTTTCATACCTATTGATATCGGTTAGAGCTACCAATCAAAAAACTGGTGGAGGCTTTCATTTAATATTGGAAAATAATCTCATAATTCAACGGAGAAAAACAGATTCCAATTTTGCAGATGTCGTGTACTGCTACCAAAAACTATGTTACTGGTAATAATTATTAAGATTTAGAAAGAGTGGCGAGGATATCAGTAGTTTCATATATAAAACTATATGTCAAATACCCAATCCTTTTTTCTGCATTATGGAAGAGTTTTACCAAGTAAGAGCATCAACTATCTACAAGTTTAGATAATATTTAAAAAAAAATCTAAATGATTTATGTTTTTGTCTTCATAATGTGAAATTATCACCATTCCTGTGATATATCCAGATATTTTGGTCAGGGGCCTAAGCTTTGAAGATGTTGAGCTTATCCTGCCACTTCATTTCACATACAGTGAATTGAATATAATCACTAATTTTGAAAGGCATAAATCCATCTTTTCAATAGAAACTGTTTACCTAAAACTACTATATACTTTATAAATAATTTTCAAACATTCCATTTATTAAAATTCCAATATCTGATTACTGCTGTGTGTGAGCAATTTCAACACTTTGCATGAAGTTCTTAACCATGCCCAATGAGATCATCTTCACGAAATTACACTTCCAACACCATGAACGAGCATCTTTCAAAAGTAATTCGTAGATAATTCCATTTAAAGGTCAATGTAAGCAGACATTTAGTCTCTAAGACTGCTTCTGGAGACTTTTTCTTTGTTTGAGAGGTCATCTATAACAGAAAATTGCCATTTTTTTAGAAACTTAAAACAACTTGTTTTCATTTAAAATTAGAAATCTGGTCATTACAGCACATTCACCATTTTTAAAATGACTACAGTATCAGCTAATTCATAACAAACAGTGCTCAACTGTGCGGTCGAAAAAATAGTATCCTGGTAAATGCCACACATTTTATCTTTCAAATAAAAAAGCGTATTTTCTATCTCTCATTGCTTACTTAAAAGCAGCATCAGTTGAATATACTGTATAAAATAAGACATTAAATAAATTCAACATATAAGAGAAATATACTGCGTAGATATTATTCGCATCAACCTGTCTAGATACAGTATGGTACAATAATAATAATAATAATATGGGTGTGGGTTTTGTTTGGATATATGATTTTATTCATCCAATTATCGGAATAGATCGATCAAAATCACAATTTACAAATAACAGATGATAAAGGGTGTCTTGCTTCAATACATGTAACAATACCAAAAACATATCAGATCAAGGAATTTTATGACTACCGGCAAAGCTGATATTCGACCACCAATACTTATATGTGTATAGACAGATTACTTTACTCAAAAATTGTGTACAAATCTAGCAGGTAACAAAAGTTTCTAGCAAATTGTTTAGCACAAAAAATGTTACGAGCTGCAGTGCTTTTCATTCAAGTTATTAATGTCTTTCATCCACGCATATGACTAATAATATATTCGTAATAATTTACACATACTATACTGAGCTTTGGGAAATTGTTTAAACTGTATGTCCGGTGAGGTATGGGGAATAAAAAATCAAGTAAATTCGATACTATACCTCAATCATAGTTATATTAGGTAGGTACCTATTTAAGTCAGAACACCCCAGACCTGAGTTGAACTGAAAACTGTGGAAAGAGAGTATTTTTATCTAAAGCTTAGATCACGCGGTTTGACGGGTTATAAATTATGTTGCATGTCATGCTTGTTAAAAATTGCATATGGCTGCAAAACTGAACACATAAGTCTTTCTTGTATTATATAAAATAAGAACAATTATTTCTTCTAACGCAAGCGTTTAGTGTTAATCGCCTTATCATCTACATTAAGGTTATACGACTCACAAAAAAGTGCAGCAGTTACGTCTTTAATAATTACAGACCTGGATTATAACCTATCAAGTGAGGCTGACGGTGATAGAGGAGAATCTATCGCGCACCACTCTGCGCGTGATTGGCCTATCAAAAAAAAGAAAACCTTAAATGTTTTTCAGTATGCATGCCTATTCCATGTTTACTTTCCATTAATTTTTAACCGTTGACATTAACGCCGTGATCATGTTTGGGATTGGTCAATACAATTTTATTTGTTTTTACGACCTATCGGAGGATCATTAAGCCATTTAAAGGAACATTTTTGTATGAAAAAAATACACGCGTAAGTTATTTTGATTAATTTGATTAATTTTAAATTATATACAACCATCTTTATTTGATGAATAAAACAAATACTCAATGGTATCACCAATAGGGTAGCTTGGTGGCGTTTGAAGAGTTTTCTACTTGAACGCATGTATATTTTCCAGTTAAATATCCATTGGAGTGAGAAATAATTAGAATATTTACCATATATAATACGCCAAACCCAAAGCTTCTACTTGTCGTTGAGGTTTTGTACTTCGTTTTGTAGTAAATCCTTCAAGGATGTAATATTATGGTAAAATGGAGCAGTTCTTCGTACACAACATACTTTCTAATTTTCGCAAAATACGGTATAACGGTCACCGTGATTTTGTAGTGAAGAAACGAAAACTTACGTGCAAACCGATAGACAGACAGTTTGTAAAAAACATTAACATTGGGAATGTTTAAGCATGTACAAAGTAACCCGCATAGTTGATGTATTCCGAAGACTTTCAAATCGACTAAAATATTGTATAACCATATTTAAAAATAAAAAAACCTATAAAACATGTAAGATGGAGAGACCTTGGTTTCCCATTGTTCTAATAACGTCTATGATTGATTAGAAACTAGAGATACATAAAATATTTTTTGGTTTTTGTTAATTACCCTGCCACTAATAAATCAATTTTATATAAAAGCAGACAAACCTGCTACATGCCTACATCTCTCCCCTCCCCCCAAACTTCATCGCTTCGATAGTAGCTGAGATTACGAGGTTACGAAAAGCTACAGACCAAGAGACCGGCAGACAGATATATAGACAGAGAAATAGACCGACAGACGGACCTACAAACAGACAGGCAGACATGTTGACAGACAAGTCCATGGACAGATTGACAAACCGACAGATAGACGGCATACATATAAACAGTCAGATCGACAGACCAACAGATAGACATACCGACCGACACACAGTACGACTGACCGAATGCGACGTACTTTCCTGATCTAGACATTATGAAACGTCCGAAAAACGTAGTTAATTGATTTGGAATTAATGCGATCAGAATACTACCCTTGCTTCAGCGTGAGAAGTTAACATTTGTGATGGGAATTATAAAATAAATAAATGGGGAAAATAGTTTTACTGCTGAAACCTTGCTCCTATAGTATGTTGGAATGTCTTTATTTTGATTTAAAATCTTTATTTGACAACATAAAGTGGTACTGATAGCGGAAAAGTGGATAATAGATAACCAATCACTGTAGGATCAAGCCTGGACACATAAATTACTGCATTGAATACGGTGATATAATTCTTACCTTCGACACTTGCAGAGCAGCAACCTGATGAAGGCTGCCCGAAACGTCTTATTAAACACAGTGTAGATGATTGGGTTGATGGTGGAAGAGACGTATCCTAACCACAAGCAGGTGACCACGACGTTTTTGGGGACATCGCAGTCTGGACAGGCAGCAAATAAGATATTCAGTATGAAGAAAGGTGACCAACACAGGACGAATGTGAAGAAAACCAGACCGAGAACTTTAGAGGCCTTCTGTTCCGTCGCCACTGAGGTTGCCGCCATTGCAGGTTTGCGTTTCACTCTGCCGGCAAGCAAGCTGGAAAAAATCGAATAAGTTTGTATCATCCTCAATCAGCTATTGTGGTTGTTACGATACACTAATAGTGTTCCAAAGGCGTCGGCTTCAGAACTAACTTAACCAAGCTTTAGAAGACACTCCTTTAAGCACGGCGTTTTCGATTTTCTGTATGTGCTTGTAATGTAATTTGATGTCTACATCACGAAAATTTGTGTTACCCATTTCCATTGATCTGGGTCTCGCTTGGCGTCTTTGTCGTTTCATAAACAGCACCGATTTTATATAAATTTTGGGTAGCCAATATTTATAATCTGGAGTAAAGTAGGTAAGGTACATAAAATTGGTTGCATAGTTTTACAGTCAAATGCATGTTATTAGTAGCGAGTAAACATACAATAAGAATCAGAAAGACAGGATAACTATCAGAAGTTAAAAGATACGTAATGAGCCAAAGGCTATTGAAGGCGGCCGCCTGCCCAACAACAGCCCATTGGACGGTGCAAAAGTTGAAGGAAGTTGCAATGGTATCAGCGTAGAAGTAATAATTTAAATCTGATTTCGGAACAAACTGTTGGAATTTCATTTAAATAATAATAAAACCTTTTAATAAGTCACCCTAAGCTAAAAGTTTCGCTCCGCTCGTGGAAACTAGAGAGCAATTACAGCTTGCGGAGAGCAGCTCATACAGTTTGCTGGCAAACACTTGTCGTTTGGTATTTCAGGAGCAGCTCTATCTCTAAATTATTTACTAATTGTCTCCGAGTGCAATGTGTGTGTGTGTATGGAACATTTGCTGTAAACCGAAGGTCTGATTCAGATATTTAGTGCTCTTGCCTAGCACTGTTTTGGTTTGGTCTTACGTAGGAATATGAAACATAAAGAATATATCATGTATTAAATTTTCATTTAATGCATTTATGCAATAATGAAAAATTCAAACTCATAATATTCTTCATTAAATTCTGATTTATAACAAGTGACGATTGGCTCGGTCCACGTCTAACCGGAGGATTTTTAATCAAACAGAATGGAGAGTCTTGGAGGAATTCCCTTAATTTACAGTCCCAGATTTCCGCTGCAACTGGACACATTTACGAAATTAATTTATACTCCTTAATTACAGGGTCCGTTTCCCTCCTTGCCAAAGAGATTGTCTTAATCTCAACGAAATTCGAACTGGAGTAATTTGGAAGGCCAGAAAATTCGATCCGGATATAATCAGCTTTTATCTGAGGTCCCTAAATTTGGCGCAAATAAAAATGTTCTGATTTAGGTCACTTTTAGTCCTTCCATCAAACGATAGTATGTCCTTCCTGATCCTGATTTCCTTTGTCAGTTTGTGTAAGGGATGTAGTCTTAGATAAACAAAGAATTATCACATGTTTTACAAACTGTGTTTTTATGATTCTAATCATTCACAGTCAAATCCTTTCGGGAAAAACTTCATTTGGGTGACACTCAAGTAGATACTATATGGGTGTTCAAAAACGTTTTTGAATTTCTTGTTTATCGGTTTGCATAGGTATCGGTTGCAGTTTTTGGCACCCCGTAATTTTAGTGACCGATTAGTTTTATGAAGGTTTGGGATAGAAGTATTGTATGCCAGCAAAACTGCTTTGTTTTGACATTTAATTACATTCCTAATGGGCTGAATAATGCCCTGAGAATCTGTGTCAAATACTGAAAGCTTACTGCAAAAATCAATGCAGAACATCAACGACAAACAAGAAGTTCATCTCCGTTATTTTTGCTTTTTCACGTAAAGATTCGAACCAATTTGAAATTTTTATCATCTGTAAATACATAATGCCTGTCGCTTAAATATACTCATGAACAAAACACTTTTTGTCATTATTCACATTTTTGCTTTAAAATATGTCTCATTGATGAGAAGTGAGGGTCAAGGATAGAGATTAAAAGTATAAGTTACTGTATCATGCGGTATAGTGAAAGATGGATGCGTGAGAAGTAGTGAGTCATTCCACTTGACTATGTTTTACATATGCAACAAAATTTCAGTTAATTTGAAAAAAATAGTAGTACCAGTAATAGTAGTAATAGTAATTATGAGCAGGCCAAAAATTCAAGAGGAATGTAAGATACCAGAGAACTATAACGAAGAAGAGTTATCGTACAGAGTAATGAAGTATAAGCCGGCTGGGGCAAAAGAGACCGTCGCAGCAGAAATGGATGAGTCTGCCCATTGTGTAAAGTTTGCGGTGGTATGCCTTCAACTCCCGAGATGCAATTTCTGTCTGGTCCAACCGACGGCAACGGTTCTTAATTGCATCTAATGGAAATTCTGTTTGTTCACTATCCTACCTCGATGTGTACCTGTCGCATTGTTTGCTAAATTATTGAATTAGGTTACGAGATACACTCGGTTGCTTAGTGTTTATGTGGCGGGGCTCGGGACAACTAATAATTAATAATAACACAGTCATGAAAAAAATCATTGTCTGGCCTGCGAGTCAGACCATGTTTATGGTATGGTTTTGGGTACATTGAAACCTTAATCTGAGATCCATTCGATCACATCACTTGAAGTATACGACGTGACTTAAAAAGGTTAATGAAAGATTCCATTACATTCAGATCTTGAGTAAATGAGGGTTTGATGTATGACTAACTTCAAAAGAATTTTATTAACATTCATTATCAAGGTAGGGATACATTTTTTCAGTTGCACACAATTTGAACTTCCAAAAAAATTAACAAATCCATATATTATCATTCTCCTAAAATACATAATAAACATTCTTGAAAAAAGTTCTGTTTCGTGTAGTACTATATCATATTACGCGTTTATATACACTTGAGAAAATAGCTAACAGATGGTATATAGAAAAAATGGAGGCCATATAAAAAAATATTCTTAAAGGAAGATGTAGATAAAAATGTGTTGATCATTATTCGAAAATTTTGAACCCGATTAAAAAAAGAGAGAAAGAAATGTAGGTGTTGGCATTTATGTTAACAATTCTTTTGATGGAAAAGTAATTACGCTACCTCAGCATGACAGCACCAACTTAGGAATGTTATGGACTGAGATTCGTATTCTTAAACAAACTTTTATTGTCGGTATAGTATACCGTTCACCTGATGGCAACATTAATGCAGCTGTCGAAGTTTTTGATAATGTATTACCACAGTTAGTTACAGTATATCAACATATCCTGATCCTTGGGGATCTATCTGACAAGCAGCCTTGAGTAACCAAACTAATACAAAATCATTTTATAAAGCCCTAACATCATATAAAATCCATCTGGCTAATGTGAATCTCATCTATATTTGAATCATGTGATTTAGCGTGTGCACAACAAATTAAACACTATCCAAATATAAGACTTGAGAGTCAATAAAAAATTGACTTCAAAACTATAGATGCATATTCAGCTTTGAAAACTGTTAATGAAATCAAATCAAATGCCCGAGGCGTGGATAATTTATCAATTCTTATATGATAACTCTGTGTCTTTCAGGTATTTCTTCTGATTATTCAGTCCATCTTATAAATTGTTGTATTGCAACAGGGTATTTACCTCGACAGTGGAAAGTTTTCTTGATCATCCCGCTCTCCAAAATTAACAATCCAGAGAAATTTAGTGACCTAAGACCCATCAGCCTCTTACCAGTTGTTTCCAAAGTATTAGGAAAAGTGATGTATAAGCAAATTTCAGAGTTTACTCACACTAACAATTTTTTTTTTATAAAAGGGCGCAGCACTATCTATCCTATTGGACGATATATTTAGAAATCTAAACAAACAACTAGCGCAGTCCTCATTTCTCTAGATTTCAGTAATGCGTTTGACACCTTAACTCATAGTCTACTTCTTGCCAAACGTACACATCTTAGATTTGTCAAACTAGCATTGCAACTTCTAGAGTCATACCTCAAAGATAGGCAGCAATAAGTATTTTAGGCTGTCAATTATCTACAGAATATTTCTTCGGTGATGCCTCAAAGCTCGGTTCTTGGACCGCTTATATTTTTGATATATACATTTCATCTGGTTTGCAAAAATAAAAACTATAGTGCTATTTGTTATGCTGAGGACACCCAGCTTTTGTTAGGATCCCGCTCAGAAGATCTGAAAATAGCTGAAACTAGAATAAATATTGATCTCAACAATATTGTTGATTATGCAGCTAGTGACAATATGAACCTTAATCCAGGTGAATCAAAAGTTGTGCTCATTTCAATCAAACAAAAACGGGAGGTTCTAAAATCAATTCTAAAACTCAAAGTAGGCAATTTAACTTTGGAATTTTCTGATGTATGCAAAAGTGTGGGCTTGTTCATAGACGAGGAACTACGCTTCTGGAGTCACATCGCAAATATCAGTAAAATATGCTATTTCAGATTCAAATTATTGAATTCCAACAGAGAAATTCTCAATTTCAAAACAAAAAAAACATTATGCGAGACTTTCATTGTTTCTAAAATTCCATATGGCAGCAGACTACAAAAAATTCAAAATTCATGTTGTCGCTTGATATGTGATCTTAGAAAATATGATCATATAACAAAATCTATATGTAATTTGCGTTGGCTTAAAATCAATGACCTGATCATTTACTTTTCACCTTTATAAATAACTAAATTTCAGGGAAAATGAATATCTATAAAAGGAACTTAAGATTTATAAATATGTTATGTATACAAAAACATCACACAGCTATGTTTCAGCGCTCTTACTCATATAACGCAGTTAAATATTATAATCAGTTAGACAACGTCATTAGGTATGTCACAAACCATCGAAAATTTAGGTCAGTTTTAAAACAATGTCTGTATAGTAGTACACAATAAATTTCAACAATTTAGCAATAAATTAATAATATTTTAAGACCATGTAATATTTATACTCAGTTTTGTATATAGCTTAAGCTTGTTCTTAATATATATTGGTTGAGTAGGGTGGTCATGGGGCTACACTCCGCCTTTTGTATCATATTATGTAGTGGAGCAATAAAGACATGTTATAATAATTATCATTATGAAAATACATGTGAATGACTGTGGATGTGAATGTTCGAGAGGAAACTCATTTTACAGTTCTTAAAATAATTTTGAACCTAGTTTTGTTCAAATGTAATTTTGGTTGCACTAAAATTTATGTTTGTTACTAGTGCGAGCTGGATCCTGAAGTATTTAAAAATATGCTTAACAAAGTTCATTTGCTACAACAGGGCGTTGCTCTGCGATTTCGCGTGATTGTAAATTCGCCCAATATTCATTAAATCTCTTGATAACAGAACAATGCCCCATAAAATCGAAGCCTGCGTGTGACATAAAATATAAACTCCTTACTATTGTCATCATCATGTCTAGCTCGCCTTTCCACAATATAAACCTCCGACAACACAAAACGGGTTGTCTGAAAAGCGCACTCCGTTTTATATGATAATCCAGGGGTGCTCTCGAAATTGCGTTTTATATTATGTATATAATAAAGCCCTTCTCATAAACCCACGCAAAACATCGGGCTGTTATCGTTTGTGAGTTTCTACAGTAGATGATTACTAATTCGTCTGATATATTCCTATAAAATACGTCTTTCATAATATAGTTTTAAAGGATTTTAATGCTTGAAGATATGTTTTGGACAGACGCTATTGTCAGGCTCATTACAACAATCAAGGCAGACTCTAAAGTGCATATAAATCCAATCTTATTCGATCATCACAAAAATAATATCATTTACATCGGTCTGCCTGTTGGCCTAAATCCCGGTTCCTTGACGCGTTAGATATTGGGTTTTTACGAGAAAAATAATTATTATGTCAAGTGAGAGTTTGAGTCGTATAATTTTTAACGGAATAATAAATGAATATGTGAACTGTCGAATAGTCAAATTCTTTTGAGTTAATAATCTTTTCACTAAAATTGTATATGGCTGTCAAATCTAATACAGCATCATAACTTGCGCCCAGTATTACAGAGCATAGGAAATTCTCTTGCGAGGTAAAATGTGGTGCAATTTAAAACGTACTGTTTTTGTTTTAATTCACGTTTAAGCGTTAATACGTTGATTTAGTAGCAGTTTCACCTTCCATTTTAGATTAGCTAATGAGAAAGTAATTTAATGGAGGGACTGCAATTAAAGCGGTGTTTATTATAGCGATGTCGTGGTAAGATTGCTAATGGTATTATCGAGGATATTAAAGAATTCTGATCATATTTTTTGTATTTTCCTGCACGGAACTACGAATTTTCTATGTTATCTGTTTGCCAAACTCATAGTTAATGCCTAAGGCTCTGTGAGTTGCTTAGTACCACTGCCTAGAGGATTTGAATATTAGGAGTAATGCTGATAAAGTATCTGCATTGTCTACATAATTCAAACTGCAGTATTTTTATATAAATGTAGTGATAATGGTTCTATGAGCTAGCGTGGACGACCTACAGAAAGTAGATTTCCGACCACCTGGCACCAATCGTTTTTAGGACGGTGACAATGTGTTTTATTTGCATTTTCTTATGAACATTCATCGTAAAAATAATTAAAAACGTAATATAAATTATTTTAAAAATTTAGGTACCTACATGTAAAGTTATCTTCTTTGCGGTTGTTGCATTGAAGACGTGGTAATAAAACTAAATAACCACTAAATAACTTCAGTTCACCCGAAGACGATTGAAGATAGCATATCAGTCGAAACGTCGTGATACTCAAAAATTGTATAGACAAAGTCCGAAATCAAACTTTTGATAAATCCACCTTGTCTACAAGTTTTAAATAACCACTCGATTATGATACTATTTTGAAGAAAGTAGATTATGTTGTATAAGTTAGCTATATATTAAACAATGCAAAAGAGCAAAATGCACAGTTAGTTAAAAATGCTTGTTTTAAATTCGTCCTGGACAAACCACATATCTGTGTACACTACTGTACATCGTCAAATATCAAGTCAGGTACTTATCCCTTCAGTCCGATATCATCATGTGATAGATCAAGATATTTACGGATCCAATGTACGTGTTGAGGCTAGAATAGGACATAATGCATGATTTATAAACAATGCAAGAGCATCATCTGTATTCTAGCCATCCGTAAAAGTTCATACATCTTGTAGTAGAAAAACTATTACCCTGGAAACATTCATGAATATTAATGGCATTATATTTTCAAAATCAAATTTTTGTAACCTTTTTGTACTTTGATGAGAGAGTCAACCACAGGATAAGTTTCAGAAGTTACATTAATCAACCAAATACTTTTACTAGTGTCGGACAGATGGATGGATACACAAGCCAAATAACAAAAAACGACATTTCGGATTCTATGGTTTTTGCGATCTCAATATGCATAGCTATTCAAATGAATAGAGCCTCATTTATGTTTTTGGATTGGGAACAGTGTTTCCAATATTCTACTGACAATGCTCATACTCATTGCTATCAGCAAACAAGCATTTTGAGACTGAGTATAATTATATTTTCTCAATATATACTTAGATTATATTGAACAGTATTGACAGACTTTTCCATCCGTGAAACTTTGTTTTCTGATCACATTTTCACTCTCAATGATGGATGACCTTACGAAGTACTATTATAATTATATAATCTACATGAAAAAGGTTTCTCTGAACTAAAACTAATACAAACTTATATAATAACCATCATGTCTACTCAAAGTTGCCTTAAGTGTTGGTAATTGTGTCCAGAGAACTTGATTCTAGTAACAGAAGTTAATCATAATTTTGTGAAGTACGGAAATGACTATTATCAAATATAGGCTAGACTTTATATATGATTGCATTAGTGTTGCTTGTTGTTTTGAAATAATATCCAAATTACCTCCACCAGTCTTATCCCATAAGTTTTTATTGCGTTAAAATGTCTTCTATCAAGCCATTAGTAATCATTTTTGGTGAATAATAATTTAATTTTCAATTTAATTTGAAACTTTGCATCGGTACATTATGATTCTGCCCACTATATTGAACACACTAGGACGAGCTGAATCTTAGTTTATCATTACGTTGGTTGTTACTGTATAGACTTACCCAGACAAACGTATCACAAGACTTTCTTATATGAAACGAAGGCAATTCGAACTCAAAGAAACCGCTCATTACGTGGCACAATTAGTGGTATACTAGTTTTGTTAATTAACGCAGCTGAAACGGGTTATGACCCTGTGGTACCCGAAGCAACTCTCCGGAATAGGAGGTATCTCTTCACCTCAGGTAATTGACGACGAGATCCAGAATTAATGGATGTTATGACGCTTGGAGTGCCATCAACGTATACGCGGCTCGAGTTACAAAGGCTTGCTCGTACTCGACGAGATGCAGTCTAAAAATAGATTTTTTTCATATAACGCAAGTGGATATTTCCAAAAATTTAGTCGTTAGAAGTAAGACATACTAAACGTTGGTCTGCACCTATCTGTGATCACCTGAAGCATTAAGTAGATCTTGTGGAACATGATCCAATCAATGATAGATTATATGGATTTCGGAGTTAAATAGTTTTTTAGAGCTTTTTTTGCTGTACAGTAACGAGCTGTTGGAATTTACAGCAAATACAGGCTCCGCAGATGACAGTATATCTATGTCCTGAATAAAATCAGACGAACCATTACGATCACGAGAGGCTTTACATCAGCGGCAGGAACATGCCAATAATCGAGTTATTTTCGATCAAGCTTCTGGGGTAGATTAACAATAACATCTGCGGGTATCAACATATTGCCCGCATTACTAGGATGCTAGGTCTACGTCCCAGGAGCTGGGGGTTTAATTCTGCTGCAGGACATCATATTTATCAAATATTGCTCTACAAATCTCAGACCAGACCATATTTGGAATATGCTTAGCTAGCAATTCATTATTTTTGTGAAGGAACGTGAATAAGCGACGTGAATTATTTTTTCTGAGTTGTATGTATATTATATGGAATTTTTTGTGGAGTATATTCTTTCCAACGTTTAAAGTGGAAAACAAGCCTTTTACAGTTCTATTCTATACCATAAACGATCAAGCGCTAGGTTACATAATTTTCCAACAAAAGATACACTTCATTTATCTTCCTTCCGCTGTTACGTCCTTGAACAAGTTCACGCGTAAAGTGCCATTCTAGTCTCGTTCGGACAAAATTACTATTGCCACTGATTGAGTTAAGCCAAATCCAACTCCACCATAAATGTTGTGGAGTTTTTGCCGCGTCGTTCGAGCTGCAGAAAAAGTTGAGTCGTTGGGAAGGAATTAGGGATGCTTAATAGTTCTAGAGTGACCGTAATGTTTTCTGAGGTGACGAAACTTTTTTGGTAAACGACTTTCTAGGAAAAAGTGCTACCGACTAGTCAAGGAAAAAAGCGGTATAAATGTGTAGGTTTAGTTTTTTCTTTATGACGTCTTGAAGGGAATTAGGCGAGATAGAGTCAAACGCTTTTTGAGCAAGCCACGTACGATCGAATATGTTGACCGAATATACCACACTGGTAAAAAATACCTAGTCGGACAAGGGCCACCAAATATATATTCTTTATTTTGAGTTTATTTCATCGAATTTCGGGGATGCACTTCTCTGATTATCAAATTGGAAGGACAAGTGAACGCCTTTTAAGATCACTGTCCTCGTTCTCGGCGTAGTGTGAGTTTTTTCTCTTCAGGTACGTGGTGCGACAAAGTCTCAGGCAAGAGGTTTCTGCTCTTCAAGTTTGTTAGTGGGAGATGGTTACTAAATAGGTTTATAGGTTTTTTATGCGGATCGCTAGTAAAGTAGATACTACAAAACGAAAGCAATTGGTGAACACTGGTTAAGTCAATGAATTGATCTGTGAGATATGTACAATATTTAGATATGTATTATAATAATTTTATTCGGGCGACATACATTTTTGTAAATAGATTTATTTATCAACTATGACTATGTACATCTTTTTTAAGCTCAAAAGAGCCTAATACTGGTACGCTGGTGCAGGGCCGTCTCAATGGTAGTGCGCTTTTTTGAATTTTAGAATATGATAACTTATTAGCGAGTAACCTTAGGGCAAAAAATAATATCGAAGTCTATGTACTACTATAATACCACTATTTATGAGCTTCTGTTGATTGTGTTTAATGTGGATCAAAAATGTAATTTAAAATCAACATCAATATTTGAATTCCGTGACTTTGCTTACACCATATAACAGTGTCGGTATAGATTAGAAGGCTTGATCAGTCCCAGAGTCATCGGTTCTATAAAAAATTGGATAAAACCCCGAACCCTAAGCTATACAGAACATGTGTCATTAAGTATCTCAATTTTTCTCATGAAATAGGTGTACCGTTTTATATCCATTTTGCAGGTATCTTACTTAGTACACTCGTAAAAATATACAAAATTAAACATATAGATATAGACTAAATGTATGTTAATGCTAATGCTAATAATTGCAGCATGGCAAGTACCGGGTTCGTTTATTTGAGCTTTGGATTTTTTGTGGTTAAAAGTTCATTTTTGCACATATTAGATATTTCCATAAGGTTAGTGAATGGATAAATTTTGGGTTGATCAATGACCTTCCACGCTGAGCAAATATTCGCTCATTCACCTTCAAAGACGGAACCAATAAATTCATTTTCGATACCTAACCTAATTTTCCATACATCCAATCGATGCATCGAAACTGGCCTTCTCTCATTTTCAGCTTTTTTGTGATGAAATGTCGACACCGCGCAAGGATGAAGAAGAATCACAAAAAAGGTTTGAAATATTATTTTTAAGTAAATGGAAATTAAAAAGGCTTAGGCGGAGGTAAGGGTTTGGAAGAATATAGGCAGTTCATTGGTATTGCAGTAAGGATGATATCGATTATTTTTGCAAATTTGGAGGTGGTGGCAAAAATATAATTGAAAAATAAAAAGAAATTAAGAAAATTAAAATCTGTTGAGCCAGAATTTGAAAAATTGATCCATCTTAGGTGTTATATCATCTATACTCTGGCAATTTACCATACATGTTAGGAACATCCGACTGTTATTTTGTTTGTTTTGAAAGTATAAAAGATCTCTCAAGGTTGTAGCTGTAAATATGAAGCTAAACATAAAAAGTTGTAACATTTCTGGTATAGGTTCTCTCCCTGCATAACAAACTAAAACTGTTTTAGTCTAGAAACATATCAGCTTCCAAAGTGAATGATTTTTTATTCCCATCAAGAAGAGAATATCCCCTTCAATATCTTGAACATAAAAACCCTGAAGTTTATTCTCTGGTTTGAGGAGGGCTCCTATTTCTGCGGTAAATGGAAATATAAAGACATTGTCGTCACAAAAATTCTATAGAAAGGTATTTGGACTGCATGTCTGCAAAGTGTTCATTGTGAAGTTACCGATTACAATCAAAACCTTTCCTCAGACACGCTTGTCGTAATCGGAAGTATGCTATCATGTCCTAATCAGGAAATTAACTGCAAAAAAGCTGTCATTCACGTGTTTCTGGGTATAAGAATGAATGAAAATTCATACTAAAAGAAAAAATCCTTAATCAATGCTAAAATTCAATCACACAGAAAAAAAACTTATACAGCTAAAGTAACATTGAGCGTGTAATGTATTTACTTAAAGTTGTAGCTTCATATATCATTTCCCGCCTTTTCATGAAAAGGAACGGAAAAAGTGAACATATTTTTGTTGTATATCGTTTTATATCGATTCGTGTGGTAAGTTTACAATATTCCATATTGTTCCTAGGCTAGTCAGTCCATTTGAAATATATTGCGATGTATAGATCTTGGTTCACAGCATATGCATCATGATAATGAGTGAAACTGAAATTATGCGGTAACGAAACGGAAATTGACTTAGAAATCGATAAAAGGGCAGAATTTGGAAAAGTTGTATTACATTCAAATTGTCTTTGAACATATATAGCGGAAATCTACATAAAAAATATTCAGGTATGAGTTTTGATAGATTCCAAAAACTTAAAGGCCTCAAAAAAATTCAAGTACTCCCTAAAATTATCAGAAAACTGTGCAACATTAAAAATAGGATTTGGAAATTTATCACAATTGTTGTGCTCTACAAATTTATGATTTTTGGTTTTCTGCTTATTACTTCATCACCAATGTACATATTTCAAAAAACTTGCAGAACCTACTACGTGCCTACATTATATCACTTTTCAAATTCAATCCCGATATTTCAAACTCCGAATTAGTGTTATCATTGAATTGTAGGGTATTTAAAAAAACAAAAACAGATCCCATTCCAGCCTTCTGGTTTTCATATGATTCTACTATTTATCCAAGTTCGCAATTTACTACAAAAATAACAGGCGAATCATCTTTTAAGTGGTTCAAGGAATAATCTTACTGAATATGAAACTATAAAAGCCAATACGTTTATGCGTCAGTATGCAAACGAACAAATGATCACGGAGTATTTGAAAAAAGCGAATGATTTACGATACCAGCGAGCTTTAAAATTTGTTTTATGTGAAGTTTTATTTGCCTGTTAATATTTTGAGGATGGATATAGCTGCAAAATGTAGTAATGGGAATGCAGGCATTATAGGGCAAAATTCAGAGGATACGAAATGTACTGGTTGTGATATTGTCATTAATTTTTAATTATAAAATTACACGCAAAACTGTCAGAACTGTCAAAACTGTAATTTTTGATGATCCACCACACAAGACGCGTTTTTCGAAATTTGTAAGATTCATGAAAAATAATTTTTTTATATGCCTATATAAGAACACTGCAAGATACCCCGCAGTGTTGCATTCACGGGGTACCTCCATGCATTTGATCGAAGTAATATGAGGGATAAAAGCGGATGCTTCAAATCGTATTTATCTGACCCAAACTACACTTAAGTCTTTATATAGATTTACTTCCAGATATATTTCACTGGCTGACTTCTCGGATCTTCTGAATGTAATTCGATCTGTTACTTTACTACTTTGGTGTACTGTTCTACTCCATTAGTAACTTACAAAAAGGACAGATAGTATGAGCGTTTCAGGTGCGAGGTCAGCAACATTTTAGATTTAATTTTGCATGAGGAATACATATATGTATATTTTAAAGTAGATTAACTCGTGCGATACTGTGTTTAGCTTGAAAAGGTTATTTTCCGATAAAATCTTAAATTTGCGAGATTCACACATGAACAGATATTGAGCCATTTTTTTTACTCTGGTTCTATTTGGTCAAGCTGAAAACCTCTTTATTGATATTTGGAATACTGATTATTAGAGAGCCTGTTAGCTACTGTAATTTACATCATTGCTGTCATGTCAGGTGTTTAAATTTACATTGTTATAATGTAATATGTTCAAACTGCTCAATCTGATGATGAATGATTGTAACAAAAATGGCACGAGTAATATAAATGAAATGAAAATACAGCAGGAATATTACAGTATTATTGAAATTTTTTGAGTCTGATTGTAGCTAGCCTGAATTTATATAACTAGTTTAAATATAACGTGAAAAAAATTTAATCGAAGATTTAAAAAATGATTTACATATTTTATTCCAATGGGTTCTAAATTGGTTTGGTTTTGGCGGTTTTAGAAACTTTGACTACACTGTAAATCATCGAAATCTCAATAATAAAACATTATTATGGAAGTTTAGAGAAGTTCTGATGACTTTAGATTTTAGCCATATCTAAATTCGCTCAGTTGTTACTAATGGACAGACCAACAGACAGACTGAAATACAATACTGAAGTTATTACAGAATTGCGTGGTTCAATGTGTAATAATAAATCAGCAACATGCAATTTAAGAATATAATGAGGCTTGAGGTATGAGAATGCATACTAAACTAGATATTAGGAAGTTAATGACCTATTTCAAGTAAATTTGTATTCAAAACTCAACATTATAAAGCAAAATTGTTGATTATCAATTGTTGATTATCAGTATAGGGTAACATTTGATCAATCTATATACAAATTACAGACATATGTGTAATACAGGTATTTAGAGGATCTCATTATTGTTTTATGTTTCTTGTTCATGTAAGCTCTGTACTGTTGTTCTCCAAACCTACGGACGGATCACAAATTTGTGACCCTCTGATAGTAGAGTAAAATTAAAGAATAATGTTGACATTGCATGATCTGATTAGGCATGCAAGAATACTTTACGTAATTTTTTATGGTTTTTCCTGGTCGAGCCATCCTGGTATGAAGAAATTGGTCTTTAAGATTATAAAATTTCATTATTCACGTTAATAGCTGATATAAGACACAATGAACTACTCGTCAAAATCAAAAAGGTCTCTTACTTTACCTTTCTACTGGGAAATCCATTGAAAGAGCCAATCGACCGTATAGGATGGTTAGTATGTTTAATTGTGGAGAGTTTTGAAGTGCAATCAAAGTTTAAATTAGCTTTAGTCAATTATCCTCGATTGGTGGAAGAGGAGGAAATTAATCAGCAGAGAATCGTTTTACTTTTCTCGTCCTTTTTCTTGTTTCAAGCAGAAGCAATCGCCAGATGTGTCCGAACAAGCAATAAAACTCACTATTCATGATGGTTTGGACGATCCATGGAAGTACCTGAGATGGGCGCACATGTCTTGGGGTCTTGGTATCAGTTGATAAACAATACTTTTGAACAAAATCATACTTCTATGAGTCAAAATTTCGTTGTAACGATTTTTAGAAATGAACATTAAAGATAATAGTTCGATTTCTAGGGCTTTTACTTAATCCACAGGTTCATCTTACAAAAGTTTCTGTTTTTTTCTGAAATGAAGTAAGATGTCTCAGTTGTTAAATTCCAATTAATAAAAGCAAACTTCAGTGAGGATGAAAGTTGTCAATTACTTTGTACGATGTTGGAACCAAACATGGCTAAACAGGAATCATGAGTGTCAGAAAATAGGGGCAAGTGGAGAAATATCATCATGTAAGTCCAGCATCATTAATCTTCCAAAGCAGAAGTAACTGATATACAGGTCTGAGCAAAAGACCTACCAGTCAGAGTTAACCAAAAATGCGCTAGTCGAAAGAGTTTATAATGGGAAGAAAGTAAATGTTTATGCATGATCTGCAAGAGGTGATTTTGGGTTTCACTCCAGCGCTGCAAATTACCATATGGGACCCTGTTGAATACCTCCGCTATATCTAATCCCTCTATATAGAGCTGCGTTCTAAGGTAACCGGCTGATTAACATACATCTGTCGTCGGAGATACGTATGCAATACACACTCAATATCTGATGCACTCGAATGTTTCCATGTCACGGTTCCTTTACAGTTTGAAAGCCCTTCCCGAATTTCATCAACACTTGTGTAGCGGCTACTGAGATTACGCAGTGAAACAACGACAGCCTATATGGTCGAATGTGCAGCGCAGCGTATGTGAGTCATCCTACGAGCTCTTGCCATGTTGGAAAAAGTTGGAAGTTTCATGGGAAACTAGGCCAGCAAACTCTCATTCAGCAGTCGACCGTTGATAAGCTGCCAAGTTGCGGATTAATGTCGGAACGTGCAAATTGCTCTACTGAGCCTAGCCGAAATGCCGAAGGTGACAATTACCTTTGAGCGATGCCATGTATTAATTAAAATATGCTATATATATATGGGGTGGTAATATCGTGGTTCATTCCCTTGGGAGGGTTAGATGTTACGATGTTACGACTTAAATCTTAAACAAAAATGCTACAATTTATTCTTTTTCGATTAGTACTTAAAAATCGCGTTCCATAAATAAAAATAGTGAAAACTTATATATTTTTTTATAGCATTATTCTTCCAAATATTACTTAGGTTAATTTTGTTTTTGGTAGATACATTTAGGAATGCTTAGGTGATACTAGTACCATAGTTTGAAATGAGAGAGGGGATGTTTGATTTTTCATGCGCTAGTTACTTTATCTTTACAAGAATAACTTTTACTTTGCAAGAAATAATATTCGAAAATAAAAGAAAATCTTATAAAGTGCTTAAAATGTCCATGATGCCCTAAAGAGTAATATAGTCTGTTTTCGAACTCCTCTCAACCATTCTGGGCAAACTTCAGAGGGAATTTACCGACATGGCGCTCTAATTCACCCTTTCAAATCACCAATATCATGAGGGTGTGTTATATAAACAACAAATCTATCATGTCCCCAAAGAATGAATTCTAGAGTTGTACGGCGATCCCGGAGGCTATTCTATTGCTCCTCTTATGCCAATCAATCTATCCGGGAGTCTCTCATTGAGCTACTGTCGCACGAGAAGAAAATATGGGTCAAAGCACCGTCTTGCTGTAAATGTAAAAAATCTTCCTGACTTCCTGTAAAATTCTATTGCCAGCTTTATCAGTTTAAGTTTCTGGCTTGTGAGTTACAGGACTGGTAGTCCCTTCAAGCACATGGTGCTACAGTTGACTCGTCAAGTTTTCTTCAAAACATGAACGACCAATAATAACATTCCAAGTGAAACAGCCCAAAAACAAACCAAACTTTTCAAGGGTGTTCCGTAGGCCCTCCTCGAAAAATATGCTGGGTTTTCTCGCTGCAATAACGTTAGTATTGTTTGTTTACAAAACCATTTAGGAAAAATGTGCATTCATCGCCAAAACTGGTATTTGGCAGAATATTAGGGATTGGGTTGACTACATTGGAAATGGCTTCACAAAACTCTAGTCTACGCACCGAACCAGTTTCTAAAAACCGCCACCAAATCAAGAACACACCTATGACTTACAGCACGATTTGAATTTCTTTCGTCACAAGGACATGCCACCTCTTTATAAATAAAACTCATTTCAATTATTTCTCGATGGGAATGAGCCGTAAAAGCCTCTACACATTTGGTTCATTTAGCATGCGATTTAACATAAGCCAGCGACGTACCGAAAATCTTGATATTTTTGACGAACAAGCAAAAGTGTTTTCAAAAAGCTCATAACAGAATTATAGAGTAGTTTTGAAATTCGACACACAATCACATGAACAACCTTATCAAACCGATTGCAATGATGAATATCAAATTAGCAATAATTTCCCATGTAATCTGTTGGCTTATCGACAAATGGTGGCTCTGGAAGTCGACATCAAAAGATCAACGTTTCTGCTACATAACGTATGGAGAAAATTAAGATTTTCCATACATCTCTGCTTGCAGTGCTGCAGTCTTGTGTGTCTATAGTGACAATGTACTTAGTCCCTCCTTTTGGACTTATCAACGATGCATAATTTGTAACATAATAGTTCATTCTGAGTGCTAACAAAACATTGTTATCCTGCAGACAACCAAATAATCTCAATGCCATTATAATTTTCGTGATTCATTTTTTTGTCATGTTGTATATCTTGGAGACACTCTTGTCAACACATCTTGGCAACACATACTGCATGTTGCAATGCCGATAGTTCCAAAACGGTTTTGATCTATTTTTAAGGATTTATCTTTTTTTCAAAAAATAGTTTTATATTGATAGACAGCTGAGGTGCGTGAGAAGTTAAGAGTCAATTTATTTTTCCAATTCCATTAAAAATTCGTGTTAAATTTGTAACTATGTCTGACATATCCTGGAATATATATAATTGCGGATGACAAAATTAACTCCAAAGTTCTTTACCATTTTGGTAAAAAAATATCGATGAGAAAATCTATATCAGCAGAACATCCATCGGTGCCACTTTTTATTGCAATCATCCATTTATCTCGTCAACCACACAGCGTAAGTGAGCGTATTATATACGGAAGAGTAGATCGCAACATAGTGGCACCCTTTGATAGGGCATCATTAAAAATGGGCGACAAATCGTGACTAACGTTATTCTGGACATTCTGCTTTTTCATCGACGCCATAAATTTAATAGCAAAGTTAGCGGTATTTGTGATTTGTTAGAGCTTTATTGAATGTGGTATGGTATACACTTGCATACATACAACATTATTTTCATCAAGATGCTATTAAAATAAATATTATATATTTCCGATTATCCCTGAGTATCGCAACTTGTTATCCATATATATCTAATAAAAATATACCTAAAAAAAGGTGTGAAGTAGGTTGATGCAATAAGTTTAGAGAACAGATAAATGCAATATTGGAACTGTTGGTCTTATGGAGTTTTTTCTGTGTTCTATATAATCTATTTGAAAAACATTGGAAACATTGGAATACTTCAAATATAATAATTAGGAGATTAAAAGGATTGCATGTTATCCTATAATTTCAAAGCTATTATTGAATAATCGTTCAGATAGAGGATACATATGTAAACAATAACAATAATCTATAGTTTATATAGAAAACAGAACGTTTTCTGCTAACGCCAAAAAAATATATTTCTATGCCATAGTAGCAGCCTAATTTCAAAATTCCTCAACATCCGGACGGTACTCTTCGGGTTATAGAGTGGCCAAGGATTACAAGCCAGACAAACAGACGAACAATAAATAGCACATTTAATCACGAGTTCAGTGATACGTGTTCTTTTTTTTAATTCAAACCTTCTAAAAGAATAAAGCAAGGAAACATAAATAGAAACATATTTTTGAAGAATGAACCAAGGTTTTGGCAACGTAGCTATAGTAACTTGAATGGAAAAATACAAAAATATAAAAACAATAATCTATAGTTTATATAGAAAACAAAATATCTTCTGCTAACGCCAAAAAATATATTTCTAAAATATACATAACGTTTTGTTTAAAAATTGAAAAGTGACGTCTTAGAACATTTTCAATGAAACATGAAATTCGCCATATTGACTCTTTATAGCAAATTTGAGTGTGCCTATCATATATTTGTTCAAATGTTATTCCGATTCCAATTTTGAATACCATTATAAGCGTGCTAAAACTTAAATGTTATATTTTATAGCCTACATCTTACAATACATTAGCATTCCCAAGCATACCCGAGAAATACACAAAGCTCTTCAATTGTCGGTTAACGAATAGGTCGGGTTTTTTGTGCACCAACGTTAGAAGAGTAGAAAGTAGGTCATAATTCGACTTATAATAGGATTGGACTATACAGGGGTTATTATATATTAAATACGAAATTCCTCGGATAAGTATAAGAATGTAGGTGTATCGTAACTAAATAATATTATGCATCCTACACCAGTATACAGGCCGATAAGTTTTACAATTTAACAGCGTTGTGAGTAAAAGGCACATAGCTCTAATATCGAAGGAACAAATATTTTTGTGTCAGTTTATCTCATCCCTTAGAATCATGTCACTCTTGAAACCTCATCCCCTAACGTGTTATCGTCTCACTAAGCTTGTTATCTGCGGTCTGGCTTTAGGTGGGCCTCAGCCTTTGTGGTAAATATGCTGAAGCTCCTTAAATTTACAGCATTTCTAATGCGAGGGACAGGCTGATTTCAGACAAAGAAGTCAGATTTTATGCACTATATAAATCGTCATGAATCCTTCCAGACTTTTTGAGCCAATCTTGTTTTGCTCATTGATCAGAATAAGCATAAGTAGTTATTTATATTTATGATTTTCTCTTCAATGTTGTCATTATACCGAAGGTTAAATTGAATTCTTTGAAGTCATTTTTTCTAATTCTAGGAAGTTGAGGCAACTTACCGAAAATTTGTAAGATTCGAAGTGGTGCTATTCAGCTGCAACTTCAATGATCTTAACTTGAAGTTCCTAGTTTCTTTGACTATATTTTCTGGAGTTTGCGTACTCTGATCCTGCCTACTGTTACCTCCATTTGCATATGATAACTGAGAGTGGGGAGAATGTAGCCTCAGGTGGGCACCAGGTCTGTAATGTTAGAAAGCTTTCTCAGCTCCTGTCGAAAGTTTCGAAATACTAACATAATTTTTGAATGGCTAGTATTTTAAGTTTGACATTCGTGAGAATAAAATAACTATTATTGAACTGTAAAAATACTCTTTTTAACACCTACGGTAACTAGAGAGGGGGGAGGGTAGTCAGTGTTTTTTAATGGAATGTGGGGTCGCATGAAAATCTGTTAGAGAAGGCTTCATGAGATGAAAAAAATGCGGGGTCGCTAAAGCATTCTTTCAAGTTTACTTAAAATACTGGGTATGTAAGAATACTAGGAGTGGTATACTATAATCTCGATCTAATATTCTATCCTGTGTTGATCTGATCCAATAAATAACTCCTTCCCACTATCATAAATATTAACCGACTCACCTTTCTCCTGATCCTTGCGTCCTCCAGAGTCCGTGCTCCATTTGTTTCTCTCTCTCCCCGTCTCCTTTGGGCGGCGCTTGCGGTTGGGCGGTACAGTACATTCGGCCGCCTAGCCTTCGGAAGTGCTCGGCATTCTCCGCCGAATGTTGGGCTGCGAATTGTGCCTTTTTGCGCAGCAATTGTACTGTCATGGCGTACGTCGCAAGCATGATGACCATGGGTACGTAGAAGGCTATGACGGAGCCGAACACGAAGAACGCTCTGTTGTTTATGACGCACTGACCGTCTGTCGGCATTATGTTCTCAGGATTTATTATACCTGAAAAGAGTTATAGGTATAAAACCAGGCCTGGGTGGGGAAACGTTGAGTGATTCCCATGAGAGCGCTTCTGATATCTATTTTCACGTACCTATGGTAACTAGCAAGGTCGTGAAAAAGGAACTGAGCACGAAGGTATGAAGTACGGATTCACTCTAATAATTTCGATTTTATATGAGCAAGTTATCTGTGCGGAGAAACACTGCCTGATTGCAAGAAAATTCAGGCACTTTAACCCTTTTTTAAAGTAAATGATGTTTTTCACAGCAGCGGCCGGTGAATTTTCAGGATGAGGAGGCTGGGTTAAGTATAGCCGTTAACCACTGAAATTTCCTATACCAATTGCTACTGAAACCACCGTACTGTTTATCATCGGTCCATGTTACACTATACACTATAAACCCGGTTTATGATTAATTCAAACGCAACTGAATAACGAAAACCAACCGCTGCCTATCCGCATCTTTGAATGGCAGGGAAAGCAGCCTCCTCTGGATACGTAAAATTCTTGCCTGAACATAATGAATTTCCTAGTTTGAGAGTACAACCTCAAGCATTTTTAAACGAGAGAGGAGGCTATCATATGTATAACATTGCGGCTATTGCTATGTCGCCAGTGCCGGAAGAAGCGCGCTACCGCGTTGATGAGTCACAAATACATAAATATAGCTGAATGTTATTTGAAATAAGACCATACTTAGTTAAGATTAGGTTGATTTTGGACAGAAGGAATAGTATAGCAAAAATTTAATTTCCTTCAAAAACTCATGTGGTGACTCCCTTGCCTCGTCTGACCGGACGCCACTGGTTTTTCATACCAGCCCCTTAAAAACTACAACCCCAGGTCCTTATTTTTTAATAGCATTGAAGCCCGGTACCATAATCTCGGAGCTAGCTCTGTTGTGACAGGGTCACAGTGTAAAATATTAGAATGATGTATAAAAATCTATACAATAATAATATTTATTGAGAAAATCCATTCCATAAATTTTAATAAGAGATTTCGATATGTCAGATAGCTCTTAGCTTATTTTCCATCAGATCTTCAAAAGTTTTTGATGATCTACGGTTTTTAAGAGATTTTGTACTGCACCTAAAGAACTGAACTATAGTTTCTACATGCTGAAAGGAAATATTGGATTTCTCTCGTTGAAAAATGCAATGGACTGATAAAAAAATTATGAAAATATATCATACCATTTCCATGTTCCAAAAGAAAGCAAGTGAACAAGCGTCTGGTGAGACCAATAGACTGTATGATGCAAAACCTTTCAGGTAACGAAGACTCTGTAATCATCTCATCATTACAGATTAGTTATTTTTGTGTATTATCAATGTAAGCTTCCCTTGCTATGAGAGTAGGGTAGCTGATCAAGGAGCTAGTACATGAGGGAGAGAACTTATCTATAGTTTCGCATGTTTTCACTACACCTCAATAATGAAATCAAATAAAAGATAAATGAAATAACCAAAAAGTATCAAACATATAAAATCATTACCTAGAACTGTTATTGAGCTGGAAACCAACATAGATAAAAGCCACACCAAGGCTATCCTGAGTACAACTGTCCTAGTGGTAGTACTGTGTCTTGTTTTCAGTGGATTCCGGATGCCCAGGTATCTACCAAGGCTGATAAAGCACATGTGCATAATTGATGCGGAGCAAGCCAGGACATCGCAGGTCACGTAAACATTGCACCACACCAGGCCGAAAGGCCATGTGCCTGCAAAGAAAAACGTCATATTAAAATCACAAATGCTACTTCTCAACGAGATTTCTTCCAAAAGGTTTGGAATATGGTAATAACCTAAAGGTTGTAAGACACCTAGCGAGTCACGCTCTCATACGAAGAGATATGAATACCGGCATTGATGCATTAAACCCGATGTTCGATATATTGCTTCCAATTCCTATAATCAATCGTTAACTGTGTAGTTTAATAATTGATTAAGACAATGAATTATGTTACTCGATGCTACACTACTCAACTCATTCATAAATCATCACGGGACTGGGTGATAAGATTGCTTCTAGGTGAGGTGGGGTATGTGAATGAGCAGAGCGCAGCCAACATAATAATAATAATAATAATAATAAACGTCTTTATTGTGCAATATCTGGTACAATAGGCGAAGTTTAGCCTGGTGGCCACTCTAACTTAACCTGTACATGACCGATATTGATTAGATAAAACGATGAATAAACACTAATAGTATTTTCACTTTTCACTAATAAATGAAAATACAAGAGAGACATATCTTACAAAGTGGGTGTTGTGAAAAAATTACAGCACTGTTTTGCGGCTGTGACACCAGCACTACGAATTGAGTTATCTGAATTTTTACTATCGGTTACTACAATTTGTGAAATGAACGGAAAGGTATCGTCGCAGTGTCGTTAGATCTTCAACAGTAAAAAGTGGTAATTTCTAAGCAGACTCTGTGTTATTGTCATCATTCTGTTCCTTATTAAGGAAGTGTTGGTACAATAACAAGTGTTAAATGTTAAATATAATACACTAGAACGATTCGTTAGTAGGAGGAGCTCATTATTGTCTATCATCTTTTCCGAAACCTATATCGTATTACCACAAAAAACTAGTGATCTGACGAATATGAATTTTTAAGTACTTTGAGAATATTACTCATTCTTATAAACTTTACGATAGCATTCCGACTCCTCCACAAACATAGTGATGAGTTTTCTGACACATGATATTCAAAAAGTTAGTATTGATCCATATCAAGAGTCAAGGTTCTATTAGATTTTCTTCTGTGGCTCGGTTGGAGTCAAGCCTCCAGTTGTTATAAGGTTCATAATAATTACGATAATTTTTAATTATATTTGTAGGAACTAATTCAGTTGTTTCCTATTTGAAGAATAACATATTATAAGATGATGCTTTGTAATTTTCAGAACAAGCACTGCTTCCATTGCTTCCATACACTGCTCGTCACGACATGCCACTAAGTAATAAATGGCGTACTAACAAATTCGTATCACTCAAATTCCACAAACTGCTCGTAAGACATATTTTTTTTGTAGATATCAATGTATACAGATCTGCCTCAAATACAACAAAAATGCACACGCCAGCATGCCATATATTGAGGGTATGATCCTTACAGTTCATTGGTTAGAACCCGTTGCGAAAAAATGCAAGCTTTGAATTCCCGCTGGATTTAGTAGTGCATAAAAATTAAAAAAGTGCACCGGTTCGGTTTCTGCGATTTCTACCAGTTTCTCTCATAATAGGGCACATGTCTGTTGAAGTTCACACAGAGTCATCGCTTTTTATCTGGGTAAGTGAAAGGAGCGGAATCAAAGCCTTTTCATGAAATGCAATCAACACGGATATGATCGCGTAGTTTTGACACCAGTGGTATTTTCTCAAAATAGAATGAATCCGCTTCTTGCGGTATGGAACCCGATTTATTGTGCTTACGATAATTTTCCAATTTTAAATAATAAGTTTTATGGACGTTTTATCATGTCTGGATCACGAAAATCCGTGTCAATATTTTTAAACTTTTGCATTTTTTTCAAGTCCCTGATTATTTTGTGGCGTAGAAGTTCATTTAAAAACTACTAAACTTAATATTTAACTTTCCTCCACGTAGTGGGTCATTTACACTTCCTCAAAAAAATTTGCAATTCAGATATTTTGCTTTATTTGTCATCGCGTAATCTCGGTAAGTGCTTCATCGATTTGGATGAAACCTACCAATGGGTCAATGATAATAATAAATAAAGTTGCTTTATTTCTACAAATCGGAGGTGAAATACTTGGTAGTATATAAATAAAATTCATCCCCCTTACTTCCCAAGCATAATATATATCACGTTTTACGTTACGTAACAGCCCTGATGAATACAATAAATACTACTATTACTATGAGTCTGGCAATAAAACATCCCTGAGTTGAATTCTACGATTCGTCTACGCTCCTCTATGGAGTGGAAGCATAGACTTTAAATGATGAACTCTTAATTGGAAGATCAAATGATTTAAAATGTGGATGTAAAGAAATATTTTCAGAATATGGATATATGAAAGTCTTGGATAATATATAAAATTATTTTATAACTATGCGCAAAAATTACTACGAGTTAAAAACAGAACAAATTATGAAATAGTGGTTAGGTTTAGTGATTTACCCTTTCTCAACGATATACTTTACAAAAAATAAAACTAATTGTCGAAGAAAGTATGAAGCTACAATTCCTTCCTTCGAATGACAACTTGATGTATGTATTGGCAAAAGATAAATTGCTTTGAAACAGGAAGAGAGGGAAAATTACTTCTCTCCTTCTCCATCTCTTTGTCCCAAATCATGCTGTTCTGGCTTTGAGAGGAAAAGTGCTTTCATAAAAGGAAATTCTCAAGCAAGCGCTTTCAGGGAATCCTGTCGTCGAGAAACCGCATAAATTACTGGATACCCTTTCCTGCAACTTTATACAGTTAACGATAATTAGCTGACGACTTAATTGCTTTTCGCACAAAAATTGCATGACTTTCTGCCGGAGGTGCCACTTTCGTTCCAGTTTCTTATCGTAGACGGTGTTGAGGATACTGTATATTATAAGGTCTGTAATTTATTTGATGGAGATACCAAATCAAGGGCATCACCAAGAAAGGGTTAGAGGTAAGTAGAAATCAGATCCCAGGAATTGAACTGTTCAAACAGTGTAATTTCCAGGCCTGAGCAGGCAATGGCATCACCTAAGTTTTCGATCAGATTTTGGAACTGTCGATATTTTGAAATTGGATTAATGGAGTAAAAGTAAAAAACTTCTTTAAAAACAAGCTCTTATTTAAATGCGCTGAAAAATGAAATGAACTTTTCTTTGAAACTTTTGGAATCAACTTATAATGTTACATAATTTATATTATATAAAGGCAGTCAGATCAAATTATGTAATTTAGTTGTTTATATACAGAAAAAATGTTACTGCTAGAGCTAGTGTTTCTTGCGAGGAAACAAAATACAGTGTGAACATGTCAGGAAGTACCGTACTTAAAGCATTACTGCAAATCACTTGCAAGTGTGACTGTAGCAAGTGACTTGAAAGTATACATGAACCCTTATATTCGCATTCCAGATCAGTGCACTGGATTACCTGCGACAAGCAACAACCGGGAAGTTGATAGGGACAGACAGTTTCGAAACGCGGCGCCAAACTTATGGTTCTGGATCGTTTCGCGTCTTATCTAGCTGAGGGAAACTGATTTGCTGTCTCTTGAACGTATTTTCTAGCGAACGTTCCCACGAAATGGGAATCCAGATCGATATGTTCAGGTTACGTGTCATGTATACAGCGTTCAAAATTACTGCCGAAGTCGTTGGGTATTGACAGGGCTTTTGTACAAATAACAAGATACAGTGCGGTATACTTTCATATGAGGTATTTGAAAAATGCAATCATATTGCAAAAAGGTTGTTGACTATCTCTTAAATTTATTATAAACCTGTGAAATATGGAAAAAAATAATTATAAACACTTTTCGAATCTATTGAGCTCCCCCGAAATATGTTTTACTTTGCCTAAAAATAAAGATTTGATTCAGATTGTAACTGTTAATTGTTCAGAATGAAATTTAAACAGCATTGAAAACTATGAAAAGATTGAAATCTCTAAATCAACGAATTGAATGAAATCCAGTTTTATAAAATCTGAACAAACGCAGGCTTGGATCTGACTCCGACAGTTTATTCCTACAGCTATCGAAGGGAAGACTCAGAGATCAATCAGTCACCAACCCATCCTGACAGTAACGCTCAGACCGAGATATTATTGCATTACCCCCGTAATCAAAGTATAAAGGCGGTGCGTTACATAAATTATATCAAATATTGTTCCTATTATTTCTTTTATTGTCATTTCTATTGGCCCACATATTTCCCAGACCTAAGATGTCTGAATGTTACCTGACCAGTTGTTGTGCCAGGCTGCTTGCTTTAGGATGTAGTTGATCTAGCAATGGCATTCTACAGAAGGTTGAAATGGTCTTATGACCGGTTGTTCCTAATGTAGCGGATATATTCTCTGAATCGATGGCGGGATATTGCGTTGGTTAACTATCTGTTCTAAGCCACAGCTGCGCATTTTATTGGAAGGTTTTTGGCAATAAGTATTGTGAAGGCATCCAACCAGATTATTTCTAACTTAGGGTGGTTTGTAAGGTATCTACAGTGGTTATAAGATTATAGAAAATCCCTCTGTAATATTTGCTACTCAGTGGTATGTAAATGCAGCAAATAAATTTGGACTAATTGTTTGTAATGATTTCATTGAGCTAGATAATGTTGAATCTCTATAACAAGGAGTTCTGATATAACATATACGCGTGCGCCGAATATTCGTATTAATGGGGTGTCATAACCGAGCTACCTTAAGGAAGTATCTATTACTGATATGTCGACCTGGGCATTTGGTAATGTCAGAATGAATGGCTTTTCTGTCTGCAAATATTGTTGGACAGAGTTTATGTTTGCGGCGAGACCTCAAACGTTTGTGCAGTTGAGCCATTGGTCACTTCTGGTACATCGATGTCACGAAAGAATGAAAACCGTGAGGCTATTTGGCGTCACAAATATTTCACTGTCGATGTCGGGGTGATGTGTAAGTGACTGCACTCTCCCCTTCATGTTCTGTATCGAATTGCATTTTAGTAAGAGGGGCTTTGAAATCCATTCCCAGGGTTAGTCGGGAGACGTCACTCACTAAGTCCTGTTGGGCAACTGACATACCACGTATCTAAAAAAGCTTTTCAAGACATGCTTATCCAAACCAGTAAAGCAAAAATACTGTAAGACTAGCAAAATAATTAAATGGCAAATGTGTGAACAATCGCCTAACAAGTGCGGAGGATTGCCAAAATACTAGGATCATGAGCTTATAGATTATGTGATTTACGAACGAAAAAAAGATTGACATTTGCCCCTCTTTTCACATTTTCGCTTACTAACCCCCTCAAATTTTGTGAAAACGATCGGGTATCGAAATGAAACAAAAATAAATTTTGAACGTCTTTTTTGACGATTACTCCGCCACCACTAAACTAACTTTCTAGATGCTAGTACTCCGCAGTTATAAAAGGATAAACAGACATGCGACAGACTGATAACAGAGACACGACAGATAGACAGATCCACGGAAATGAATAACATGGGTTTTCGTTTTGTATACTCGTACTTATGTTATGAAATATAATGTAAACATGATATCTGAAATTCTAACTTTTCGCAATTACAAGACCTCCCTCGCTTATTGGCGAACACTTATTACTTCGGTGCCAATTCACTGATTCAAAAAGGAAAGCTTTATCTAGAACGTGCCCATATTTTGATATCAAAATTGGTGCAGCGGTTGCTGAGATTATGCGGTGATAGCAAAAATGAGAGACATGTAAGTTTGTGATATCTATATTATAAAACTTCAGGGAAACGTATCACCTATTTTCTCAATCACAATATGTATTTCCCTCGGATACGATATAGTTTCATGTCGTGTCACTACATAGATCCATTCGAGGCGTTGAAGAACAGTATTTTTTAAAAACCTGACGTATAAATTGATTATGGAAATGATTTGACAAGTTGTAGAATTCCTGACATATATCAAACTTTTCAATCAACTGAACTCCATAAAGTTCAAAATCTTGTTTTAGCTATAATCATATTTTTGTACTACTAAACATCTATACTATTAACTGATTGTTTTGTGGAAGCTTTTCCTTGAATCAGGTGTGATAGATGCTGGTCACGGGCTGCTTGATTAAATAGTCATATTGAGTCTATAAACTCGATTTATTTTCAGAAAATAAGATGTTGCATGTTCTCTTATGGTAACGTTTCCCAGAACAAATTCGTTATCAAGCTGCATACTTTATCATATATAATTTAACCGTAATGCCTCTTTCATACGATACCATGCATAATCCTTCTTCAAGCTACACAAAATGTGAGAAAAGCGGATAATGCAAACACATATCTTCCATAATTTATTACTTGATCAATCTCATTGTTGTGCCCCATGATATGATATATAAACGGAGAATGCTCTACACCTTCTCGGTAGTGAGTTCACAAACACAATCATCACGGTGGCTTGATATATTGTATAACGAACACGAAATAGGGACAAAATTCCTATTTGTGTGCAGCTGTTCAACAACTGAAATTTGTCTCAGTTTATCTGGCAAAATAGACGCGAGCTTTATTCATGGAGTTGCTTAACATTCACTGGGTAATGTTGCCAGGAGCCATTCTAAACATGCATTTATATGGGAGACGGGATATAGTAGTAGGAAAATGCGTTTTTACCATTCTTCGTTCAGTTATTGCTACATCATAGCTGAACTATGAAAGTTCATAGGAACGAAATTATTTCATAACTTTGTATTTTCTGTAGGACAAAATATTTTTTTGTTCTCCTTAATCATTGCTTTTGAAAAAAATATGCTAAGCCTACGAAGTGCGATCGCAGAATATTTCAAATTATGATCTTTTATGAATGATACATCACAACACCAGCCACTTATTTTCATTGGTCTGGAAATTCTTGACCTTTTTATAACTTGAAATGAACTTAACCCTTGGTTAAGATTACCCAGTAGAGTAGTTCCCAATTAAGAGAAAAAAAATAGCCGTCCCTTGGAATTGCTCAGTACTTTCTACACTGCAAAAAGATATTTTATTTGGTATAATGAAGTATAATGAAGTTACTTATAATTTCATGAGGTCCCTTCGTCAGTTGGTTTTTTCCTTTTTTCTGCGAAACATGTGTAGAAGCAAACAAAAAGTACTACATATTTGATTAACATTCCAACTGAAACATTTTAGTGGAGAAATTTTATGTGGTTTTAAGATTTGGCACTTTATTCCTTATAATATTCATCATTGTTATTATATGACGTAAAGTTTGGGGAACTAGATTTATATTGTTTCAATTTCCCTTTTTATTATTAAATCCGGATCAAAATTTTCTAAATTATTTTTTATTAGGCAACAAATAAATTAGGACTAAAAAAACAACAAAGATAAAGTCGGATTCACCAATTTATATTCAATCTGAAAAAAACATTAAAAGTACTGATATTTTTTGCTAATAAAATGTCTTGATTTGAAAAAATGGACAAACATCTTCAGGTACTGTCCCACAACATTTTCCTTCTAATTTCATCAAAATCGATTCAGCGGTTGCAGTTACACGGTCACAAAAGCTAATAGGTAGGTAGGGTTTCGAAAAAGAACTACTTTTTGTACATGCTATAGCACCACAAGTTGAGAAAAGTACAAATATGATGTTTTGTACATTTCAATATGTATGTATTCCCTTTCTTGACTACGGCCAAAAATGATCAGGATCATAGAAAGTTTTTTTTTTGTTTAACCTAAGTTATCGGAAACTGAGAATCATATATAAACGGAGTTGTAATAGATAAAAAGATTGTGCAATTAACTCACAGTTTCACAAATAAAACTCTTTCTCTTTCGACTTTCAATTTAAATCATCGTCGGATCATTACATTTGACTTCTAACAAGGCTACACAGATTACTGGGTATGACGATGACTTAAATATAAATTGAAAGTCGTCATTGAAAGAAAAAGAGTTTTATTTGTGAAACTGTGTGTTAACTACACTTTTTTATCTGCATGATTGAAGAGTTTCGCCAAGTAAGAGCATCTACAATCTACATGCAGTTGTAATCGTTTTAATAGACAGACCAATAGGCAGACAGAAACAAACAGATATTCCGATAGACAAATCGACAGACAGGGTGTAAGACAGGTGGACAGACAGCTCGATATAGACAGGTTGATAGATGTGTCCACAGATAGATTTACAGACAGACTAACAGATACATAGACCGACAGACCAGATTACATTGACAGATAGTCATTTCTCCTCATACAAGTTAAAAAATGTATTCAAATTGTTTCAGAACAGAAAAAAACGAATACCTATGTCTCTCTGATCACCTAACCTCCAAATTCTTTGCTATTTGGGTGGCCGTTTCTTAGTTGGATACTTACAATAATTTCGCGCTAATACGCGATAAAGAAATGGAAGTAGTAGTATAAGGGTATGTGCCATTGTGTTACTTTTTCCTCACCATATTCAGATAAATCTCTGATAAAATCTATTGGATGAAATCAGCATCAGCATTAACAATATCTCATTAAGTACCAGTTTCAGCCATTTGTTTGCTGAAAGTCTATCTGTGTAGCGGCGTATCCTTTGTGGAGTCAATTTGTGTCGCAGATGAATAGTCTGGAGTATTTCAACCGATTATATTGTCAACAGAGTCACTTTCGTCAGCAGATATTTCAGCGCGCCTCTCGAACGACAATGCGAAATAAGAAAAGCGAAAAAGCGGAAGGAACTGTAGACGCCAATATAGTTCAGGTCGTTTAGAGGCGTTATTTAAATTGCATTATTATAACTAAACATAAGTGGCGGTGTTATTCTTTGGTCTACTAAATAGAAGGAACTTTGATGGCAAAATAAAACATTCCGTAAAGTAGATAAATGTTGTACTTTCCTTGCAATGATCTCCGTTTGTTTGATTGAATATATTTGTCTCAGTTGTACTTTCCTTCCTATTCATGACCACCAGCTATAGTGCTTTTTTCTCATGTAATGTCATTAATTGATTACTAGCTACATAACATTCTTTGAGAAAAACGGAGAGGGGTTATATAATTTGCGCCCCACGTTAAAGTTCGGCTTCATGCCTAATACTTCTGAGCTGCCTCTAAACAATTTGAAATTGTAAATCGCCAATTTCAGCAAATATTAGTGATAACAGGTAACCTAGAAGCACTGCTTTTAAAATAGCAAAAACTAACATTGAACATACGCTGTCAATAAGCCAGATACATGTATTTTTTCAAAAGCGTAGATCATGTAACAATTACAGAATTTTTTTGAATATCACCCAATGAATATAAAAAATATACACTATGGATTATTGAAATGCTGTTCAGTAATTCAAATGGAAGGACTTGATTGCAATGATAACAGGAGGTTGATAACCACTGACGATGTAGACGGGAAAGAAAAAATCAGTCAATAAGTCTAAAATACTCTGAGAATTGGACATGAAACTAAGCAATAAAATAGATCAAACTTTACGCTTACCATTTTTTTAAATTCCGACGCACACATATTCCGAGATATTTTAACTCATATTTGAAGTGTTCTGGTTAAATCAGAACTCAGAATTAGGGTATGTATACTCATAAATACTGGCAGGAACGTGTCCGAAAAGGATCGGACATTGACAGACCTACAGACAATTAGAAGCAAATGGGTGACTCGGTTTTTCGTGATGTCTTGATGCCATGGAGTGTCAAGAAAGCATAATATCTCGAATTAGAACCACAATAATAGATTCTTATTGACTTAGAATGTCTCAATCTTAAGTATACTCCCCGTTATTATTAATTTCGAATATTTGTTCATTTAATGCGCCCCCTTCTTGATAATTGATAAAACCGTTCAGGGCCTGGCAATATATATATATACATAGATATTCACAAGAATAAAATAATAACATTCATTCGTGAGTGGTCTTGTAATATTTAATATTTGTATTCCTCAGGGTATTGTTAAAAAGTCGTAGAATGATCGATTACATGATTAGATACATGCACTTACTTACACCTATATGCTTACTTAAATATGTATAGATATATTAAATAACCGTTCAACTAATGAACATTTTTCAAGCTGTGATTCCATTTTTTTTACCGAAATACGAGTTTCCGGATCTGGTGCCCATTGACATTTTTGATCTTCTTGAAATGAACTGTCGATCCGCATTCAAAGGTTGAATTCTACCTAAAAAGTTATTCAATTGCTTTTGTGGGGGTCTATACTTCTAAATGTTTAAGTACAGCGTTAACCTACTTGACGCCATTTTTTTGGCAAGCACATATCTATAAGTTCATCATATATTGTTGTATAATATTTAGATTATTATGTGAATAGTATTATGGAAAGCACATGGAAATACCATTGCGTACCTTAATATAATAATATAGTAATATAATAGGTATTGTCTTAAAGTATTATTTACATCTAACTGTCGCCTTCTATGGGGACGCCCATTGACATCTTACGCCAACGGATTACTTATATACCCACCCGATTGCTCTCTACACTTAGACCGCCAGGCTATACTGACGAGTCTAGGCTAAAGACGAAACATGCATGTCTATAGCAGGTCTGATGCATTGTGTACCTTTAGTATTACTTACAGTCATTATATCAGCGAAAATGCATATATACAGTTTGAATGAAAATTAAGATACACCATATATGTGGAACAGGATCCTATTCTATATGTTCAAACTTACTGTATTAAAGTACACGCGAGAGAAAAACCGTCTCCAGGAGCTGAATTTTAAGCCTATTTTGTAATCCTCGGAGATAAATATTCAAGCCACGAACAATGCATAATGTAGTCTAGCTGCGAAGTACTTTCTTGCTATTTACGGGCCATTACAGGTTATCTCTGAGAATTCGTTCTGTGGATTTTTTACTGGCCCTAAAAATCCACCCCATAGAGGTAAATTTCATAGCAGAAATTGATGAAGAATTAATAGCAGGAAGCATGGATGGTAATTTATCCTGCGACGATCTTATGAGGATCATATTTATACGATTCCCAGCGAAGAAGCTGCGTCTGGACAGTGAAAAAATGAGTAATGAGAGAGAAAGTAACATATGTCGTTTAAGCATGAAAGTAGATAATGTCTATATAGTAAAATGTTTGGTAAAGTCTGTTTGTGTATATTATACCTATTTCATAGCTCTGTTCTATGGTAGTAAACATTTTCAAGCAGAATATTTAATTTTACCTCCCACTGCAATGGCGCGAGAAGAAATACGATCGCAAAAAAATCGAATCCAAGTTATATTTTCCTGATGTTTCATGACATGCATATCACGAAAAATCTTGTCTGTCATCTGTCTGATGAAAAAAAAGTTATCAATTTCGACTATTATTATGAAAATTTCATACGAATATAATGTATTTGTAGAATGTTTCTTTAAAATTAACAAAGTTGTAACAGAAAGATATAAAATATGTGGTGAGATATTATGGACTTCCAAAATATACTTATCATTTGATATATGAAACTCTTGTATGAATTCTCCACAATCTCATGGGTAACAATACGAATATTACACGTAAATCGGATGCCACGAGCCGCGTCAACCACGTCTATGGAGACGAAACCGTAGAGAGAGAAAAAAGGACAATTATGGGTCCTTATCAACAAGGACGGGGTGAAATATGAATAAAACCTACTATCAGGAAATCAACTATAATTGTTTTTAAATTAGGGCCAAATTTTTCTCCTAATTATGTTTCTGATGAAGTTGATTCAAATTGCCTTGATTTAAAAGTATCTGAGCTCCATTCCACAGTGATCTGGTATACTGGATTGCTTCATCTTCTCGTGAAAGAAAACTTTTCAGACAAAGTTTTTGGAATAAATGGCTCCTAGTTGATGTACGAATGTCAATGTTTTTTGTTGTAGCTACCTTGACAAACCGATCTATAGCTCATTGTGAAAATAAAATGACAGATGATCCTAGAAATATAATGCTCCGTTCTGTGCAACTAGATTTTGCTTTTATACCGTATGGTTTATCAGACTCCAGACGAGGACTATATTCAACATATACTCGGCCTGAAGGCGAGGACCATGAACTAACCCTAGTCGCCTAAACCATTTAGCAAAATCGAAACTTGTGTTCAAGTGTTGTAATACTGAATCAGCTGAAATGTTCCAGATAATCTGACTATCACAAAGTAATATAGTTCTTTCAAAGTCGATTGAAAATCGTTAAAGACATACTCTTTCCAATGGTTTTTGCCACTTGCCCCCTCAAACGAGATTTTCCAAATTATGCTATACGCTGCCCACAAAAATACCCCGGTATTTGACTGAACCGTTCGTTGGCGTCATGTATATTGTTCAGCACAAGACGTAACGAAATATTCCATTACAATGCATTGAACATTTGAATTGGTTGTCATTCTAAGGGCGTCTGTGCACACACCCTGTGAATGTGAACTCACATGTTTCCAGACAGATCGTTATATGGTGGAATATACTACCTGGAGGTGTAATATATGGGCAGTTTTATTTTTTTGGAATGCTCAGGAAGAGAAAACTTTATCTGAAAGGCCAGCGTAAACGGCGTGCTTGAATTATGGAGTATAAAATGAGATTTTTAAATGAGGCGTTTGCGGTGTGCTACTCGTAGATGGAGGAGGGTAACGCAGTAATGGCGAGTTATAAAATTCCCACTGCCCACTGAATGCGAAATACGATCTTGGGATATGAATATAAAGATATAAAGTTGCCTCTAAATCAATAGTTTCAGCCAAATGCCGATACTGATCGCCTGGTTTGAATCGATTAAACGAAACATGCAATTAGACATAATTTGAGTTGTAGTTTACCTACCGCACTAACGTAGATAGAAAAATATTCTAAAAACTGGTGGTATTCGAAGACACATATCTTCTATGGCAAATAATCGAAATATATAGAAAAGTAGCATCGAAATATACTGACTATTTTGGATTGCCACAAGCTATTAAAATTAAAAATATATAGCTTGTGATTCTTAGCTGCATCATATATACTCTCCGTATATCAAAGCTTTCGATAGTTGTGAAGGATTTATAGCTAAGCGTGCCAATGACCAATGAAGATCCTTATTCGTGCTGGTAAATTGATATTATTTCAATTTATGTAGCTTCCAATATTTGAAATTTGAAAATATAGTGATTAAATATGCTGTGCTATCATCAGCTCTAAAATTATACACAATTTTATGTGTTCAGAAAGGATCAGTCCTTGGCAAATACATATTTTACAATTTTGCGAATTGAACGAAAAAAACTGTAATTTTAACACACTACTAACACGACGACACGCTACTGCAGATTAAATAGTTGTGTATACACAGTTTCACAAATAAAACAGTTACCCGTTTCGATTTATATTTAAACCATCGTCAGACTGTAAGACTGTTTTCATGCATGCATGTTACCCAGATTAACGAAAACACCGAAAAAAATGTTGAATGAGGATTATCATTTAGTAAATTTCAACGCACTAAAAAGGCAGACAACGACAATTACAAAGACAAGGAAATAAAACGCTTAATCTTTTCCGCGCGATAGAATCTGTGCCTTTATGGCTTTTTTGAGATGTTATCTATTAAATATAGAATAAAGTGATTTTTATTGATTACTCTGATCTAACAAAATTGAAAATATAGTCTAAGTAGCATTAACAATGTAGAGCTAATATCAGTATAAATTGTTTCTATAGAACGTATTTATTTCATCCTAAAATCAATGTGCCGTTGATACACATATTTATGCTGTGGCAATATATTGATGACAATATTTCTGACTGCATATCATGCAGGAAATCGAAATGTCAAGTCTCAGATATTTATTTCAGTTTACTCATTTCATGGAAACATCAGATTCAAAACTATTCAAACTTTAGTAACCACTTAATGGTCACTCAAAAAAAATTCGGTTTCAACTGTCAGCCTTCCCATACTAGTTGAGTACACTAGTGCATCTATGATAGGAAACATCAGGGTTTGCCGGGGGTATATTGAAAATTATAAGGCAAGACAAAGAGGTCTCGGTTCCGTTTTATTGTATGAAATGGTTACATATTAATATATTCTAATTTGTCTACATTGTGCTACATGCTATGGCAAGTTGCATGCGTCCTTGGTTTACACCCGCTGTAAAATGTGTTGCAAACAGTTTAATCACGCCTAAGCAATTCTGTGTTGTTTAACTCTTTCAGCTTAATTGGTATTCGGCGGAAAGTGGAACAAAAACAAAACGCTAGGTTTTCCGCATATAGCGCGATGATATGAGTGACGGACTGAACATTTATCTTCCTTGGGTTTTTCCTGCCCTCCAGCTCAGGCAATAATTACTCATTTTAGGGCGAAACAATCGCGAGAGCTCGCTGCTCCAGATACGTGCACAAACTTTCCAGAAAATCCTGTCGTCAGATAGAGAACGATCAAATATTTTCTGAAAACTGTGTGGTCCAATTTTCATTGGAGGGAAGTTTTTCGTTATTTCATTTCGCTGGTGAAATCATTTAATCATCAGGCATAAAAACTGGATGGGTATGTCCTTAAGGTCAATAAATAAGGTCAAAATCTAAAAAATTGCAGCTGAACTTTAGAAGCAAGGCAAAGTACAAATAAAAAAGTATGCTTAAAAAGTAATAAAGCGCTCGATTTTTGTAACGTATGTTTTAAAAATTATATAAGGTAAATGTCCGCCGCGGCTTTGCCTGGTTTGTTGCATCCTGGATACCCAACTTGTAATGACGCTATATCGCATAGAAGTGGCTCAATTTCAGCAATAACGCCCCTGAAGTTGGCCTTCAAGGCGGCAACCATCCGCGGTTTGTTAGCATAGACTTGGGATTTTAGAACTGCAGGCCAAAAAAATCTCTTTTCATAGCCCTGTATCGCACACAGTACCACTTCTTCTTCGTTTTCTGAGAAATATGGACCGATTATTCCGCCGGACCACAGGGCACACCATACAGTAGCTTTTTCGGAATGTAGTGGAACCTCATGAATTTCTCGTGGATTTCCGTTGCTCCGAATTCGGCAATTTTGCTTGTTAACAAAGCCACTGAACCAGAAATGAGCCTGGTCACTAAACATTATTTTTCGCCCAAAATTAGGATCGACCTCCAGATGCTCTAGCGCCCTATTAGCGAACGCAGGCCGCTGCCTTTGATCGTTGGGCTTAAGTTCTTGGGTTATTTACACCTTATAAGGGTGAAGCTCTAAGTCCTTATACAGGATTCGTCAAGTTGTCGTCGAAGATAAGCCAGGTTCTTGAGTCCGGCGCGGTATGGACTTTTGCGGATTTTCATGCACACCGAATTTCAGCAATCTTTTCAAGGGATCTTGCGTTTCGCTAACGTTCAGGCACTTTTTGATCTGCAGTTGTTTCGAATTTGTTTTAAACGGCGAATTGTGGATTCTGCAGGACGATCGACGACATCATAAATTGCACGGAGTGCACGAAATGTTTGTCAAATGTAACATTGATTTTGAAAATAATTTTTAACAATTTCGACGCGTTGCTCAGCCGTGTAACGCTCCATAATAAAATGCAGAGACTAACTGAATACGGTTTTCGAAGATAGCATCTGTGTGACTATCGACTTCGTCATGCGCTGTTGCCAAACATCAAGCCTTGCTATTAGAAAACCCTATTTTTGTAAACTTTTTAATTTTTTTAATAATAATAATAATAATAATAATGAAAATAATAATAATAAGGGTCTTTTATTCTTCTCAAATATAACACATAAAAGTGAGTAATCTGACGGCAAAGTCTAGTCACTGGTTCTTCTCTTAATCATCAACGGGCTTATGCCCAAAATAATATTCTAAAATATAAATATTCAGAGAGAATTGGTAGGTGCTAGAATAATTATAATAGATAAAAGGTAAGTTATTTTAAACTCACAAATAGTTTTGTAAATCATTGCGTCATATTGAGATACACAGTATAGTATAATACAAGTAACATGGAGATCAGAATTAAAAGAGGATATCATAGAAATCACTTCACAATCTGACAATTAAACGACTTTGTAATTTCTACATAAATTGGTTAATGTTGTGCAACATGAACTCCACTGGTAAAGTATGACCTAATGTCATTAAATACATATCACCTCTTGAAAATGTTGAACAGTAGCTAACTCAATTTCAGTATTTTCATTAGGATGGGATCCACACTGAAAGTCAAGGAATAATTTGTTAAAACTTTTCAAAAATATTAGATAACGTAGGAAGTATGTTTGCAATAAACCGACGGAATAAGCATCTTGACATCGATACTATCAACACCAAACCAGAGTTTGGTTTGATACTATTCATAATAACTATGAACTTTATCTACAGTAATTGATCGAAATGGGAATCTAACTTGAAGGCCATGAACTTTATTACTATATAAACTTTTCCTTTTACCACAGTTGCTGATAACGGTCTGTAAATAATTTGAAAAATAATTATTAACACTAATAGAATCTGATAATTTTATAGGTAAGGGAGTGGAAAGGAAAACAAACATTTATATTTTTTAAGGTTTGTCAACAACTTTTAGCATCGCTGTGCTGAATAGTGTGTTCTAGATAAGTATTTCTTGTCAAAGTGTGCTTGTGTAGCTCTTCATTATTTATCAAAATCTGTAGGTAGCTATGTCGTATTAAACATTTATAGTGCCTTATCAGTTTCTTTATAACAATTATTAATTAGATTATTTTGAATCCAAAGTGCTGGCTTTTTGGGAATCTTTTTTCAAAAAAAAAAATGAATATCAAACGCGGTAACAATATACTAATTGAATAACTGCACCTTTGTATAAATTTCAGTGGCCGAATGTTAATAGACATAAGTGAACATGAATCTTTAAAAAATAATTTGAAACAAAATTACGGAAACATTAGAAGGCGATGGCATTTTAAATTTTGTGAGAGTAATATGATTATTAGAAATAACCTGATCTGGTAACGTACAAGACATATCAAATATGGTAGTTCTAATGGCAACATTCAAAGATTGAGAAAAACAAAAAGATTCAAAACGGTGCATTAACATTTGGCTTTTGAGCCCTTCATACGTTTTTATTACAGCCTAAAGTGGACAGGAACTAACAAGATACACAAAGATGAATGAGGCTTGAAGCTTTTCATGATCTTTGTTTAGTGTAGTTGCAATTACATTACAAGCATGCTCTGATTTATATCATTAGGTTGGTTATATAGCTTACAAAAATGAATAAAGTACTGAATCATTTTTTAACTCAGATGTGGAACTTGTAAAAGATATGAAAATGGTGTTTGAACATTTTTTGAAGCATTTTTAAAAATCCAAAATTAATAAAAAGTATGATATGATGTGTTTTTGTTTTTTTTTGCTTATCACTTCGTTGACGATATACTATACATCCCTGGTTTATGCGTCGAAAGTGAAATGATATCGACATATTGCCACACTTGACACACACACACACACACACACACAGGCACACACACACAGACACACACACAGACACACCCACACACACAGACGCACACGCACACGCACACGCACACGCACACGCACACGCACACGCACACGCACACGCACACGCACACGCACACGCACACGCACACGCACACGCACACGCACACGCACACGCACACGCACACGCACACGCACACGCACACGCACACACTGTGTATTCACCCATCAGTACTTACATGGACAGTTAAATAGCATCTGCGTGTTGCGTGTGTAGTTGTTTTGCTAGTTCTATTACTTCTGTCTACATAATAATATACCACCAGAAGAGCTACATCTATAAGACTAGTGTAGTTACCCTTATCTGCTTGCCCTTCATTTGTATCCCTCTATAGAACAGAAGGGCGGCTCACAAACGCTGAATTCGTGACCCTCACACTTTCAGTATTTCTTCGAAAATATACAGATGCACAACTAAGCAATGTATCTTCAAAAAAAGTACGTGCGTGCAATATGTTTTGTCTGATTATATTTTGCATTATGTTGCTTATCCAAAGACATGTAACAATTTTCTGAAATGTTTGCTTTAGTAAAAGAATTTACCAGAGCTTTATTTGTTACTGAGACAACACTGACAAAATGTTTGGAATGGAGGCGACAATAGTGGGCCACTAAATCTTTTGTGTTTAATTTCCTGAATATTGTGATTGTACGTAGGTTCAAATTGTTCAAATTCGAGAGAACATTCAAGATACCTTCACCACAGTTGAAAAATTTCAACCAGTACCACAGCGATCGCAACAACGAATTATTTCAACACAATAGGTCTTTGAAGTAAGATTTTTGAAAAAGTGCTTTGACTTTGCTGCGTTGTGGAGCTGTACCAACTACTGAGAAGGATTTAATTTGACGTTTTATGCTTCCCATTCGGAAGTCATTTAACGATGGCCTTGTTGCTGGTGGCTTAATGAGTTCTTGTGATCATAAATCCGAGGTGGAGTATCCAGTTCTAAAACTAGATATTGTAGATAGATCTTCATCAAGACCAACATTCGTGGTTATTATATAAACGTATAAAAAATTAATACAAAAAATTATATCCTGACTTTATAATCTCTACTTAAATGATGGAAATGCATGCTTTTGGGAATTGCTTTAGGATCTTAGAAAAATTAACTATTGATAAACGTTTGTTTTGCGCATTTATTGGCTATATATATTTTAGGATACTGTAACTACTCGTTTGTCAGTTTTGTATTTGAATGATTTTTATTAACTTCATGTGTATCTTTGTATGGATGTATGTATATTTGTACCAGAATCTTTGAACGCTATTTTCACCCTCCTCAAAACGTCAAATTAATTTTAAAATCTACACACTTATCAAGGACTGATGACAATAAAATAGCTTATTAAGTTTGTCCCATTATTAATTTTTATGAAGCAATAAGTTTAGAAGGCGATAATACGAATGATACTTAATATTTCTTCTTAACATACTTATTATAGTTCAACCTGATCTATTGAGACATAATCTTTTAAAATGTAACGATGCGAGACTCGTCCGACAAATCACATTAATTATTCCCTAATCATTTTATTCTCATATCAAGAATAATTCTTCACTTTTTAGTTCGATAAACTATAAAAGTGTGGTTTTTAGTTCTTTTTGAAATATTCATTCGAAATTTTATTTTTTCTTATTATTTATTTTCTTCTCTTTCCAGTCGTTAGACCTATATTTTTATTGTGCCTATTCATGTGTGAGCAATATGGGCTTACACTACTCACTTTGTCCAATATGATGTAAATATAAATATTACTAGTTTACCTAATTATTATTAATCTGTCCCTCTTGCGGATAGTAGTGGAATCCGATATAACATTATAACTGTCAATACTGTCAATAGAATCGCATAGCGTAAACTTTGGACGACATTACTTTCGTTCGATGTCTGTACATCTATCAGAAGACCATGAAATACTCCCTGTTTCATCACTTACATATACAATGTATATGTACTATCCCTAAGGAACTGCCACAGCGCCAAGTATCTCCTTAGCCCATATAGGCAAATAGGATTGCGGAAGCGATCGTCCCGTCAGCGGTAGGCGGTCACAAGCCGTTACGAAGCTGACAAAAGGGACTAACAGTATTACCATAAGTGGCGGCAGTTGTTCACTCGGCTGTGAAATTTTTATTTGCCTTGATAAGAAAACGTGCGCGTTCTCGTTTCTCGCGCCATTTCACCGTCGACTTCTCGCCCCGGATTTCTTTTCATTACTACATCGGTTCACTACCTTTAAAAACCCATCATTTACAAATAGGCTAAAATGTTGCATAGCAGCCCGTTATAGCTGATAGAAAAACTTTTCGCTGGTGTGTATATATAGGTTTCGCATTGAAGATAGCTAGGATATTAGATTAGAGGGAAAATGGCCGCGGAGGGGTTTACTCGAAGCTCATGATAATCAAGGCTTTCGATCAGCTGTGGCATGCTGCTCTCCTTAACGAATGTTCATCCCACTCCCTCCGGGAACCTCCTGATCGTAAATTGTGGTGGAACGTTTTTCTGTTTTTCAGATGTCATCAGTGCGGTTGTTCCGCTCCAACATTTGTAATCCTCATGAATGATCTACTTTGTAGCACACTAACCGATCAACAACTTTGTAAATGACAGTATTGAGCTCGCAGACAGACACGTAGTAGACCTATCTCTTCAGGTTTATTCAAAAAAGATTATCAATGGCTGCCTTCGATCAAAACATTTAGAGGTCGTCATTACCTTAAGGCTTATCAAGTCTCTATACTGTACTTGTCAAACAGGATCCAGTTATTAAGCCCTGCTAAACTTGTGGGATACAAAAATTTGACAGCAACATGTCTCATCAGTATCAATATTTGCTGTGAAAAGTTTCGATGTATGAAAATGTTAAAATATATGATACCCAAAAGGAAAAAAGTTCATATGTTAGTATGTCTTACTCATAACCTATCCTAGATACAACATCTTAGGACAGATTGAAAATCGTAGTATCTCCAGGCCATTTCCAGTTTGATCATCTGTATGTATGCAAAGCAAATATAATGAAATTGCATATCAGTTATAAAAATGTAAATTAACTACTTATCTTTTATATGTATATATACTCACACTATTTGGCTTACTTTTTTTGCTATTTGTAAAGCAAACTTTGATAATGTAGCTCATTATTTTGGTATGGGTTGCTATCTAATTTATGAGCTTTGAGATAAATGTAAATGAACTGTACTTTTCATATAATTTTCTATGCCGAAACTGATACTAGTAGTTGAAGTAGTAACAGGAAGCTTATTTCGTAAACGTTTCAGGGATATATTGTAATGCCAATATCTTCGTGATGTATTTCACTGCTAGTAACTTTCTGGTTTATTATATTTTGGTTTTTGTCCTTAAAAACTAATTTAACGTTTATCCTGGAGACATGCTCCTGTGATTTAGTCTGTTTCTGCTGGTCCTTTATACGATATTTTCAGCAGGAGCCAAACATTCTAAAACGAACATCATTTTCTGTTGGTGGTTGTAGATTACTATGTATGACTATTAGCTTTCATACATTTGAGTATGAAGAACAAGTAGTTCCAGCAAATTCGACATCTCTCGTTCTCCACAATTGACCATAGATCATAGACCAGCACATGTGTCTTATGCATAGGAATGCTTCAAATTTTAATATAGCACCCGTAGAGTTGTAGTGGCATGCTCTACAACATGAATACCCATACCCATAACCATATTACGATATACTAAGGTGTTAAAGACATCACCCTAACAAGCCAATGTGAATCCATCATTCTATGTATAGTTTAACCCACTCTACCACAAGAAAAAAGGCCAACTGCTTAGATACGCCATTTTTTATCTTCATGAAGCCTTAGAAGAAAATTCAGTTCTGCTTGTTGGCCTGAAAAGGAAAGTTCCTTTTCATGCATTCTAGTGCTCACGCTCGAGGCGAATTAGAACATTGCTACTCCTCGTAACGTGGCAAGCTTTGCCTAGTATCAATCTGATTTGCAGATGTTCCAATTCAATAGACCATGCCCCCCCAGGTGTCTTCGAAACTATAGACGTGGGACTGACAACAGGATATAAATATATTCGGGAAGTTGTGATCGTCCATAAACTAGTGCATAGAACAAAAGGTGTATAGTAACAATAGAACCGCAAATTTATTTTTAGTAGCGACTTTATTCCTACAAGATAGTTCTGATGTACCGCAATCCATGCAAATACTTGTGCTGGAGAGACTTTAATCTTGCCAGCCTCCTAGATATATTATTAATCTTATTTAAAGAAAAAGGTTTACGGCTCGAATTCAAACGCATTGAGCCGCTGTTTGGTTTCTCAGCAACTGCCAACTGACACAGTGACATAATCAGTCACTGCGTTCACAAATCATCTGCCTAAGGAGACGAAGAGAATTGAGGAGTTTCTGTATTTTATAGGCTAAGATGTTTGCCCTTGCACGGCATGCCGGTAAAGATTTACAACAGAGAGCAGCGTATTCCTCATTCCACCAAGGATCCAATGACCATAACTAGCAGTTTAACAATATTGGTTTCACAATTCATCTGAAGACGATTGAAGATAGTATATCAATCGAAAAGTTGTGATATGCAAAATTTCAATAGACAATGGAAGTCCGGAATCAAACTTTTGCAAAATCCACCTTGTCTACAAGTTTCAAGCAACAATGGTTTGACTAATGCTCGCAAGGTTGGCTGAGGAACTCGGTCCGGTTCTCCTCCTCCTTATACTGTACTCCCGCACTACCATCAGCAACTGCTGTAAACAGTTGTCTGGAGGTATATAGTTTTAGGTCATCCATATGAAATAGATGGGTGACCTGTCTTCGGTAACTGGGCGTGCCACAGCTTTATCCTCTGGTACTTTTCAGCGGTATGTCCAACGGCGACGTCAACGGTTTATGTATAGAAAAGGGACTCAAGGAATCTCCCTAAAAAATCCTCTCCTGAAATGTATCAGCTCTGTCCGAACTCGGGATTCACGTAGTTGTTATTATTATTATAGTCATAACTATTATTCTCATTATTAATATTTTCCTATCCGAACACACTAATTACTATTGAACGGACACTGGCAATTGCCATACAAAGATTGGAATGTCCTACCGTTACTTTAATTTTCCATCATTATAATTCCATCATTATTCCAGTTCCATTTCCAGAGAAATGAGGAAATGATGACAACAGCCAAACGGATGGATATAATTTTCCTTTCGACGACAGATGCTGCGTCATCTCGAGAGAATTAGTTCGCCAACTTTTATCAGATGTTTACTGGAAAGTTTTTGGAATCACTTGAGTTTTTGCGATTGTTACTGACATTTTTCAATATTACCGTTCAGCATGTACAGATTTGAAAGATGCATCTATAATTTTCCATATGAAACAGTTCTTACAGTCATCTTTAGATTTCAAAGCACTTGTGATATCATCATGAATAATATTATTAGTAGTAACATTTCAGAATGCCTTGGCAGCCTTTATCAACGCACAAAATAAAATGGATGAAATTTTGAAATAATTCTGACGTTGACATTGATATACCATCTCCAAAATAACAGTTCTGTTTGGAGCTTAGGATTATAGGATGCTTCAATTCAATCGAAATGAGAAACATGATGTATTTTTACACCAGAAAACCAATGAGCTGTGTACCATATATTCGTATTGGATTTATCACCAGTCTGCATTTGAGCATCTTGTAATAAGCGCTACTAGAGTTTTATTCTAAAGACAAGAATGTAATCCTGGAGGAACTTAATCAATCAGTTATAATTTATTTTACTTTTGTAACTGACAACTACCAGACAAGCTCAAAAAATGAAGTTTCCTGTAAATAATATATTGATTAAAAAACACAAAAACGTTTTTTTTCAAATTCTTATATCATAATTATTTAAATATATGGACAATACTGACCTGCTTACAAAGTGAAGCTCGTTTTGAGCTACCCCCAGTTTCATGTAATACAAAATTGAATTTCAAAGAATTAAAAACTAATTTTCTAGTGTGACGTTTCAATCGAACGACGTATATAACTTTAAAAGTTTATGCTGCTCAACGTTCCGTTAATATTTGGGGTCTCGCTACAAAAAATTTAATAAAGAATATTGAATCAATACCTCCCTTGAGTAGTGATACTGTTTTTCGGTTGAAATTATCATTTTGTGGTATAATGAAATCATAACTTACGTGGAGCCCTTGTGGATGCCCAAATGTATTAATTTTTTTGCAGTCTGTGTTACAGCAAGATTATTTTTACTGATACTTGGTAGATCGGATACCTATCTTCTGAAGTAAGCAAAAGTGTTAAATTTGTGCATTGATGAATGCCTGGCTTATATTTAGTTAGGAATAATTACAACCGGTACAAAATTTCTCAAAAATCTGTTTTATTGCTCGACAAAAAAATAAGGAATTAAGTAACACAAACATAAATTTCACAAGCTGTTCGCAGTATCCCTTCATTTTTATCTTCTGTTTGTATGTAACAGTTAACAATTCTGTAGATGCTCATACTTGGTGAAACTCTTCCAACATGCAGATTAAAAGTTTTGTAATTACACAACTTTTTATCTGCATAAAAAACAATTTAACATGTGAAAATATCATTTGGATACTTTTCAATGCCTTTGAGCTCCAAAAAATGATTTACTACGTCTGACTCTCTACAATTCTGTTTTTATTTCAAATTTCGAATTGAATATCAATTTCTTTACACCATATAAAATTTAACCACAAAATTTCCTCTTTCAGCTGTATTTCTGGTTTTAATAGTTTCCGAGATCTCAACATTGCATCATCAAAACGACTCACACTGTATATACGTGTTAATTTGACTTTCTGCCATATAATCTTAGGTTAATATGCAAATTCATTTCCACTTGTCAAATGATACAGGTTTTAATTTGAGGTGTTTTCAATCCTCCAAATTCCTGGATATTAAGGCAATACAGTTTTCAGTTATGTCAAAAAATATATGAATTACCAGCTACATCTACTATTTAATTCTGTTGATCTCGTATCCAGATACGACAGTTTTCCCCGGTTTACTCAATGTTATGGCACTGAAACTTAGTATACTGAATAAATTTAGTAGTACGATCATACTTTAGAACTGCCAATGCCAATACTAAAGCAAAAACAACAAAATTTTAACGTTCAGTTAGGAAACGTATCCAAGTCATAAAGATGAATCGGTACACAAACTCATTAAATTAGTAATTTTTTTAATTGCCAACTGACAGCTTAATTTCCGATAGGAATATTTATAGGATGGTATACGAGTCGGCTAGAAATATTTGAACTACCTTGATCCAGGCAAATTTCATAATACAAACATTTACACAACAAACTTTTATGATGCAAACATGCCCATTCATTGGTACATGCTAGGGGGGAGCCACCTCGTGGTAATTTCATAACTCTCAGGTTACAGCGTCTTTTTAGTACATATATTTACTTATTGTAATAATAAATATTATCAAAGCAAGATTTTTTTATTTGGCTCTATTAATACTTTTCTAATTATTCCAGTAGAGAACTTCTTTTCTAGCGAAAAACTGATGTTTAGGTATCCGGTACTGCAAATGATAAAAAGCGAAATGCCACGTATGAATCAACATTCAAATTCAACGATTTTGATGACATCACATATGCCAAACATTGCAAGAACTGAACAGATCCGAAACTACCAAATATTTATGAAGAATCACGCTCAAAGGCTACTTTGCAGAGCAGAGAAAACGATTCGTGAGAACCAGCGTGAGAAGTAGCGAGTTAATCGATTTGACACAACTATTGATTTTATGATTTTAAGAATATGGTGTTCATCAGACATTCCGTTCCAGTTTATTCTATTGGGCTAAATAATATACATATTTGAATGCAAATTATGGATTCCGCGCACCACACACAGGGAAACGTATTTGTCCGTATCTGGCAGCCCGGGACATAAACCAACAATGTTGCGTCGTAGTTATAGCATCTACGTGCACCAAGGAAATGATACGAAACGAGTTTAATTTGAAAAAACGACTAGTGGATACCGTCATTTTGCCAGACTTACCCGGAAGGTTTACTGTCATCGTCATACGACGTACGTTCATAAAATTGCTGAGACTTGGGTCAAAAGTTCAGACGCAAAGAGGACTTCATGTTTTGTGGGAAAGTTAGACCGTTTCGGCTAGAATAATAGTACGAGATTGCATCTTTGGTAACAACACTGAAATCGTCTTGTACTGACGGCTCATTGATTTATGCAATACCTTTGCTAACGTCCCGGCTGCCTCTACAGCCTTTGCCAAAATACAGAGTATCATTATATTTTTTTTGTATTTTGATAATGAGCCTAGAAGTTAGTAGAGCTGTTTTGCCAATCGACTGTGGTCCTAATTGACGTTCAGTAAAAAAAATGAGATTAACCAGAGAGAAAACCTCTGTAACTGCATTACTGAATTTCATTATTAATCTCTTCAGGAAATTTACAAAAAGCATATTACACATCAAAAACGTATATCATCACAGCTATCACCTTAGGCAGTGGCGGCCGGTCAGATGAGGCAAGGGAGGTTCCCCATGAGGTTTTGAAAGAAAATACATTTTTTGCTATTGTTTTCTTTGTTTGAAATGAGCCTAATTTTCACTAAGTATGGTCTTATTTCAAGTCACATTCAGATATACTTATATATTAGTACATGAGCACCGCGGCAGCGCGTTTCTTTCAACGCTGGCGACATGGCAATAGCCGCAATGTTATATATACGGAGATTGTCTTCACTCTCGTTTAAAAATACTTGCTGTAATAGTTTCAAACTAGACAACCGATGCATAGGACAAATTTTACGTATCCAGAGGAGGCGGCTTTTCTTGACGAATCAAAGACGCGGATATGGAGTGGATTGGTTTTTGTTATTTAGATACGTTTGAATTGAATTATAAAGCAAGTTGACTTTAGCTTATGGTGTATTTAGTAAATGAATTTTATTTTTTAGTTTTTAGTTTTTCTTGATGTATAGTGTAGCATGGTTGATTATTATTTTTTTTTCTTGAATCTTTTGACGCAAATTCTTCTTAACAAAATAAAATATAATTTTCGTTTACATTTTGTGCGTACCCTTGATAAACAGAACAATATATAAGATAAACTCAATCTTATCATATTTATAAGATAATAATCAGATTTCTCTTCGTTTTATTCCTCCATTAATATTCATAATCTTATATTTACATTTTTAAGTTGAAAATATTATAAACATTTGAGTTTCAACGCAGTAAATACACGTGATGATGTGAGGGCGTGGGAAGAGTGGGTGTCTTAGAATCTCATCTGGTGTGAAAGAGTACATACAGACCCCGACAGAAAATTTACTTTAACAAACATACCCCAAATGAAACTAATTGGTGATTCTTGCTATACGCTATAGAGTCTTCGGAAACTAAGTGAACATATCGAAAAATCAAGTTGATTGATTATATACTTTCAATTGCGAACTATGGATGTAAATTCAACATCTGGATCATTGTTTCATTTCATTTCCATTTTTAAAGCTCACATCCTTCACCAAATAGCATTGAAGATGAAGCAGAGTTTCCTGAGATTGAAAAAAGGGGTTTACATATCTCCAGAATGTAGTCAAATATAATCGTAATATTTACAATAATTTCTCTCCATCAGCTAAAGAATAGAGAGATTTTTGGCTATTTGAGATAACAGAAAGCTAAATGAACATTATCGTTATTCTAATAAGACAGCGTTAGCAACTTTTAGTGGTGAAAAAAAACATTTCAGCGTTATTCTAAAGCAAAATGAATCTGATAGTAGCATATTTTTTTCCTGTAACGTTTACCTAAAATTCTAATTGGAAAACAAATCTGTGATCCTGGAGAAAGTTAATCAATATATATATATATGAATTATAATTTAAAAATTTTGTTACATTCTTTTGTATTTTTAATAAGTATGTCAACCCAGTCAATATGATTATAAAGTTATTTCATTTATTATGCGTGGTTTCAGTTAATAACCAGGATGAGTGAAAATCAATTAGAAACACTACCACAGGATGATTTGCAGAAGTTAAATTAAATACCCAGAAATATAACATACTGATAATTTGTTATAGCCCATTAACAATAATAGTTTTTCATCGTTTATGTACTTTAAATAGAGGGACATCTTTTATTTTCTAAAGTGTATAAAAAATTACAAAATACCAAGAGGTTAAACCTGTGACAACTCGTAATGAATTCGATAACCATTACCACAACGAATATATTCTTTATTTATTTGTCAATAACTCGATGACATAAAAAGCAGATGAATTCACAAGAAAAAATTATGTCCAGGTTAGCCGAGACATATTGAAACCTTGGTTGAAATCTCAGCACACCCACGTGTCGCGTCCTTTTGAAAGCTTCAATAAACTTCCAAGGGCATCAAAGTTCTGCAGTCTCTCATAAGACAGGCAAGCAAGATACAAAAAGTGTTTGCCTATTTGTTTCTGAAGTAGCAGCATATCGTTATCCAATTTGGGATATACCAAAATTGCAAATGCAACGAACAAACGAATTTCGCCCGGAAAAAATGTGTAATTAAACCAATTAATTGACTAATGTAATCAATTTCGTCAAGATATTTATACAAACGTCACTATCGTCAGCCGGAATATCAGTGAACTTCAAAATTGGCCAACCTGAGCGGGATGTACCATTGATATAACTACAGGTTCAATTTCGGGAGCTACAACAAGTATTTGTTGCGCTTCTACAGTCTCTTTCCCAGTAACTTATGATCGCACAGTATCAGAAAAGTCATAGCAACACTTAAGTGACCGCATAGCAACAGAATTAGGTCATATCTGTCGTCAGAGATTGCGCATTCAATCAATTGAACTGCAAGTGGTATGTCCTTTAATTTATATCAAGCGAATTACATGAAAATACGGCTTAGCCCTCCCTTTTATTACCACTCTGGCAAGCTTAATGAGAGAACGAGATATACGCATTAAATTTATTGCTGCACGAGGGACAACTGAGCTTTTATATTCAACTCTATAACTCGGTATATATAAATAGTGAATATGAAATTTGCACATATTACTTTTCCTAATGGGTTTTCACCCATGAATGTTTTCTCTACTTTTATCTCATGATATGATGCAACTAGTTAAATTTAATTAGTCCCTACATCAGAGAAATTGGGACGAGAGGTTTATCTATCTAAAAAAATTAGCACTCTTCCAATAGCTAATAAAAGGTCAAACTCAAACATTTTAGATTTATGGGCGATTATCGTATATAATTTTATTATACTGCCTCTCTAATCTAACTCCTTTGAAATCCAAATATACCCCGAATGACAAATCTGAGGCAGCTATATCAAGTTCAGAATCGCTGCAACTTATCCCAATAGTATCTCTCCAATTCAGCTGTAACTCACCAAAACAGGGCTATCATTTGGAACAATATTTTTTCCGGTCGGAATCGTATTGGAATCCCTTTATATAACCTTTAATACAAAAAATCCCATTCGAGATCTACGACTGTGAGATAATATCCTGATCGATTCAAGGTACACTTATTTGATGAAAGGAAATAAATTTACTCCATAGAATTGATGATTTATGATACGTATGGGAATGTAAGTGTACCGTCTACAGGGTGTCCTCCACTAATAATTTAATGTACTTGCTGAAGTTTGGTAATGGTATAGTAATAGGAACCTGAACTTTCGATGATATAAATGCGTCGACAGGTATCGCTCTTGAGCCCATTACTATGACGGTGTCCCCCTTTTTGCGTATACCCAGCATGCGTCCACCTCCAAAATATACCCACTTTGCGTACACATTTTGTATATAAAAATACCCAAAATTTTAAATATTTTTTTTTCACCAGACCCCTTGCCCACTTTGCGTATAAAAATAGTGAAAAACAAAAACCATCATAATCATAGAGATCTAAGAATAATAGAGCACTCATCATTTGTTTAAAAACGGTCATTATGGGAAAACTAACAACGCTTCCTACAGGTATACTTGCACTCTGGTTACACCCTACCTACCAGCTGCTCACAAACAAATCTTACAGCAGGTCCTTACGGCACCCCGTATGTAGCACCCGCCTAGAAACAAGTCGTCAACTTTTATCTCAGGGGATGCGGGAGGCATCCATGATCCTAATAAATAGCTTTGATTATTCTTGAATTGCATCATTCAAATTTGTTATACCGAATTAGTCTCATCTCAATAATAATCAAGTGTCTTCATATTCTTATTAAAATATTAATCTTCGTTAAGAGCTTCAATATGAAATTGGAAATTATATAAACAACAAAGGGTCAACCGTATACATTATATGATGGCTACTCTTATCGTGAGTTTCGTAGAAATAAAAATGGAACAATCATTTGGCTTTGCAAAAAGCATTAAGTCTCATAAGTGGAAAGGATAATTAAAAACAAATGGATATGAAAATGTTATCATTGTTGTCGATAATGATAATTGTGTTACTAACCAAGCTCAATTCAACGTTCAAAAAGCAGTGTACAGTGCAAAAAGAACTGGTATCACTTTATAATCAAGAGTGTTTGCAACTGCAAAACCAAGAGTATGAATTCGTTAATAAAGATTCCCAGTTATCAAACATCGATAGTATGCTGTACGATAATAGAATTAAAGTTCAAGGATTGCAAGGAGAACCAGCATATCCAGAAAATATTGAACTCACTGACGAAATCTTGAAAATGTTTGATGGATCCAGTTTATTACTTGCCAATGACGCCGTTGAAAACAAAATTTTAATATTTGGAAGTTCGAAAGGCAGCGAAGTTCTGATTCAATCAAAACATTTTTTTATGGATGGAACATTCAAGAGCTCTTTCATACAATTCACCTAAATATATATATATATATATATATATATATATATATATATATATATATATATATATATATATATATATATATATATAATTCATGCTGATTTGAACTATGAACTATGAAGAGAATTTTTCCAACTGTCCATGTTCATGCATGCTATTTTCATTTCGCTCAAGCTGTGTGGTGAAAATTACAAAAATGAAGTCTGGTTACCTATTATCAGGCAGATCCAGAGGTACATCAAATCGTAAAAATGTGTATTGCATTGGCGTTTTTGAGACCAGAGAATGTTGAAGATGGCTTCTTAGAAATTATGGACGATGCTACAGAGTTGGCAGATGATGAAGAAGGTCAATTAGATTAAATAAGATGCTTCCAGCAAAAAAATTGCTGACAATGTTTTTAAATTACTTTGTACAACAATGGATGCATCACACAAACATGCCAATTACAATGTGGAGTTGCTACAGAAGAAGACATCGAACTAATAATGGGGCTGAAGGTCACAATCATATCATAAATAGCTTCCATGGTTACACCAATCCAAGAATTAGAAACGCCATAAAATGTTTGAATATATTTTTATATAAATTACGATAAACAATAAGTAAGAAGATGAATATATGAAAAAAATCTCATAGATATATTCCAATTCATAAGACCTACCGAATCCCGAATCTAAGTCATATCCAGAAAACTGTTGCTTTTCGACTGGGTATACTGCAGACATACTGAAATGAATAAACATAACTAAAGATTGAATAGCATTTAAAATCCTGAATATCGTGTCACCCTGTTTAGCTTGTCGATTCCAAAGTAAAATGCATCGACGAGAATGTACTATATATCTAACATATGGTTACAAACGGCTCGGAGCTTCGTGTATGCATACATCATTACATGAACCTCAAAACTCCACATTATCTGGGCCTCATAGCGTTCTGTCGGACGGTGAGTAGTTTATGGGAGAACATCTGCTACTTGTTAAACATTTGTTGTGCATTCCTTGTCACCAAAAGTGTCAGATGCAGCAGATATTTTGATGTACAAGGAAAACCTCAGATTGATTTACTATAAATACCGTTTTGTCATATAATGTACATATCATATGAAACAAAATTATACTATGGTAAATAAATACCCTTATGGCACCCTTCCTGGGTCAACAGACAAAGACATTGTGATTTTCCGTAGCCCGAATTCCTGATAAGCTTGGTTAACGCTGTATATCACGATACTATAGTTAACTATTCTCTATTAATCTGTCAGATTGTCTGTACGGATGCCTCTTAAACTCAATTAGATACAATAATTTTTTTAACATCTGTTACGGTGTCTCTATCGCGAATCTACATGTCACGGCTTCCGTTGTTCTACCTGTCGAATTTTTTTCACAGTATAATCTCAGTTGCCACCATAGTGAATCTGATGATCGAGAGGTATGACTTCCCGTTCATCAGATCATGTTATTTTCCTTCTGACAGTTATCCATATATGGTCATAAGAATATCAATGGATGGACTAAAAATTGCGTCCCCAGCAGTACCAATTTTTTCAGTTATCTTGCTTCTGAGATTATGAAAAACATGTCATCAAGCAAGGTTGTTAATATTTTCAAGGAACCTTTTATATGCTGTTGATCGGATGTCGGTGATTCCATATTTCCCAAAATCCAGGATTATTTTTAATTTGTCGTCTGTGCAAAACTTAATAAACTGTTGTACTATAATTGCATTATTTTACACTGAAATCAAGAAGGTTATAGCTTCTTGAATATTTCTGCGATAACAGTAATTCCTCTGCTCGGAGCAGAAAAAAGTAGTAAACAATGAGCGTTCTCAATTTAATAGGATTGGATTATTGGAACGTGCTTCATATTACTTTTGCTGTTAATTACTAGAGGATCTGGGATCGGAAATATTATCATTTCCTGTTTATGGACACAGCTTTCATTAGCACAGCGCGCTGTACAGGTAAAAGCACTTAAAAGTGGTAGTGATAAATCCAATCAGGAAGTTAATAAAACCATAAAATTAATGTTTATAATTGTATGGGGATATTTCGTGAAACGCGGGAAATAACACACACTTAGCACTTAACAAGCATTTTCATGAACACCTTGAGCTGATTCGAATTTGAACGGAATTCAAAACACCAAGTTATTGCAAAATGTATAACAATTCAGTTAAGTTAAGTCAAGGTCCCAGCACCTTGGATTACCATCAGCGGCGATAGGTGACCCTCTACAACGACATGGATTAACAAGTGTAAACTGATTTATAACGGTATCCCTTGATCTTGTTAGAGCTTTTTCAGGATTTTGGTTGTACAGTTTTATGAAAAATTAAGTAAAAAATTCGATACTGTAATGCTCAAGTGATATCAGTTCAGAAATGGGGATTTAAAATGGATTTTGAGATTATTAATCTTTCGAAAATAAATTCAATAAACATTATAAATATTGAAAAAGCTAATAAGTAATAATTTAAATAACTCTAAATATTAGGAAATGTGTGAACAATCATCTATGTCTAAGGAGTAGGAATTTTATAGTGGGAAGTAAAAGTTGTTTGGTTTGTCAGACGTGTGATTATTTTGAAATATATAGTAGTTGACCTTTTTGGAGGTGACAGGATATTCACATTTAATTCAATAACAAGAAAAAACTGTAAATGAATTTGGAATAAGGCACATTTAATAACAATATTTATTACATTTGTGTGGATGTCACATATATGAAAAGCTGGTGTTAAGATCGCTTGTAAGTTCATATGAATATCTCAGAACCAGAATCAGTAAGTCTTCTATAGTTATTACCCGGAAGTAGATGTCGCTTGGTTATCAGTTATTATACACAGTAGATGACTGAACCTTAGGGTCATAGAATTACACTATATCATCACTTTTTCAGCTAGTGATTCCCAGAACCTCCGACAGAGGCCTCTCTCTTGCCAGTCTTCTGACCTTCTGTTTAAAATTAATGTTATCTGAGAAGTGGCAGCAGCTTCGAGAATTACTCAGACATGAAGTTCGCATTGCCTTTGACATAGGAAGCGTTTGGAATAAATCTGTATTGATCCGCACCATGCTGCATGCACCGTCTGAATTTAAATTTCAAATTCAAAACTGATCTAAATGAGGTTTTCGAGACGAAGGACGAATCCGTCAAGATAGCGGCAGTTAAAGAAATAATGGAAACTGTGTTCAAATATAGAAAGTATCTCCAACCTGTTTCAAACAAAAATGTTATTAGAAAGCTTCATATTTGAGAATACTTCCTATTAGTGTGTTACTGGTATAAAATTCCTATATTACATCTCGATTTTGCCTACTAAAATGTATGTAAACACTAATTTTTGGGTGATATGCCTGATAGCAGCTTAGTATTAGCATTACTGGCTGTTTTCTGTGACCAAATACTATTCCAAATAAAATTACAGAAGAGCTTAAAGCAAGCTCGCAAAGACCGGATTATAAAGCATCGTCATTATAAAATTATAATAAATAAGTATTTTTTATCGCCTAGTCCTGCAATTAATGCAATGCATTGCAAATTCTAAGATTCACCCGACTTCGCTTTTCACTTATCTAATCGAATGACTGCTCACTAAACCACTCTATCAATCAGCTGTTAGAGAAAATCGTGCCAAGTACATCTGATATCGCATTGGACAGTAGGTTATTCGCTCATGTTACTGAGTCTAACTACTTAAACTCAGTTTTAGTTTCCAAACCTTATAGCATAAATAAACAGAGCATGAAACTTTACACGTGTTCACAGCATTTTCGGTCTAGACGACCGTATATGGGTGTACATAAAAGTTTTATTAAAAGTACTAGAAACAAACAGAATGCTCAGAAAGGTCAAGTCTGTAAATTGTGAGAGTTTACGATTTTGTTTATTAGCTGCGAAATTTTTGAAATACCTGAACGGAGATGGAGTCTTAACAAACCTCATCCAAAAGCAGATTGGGAATATGTGTGTATGCTGTAACAGCACATTATATTTGGTTCTTATAAAACCTCAGACAATGTCTTCATCTCGTAATACTTTTGCAATCTTCTAATGGATCTTCATACTAATATTTACTTTATAGTGGATGTTTGGATACTATTGGTGATTCAATCAATTTGACAGTTTTTCATTCTTTGTAGAATGCTTCGATCATGTATATTGTAGATGCTCTTAGTTGGTGAAACTCTTCCATCATGCAGATAAAAGCTGACAGTCGGATCATAAATCGAAACGCGTCACTGTAAGAAAGAGAGTTATATTGAGAAACGGTGTGCATTTATAGTGGAGTAATATGCCTAAACAAAAAAATCAACTACTTCATTTTAAAAAAACATTGAAAGATCTGGCATTTTAAGAAAGTCATCTTCATTTTTTCTATGCATCTCAAGATCTTGATCGCATAGGGGTGTATTCAAAATCTAACGAAATTCAAAGTTTTAGGAATATTTTTTATTACTTTCAAAAGTTCCGACTCTTCTGACATACCCAAAAATGTTGAGGGTTGAAATAGTTTTGAGTTTAATCTAATCATCTGTCTGTTGCCATGCTTATAATCGCCTAATTTCAATAATCGTTGCAACTATTTCGGTGAACCATGAAAAAGCATATGCTGTGAGGTTACAACAAAGATAAATACAACCAACACATGGGCACACATTTCGACAGAAACAAGTAACACAAACAAAATAAAGAGCTTTGTTCCACCACAGAGAGCATCCCTTTGCTTGGTGTCCCCGAACCTTCTCGACCGCTGTTGTCCTGCCGCTGTTCCGGCTTACTGACCTTTTATTAGAGAACTGAAGCCTACCGAAACGGAACGGGACGCCGCGGTGGATAATTTGAATGGGAAAATTGCGAAAACCATCACGGCACACCATCGATAGCCCAGTACTTATAGGCTTAGTTTGGGCTGTTCTGTCACGACTATTTGGGCGAAATTGCTAGGTCGATGTTCAGCAGGACATTATATTTACCTAAACAATAACTACTGCTCTACAAGGCTCAGCTCAGAACATCTTTGTTCTTTGAATGTGTGAATATGTAGTCCCAAGCACTCCCTGAAGCTTTTGTACTCAAATTACAAAAGAGAAATATATGTTTAGTCAAAGCGTTTGACGTCCCAAAGGACCTCCACGTCCTAAAGCATAGAATAATTTTGCTGACCTTTCCCTGTTCTATAGAATGTACCATAGTAAATGTTCGGCTGAACTATCTAGAAAAGCCTAACGTGCAGATCCTCACCAGGTTGAACTTCCAACATGTCGTACGAAACTCTTACAAAAGTCGTTATTTCCAAAATATTCAGCAGTGTGAAATTAGCTGCTGGGCAGTTTGTCCCCGAAAGTACTATGTACGTACTGCGTCCGTGGGTGGCTGCCTATATAAAACTTGACGCATTTATGCATTACCTGGCACCACAAGCATCATAAACCATCAAACCAGTGTCTGACGATCAAACAGAAGCAACGCCGTGAACACAGCGGTGACGGACTGACGGTGACTATTTTACTGCGCCCCAGATGTCGAGGCTGGCATTTACGACTCAAATGTGTGCGTTCAGATTTGTCCAAATTAAATGGATTGAATGTTAGGAAACATTCAGTTAGGTCCGCTAACATTTTCTGCTAAAGCAAGTGGCCTCAACACTGACCGATGCTGATATTTTTCCATGCAGAGCAAGGCTATGGGTGAGATGGCAAAGCGAGCTGCATGGACGTCTACGCTGCTGGCTAATTTGGTTAGACTAGCAAACTGTCGGTAATTGCTTGTCAGATATGAAGTTCTATCCCTAAACTCAGCGTACTTCTAGGCGTAGCAATAATCAAGTATCATATTATAGGAAGGAAGAATACTAAGTACAAAATACATACAGGTCAGCGGAAAACCAAGTTTAGGCTAACGATCCTAAGCGAGCAGTAGTGATGAAATAAATAAGCATTGATTTAAGGGTAAGAGACAAAGATTTAGATGGCATTAAGCAATTCAGCTTCGTAAGAATATACATATACATTTCGTTGTTGGGCGGCCTTTTGAGGGTTTCCTTCATGTAGAAGTCAGTAACTCTCAATTAATTAATTGCGTGAAGGGAATCCGCAAATATGCGGTTATATTCAGATAAAAGAATGATGGAGAAACATGCATCCTCAATTCTCTCAATCTTCTCACGCTGTCGAGTTATAGACAGCCGTCATGTAATAGACGACTTATAGAAATATCCTAATAATAAAAATAACCCAAAATGTATGCAACCAGAATATAAAAGTAACTCATTTTCAGGACAAAATTAAGTATTTTTTCGGCAATTATGATAACCTAAACCGCCTCTACATTGTTTTGATGATTTTAGGGGATGCCATATTCAGATTATTATCAGCACGAAGAGGTCGAAGAATACTGACCATTACTATGATCTATAATATATATATACATCTACAATACTTCAAATTAAATATTGTCCCTGGTATCCCCTAGAGCATCGGGTACAGTGGGAAGGGAGATTAGAATATCTGTTATACCGTGTTACAAGATGAAATGGTCGAACATTTTGAAAAGCTGCGATTTGTGCACTTTCTCTTAAAGCTTCTAAGTGCGCACTGTTTATTCCAGTGGAAGTACGAGTAAGACTGTATACCACCAAATTCCTACCCGTAGGGATATTTCCATAAATAGCACCCCGAATGGTGCGGTTGGGAGATCGATAATGATGAAGCCGCGGGTACTCACGACCCTCCGCTCTATGGCTATGGCAGTCGCTCAACGGAGATAACAACCGCATCTGCCCAGCAACAGAACTCTCAGCCATTCAGGCGGTCACAATGATAGGCAGTCATTCCTACAGAAATATGCCTCGGCTTTCAGTGCAATTGAAGCCGTAAATGGATAGAGGTGCCAAATAAGATTTTTTTAAATACATATTTAAGGTTGAATGGCAATGTTACGTACTGTAACAGCTAAAAGCGCACCATGTTCAGAATGTCATCTGTTGGCGCTTGTGCTTGGACATTGCGGAGTCAGGCTATAGTTCAGCATGCAAGCGGCAAGAAAACTATTCAAACTATACTCACACACAGTACGTTTTCATCTACCGATCTAAAATCAATTAAAGCAGAAGAAGCATTTTATACATTCTGTTTTACAGTTATGAGAAACATATAACTTTGTACCTTGATTTTTCTTTTGTCTTTTGATACATACTGAATGTAACTTCTAAATTTTATCCTGCGGTTTTCTCTTTGATCTATCGTACTTATCCTGGACGTTAATTAAAACCACATAAGACCTGCAGTGTGTAAATGTTTTCGCGATGATAATATTTCTCATTTTAAACTGAATATTTTGGAGACAGTTCATAAATCCGTACCAATCACATTGTTATTTTCAGATTTTTTCATTATGTACTTTGATAAAGGAAAACTGTCAGTAAAGTTCAATTAGAAGCCAAATGTAGTTTCAATTTACGACCAAGTGGCTAATGTCATTAGATCAGCAAAAGCCGCGATAGTTTATATCTCCTTATAACATTCGAAATTGAAGAAGGAATGTGTTCATCGTCCGACGATGATTTAAATATGAATCAAAACGCGTCACTGGAAGAAAAAAAAAGCGTTTTATTCGTGAACCTGTGTGTAAATTATACAACTTTTTATCTACGTATTTGAATCATTAGAATAATTTGAGAGTTGCAGCTACTCATCCTCAAAGCGCTTGACAAATGGGGTCTTTTGTTTGAGCAACAGAACTGGAGTTATTTGTAGTTACTACACAGTTCTACAACGCTAACGTGGATTTCGCAGTTTAATAGCATGATTAGCTTAACAGAAATTATGGTCAAGTATCCTCATTTGGATCTACACATTACTTCTGAAATGTCTTCGAAATTGATACAGTTGTTACGGGTGTCTAAAACTTTGACAGATTGAAGGACTTAGTGAACGACTTCTCGATTATCAGACAGCGTAAAATATCCTAAAACCAATAATTTTGTTTTATTTAGAACTGTTTGCGATCACAGTCAGTTTCTTTGCTTTTACTTTAGAAATAAGTTTTTATCGCAATTTATAAAACTTTTAGGCTATCCAAAAATGGCTTCAAATACCCTGGACCTCCCCACGCATTGGAAACTATATTGATTTCTTCAATTAAATCAAAAAAAATACTGAAAAACCTGAAATTTCCTATGGCTTCAAAGTTTCATGATATACAATATTTCCGAAATATACTTCAAGTAAAGCAACAGTTCTAAAATCTGATAAAAATCTTCAATAGACTGATACTACCGACTGCACATGAATCACAGGATTAATCCACTTCACCCCGTTATTTGAAAGCAAATGGAAATTATTTGTTATCTTAATTCAGTTAACATGGTGTATTTAGTAGTAAACGTAGCAAAGCAGCGTCTTAATGAGATATATTGTTGATTTCCGATCTGATCGTTCGTCAGTATTAATTGGGAAGAATCTACTGAGATGGATATCAGAAAATGGTGTAACTTTACCCAGCTAGAGTATCATTCTACCACCACTAAAAAGATTTCAAAGCCTTTGAACCATTTTTGTTCTTGCCCCAGTTGTAACCCTACAGTAAATATTTCAATAGTACCAGATTAGTACTAGTAGTAATAAGGGACTAAATTGGTAATTTTGTCTTAAATCTGTATAGCAATTACTGAGACTACACGGTAACAAAAACGTCAATAGATAATGCCTATCAATATGCAAAGAGCAGGCTGATGAATCTTTTTGCTATTTTTCCATTAACGGAACAAAGATGGAATGAATCAATACTTTACATGCATATAGGTAGACTGTCCAATTTTTCGCCTCTATATGCAGATTTTCTGTGTACGAGTGAAACGTGATTATATAGTTATCAGCATCGCATAGTAATTGAGTTATAAGCAAAATATTGCTTTGAGTCACGTATCTTCAATATTCATAATAAACTTCGGTTTATTTGTCATCTGACACCATTGTAAGTTGTAGTTTCTCCATTCCATCAACTTTAGTAGTAGCAGGTAGGCAAAGCCTGGCATGAAGGCAACCTTTGTCTCTTTTTTATGACCCCGGGATCCAATACTAATAACTCATCATACGAGTATATACAACCAAGGAACTGTAGATGAGAGTAGTGTCGTCTTGACCTGCCGAAAGAAAATCCGGGCAAGCAAGAACAAAGCAGACCTCAAAAAACTGGTACGTAACAAATTATACAGTTTTACTTTTTGATCGAATTGGGCCCTCTTCAGACTCAATACCCCCGGATCCGGTAGTTTTTTAATTTGAAGAGCCATCAAATACAAATATTCAAAAGAATTATAATATTTCTGAGCTATGTAGTAAAATGACTCATTATATAAGAATAAATGGTACTGTCAAAGGCTCATCATAGCACATAACCATATACTAATAAAGATATGTTTTTATATAGGTACTAGAATTCATGCAAGTATCGCTTTAGATCGCATACATTATTATTTGTCAGTCTTAAATAATTTTGTATCATTTTTATGACTCGTGCACTGTTCAGTATGTAGGAAGTGTAGGGTATGGAGGTTCGAATTTAGCGGATCGAGACTCGATGTGATCCTTGCATGAGCTCGAACATATGTAATCGATACGAGTATGGCTGCGTTATTTTATACTAACAATGGGTAGACTCAAACATGGTGGACGCTTTTCTCTATAGTGATATTCAACAATTTGATTGAGCTGATCTAGTTGAATGAATGAATGGAGCAGAGCTGACCGTTTGTCAAGAACAGCCTTCTTGTTGGAGGTAAGTATGGCTTCAAGTCTTCTGGCTTTAAAACGCTAGATCCCAGTACACGCTGCGTACGCAGGGTCATCTGCCACCCCAATCAGGGGTTGTTGCAACAACAACACTCCCAAGTAACTCCTATCAAGATAGAGAGAGAGAGAGAGAAAGGGGGGCCGACAAAGCTGTCCTCAGGAACCCTAGTGCCAACAATGATTTTTCGTGCCTCAAGGAGATGTCCTCAGATAGTTCTGCATCTCAGATACTGTTATTGTTGACCGTATTCCCCCGTTGTCTTTCTTATTCTATTTGCAACTAATCCTAATAGCGGTTCTGGTACAAAAATGTTCTCTTTGACCGTCGTAAGAGTATGCATCATTAGATAACCACGTACTACGTTTCGCTGCAGTTTCGTCTCACATTCCATAACAAGTCTCGACTTTATATTACGGACACTGAATGCTATGATTGGTACTTGGCTATCGGAATCGCGCACAGTTCGGCCTGGGAAACAGTGCTTTATTCCGCAGATTGGAGTGAAAACCTTGGAACAAGAAGAGCCTCTAGCGAGAGCCCTTTTCAGTCAAGAACTTATCGAGGCTCATTAGACATCCTTCCAGCAGTCAGATTGACGGCGCCGTGTACACGTTTATCGGGATTTGATATATAAGCTCCAAATGTCGCGGTCATTTAACTGCCATTCGGTTCGTTGTAGGCATTGACACTATACATTCACAAATATTTCAATAAATAGTTTTTGCTAACTTTTCAAAATGCCCTCGTAGGAGTATCGACAAATCTTTCGCCATTATATGCAGATTTCCAATATACACCTATATAGAAGCGAGGGTTTCATAGAGTATTTAACTTTTGGTGAAAGGATTTTTTGTCGATTTCAATACAGGAAGTAATTTCGAAGCCGCGGAGGGACTGCATTGTACCACGTGCATTGATGATATTTTAATTTTTGTTTCTACAGCAATGGATAAAGATAATAACTTTAGTTTCTGATCTATAACTGGTCCAATAATAGGTTATCACGATTTTCCCATTTAATTTATTGTGCCCTTATACTCATCTCCAGTACGTGAATATCTTTTTTTAAGGACGACGATGATGTAAACTTAATTAGAAACTTCTCTGCCAATCATATGTCTTCATATACTTTCATTTAGCACACATCTTTATTCAAGAAGTGGGGCTCAAAAAAACAGGACTGGAGGCACTCCATTGTCTAATTGATTTTAATGTTATACTGCCAACAGATTATTTGATTCCGTAAATTTCGGAAAATGTTCGCTCGTTTGTCTTCCAAGAAGGCGCATTTTAACGGCTTAGAATTTTCTTCATTTCATCCTAGTAGAGAGCATACACTTATTGTATGCTCTCTACTATACATATGTCATAGGGAGGATATGTTATCGCTATTAAACAGACCAAGTGGTTAGGACCTTGACTTAGTAAAGATGCCACTGGACAGCGCCACTTTGCGCGACGCTTTTGTGAACAAAATGAGATTTGTATACATTGGATTATGAATGTGTTTGAATTTAAAAAAGGTTTTATATCAACCCGTGAACATACTTGAATCAATTTTAATTGAAGCATTGATGCTCATGTAGCTTATGTCAAATTTATTGAAATCCATCCAACACTGATTTCTCTCATTGTGTATGTTATGCTGTTCCTTCGTCTTTTGAATTCATTAGGTACCTACTGAACTCTTCTACTCAGTTATTTGAAATATGAGAAAGATAAGCAAGAATCAATGGTGAAAGTAGCATTTATAATATTCAAGCTTTTGCTGTAGGTCAACAAATTATTGGAAATAGCATCTACTACTCACTACAACTTCGCAGATGACAGCAGCCTCATGCATGGAGCCAAGCAAACCGCTACCATCCCGAGATACCTTACATCCATCGACAGGTGCATCATGTTATCCATAACAACGAGAACATTGAAATAATTTTCAAATAGCAGGTGCATGTTTATCTAGTCAGATTCCATTAAACTGGAGATTATTTTTCGACACAGCTACAATTAAGAATAGAGACAAGGCTCAGTTAGACCATCTCTGGAATACAGCTCACATGTCTAGCAAAGCATTCTGAATCTCTCCCTGGAGCTTCTAGAATCAATCCAGAAGCAAATTGGAAAATGTGGCTGATCTGTTCCTACTCAATATATTCAACCATGATAAATGTTTAACCCAGTCGTTAGAACAAAAACACTTCAGGTGTTCAACAAGCACATCCTCACCAGAAGCCATTCTGTTGGAGAACCTCAAAGTTCTAAGGGCAATGTTAAGAAATATGTTTCACTTCGCAGCACATTTGCTAAGCTTCCTCGCTTCACGAACTTAACGATTTCGAAGACGCTTCACCAGCATTCTTCAAAGAAACGAAAAACATCCGTTTTGTCTTAATGAGAAAATCGTAACTTATAGGAATGAGAAGATTGCTTTATATAGTCATATCCATGACTATAAGGAGCTTATCTTGAATATTTGAATAATGAGGGAACGAAAAGTGATCTAAAATATATGCAAAAATTACCCTTTCATTATTGATACATTTTCTCAATACCTAATTTTTTATTACACGTTGTTTCTGAATACACGACTTTATGCCCATACAACAACATAAAAATAAATTGGACGGTTTGACCCAGCTATCCCCATCAGTCAAGTCATGTTGTGTTTTCCCGTCGAAAAGTGATCTTTTGTTTTATCAGCGAGACATGGCTGTCCTATTGTATCAACCGAAAGAGTATTTTGATAAGTTTTCCGCTCATTTGTCGGCTGAACAATAATGCTCGGTATATGGAGAATGAGGCTACAGCAAAACTCGATGATTTCTAGTCGACACACTTCAACAAGAAAACAAACGCCATGTAACTACAGACAGTGGTGACCCACCATTTTAGTAAATGCAAACGTTTTACCCTATAATCGTTGTTATGTCTTTCCCTAACGTTCGTTGAAGAAAATAAGTGATTATGTGGCTATTTATCTCTGAACCTGTATAACTGAGAAAAACTATGGTAACTTAGCTTATCACAAGCATTCGTATATACTCATTTATGGAATACGAAATCGATACATCGGAAAAGAAACATCGATGTTTTCAATCGATATTCAGTACAGAGCAATGCATCGATGCATCGGAACAAGCTACTAACATCGATATGCTGATTTGCCTGAGGAAGAAACTGCACTTTTTTAAAGATCCTTCGATTGTTTTATAATTTCGTCGCGTTTTCTTTTTAAATAGCCTTTAAGTCTTGTATTTCCATCTCATGAACATAATTCTTTATTTTAAAATACTTTTACGAATGTCCATACCTATTTTTCCCGTTATTTGTGTTTGTACACATAACACTTATAATCATAAAAATGTATTGTTTTAATTGATTATGAGAATTGTGTTTTGATTATTGCTTATTTTTGTTTACATTTTTGAATAATTTTTTTTACTATTCGCTTGACTTGTTTTATTCTTTCCAATGCAGCAATGTTTATATACTCGTCAGTGGTCACAGATTTGCAAGTATGCACGTTTTTAATTAAACAATGAAGAAAATCTCTATTTAACAACATCGATGTTATCCTTCCCATGTGTAGATGTAGCCATATATCATATTCTTGGTTCGATGTTGCCATCCCTAAATACAAATACATAAAGGCGTTCAAACCCTAATATGTTTTTTGCATACCCAAAAAGCACCAATCACAACGAAATTGGACACCAAAATGTATATATATATCCTAAAATGATAGTGAAGCTGTACACAATATTTAAATTAATTTCCGGGCTACCAGCAATTCGTTACTACCGAAAGGAATATCAACACTCATCTCCAAGCGTCGCGCACTATGGCGCTGTCCACTGGCAACTTACGAAGTCAAAGGTCCTAACACTTGAACTGCCTTGGAACAGCGAAACATGTCCCTTACGACATTTTTCAACAAGGTGGAACTGATATAGTGCGACATCCCTTTTTCTTTCCAAACACTATTTAAGATGTACCGTTATCTCGACTCATTTCCGTCTAAAGCTGACAATTCATATTGGGGAAAAAGGAATAAGCTGCATATCAATTGAAATTTGATCTACAAATATTGGAAGAACATAAGCGCTGTTCTGCCAATAGAGAAGATGAACATTTTTTACTCATAAGTAAATGATAATATTATTTTTTCCTTTTTAATTTAATAAACGCAGAATCTAAAGCAATCAAATCTTTATCTGAAAACGACAAATATGCTAAGACTCAACTGGCAAGTCTTATCAAACATTTTTTCTCGCTTCAGCTGCAATCCCTATTAATTATCTTAAACTCAAAAGATACTGAAAGTTCGGGAATTGATAGAAATATTTTTCTGACACAAATTGAGTTTGGAAAGCACAGCAACATTATAATCTATACATCTAATTTATCTTGAAAGTTTGTCGAAATCATTGCAACAGTTACCAAACTAACGACAAATGGGGACTTGCGCACTTGAAATAAGAGCGATTCAAAATATCCCACACATTAAATGTAATGTGTTTCTATAGATATTATCATGGAAAATGTTCGATCGAGCTTTCTCGCATAAACACCAAGAGTCGCCAGTAAAGCAAGGCTAGAGGAAGCTCAACGGGCGTACATCCGTATAAAAAATCCAGTGATTCATTTTGGAATATGAATCAACTGCCTGCCAGTACGTGTTACGTGAAATGTGAATTTTTGCTATATTGTAGAAAGGAATGGAAAAAACGTCCATGTACAGTTGTCCATTCTGTTAATAGTCTCCTTTGACTAGTACAGTTCTGTCTAGTTCAAACGCCGTGCTAAAGAATTTACTTACTCACCTAAGAATCCCGGTATGGCTCCGAGAGGCATCACGAACAAACTGACTAACAAATCGGCAATCGCTAATGACAACAGGAAGTAATTAGTGACGTTCTGCAGCCTTCTGTCCAACAACACGGCAAGGCAGACGAGGATGTTACCAAGTCCACCTGCGATAATGAACACCACCACGAAGAGGAAGCTCCAGTCGTACCGGGCAGCTGACCAGATGTTGTCGGAAGAGGGTGTAATGTTGCAGGGCCACAGAGGGCCAATGGAGTCATTCAAGGCCACACACTTTGAGTTGGAAGACTGAAATGGAAAAAGCTAAACTTAGATACTTTGGGTCAAATTTTTATAGATGGTATTATTATTTAATAATCTAGAAACTGGAAGAACGGGAAGCTGCTATACTCGTAGTCACACTCAGCTCTACACCTATTCTCATTGAATTGCAGATGCAATATAAGAAGGTAGAGATGAAAGGTGGAGTCAAGCAGATTGACGAAATATTTCTCTGCGCTGTAAAGAACGTTTTTCGTTCGAAAATATAATTATCTGGTATAACGAAGTTAATTGGGGGGCCTTCATAAATTGACCTGAATAACATAATAACACAACACCATGTTTTTGAGGTGCGAGTCTGTTCTAGTGCCTTATAAACAATGTCAAAAGTTGATACCAAGCAGTACATTTTAATGTTAAATAATTTAAGCATTTAATGTTCATCAGGGCTACTACGAAACTATCGTTGAGTTAGCTAAATTGATTGATTGATTGTTTCGAGTGCCTAAAGACCCATTTTTGAGTATACTGTAAAATGTTCGGGAACAGTGTTACCTTTCTGCAATGATTTTTTTTTATCAATTGGTGAAAAATTCAAGATTTGGTTTGAATGAAAATCTATGCTTAATAAAACTCATAGGAAACTTATAAGCTCCGGAACCAGCTTTTCTACTATACAGTACAAACATCGTACTTATGCGACTTTGACATAGAGAGACAATTAAACTTCCTTGTTTAAGAGTGTGAAAGTAAATCCTCGTCTAAAACGCTCCCAGTAATTATTAAACCTGCCTAATTATTGTTTTCCTAAATATTTTGGTGGTCAGTAAATATTAAACAGAATGAGTTACATCAAAAAAGGCGAGTTCGACCCCGAACACACAAGCCCGTTTGAATAATTTATATTAGGTTACACTATATACAAGATTCTGTATATTCCTTGTAAATATCTTTTCTACAATTGTGTGACAAGAGCACTAACAGATAAATGCGAACATATAGAAGCGTGTCAGTATTAAAATAATTTCACAGGAACATAATCCTCCTAGGACTGCTTTCTAAAGGATTAAGTCGATAAGGAATACAAATATTTTGAGCTAAAAGGTATGATTAATCAATAAATATCTTTAAAAGACCCATGTTATTTCCTGACAAAAAAACTATTGTATTCAAATTTAAGATATAGCCTCAAAATTCTCAAATGATTTGTTTTCTATAGTGTATGCGGCAAATAAGGTGATTTACTTACGTTAAGTAATTCCGTAATGTTTCTTGCGACCAAACTGAGTACAAACTCCCCCGCCGAAGTGGCGTTGGTGACGCAGCAGTTGTAAGAAATTCTGTCGTCATCCAACGAGCAAAAAATATTTCTGTCTGAGCAGTTGAGCGCGAAGTGGCTAGTCGGTTGATGGTGCAGATGACAAGAGATGTCGCATTCAGTCGCCGAAGATGCGTTTCCGTCCACTGGATACGCCGCCAGCGACGGCATGCTTTATGCCACCTCCATCTCAAAGCTGAAACAAGAAAAATTGTAATGAAATAAACTATTGCATGTATCACTCAAGAGGTCGCACATTCCGTCTCCCCCTAGTCATCAGTATTTCTTATATGCTATAACACCACAGTGCTATAGAAGGATATATTTCCATCTGCGATTTTGAGCCCATTTCATCGCCGTTCTCCAACACCCCTCTTGGTTGTATATCAGCGATCAGTACCTAATAACATCCAATCCAATTTACATCTCCGCAGATTGTTATTTCCTGCATGGCGTCAAGCAAACCACTCCTATCCCGAGAGCGGAAGCAACATGTTATTTCCATCAACGAAGACATCGAAAGAATAGTCGAATGGAGATCTACAAGTGGAGCCCAGTGCAACGAACAGAAGACCCACTCAACTACCCTCTAACCAACAAAATCATATGGTTTTTTATCAGGCGTGGTGGATGGTGATGGATATAAACTATAACATATCCCAACACAATCATGTCCTGGCCTTACCAGGTTAGCCTCGCAGCCTACAAGGTTCCGAACAGACAATCTGTGGTATACTGCTCGCATGTTTAGAGATGCGCTCCGAAACATTTTCTCAAGCTTCTGGATCCACTTCGGAAACGAGCAATTCGTCTAGTGGATGCACCTTCACGGCTTGAAAAATTGAAGAAAAGTGCCTGATCTATTTACCACGGTAAATATCTGACATAATATAGCAACACCCAGTATTAGTACAAACAGTACTAGTTGGTAGCGCATTCCCAACATTCCATCTTCCAACTCTTCGCACGAGCATTCTCTAAACGTGATTCTTTCAGAGAATTTCATTGTTATGCAGTGTAACTAGATATTTATCTTCTCGCAGCGGTTACTCAGCTTTCTGCTTTTGTGATAGCTTATCTAAGAAAAAATATTCGTTAATTTCGTTCCCTTTTATATAGTGTACCGTTCAATCATCAACATTACAACAAGGTGGGCGTGTCATAAACCTGATAGGTATTGATCTAAATTGGGGCACTGGGAGCGGTTCCTGGGGGCATCCACCATAAGGTAACTTTAATTAAGTGATTAGCACCCCGCGGAGATATAGTGAGTGAAAAAATAGTGTTGTAGCATATGGTTGGTTCCACTGTATTAGAATTGAAATTCCAACAATGATACCATTATATCTATGATTAGGAATCATACGTCTCTAACCGTTAAGTCAATGATGTATGATTTGAATAGTCTTCAAGATGATTCAGTTAGATCCATTTCACCACGTCAATCGTAACATGAAAAGCTGAACTCTCAAAACCATGGAAGTCCGAAGCAGTATTATTGAAATATCATTGTCTACAAATGTCTAAAGACAGTTGAATGGTGTTTGTATTTTGTATGTATGTGAGCAAAAAATATGTTATATGGAAACGAAATGTATCGATGACGCCTTTACTTTCCCTCGCACTTTAATTAACGAAACCATCGGCAACTTCTTTAATAAAAAAAAGTCAGATATTAGCAAATTCACCCTATGAAATACATGCACTTCAGTATCAAGGTTAGAAAACGTATTGAAAAATTCTTATTCGGTCTAACTGGCGCTCAATTAATGAAGCAGTATCAAAGGTCACGAAAACGTTTTTTTTTATATCTCTTGAACAACTTACTTCTAAAGGAAACCCATAGACAATCCACCACATAACTTTAAAAAATTTCTCCTCTTACTAATTGTTACTAGGACAATTTGATGTTGAAATATGTTCAAGACCCTTTGCGAGACAATGATCACAAGAGACCACCAGGAATTTGTAAAATCAAAAATGAGTCATCTACTTTTTCATGTACGGAGTATATTCCCAGATATAAATTATTCAATTTTTGTGGGAGCAATCTATTTTTTCTGTCGTAAATATATTGCTTAACAACTGATTCTGGTGCCGGAGTATTTTTATCTGATTATGTGTAGTTTTGATGCTCTGAAATCAGATAAATCCAGTTTAGTGAAAAACCCATATTACACTATTTTGAGTTGTATCTCAATCAAATAAAATATACATATTTGTATATTAATTATTATAAATAAAATTTAAATATTGTTATAATTTATATGAGAACGAGGAGGGGAGCTTCATTTCCGTGAAACATTTGAATATATTTGGACAAATTCCATCAGTAATCTGCCACCAGGTGTGTATTTTACCGTCCTTGGTAGCGGTCCTACATAGTCTTTATTTGCTGAAATCTTTCACTCCTAATCAATGCCATCACTCACTGATGCTTCCTAAATTTTCTGGAAAAAGATTCCAAGTTACTATGCAAATAGTGTAATTTGATGTTCATGTTGCACTCAAGCGAGTTGAAAATGTCAAGCAGCTCTTCACCACTTACTACCATAGTTGCCAGCGTTACTCCAAAAAAATTTTGGACCACGGCAACAAAAAAGGTCCGGCTTTTCACTTGGTCACATTCATTAAGTTTAGGAACTAATAAATTGCCTTATTTGTCTATCGTTAAATATTCCTGGTTTATGTTGTGCTTAACTGAACTGGGCTATTTTTCTCTCTATATACAAAGCATAATCCAGCCTTATCAAGGACCTTTACAAACAGTTTCTTTTGGCTCAGCTCAATATGAAGTGGAATTGTTTATGATATAATTTCCTTCAACATTTTGCTTTCATCTCTTAGGCCACACTTTTCTAATCCAATCGTGTGTCTCTGCTAATCCACAGAAACACGAACACAATATTCCACAACATGCGTATTAATATAAGTTATCAAGAAAATCCTCTTGTTTAAGTATAACCTTCCTGGAAAGTGAGCGCTTACATATTGGATAAGTTGGATTGAAAGAACTCTAATTAATATGCTGATAAAATAATAGGGAAAAACTCAGATTCCAAATACGAGTGAAATCAGCTCTAAAATCCTAGGCACCAAATTTTTGTTCTAGTTCTGTGCAATTCAGCAGATCCTCCGTGGTGCCGTGGAAGAAAGTGTACACAGAAATTTTTATGTAATACTCGAAAACCTATGAAACGTTTTACCTTGTGAACTGACAAGCGAACGCTTTGAAAAATCTTTGAAGCTATTTTAATGTAACATTTTCCGAGCTACAATTTGATTTTGATCTTACAGGTACTTGGTGATAATATTGTTTCAACGATGGTCTACCAGTGAATATTTCCTTCAAAAGTTAACCGTATATATAATACATAATTACTTGCTTTTCTCTGCAAGCTGGAGTTTTTGATATATAAATTCCCATTAAGAAATCCGAAAAGAAGACCCAGTGCGGGATTCGACTGACCAGCTACCCAGTTGGTTCAGTTGGTCAGAGCGTCCGGCATGAAATCGGAAGATGCAGGTTCGAATCACGCACTGGGTATACTTTTCCGATTTCTAAATGCGAATTTACGTATATATATAATGTTGTGTAAGGTCAACAGGCCACGCTAGGTTGCTACTGATCACAAATTCGAAAATTTTTGGAATAACAAAATACCTGTTTTGCATCCTTCGAGCTTAAAAATTGTATGCCATGTCACCAGAAACTCATATATTCTGATTTGTTTTCCTGTAGTAATGGATCCTATAAAATAGTTACTACAACTCTTGCCTGCCATATCGGTACTTTCGCTTAGCATTTGAACATGAAAATACTATCGCTTGTTGAAGAATGATAAATATGTCAAATAACGTTGCTAAGTTATTTTTACACTAGTACATCCACACAGAATCATAATCAACTTACCCGGTATTGGATTGTACAAATTCGATTTTAGCACCGTGGCAAAATAGACCATGATTAATGAGAGTGTATGTTCGTATTTATTTGCGAAGGGGAACACAGGATAAATTGCTCTTAACTGTATTATACAGAAAGGATCACTATTATTCTTCTTGGTGACATCGTTCCTCTTCCTAGCGACCACAACTCGGAATGTATTTTGACGGGTAGGCTACCTTTTCAAACAGACGGTAGTTGCTCAGCGAGCGTGAGAGGAAATGCTCTGGGATTTTACTGCAAGATAAGGATTCCCCCGAATTAATGACTTCCCCGATATACAGAACACGAGTAGGATTCTATCATCACGAGGGTTCTGTTCGCTACAGTCCTTCAAAATGTACTGTCCAGTTTCGCGTCCGATTTCGAGGTGTTCGCTATACGCGATTGCAGAGTGTTGATGTTTGCACATTCCGTTACTCAAGTAATTAGATTGAAATTACAGCAAAAGGGTACAAAACTGGTCACTGAATTAAATGGGAAATAAGCTACTGCACATGAACAGATCAGGGGTAAATTATGTTTTTCTATTTTCATTGATACTGCGTAAGTGCATCATTCCAATAAAGCTATAAGGCAATTGATGGATATACTCAATCAATCATCTAATCATTTTTTGTCTACACCAAAAAAAACTTATTTAAAAAATTGAGTTTTTCCAGAACAGAATTATTTCAACCTTTTGTCAGGAAAGTTCTAGTGAAAAGATTGTATTTTTTTGTTCTTCATACAATGTATATGATTTATTCTAGCAATAAAAACATTTTCTTGATATAATTTTTAGTGATGAACTATAGAAAGTATCAAACTTTACAGAGCAAGGAGCACAACCACCCTGGGTTAATTTGTTTCTGGAGCTACTCGAATAGTTGGACTGACAGGTCCCTCACAAACTCCTGGATAATGGATAAATTGTGTTCAAATTCGAATGCAAAGCTGCGTGCGATGAGACCATGGGCGTCCTTTCATTAAAAACTAGCAACAACAAAACAAACATATTCTATTTCGAAAATCTTGTTGATAAGGCAAATGTAAGGAGTGAACGATTTTAAGATCAAGAAATATGCTGTGTTATCACTTAAGCTTATAGACTACACAGTAGAGCTATGATATCCAGTAGACGTCCTAATACGTATCTACGTATATACTAAATATTTATTTGAAGTTCAATGCTGAATCATACTTAGCTAAGCAGTTCTAAGCAAAAACCATGCCTTAACATATAGATATCTACTAGCTACAAAATCTTTCTAATGATTATAACATAAATTTTCAAACATACACCCGATATTTTGTAACTGATCAGACTCAACAGTTCACGACTGTATCTATTTCTTTATTTTAGAACTCTTACGTAGATTCATTCATATAATGGAATCACAAAACGGAAATACCTCCTTTATTTCCAATCGCATCATTATGTATTTTTTTAAATGGTTAATATTCAGAGATAACGCTGCACACTTTTGAAATAGAAGAATTTTTCTACTGCTTCACCCTAGTATCATTTTGAAGTATTTTATCTACGGCAATGGTGGTAAGTTGTAGCTGATGAATGGTGCCTTCTCCATTAATCTTGAGGGAGCGTATGCGATGGGGGTTACAGTTATTTCGATTCTTGCTATAATCAAGCTATACAAGCCCACGAAGCTCTAATCAATAAGTTATTGTAGATTTGTAAATCTATTTCTATTTTAGTCTTGTTCGTCTTCTCCAACTTACTTAGTTAGAAGGAATTTTTGAGGCGCTGCCCCGCGATGACACCGTTATTTGTTTCCTTTCATCTCATTCCGCCAGCATTTTTGATGTAACGGATGTCCATAATTTTTGATTCGTCGATGTAAAATTTATAAATTATTATTTATTAGTATTTATATATAGTTAAAAATCTGGAGCATTTAATGATCCTTGACAGGAATTTACAGACATTTTGCCATTGGCTAGTATCTAAAATTCCCATAATTATGCTAAATTATAGGGGATTACTAAACCAAATTTATCATAGTACAAAAAAGGTATTCAAAAGGTAAATATATATTCTGTAATTTGATAAAGGTACTAGAGGCAGGCGAAGCATTTTAAAGTTGTTTATTCATATCTCGTTTCTGATTAGCGGCCAGTCCAGGATGAATCAAACAGACAAGCACAGAATAACTTTTTAAGTTATAGTAACATTGTGCAGTATGTCAAATACGTAAAACAGGTTTAATCTTTTACCCACTATCCCAAGTAATCATAAAATCACAAATAAGCTATTTATGATGAACAATGGTATTTTAGCCAGCAATTTTTTTTGTTCCACTACATTTAAACTGGGCAAATAATATAACCATAACATTGAACGGGAGCAAAACTTTTCTCACGTTTCAACTTTTTTTCGGAAATGGAATTTTGACTTTTATCAAATTATGTTCAATTTTGTGATAGCTCATGAACGCGAAAGTTAGAGATAAGTTATTTGAATGAATATCACCATCCCTACTTTGCGTCTGTAGAGTTTCGGATCGGATTTCTTTTTAGACGATAAAAAGCATGATACATAAATAAAGTTAAGGGATTTATGGTATCATAAGGTGTAATTTCAGCTCAGTAATCCTGGTGATATAAGGTAAGCGGAATCACAAGGATTACGATCTTGTGGGAAGATATGAGAAAAAACCCTCTTGATATATTGTAGACTTTTCATACGAACCATGCAGAATGAAGGAAAATGTTGGAGAGCATAGAAGTAGAAGGAACAATAATTCTCTGGAATCTAAAGCTGTAAAATAGCAAAGAACGTTTTGCAAACGTCCAGTAATAAAAAATGTGTTTTTGCGCATAATGACGTGATCCATAAACACTTGTACTATTGTGTGTAAAAGTGTTTCCAAAAGATTCCTCGACACATAAAAATAGCTTGATTAGCTGTACCAACACACAAAAATAAATACTGGATGTTCCTCATCCTTGCATTTCAAGTTCAATCCTCTTCTGAAAACGTTGCATGAGCTTGAACTGGTTAAGGTAAATTTTATTTTTTAATTGTTTGAATTATATTTCAGAGACCCAGTTGCTAATAGTTTTTTCGAGTTGTACATTTTTCCAATGGATGTTAAACGGAGCTGGTAAGTTAGTGTACAAAAGATCATTGTACAATAAATTTTTCCAGACTTTCCCCTCGTGCATCTATTCCCTCTTTTTACATGAAGGGGAGAGATTGAGCTAACATCTAGAATAAGATATTAACATATGTACTGTATGGTTTCGTGCATGAGATTTCAATGTGCAATAGAAGATTATAGTTCATGTAATACTTAATTTTGGTAAATACCAGTTGACCCGACAAGGAGAGCGAAAATTAAGTTTGAGGGATTTAAAAATATTTGAGTGCTCCAGTTTTTTCTACCTCCTAACATTATCAGAAAAATCAAGACATACAAAAATTAAGTTTAAGATATCGATGGTTTGACGACGCCCATTCAAAAAGGCTCAGAACTACTACGTTCGAAGATAATCTGGTATTGTAAAAACCCACAAAAACAAAATTTGAAGATGATTCGACATTTTTCATTTTTTTTCTAATGACTACACCTCCAATGTAGCGATTTTCAAAGATATTACCTACTCTGAACTCCAATTGTCATCATATCTCTCATCAAATTTGTTTCAGCTGAGATACTGAGATTACACGCTGACAAAAATGCCCACAGACAGGCAATCTGATAGATAAAACAGGCAGATAGAAAGAGAGGTATTTTGGTGTTGCTAATACTATAAAATATCCAAAAATGTATTATCTCAGATTCAATTTTTTGCGACCACAACGGAAGCCTTCATGTACAATATTTATTTTCCCACAAAATACAATTTTCTAAACGATGACTGTAAAAAACCTGATAGATTTTCCAACAGTCAGTGTTCACTAATGAGAAATGTCAAATTTCGCGAGTCCTCCAAAAAAATATCGGAATAACATATTTTTAAAAAATCTTATCAACCAACCCATGTATCAAAATGATAAATGTAGGAGTTCATATGTGCAAAGAGAAGTGTCTGAGACATAAGGTGTTTCCTTCGCTTCCTTCGTCTTTACACAAGAATGCTGATTACATGAAACATTTTTTCCACGAACGATAGCACGACGGAAATATGGAAAGCGCGGGAAATGTACTATTAAGAAAATTGCTGTGGGTGGGGGATTCAAGATGAATGCCCGCCCAGGTTAAATGGGAAATACTGAAAATTTCTTCGTGGAAGGATTGAATGCAGAGCGGCGTGGGAGATTTTCCTTGAAATCCTTCTATAATAGCAGTGTAATCATTTATATTTCACTGAAGAGTCCTACATAAATTTGAAGGATTTCAACTTCATCCCTTGTCGTTAGAGATTTTTCATTCGCGCGCATAGTCGATGATGTCTTGATCTCAAACATTTTCTGATTTTAGATAATACGTTCTTTAGATGTTTTATTATGTTCAGATTAAGAAAATCCTTGCCTATCATTTTCGGCGGTCTGTAGGCTTCTTTGTTACCACGTAATCTCAGTAACCATTGAACCGACTCGATGCGAGTACGTAATAGATTCACCTGCTTTCTTCGAAATCTGGACATTGTCGGAGGAATAATAGATGAAAATATAGCACTCCATAAATCATTTTAGGCACATTTAAAAATTTGGAAAGTATCTAAACCTCATTTTACATATTTCAGAAGTTTCGTATCATGCTGAGCCGATTTTTTTTTAAATCCTCCAAACTATTTATGGAATATCTTTCAACTAGTGGATCACTTTATAAATGCCCATTTATCAGTTTGCATATCATGTAATGACAGTGACCGATTCACCGGTCTGGATGAAATATGGGAGAGATATGCTGTGGGCCAACACCAATGCTTTATCTTAACCTCGTATCAGATTCCTAATAGTCTAACTAGTCTGCAAAGAATCTTATATTTTATATTAAAACCCTCCATGAGACTCCATACACATCTACAAACAGCAAAAACCCGCTCTTTCACGTAAAGGGAAAAAATTATGCTACGAGAGGAACCCATAAATTTCCGTGTAACTCTATTCTAATGTACAATGATATTTTTTCAGCGAAATATGGTATGGTTACTTGCTATAAAAAAATATGCATTCTTGGGTAGAAGTACTCAGTCGATACTTGACTCGATTTTGCATGCATCGCTTTCGAGTTGGATGAATACCATATGAAACTCAATTTCCCCCACCTATTAGTTACGGAAAGTGGAATTGTAAACATCTGTAAATTGTATAATTGTCCAGTGTAATTGCTATTTGGATATCTCTATAGTGCCGACAATTCTCCATAACCCTATTATTGCGATTAATTGCTGCCACCTATAATACACATGAAAAGGGAAAGCCAATTTGAACTGGAAATTAGGAATTCATAAGTTTACTGAATTTGTGGTATAAACCACACCAGCAAAATTAGGTTTACCTTATTTTAAATCTCGACAATGCCATGTTAGGGTATTGCTAAATGATAAAATTGAATACATAGAAGAGGTTGCCTTGTGCATCAGCTTGCAGCGGTTAGGGGAGCCCCCCCATGAGGCGTTTTGAGGACACTAGTATATTAAGAGGTACGTACAGTCGTATGAAAGAGAACATACTATTAACTGAAACTGTTAGTAAATCAAATTCAGGTACACTCTGTGCATTAATTTCGTCTGCCAATCATATCATGATACAACCCGCATTGTTAAGATTTCATTATATCTAATAATATCTGTTTCATATCAATACTAGCAGTGGTTGATTTCTCGATTGTCAACAGTTCACCATTTATCATTTATACCTTTACTAATTTCAGTCAGATTCTAAAAATTTGAGGAAAATAATAATATTCTTTCGCCTTTGAAATTACAAACGGATATATAGATTAGGCGTTGATATTTTTAAACCAAATTAGTCTACAACCCACAGATAAAACCCCATGTGCATATAAATCTATATACAATATAACAATAACCAAAACATAAAATATAGGAAAAATAAGTTTCCTAGAGAAATATATGGATAAAATATTAAACAATACCAAAAAATCAGCTAATTTACAGACAAATGTCAGACATAATATTTTCATAATTCAGAAACACTGTACGTAGTGCGCTTATGCTCCACCTAAGCATAATCGAGTTTACATAATACACCATAATGAATTTTACGCATTGAATGAACTGAGCGGTGGATTATGTCAGTTTTTCGTGGGGAAAGGAATTGAGAGGGTTGAAAAAACATCAAAATTCTTAGTGCTGCTAAGAAAATAATCCGATCGTCTAATTGTTCAGCTTAGCATATTTCTATGCTTTATGAACTGAACCGCTTATTCTTAAATTCAGATAAATTTCAATAGTTGTTGTTTCGTATCTTCAGACAGATATCCTTGTCATCCCTAAAACTCAATTGCCACTCTGATTATAACAATTTCCATATTCAATCTTAGCGTGAAAAAGAAATCAGTCATAAATAACTAGTAAGAGTAATAGTAAAATGTTGATACTTCATTTTGGGTTCAAATAATACCTTTATTAAGAGTAGAACCGGTGGCAACAAAACGATTATATAAATCATATAATAAAAGCTCGCTAGGAATGACTTTGTTTGTTTGTAAAGTTACCGGTGAGAAATATCTGGGTAAAGTTAGGGAACACTACAATTTTTTTATGTTTACCACACCACTTCGATCGCCGACGATATATTGATGATGGAACTATACCATAATATTTTTATGAGCTTCAATTCTGTCAAAAATTTAATTTCTAAGTATTTTGTAAATATCCTAGCTCAATACATGGAAAGTATACAACCTTTCCAACCAACTTTATTTTGACACCTTGTATATCTGTTACGTAACTCTTTTGTGAATCACATAAATCTCTGCATATTCCTTTGAAAATATAAACAAGTAGAATTTCTCAACAGTATTTCATTCACATTGAATTTATTTTTTTTCTAGTGTAGAAACCGCACTTCTTATATACATTGCATTACCAAAAAAATTCTGGCATTTCATGTACCGTCAAAAGACTTGGCACCGACTCAAAATATAGAAACCCTCAGCGTTGCAGAGCAATTCCATCTTTTCAGCTATTTAATAAATATACCCCAATTTTTAGATAAAGGCTACCGGAAATGTGGATGTAAACTTGCTGCTATATCATGGACCAACCAAAATAACGCTAAGCTTTTTAAATAAATTAATCACTAAACTACGTTTCGGAATTTTAGGTTGCTGTCAAATAATAATTGAAACAGATTAATGACAATGATCCCGGAGTTTGAATACAGTTAATAATAAATACTATGTTGTACTAAAATATACGGATGCTAAGACTGAAGAAAATCATCTAATCAGGAGCTTGCAGATTTCAGGTAAAGACTCATCGATAATAATAGTAATTTGTCAAGCAGAATTCTATAACACAAAAAACATTACGTTTTCCACAGAAAAATTCGGTCTGAGTGGGTTATTCTATGCTATCAATTAATGAAAATAATACTGATATTTGGACTATGTTAGCGATATGTTTAATGTTGAAAGCACATAGTACGAGGCTTGGAACTATTTAAAAAGCATTTTTTCACGACCTCTTCTTCGGAAATCAAATAATTCGTTCCTATCTGTATCCCGAAAATAGTTGAAACGCAATTCTAGAAAATACCAGACAAGAACTTTATAGCCATTTTAAGCATCGAAATAGCACCACAGACCGAACTTTGTAGATGTCGCTCGATTGCCAAAAAGTTTACCTAAAATTTCTCAAATCAAATAACATTTATGCAGATAAAAAGATGGTGTAATTAAAACACAGTTCCACAAATAAAATTTCTTTCAGTGACGGGTTTCGATTTGTATTTGAATCATCGTCGGACTGTCAGATTTGACTTCTGACAAGGCTACCCAGATTACTTGCCAACTAACTAAATAGATCCTATCATGGATACAAAACTAAAACTCAAATCTAGCATCCTGCCCAGCTATTTTTCTATTAAATTATTTTTTCCTTATTGGAAAATCTCTCACCAAGTAAAAAAATCGAGGATATACAAAATCACGCACAGTCTAGTTACTACTAAAACAAATTTTTGACGTTATGTTTAGATGAATACAACCCTTTTGATAATGTAAATGGACAGTTGCCTGATATAAAGTTGCATTTAGAACTAGCATCATAATTTGATAAACTCTGTCGCGATGTCTTGGCAGCTAGTTCAGCTATGCATCCAAATTTATAATTGCATTTTCCATGAGAAATGTTTCTGTTAATCTACTACATAAGCGCTTAATAACAACACATCATCAGTCGTTATTCTGTTTTGGAAAATATGTTAAATAGGTTTCACTTAAGTATACAATTTTTTAATCAGATTGAAATTTTATTAAAAAAAAATATACAGATATGTTTACCCATTACCTTCAGAGCCATGTTTTCGATATTCGATTCAAATTTTAAATCAGAAAGTGATTTATCATTTGATTTAATCTTGACAGTTTTGGTGTATTTTATACGTTCTGACACTTACTAAAATATACTTTTACTAACAAATGTTCAAGGATTTAGTGGAAAACTGCCTCCTACGTATATTAGAACGACCGACCGACAAACCGAAAGACCGACAGACCGACAAAACAAAAAACCGACAGATCGACAGACGTGAGACACATATCCATAACAAATAAATTCTATAATATTCCTAAGCTTATATAATTCGGATAGTCTCATTAATGCCATGCACCAACAAAGAAGTATGATATTTCTTAATTCTTCTTGTCAACACAGTTAAATGGACGGGACGCAGTAAACAATTCGCCGTGACTGAAAGACGGAAGAACAACTCGTGTTATTCTGAAATCATTACACAAACATTTTAGAACTGTAAACGACAAACTTTGGAAGACATTTTCCATTCATTACGTAGCTTAACCGCTGCCTACTCTTGCCTACAATTTCATCTCGCTCACAGAAGTTTGCTGGAGACAGTGACTAATTAAAATTTAACCACTACCGAATACGAGGGATGATTGGAAAATTGGAAAAGGTCTATTTATGTGTTTTGAGTTATTTAATCTTTTCACGAAAAATGCCATATCCTGTAGCATCCATCCAGCAAGAATTTATCTGTAGTTTCCATACTGGTTGTCAAGCTTCTTATTTTGCGTATTATTTCTAGAGGATTACATACAGTCACTATTTTTATCATTGCAATGTAACAGCCACATTTAAGAAAATGGTGAATGATACATACAAACATTTGAGTAAAACACCAAAAGTCAGTTTCTCATAACCTTTGACTGCGACCGAAAAGTAGTTCAAAATACACTTGTTATTTAGTCTGACAGATACCTTATGATTTTGCTCTCATTCGAATCTCTTGACAATGTATAGAGCCATTATAAATAAAACATATTTTTGCATTATATTTCATTCATTTTAGATCAGGGCCTATTAGAACATAGAACTGCTCGAGATCAAAATTTTGTCTGAAATACAAACCGAAATGAATGAATATCACGAGCAATTTTCCATGAAAATATTTCTGAGATTCATTTCATTAGGCGTCTACCCGCTCTGTCTCCATACTCTTTCCGAGCTCCTATCTCTCAAGGGACGCTGAGGCGAGACGAATTTTAGTGTGAGCGTTGATAGAAGTATAGGACTTATTGAAAGGAATACGCTTTTAATATTCAAACTGAATAGGATTACGGATATGAGAGCAGCCGCCTATAGTCACCGAATAGCTTGAGAAAATTGAGATCTAGATATTTATCTTCAAGATACGTACCATAGCTAGATCCAATGTGATCAGCAATATAATGTTCAACCAGGGGTACAAGAGATAATCATCTCGACCACCATTTTATTGCTGTTTACGGAGAAATAGTACGTGTCCTCATTATGAACAATGTCAATGTTGGACAATCATTCGGAATTTTGAATAACGTGATTATCGTGGATTTTTAAATTTTTTATATGCCTTTGGTGTATTAGAAAGATTAATCAATCAATTTACAGAGAATAGATGAAATAAGATATATTCTGACGATAATAAAAATAAAATCATTTTCAAAAAAGTCATATATTTTTGTATCACTATTGTATAATGCATTTAATATTTAACTTGGATAAAATGCTCAATCGTATTTACTATAATGAATTCAGTTGAATCATCATTAGTGTTTAGTGTTAGTGTAAACAAATAATATACTGAAATAATTTTGACGAGTGCAGTGGCATAGTGAGATGATTACAATACTATGTATGTGATCATTGAGTACAAGTTTTACTTTGAGAAATATAGAGGTGAAGTTGAGGCTTATAAAAACATAATAAATTAGATTAATAAATATCTATTTTCAACTTCAACCACTGCAGCCCACTGTAGCTTCTAGACACGATCTTATTTCTTGAATCCAATTCCAGCTTGCGACAACAATTTTGCACTTTTTGTATCTACTTATTGTGATGTCCTAACATGGATAGTGAACCAAAATAAAATAGAAATAACTAAACTTCCACATAACAGTTTTAACATCCAGTAACACTCTTTGTTTAATTTACCAACGTGCTGCCTGAAAACATCATCTAACACCTTTTTGCTTGTTGACTTATAGGATTTTTTTTAATATTATATCAGTATTGACATAAGCGAGTTCTCACAAGTTCTGAAGTTTGAATCATAACTTTAAATATTATTTAATTATGAATATGATTGGCTTGAAATTGCATTTGAGTGTCGTCGGCAAATAACTGGATACTGAAACATTTTACAAGTGAAGCAAGGACGGTGATATTTAACAAAAAGACGTGTGAATCAGTTTAATAAGCCATTAGCAGTACTTTGTCCTACCCTAACCCAACAGAAATTACGCTATTTCCTTCAAGATGTGCATTGGTCTGGGTGAGCAGTATTTTTTCTAGAATTCTTAAACATGAGTAATATACTTATAGATCTTGAATTGCCTTTAGATTTAGGGGTGACAGTATGTTCAGAATTTGCGGGAAAATATTCCTTTTTTTAACCAACTATCTATTTGAATGACATATGGATAAACTTTTGGTAAACATAATGGTAATATGCAAAGGGAAATAACTGCTTTCGATGTGAGATTATTATATGTGTTCATTTAACTTAAAAGTAAATTTTTTTAAACCTAACAGATGAGTATGTATGTATGAGAATATGTTCATTTCACTTAAAAGTAAATTTTTAAAAACCTAACAGATGAGTATGAGTGTCCAAGGTAAGATGTATAAGTAATCGTAGTGGTAAGGTGTCATTTTCATTGAAACTAGCAGAGTGAATGGTATCAACACCAGACCTGCAACAGATTCTGAATGGCGGCAAGTGCAGCCTAATTTTGTGTAAAGCTCGTCTAGTCAACTGCTACCAACGAACGTAAAAATTATAGAAAGACATTTTCAGTTACCCTGTAGAATACTTGTTCCCATTTAAAAACACTTTAATCGTCCTGGGAGCCTTCCTCAGCATTCCAACTCCAGTCGTCACCTCTGTTTAATATGTCAGAGTGCGGTATTGAACGTCAACGGACTTTCATCCTCAACTCTCAAAGGGCACGGCTAGGCTGGCTCCAAATTCTATTGTCTCAATCCCTCAAGGTGAGAAAGACCAGAGAAAGCACAAACTGAGCCCAAATGATGTTCCCTCCCTCAATTTTCTTCGATGCTATACAATAGCCACAAGTCAGCTCTACACTAGATTCTTTAGAAGTTGGTGGTCATGTCGCAACACCATATAAAAAATGTAAATAGATTGGTTGATTGAACCAATGGCAGAGCCCAATATTTGTATTAATTGTAACATTGTAATTAGTCGGATGGAAGGAGTAGTTACTTATTTATTATACTTTAGATATTTTCCAAGTCATATTTCATATTTTCAGCTGAAGTGAAATGAAACTCACCCATGAAAAGTGACTTTTCAAACTTGGGGTGGATAAGTGCAGTTCAAAAATACGTAAATAACAAAAAATGTCTCGCAACCCTGTGCGAAACTTAACTATTTATATATCATAAAGCGCTTCATTAGCCTATGAAGACGATATTTTTTTAAATTCAACAATGTTCATTTTATTTTCATCTTGAGATTTTTATTAAAGTACGACTGTTTAAATGCATAATTCAATTTTTAATGGAAAGCTATACTCATTTATATATTTTTGGGTCTTTAACAAAAAAAATGGATCTGTTATGGACTTTTTTGTTATAAATAAATTATTAGCTCATTAATCTTGACCAATTTTGCGATTTTATTTTTGAAAAACTTTATCCAATCGTTGTCAGTGTGATGGAAAACTCAAAGATGTACGGAAAAAATCTAAAGTGAGGTTATTCGTATCTGCATTTCGATTAGAATCATTATCTTATTTTAGTTTCTCTTTCTGCTCTATGGCAGAGTATGCGGATGTGTAATAAATAATATGAAAATGAAAAGCAAATTTCAAACCCCTGGCTGGCATTCTATGGTATTTGCAAACACGTGTATGTACCCGCGCTATCCAAAGTTATGGCCTAGTTGGCAACGTCACAAGCTCAGATAACTTGGCTCTAAACGATGGTCTAGGAGGAACCCCCTCCTATTTTCTCGCAATTCATTTCAAAAGGAAATATGATGGTGAACTTTACCTATTAATATTTTTGCATTATATCGAAATAGCATTTATATAGTTACAATACTCGTAGTTTTGGTAGCCTATCCAGACTGTATTAATCACTTCAGTATTAAAAATTTTGCGATTTGTTGACGGGCCAAAGATCGCCTTTTGATCGTTTTAGTTATAGTGTAGTAACATGGAAGCACTGTAGATTGTAATTATCGATGAACAAACTGGTCCCTAATTTAAACTACATAAGATTAACTGGAATATCTTTACCAACGTTTCAAAATACAGAACGTGAAACGTTTGTTAAGATATTTCATTCAATCGTATGAGCGGTCAGTAGAAAATATAATGAATCAAAGAGACAACAACAAGATAAGGTTCAGAAGTTACAGTAGTAACCTAGTGTGAAAATATCATCAAAATCTGAACGATACGTACCTGACAGATAGACTGACAAAAATGTTTCACGTAGTTTTTCGAGATGCTCATGTCAAGGAAGATCAATAAAAATATCGAGTTCGACATTTTTCGTGATTACAATATACCCCCTTCTATTGAATCACATGCGTGAAGTCCTTCTCAAGATCACTACAGATAGAGACTGATGATTCTACAGTCATCAAGTTGAGGAAACAGTATTTCAATATAATTGATCGTGATTCCGTTGGTTAAGTAAAACACCTGCCTTTGATTTGTTGCATTAACAGCAGAGCTAAACATTTACACAGTGATATCAAAGTAACAGGCATAAATGCATTTCATGTAATTTCACCGAAAATAAATCCCTCGTGGCCATGACTCTCAAGATATTTATTTCCTCCACATGCGGTCGTAAAAATTGTGTTAGGGTGCATATACACTCATCGTTCAGTAAAGCCGACACCGCGCTGTTACCGTGGTTTATCTGGATAGTGATAAAAGGTCATCTATTATACATTTTGAGCTCCAAGACATGTAAATATCAGTCCTAAAAACATCTTGATGCCGCCAATAATGTCAATGCTAATGTGATATATGTTAGGATTAACTTAGGTTAGCATTAATTTTACTGATATAACTGAAGGTATGTAAATTAGGAAGGCTTGGGGATTACTTATACAAACCATCATTGAAATGGTAAAGCTGAATGACTAAGTTTCACTCAGAACACTAAGATTATTTGAAAATATGATATAAAACATCTCAAACATATTAGTAGCTTTCCTTTATGAGTCATGGCTAACGGCACGCATATAGTTGAGTGGGAAGAACACGTATAACATATGTACATAGAAAGGATAACAATTCAAATACAAAATAATAAGTCAAGTTGATAGACTCAGTGTTAGTCACGCTGTAATTTGTTTGAAAATATAATTTTTTGGTATAATGCAATTTTACTGACCCACGTCCATAATCATTCAGTAGTACTGTAATAGTTTAGCCTTAACCTCTGGTCAGGCATTCTAATGTTCATTATGGCTGTTACGTAATCCCGAAATGTGTGTTTTCGTGCAGACTTAGTTTAAATTTAATTTGGTATAATTGAACCCAGTGTGAACCCCCGCAAATTTTATTTATTCAGTGTATAAATAAACAAGGACCAATGCATCATAGAAATGGAATACAAGTGAACCAGTAATAATAAACTAATATTAAAACCTCGAAGACAACAAGCTATATATTATACCACTATTCAAACATTAAATTGAGGATTAGAAAATCATAACCTTGATTAAGGCTTAGCCAATTGATCAAAAACTTATAGGTCATATGAAAATTAGGCTTGGATGTCTTGGAAAAATTCTGATATCCTTCATAGTCTTTTGGTTTCAATCTTCACAAGTATTACCTACAATCATGCAACATTACATCGTGAACAGTTTATGTGTCATTATAAAGATATCTTTTTAACTTAACTTTTAACTGATGGTCAAATATTTGGTAAACAGTAGAGTATTTACTCGTAGCTCTATAAATACGAACCACGTTGCACAATCAAAGTAGCTATGTTTTTAATAACTTAAGTCAGACATCATAGATTTAGGAATGTTTAGTTCTATTAACAAATTCAATCATCTTGTATAATTTATGGTACGGAGATTTTATGATCAACTATCTTAAACGGCAGCTTACTGAAACGAAGAAAATATACAAATGTAGCTCGAAACGGAGTGTATTGCGTAAACTTTGACAACAGTCATAACGTAACATGTGTACATTTGGATATATGCACCAATCAAATAAATACCACTATTATATTATTCACGCCCGTGCAATATTTCGTTAGCTAAAATTATTCGAAGGGATATACAAGACTAAGGATCTGCTATAAAATATTACTAAAGATTTACACTTCATCAAAAAGGATTGTAATAGAAAATAGGCTTCAATAAATAAAAGAATTAAAGTTAAAAATTGAAAAACTAATGCAAATTTTTTTGCGGCGCGAAAATTATGCGATTCAAATATAAAGTGGGGGTGCTCGATATCAGTAGTCATAGATTTCCCAATTCGAACTATTTGTAAATGCGAAGTTACTAGTTATTACGGAAATCTGACAAATGTCCTTATTTTAGAGATCTTGCATTTATCGTATACATATTTAATCAGTGCATGTTGCTTGGGGTATTTGATTTTTACCTCCCACGCCAATTGGCTAGAATATAAGTATGTATTGTAATTGCAAAAAATATAATTGGAGATATTGTATCTTCTTGATGTCTCATGTCCTATACATCACGAAAAACCATGTCAATCATTTCAGTGGGTCTGTCTGTCTGTTTATCCGTACTCTATCTGGTAATCTTTGGCCCTCTATGAATCGGAAAGTACATTTTGAATTTTGTAAAAATCTGAGACTGGGTTAATCATATGACAAGAACTAAAACTGTAGTTACTGAAAATCATCTCAGTGGTGCAAATAGTCATCATTAAATGAGAAACGATAAAACTTCGTTTTTGAAAACTTCCGATCCCCTTATAATTTTTTTAAATTTTGTGTCGTAAAAAGTTGCGGTTGGGAAGGTGGGAGGTGTTGGTAGAAGACGCATACCCACCCCTTTACCATATACATATGAATGATAATAAAAAAACGTGATTGATAAATATAATATAGATGGAGATAAATACTCCCGGCTTTTGACAGCCTGCCAAGCTGCCTTAACACTCTAGTTTGTCCTGCTTCTATTTGAACAACTTCAAACCACACTTTAATGCATTCCTTCTGAATCAGGTGAATAATAAATATCTCCATCGGAGTCCAGAACAGTGAATCAAATTTGAACTGTTTAGAAAACCGATTCTCCGAGTCTCCAAAGTGATACCATTGCATGGTTGTCAATCTACCTGGGGTTACTTTTTGGTCCTATAACAAAATCCAATAGATAAGTTATAAACAGAGGTATATTGTCCAAAGATGATATGGACAAGGTGATCTACATTCTTGTCGCAACCGCCATATTTGATTTAGTATGAACCCACTGATACTATGATTCATTGCCATCATATGCTGATAACGTTGTATTTAGTAAATTGAAAACTTAAGACATTTTGGAGCGGAAACTGATGCTTAGAAATTGAACGATATTTAGTCATCGTCCCAGCACATACAGGATCTACTGTCAGGAAGCAGATGTCATAAATCATTCAAAAACCTATCACAAATGGTGATTGTTGCCTCTCTGGCGTTCGTGCAAGTAGCAATATTATATTTAATACACATCTTACAATTAGGTTCATACATGTTTACAAAATTAACTGAGCCCCCTTCTGTTCAATTTGGCAATAATTGTAGAAATATTGTTGACTGGAATTGTCAATACGATACATTAAAGTCTATTTGTATGAGAGCTGCTCCAATAGAAATTTTGGAACACATTTTATGTCATACTTGCAATTCATATTCGATACCTAAACAGTTTATTTGTAAAAATGAAAATACTGATAGATTTAAGTTTATATAGGCTCCGATAAGAAAATACAACTCACCATATGCGATTTTCATTATCATTTATCATAAATATGTGTAACTCAATTAAGTACATTTATTTTTATTTTGCTCGGTAAGGTTCCAAAGAAACCTATTACATACTGATAAAGGTATTGATACTACAGCAATTTTACATTACTATATGCATTCTTAAGGAACTTTGCGTGAAACTAACATTGCATAAGTAGCTGTGAAAAGTAAACTATTACGCAACAAGTTAGGAGAGTTCATTCCACAAAAAAATACGAAAAACTCAGTAATTAACAGAGAATAGCTATAGTATAAATATCTTTAGTAGTGCAGAATATGTTTTTACAGAACATTTATAAACAGATAAGTAATGTACTTACTTTAATCACATATATATTTAGAGCACAATTTATGTAACTTGCTAAATCACAGTGAAGTGCTTTTCGATCGCCACAATCAACTGAATGATTTTTGTTATGAAATGGCATTTTTTGTTATATTGCAGGATTTAGCCAGTGCTCTTTCCACAAAAATCCGTTGGATGGAACAAGTCATTGCATAACTGAGGTCATACATAGCTACTTTAGAACTGGATCTGGAAGTTGACACCTTGCGAATCTGTCATTGATTTTAAAATTTCTGATACATTATGGTATGCATTCGAATTGTACTTTATTCGAAAGTGGGTACATATAAAAGCATGGTAAGTATCGAGTCAACCTTCTTCGTGCTTTTTCTAAATCCATACTGCGCAGAATATATAATTTGCTTGTCTTCAACGTAGATAGCCATCAAATCTCATTACTCTTCCGATATTCTGCAGTAATCAGATGACCCCTTTAATATAAATTATAAATCTCGTTAACAAACAAGAACAACGTAGTTATAACATCAAACTGAATTTTTTTGTCCATCCCTCTAAAGGAGGTAGGAAGGGACTGAAACCTGGTTTATGTTATCAAAGCTTAAAGCCTCTAAGGGATAAAGACTGCTTTTATGGGATGTTTTTCTTGTTAGCCGGTCATCAATTGGGGATTGGCATCAAAGCACGATTTAATCCAATAATAACAATAAAGTGGCTCAATCATTTCAACATTTATCGATATATTCGCTTTGCACGTTCCTATAGTATTTCGCGTAGTATAATTTTCTCAAAATGTGGAATTTTTAGAGTACCAGTTATGAAATATCATGGATGTATGAACTATCTTGAGGATATTATAAGAGGAGCTTTCCAACTTTTCTAAGGATTTACATCTGTCGTAAAGGAGATGCAGTCACCATGATAGTGTATTTCCCTTACACATTATAAAGATAAAATCATCAAATAAAATAGAATCTCACCCAGACAAGATAGGTAGAATGCTATGTCTAAAGTATTCAAATACTCTGCCTACATTCAATTTAAGTCTGACGACGTCTTTGAAGTAAGGTGCGTATGTCACATATTTTAATGAGGCTTGTTTTGAATGGAGGAATAAATTTTAGGGATCTTTTAGTGGTTAGATATTTTTGGTTAGCAGATATGTCAAAACAACTGATGCAGGTATCGCATCATGGGAAGCCTCAGTAGAATTGTCTGTTATCGATATATTTTATAACACTCGAGAAAGGTGTGAACCAAAGTTCCTATGAGCGCAAAATTCACATATCGGAAGGGGAAAATCTATTATCCAGTTATTATCAATTGCAACAAAGAGCTCCTTGGGCATTTTATATGCACCAAAAGTATCATCAAATGGGCCATTCAATCATTCGATTTATATAGATACGTACTTTTGATTCTCTCAGATTTTCGGTTATTCAATTAAAAACCATTATTTGGTGTTCACAAAAATAATTTAAAATAGGTTTACCTCTAATGTGGTGTTGTATGTTATGGTGAAATAACAATCACATATTTATATAAATAATTTTTCTAAATATGTAGATTCTAGATATGCTCCTGATTGGTGGAAAAACAATAATGAAATCTCACTTAAGTAATTACTGATCCTTTCTTACCACTGGTACAATGATTTTTTGTGTCAGAGCCAAAAAAGAATCCATAAATATTGATTAATATCATGAATTTAGAAGGAATGTGGTAATACTAGGCATCCTTCAGGTGAGTTACATTTTTAAAATGAGTCGGAGCAAAACTTACGCTGAGATGTATTTCATCACAGATTTGAATATTTTATAACAAATCCTCAAAACTAATTCCTTAGGGCTAGTAAAATAAATAAAAAAGCATAAATATTTTTCGTAAAGTCCTTCATTTATAACCGATAATACATTTACAACGTGATAGAGCTACTGACACCCATTTTAACACAATTCACTGCATTAAAGGAACATAATAATGAAAGGCAGGAGTCACCTTCACAGCTGCCTCGGGCCCTATTTCGATTACGCTTCAATTATAAACTTTGAGATGAAGCGACTTTATTAGGTTCATTGAAGTACCTTCCTCACTGCCTCGTTAAGATTTATATAGTTCGTAAATATCTAGCACAGAAAAATATAGCATGGTCACACTCTGTGAATTATTCACTGTTAGCGCATTCCTCATTCGATTGGTAATAAATTTTGTTTACATTATTAAAAGTTTTCAAACATCTTACTCTAAGATTTGACGACAACACCCGGAATTTTAGATAACTACCACTACTACAAATTCAACACAAACTATTGCTCTTACACTGTATGTTAATACTGGAACAATACGAAATGAATTTCTAATAATTCGGCATCAGATTTTTCTTCCGTGTTTATCAAACTGTAAATTATTTACCATAGCGCGTTGTAGAATGGAAATAATCTATTAGGAAAACATTAAATGTAGATAATTCACTGCTCTAAGGTACCTATATCTTGAAAATATAGATCACAAAAGCTCATCCAATACTAGCCTGAAATTAAAGCCATGTGATTAACAAAATAACTTTATCAACAACAACAACACAATTCTCTTACCAGGCACTATCAAAGTAAAAAACGGAATTTTCGAAATGTTTGATGCTTATTTCATAACGTCTCCATCAAGAAACTCCGTGTCATACATTTTTGTCGGTCTGTCTGTCGGTCTGGTGATCTACCTATCGGTCTGTCAGTCTGTCTGTTAGCATTTTAGTTACAGCATAATCTAAGTAAACGTTCCGAAGATTTTGATAAAATTTGAAAGGGATATAATGTGAGCAGGTGATAAGTTATGTGGATTTCTTTCTTAAATCGGTGCATTGGTGGTGGGACAATAATCAAAATGCAAAACATCACCAGAAATTTTTTTGAACTTTATGTTTCTCGAGTTCTTAGCCACATTCGGGCATAGTTGTGGTAGCAACCGGGCTTAGAAAAATTTTTAAACCTAATTTCACTTTGATTACTCTCAGATTACTAAAAATTTTAGGACGTAATTAGAAAATGTTCAAGCAGGCTGAACAATTTTGAAAGCAAGTTTCATGTTTATATGTTTTCCAAGTACTGGGCCACTTTGCACGTGCTCAAAAAGATGTTTAGTGTTAATTATTTTCGAAACTCTACTTGTCTATTGGTTTGTATGTCAGTTTTTGATATATAGCTTAAAATAACATTACATTTCTAATGAGAAAACTAGTTTCCAAACTAGCTTATATTGTATATTACAAGCATATAGCACAGAGCTATACGAAACTTCAACGACAAAGAACAAAAACGTGCCTAATTTTTGAATGGATCAATTTCACTCCATTGCATTATGGTGGTAAATACCGTCTAAGAATCCATAAACAACCCGACTCCTTCATGAATTAATTCACTCTTGAGTGACACAATTACTTTTAGGCGAAGTGTGAAATGAGAACAAGTGGTTAAGCCAACATGACCAGATGCACTAGATGTCTAATCAAAGATCGATCTGTGCAAGTTATAAAATCAGGAAGTATTGCGCGAGGGGGTGTACCTCCCATAGCGTATTTGGCTTGCTGTCTGAGCAGTTAATCATGTCATGTCTAATTATTATTGATAGCAGAGCTTGTCGAAAGTAGGGCTACAGACATGACAAGCACAACATATTTGGTCATGGCAAGGATAAACAATATTTCCACAAATGAATGAACATACAAATAGCCTTGATAGTGCCGCCAACACATGAGATCATATTGTCTAAATGTTTATTATGATTTGTAAATTAAATAAAAAAGGGTCGTTTCAGTGTTGTTAGATTTTGAACGATAAAAGGTTCATCGTTGTTGTTACTCTTCAATATGTACATTGATAAAAGTTGCAGACGGACTTAGAAACGCTTTCCATTCAACAAATTTGTTTTGAAATAGTGGTCAGTAAAAAGGTGACATTATAGACGACAACGAGATATGTTCCTGAAATCAAATCAAGGATCCTAGATATAAAAGCTTCTACTGTATAGAAGGTATTCAAAAACGAGACAAAATCATTTATAAATAAACGCGAATTAACTCCACACGGGTGTAAGAGTATTACTATGTAATTATAGGTATTCAGAGCGACTCCAACATTAGTGGTGTGTACGTCATTAAACTAATGTAAACATCACCTACTAAAATTAAAATAACAATTTAACAAATCACTAAAGTTAGGTTATTTATTCAATGGGCAAATATTCAGTTTTGTATACACATACATGTACACACTTACTGCAAGCTTTCCAAGTGAATGTATACGTTTACATACATATGTATATTAGAACTGATTAATAGAGGTATGCAATTTTTGAATAGAGAGATTTAGAGCATATTTTATGTCAAAGTTTAGTAGATAGTTCATTCCAATATACACTTTCTTCTTGAGTACCACAGCGCATAAATATTGTAATCATAGAACGATCGATTCAGTGGTTTGGAGATAGTTGAGATTAATCATTAAAAAACCTGATCAAACGTACCATTAAGATACATATTGAAACAGTAATTCCGTTGTCCTATAAATGAATACGTTACAAAACCAAACTGTATGTAAATTTAGAGCTAAATTCATCATGCCACTGGAATGTTGAACTGGGCATATTAAACAAAAATTGTTTAACTACTATCTTCTTATCGCGTTTTATGGTATAATAAAGCTTCCTTATATTGGTTAAACGCGTTAGAATCCATCAAGATCTCATCAATTGCCAAGCAATCGCGGTGGACAAGAAAAGCGGATTATAACTGTTCAAATTTCGTACGTTAACGAAAGTGCGGATTCCTAAATTTAAATTGTATGCTAATAAATTTTATCCAGCAGAATTTGGCTTGGTCGCCGCTGAAATAAATTAATGCAGCGTTCAAACTCAGTGCAGTAGAATGAAGGTGTAGTGTAGCGACATAAAACTTCTCACGTGCTAATGTGATTAAAACCACATTTGCTAAAAAGTTAGAAATGTCTATCAACGTTTCGTCTTGCGCTATGAATCATACATGTGTATTTATATTGATCTTGTTTTTCCTTTCGTAGGAGCCGTCCAACGTAATACGTCTGTTAGTACTACTGCGCTTAGGCTTATTGTGTTTTTACTCCTATTGCTTCAGTAACTATTCTCGCAGTCTTGAACCCTGCACCAGTTTGTACAGTTTCTCCGCTGGTACTGTAATGAACTTTATTGGTTCTAGCATAGGCTTCCGAAACAGATTTTTCCTCTTGTGATCTAGTGCATGGCACCCACAAATGATGTGGAGGGCTGACACTGTTCCTTCCCTGCCTTATCTGCAGTTAAGAACTCCGTTATGAAGCCCTGAATTGCACAGGTGCTCTGTGAGGACTCAGGTGACTATACGGAGCTGATTACATTGGTTTCAAACTATAACTACTAAGGAATAAACTCCCAGACACCCCGAAAGTTGGCCTGGTGAAAATTAGTCCACTGAGTTTTTCTGCTGTTCATTGTACTGGCTGATTTTGATGTTATATTCTGAGACAGTTCGGTTATAAATTTACTATGGTAGAATCTATATAATATGGACCATCCAACCATCTTTCATCGATGTTCCAGATTCTCAAGGCTTTTTCTAACAGCAACTGTTATGGAAAATACAGTTTTCTGCAGCAGAAGAGAACCAGCTTAGACACTGAGCTAGCAGTACCAAATATCGTCTGATTTGGGCCTTGTAGAGTAGTAGAAGCAGTTCTGGTAAATACAATCTTCTGGGGTGCAAGAAAACCTCTTTTGTTGATATGCCTGTCCGCTAGCATTTTTGAACCAGTTAATTTTAGTTCAGAATTCAGTGAGGGACACATTTTTGCTTGAACCTGTATTAGGATAGTACTCAGTAATGGTAAGACAAACATCTCTAAGATCAATCATAATGCGAAACTTTATTTTTGCATGGTTTTGTAGTTACCGGTAATTTTAGGATGTAGTAAATCTCATTTTCATGGTGTTTGCTAAGTGTGTGATCATGTCAGAAATCGAAAATCGTCGCACGTCTTCTGATTTTTTTATATGTCTGTTGAACAACCGGTAAGTTTTTGGCGTTACTCAAAATATTTGTTTGATGCTGAAAACTTTGATAGAGACGTACCTTTATATAATTATACTGCATGGGAGGTTCCAAGTCAAACTACTTGACTTCATTTTCCAGAGAGTGTGATTCACAGCTAGCGTATTTTATTCGACCTTTTAGTTAATTGATTTTTGACACAAGGTGTCGTGTATATACGTATATAATAATCAAATGATAAGATAATGAATTCACTGATGAGTTAATGAGATTTCATTGTAAATCGAACCAGACATTAATAGCACCAAATATCATTAACCAGATGCAATGGAATATTTGCAGTAATGTGAAAAAATCCGCAGCGCTTAATGTATTTATATGGTGAACGATTTGGAACTGTAAATATTATAATAAATATTATTACAATCTGAACGACACTTTCTACGATTTCTAATTTTCACGTACACATTAAAATGTATCAAACTTCGAATTTCTTCTTATTATGGTGTATCCGACGATCAAGCACAATTCTATCTAAGATAAAATCTATTATTGGAGGAAAATGTTTTCAATGAAAGTAACCTTAACATCAGTACTCGAACTGATAGTTTGCTTGAGAACAGAACGTACGGTTGGAATCCCTCCAAAGGTCAGGTCTAATAAAAATTTTTAAATACGAATTTGTCTATTCTAATACATTATTTGGGATGAGTTAAAAAATTGGCTGTCTATATGCAAATTCGATTCCAGGTTTGGTGTGAAAAAAGATGGAAAATATCCTCCTTTATTGTCTATACCTGAGTGTTAAAATAGCGGTCCACGAAAGTAAAGGAGAGTTTTGATTATTGACATGCCAAGTTCGTCCTACTGTCTACAATAAGTGGTGAATGAATCAAGCAAAAAGAAGTATTATTAATGCGAATACTTCATTCAATTTCTCAGATAATATTATGGTTAGATATAAGCCTTTTAATAGATTAACACGTTGGATTAACATATTAAAAATTACGTATACTTATTTTATTATATTGTCTGGTTACAAGCTAGGTTCATTTTCATTATGTGTTTGAACATAATCCTCAAGACACTTGCGTAGATATAATTTCTGTTTTTAACACCTTCCAAGAAAGTTTTATCATTTCCATGTACCATGTAAATGAAAGAAATTATACGAACCAAAATATGGCTGAGGGTAGCAACAGTTGTTTGGGCTTTGGGCACCTTAATATCTTAATACGTCCCTGAGAACTTCTTGATCTGAACCAGTTTAAGTTTTACGAAGCGTAAAGTCAACTTAATATGCCTCTAATTCATGATGTATGTTAAACATATTATGTGGAAATAAAATTCTTTCCGCCTTGAATAATACATTTTAAAGTATTACATTTCACTTTTCACGCAATGCACATTTGCAATCACACAAGCATTCTAACACACAGAGTGCTGAGATTTGAAATATATACTACTCGCAAATTCCTCATATCTCTAACTACAAATTGGCATATTGTAGGAATTTTCACCATGAATACCACTTGTTGATTTTAACATACGATCATTATCACTGAAGATGAGTAACAATTTTTCAAAATTGTTTTCTGCGTCTCGGTGCGCTCGACAATTTTTATAATACACTTAGGTTTGGCATTTTATAGTCATGATCATGGGCACGGCTAAGGTGGCAGTGATAGTTAGTTCTATCTAGATGTCGAATATAATCAATTATTGTAACATATTACCTCCTGATGTACATCTAATTAATAGCAGATGAATGACTTTTGCTTTGCTAACGTTTCCGCTGCCTCGACAGGCTATATCAATGTACAAAGTATGAAAATTTTGCTATTGGTATTTTTAACTGCTTCCAGGGGAATAATAAGAATAAATGCTGGGTTAGCTGTCAAATTTTATCTATTCACTATTTCGCTCAATTGCAAATATGCCGAAGATTTACGTACACAAGTTTATGTTTATAAAATTGAAATACTACATTTGCCTATTCATTTTGTACAAAAAAAGCGTTTTTGCAATCACTTAACAATTATCAAAGTAAACATTAAATAAAATCCCATGTATCATTTCTCTGAGCTATTTGATATTTGGCAAAGCAGTCCAACAGCATAATTATGTATCTGCCAGTACGCTTTGTGACGTGCGAGTCTTTGTCTAAAAATAATTCATTATACAAATGAACTAACATTCATTTTTTCATTTCTATGTTTCATTGATAAACCGGTTCACATTATTTGGTTAGCATACATCAATGCTACCCCGATTATGAAGTTTGAAGTGTCAATCGCAATTAAAAATGAAATCATGTTAATTCCAATAACATATGTAGACATAACAGTTTCTCTATTTAGGAGATAGGAGTGGAAATTTCAACATTTTTTTATTGTTTATCATTCTGGTTTTATATTCTTTTGTATACCGGCTACTGATATTACGCGATGACAAAATACAATAGCTATGGATACCGATACACAGGAGGAATTGAAATAAATAACAAAAACTATTACGTTACTTGAAAAAGAAAGGTTTTTTGGATTTCAATCGTTTTGAGCTCACAAAAAATTTGTTCAAGGGCATCCCAAAACTTTTAAGCCCCCCAAAATGAATTAATTTTTGTTGCGACGGAGAACGATTAGAAACTCGAGAAACAGAAAAAATGATATTTGGACATATTACGGTCACAATTCCATAAAAATCATTGCAGTGATTCCTAAGATTACTCGGTGGTAATGGAAATAGATATATAACAGATAACATATAAAAGATAGATGAGACCAGTAAAATATTCAGATAAAAATTATGTGTTTAGCACAAAGTCAAAATTTGTATTAAACACACAATTTTCATGTAAATGATGAGTTTCACCCAATAACAGGATCCACTATCGACAACGAAATATTGATTTAAAAATATAAGAAAAATCTAGATCGATTTGATAAAAATAAGAGAAATTTATCGAATATATCAATAGATGAGAAACAGAGTGACGCCTTGAGCTCCTTGAGCCTCAATTATTACTCGTAATTTCTACACATAGTGTAACCATCCAGTATCTAGAACAAACAAAAAAAAATGAGTTCTTAGTAATAAATTTATTAAATATTTTAATTGATCTATATGATTTATATGATTTGAAACTAAATCAATTACTGTCTGTTGTGTGGGAATCAGGTAAAAGTTGATGATCATTACATCAACTTCCGAGTGATTCGTTTACTGGGATATATTGAAAATTACTGGTAATACAATGATGTTCACCAAGCCTTATCCTCCAAAAATGGCATGTGAATGGTCATCAAAGCAATTTTTATTTGAATAACATTTCTACAGAAAATGTGCTAATAAATGTAAAATACCTCTTAAAACGAATATGTTTTTATGGTAGTATAAGCTATCTATGAAAAGTTTCTCCTTCCAATACAATTTTGTCAAGTAGCATTGGTACACAATAGACCAACTGGCGTCAGTAGATGATCGAATCAAGGAAAACTAAAATAATACTTTCCATTCTCTTAAAATATGCTTGATATTATGAAATGAGAATTTTAAAAACCTCTAGTAGAACCTCAGAGAGTAACTACTTATTTATGAAATTTTTTGCGAGTTTATTATCGAATGGAATTATTCCTTTCTATCAAAGAATAATAACAAAACACGAAAACTAAGATTTAGACATTATTAAAGATAATTGGGTAACCCGAAAAGATGAGTGTAGAAACTGAAATTACGCTTAGAAAGGTATTGATATTTATTTTTATTACTCCGTTGCAGTTCCCAAAAATAAAAGCTACATTAACTATGACATTACCATATTTTACAAATTACATCAAAATCGATGCACCGCAGCTGCTGCAACAGACCGACAGGTTTTTCTTTTGGATAATATGAAGAGATAATAAAAATTAAACGCTTCATTATTTTGACAGCTGTACGTTACTTTAGGACGTGGTTAAATTTTTGAGTAAAGTTAATGGGGTTGATATGTTCCACTCACACTTCATTCACTACTTACCGATTACTGCATTTTAACTGAATATGAATAATTAATTATTAATGATAATGTGACAACTCACCTTTTAAAATTGATGGCAAGTAACTTAACTCTGTATTTTACATGCAGTTCGGTTTATTGAAGATATTCTTTGGATTTCAAAATTGTTGATGCTCTTATAGCAAAAAATGGGTAACATTTTTCAAATCAGTATCATTACTAATCTACTTGATCCAAAGTTTTAAACCACAATGTTTGAAATATCAAAATAATTCAAAAATGGTATTCTACCTTCAAAGTAAACGAAATCGGCATCAACTCATACACAATCATTTTCTCAATTCAAAACTCCACCTTCTCTTAAATATCATTGTTCATTTGAGTGTCCAAAGTATTGCCACTAAAGTAGGTATGACACAGTTATCATCTAGAGTCTGTCAACACGTAACACGAAAATAGAAAAAGCGCTTCATATGCCGCGAAAGCGCGCGCTTTACAGCGTCGCGACGCCTGAGGTCCGTCCGTCCCTCCGCGTGAAGCGCTTGTCAGGCACTGAGAGACGCCATTTCGCATGGCGAATACCAAGTTCACGATCGTGGACGCCGCACGCGAACGATCTCAGGCACGCTTGCTTCTCTGCCTGGTGTTATCTCGTTAGTGTTTTTATGAACTATCAAAAGTGACCGCAAAAATTGTAATGTCACTTCACACGCCATAGGGTAACATTTTCGAGCTTTGGGGTAAGCCATTTTTTAAAGTGGGTACATGTCACTTTTCCGTCCGTCTGTCGGTCTGACGTCAATTATTGTCACTGCACAGTCTCATTAACTTGTAACCCGATTTCTATCAGATTTGACGTTATGTCTGATGTGAACATATAGATACAGGAGGAGTAGATGCTAAGCAAAGGAAGCATTGCGATCGCGAAAATTTTCGAATTTGAGATATTACATTTTTGGACGATTCTTTAATCATAATACAAAAGGTCAAGCAAAGATAATGAATAGCAACCATGCAGATTTTATATGCTTTTACTTGGTGGAACTCTTCCATCATGCAGATAAGAAATTGTGTAATTAACACACAGTTTCACAAATAAAACCCTTTTTCTTTCAGTGACGCGTTTCGATTCATATTTAAATCATCGTCGGACTGTCAGATTTGACTGCTAACAAGGCTACCCAGATTACTTGACAACTAACTAACTAGTCCTATTATGGATACAAACCTAGAGCTCACAAATCTAGCATATCCTGTCTAGCTATTTTTCTATTAAATTATTTTTTCATGTGTCCGTCTTAGGGGAAATATTTTTTTGGCGACTGCATTTACACTAGTGTTAAGGGAAACCCCTACAAAAGTTCAACCATCGCTATCGATATTTCACGTTTTAAGATATTTTATTCTTTAATTACACAACTTTTTATCTGCAGTATAGCTACTAGTTTCAAAAACATGCATGCGTGCACTGGATACTGAGACAAACTACTTATCTTTATCTGGCTTGTAGTAGTAGGTACTTCCAAATCTTGTCTAGTACCCTTATACCAATACATAAACTCTACTGTTTAGTTGACGTTGAACTTTACAGGGACTGACTAGTCTCCGACAAATCCTAAATTAAATGCTCTGGTATAATGGTATATATGTTACAGATAATATATGAAATCAAAGTCAAAGTCAAGTCAGAATCGCTTCATTCGATACTATAAAGGTTTTATCAATTTTATTTTTTTACATTAGTCCTTCAGAAATTATTCTGCCAAATTGTGTTTAGCTTGGAACTTATTTAATATCTTCCTGCATTAAGCTTTCAGTTACTTCCTACAATATTATCACTAAGAAATAAACACATGGTAAACCTTGATATATATTTTAATGAATAATTATAATACTTGCTGCTTCAAACATTACCTGTTGAGGGTTGTACCCAGTATGCATCAATAGATAAGGCTGTCCAGTCCTCTAGGCATCAGTAACAGCAAACAATTTGGGTGTAAAAGTGTTATATTTTCCTTCACATCTGCACCTTGTAGATCAAACACACAGGCATAGAAGCATAAAGGAAGTGCGTTTTGACAACCTACAAGAGACCTCGTAAAATTGTGATATCATTATACCGGAGAACGAAATTTTCAAGCGAATATTATTACAGCATAGAAAGTACCAAATCACACTTCGATTCGATTTTCTCATGTCATTGATAGTGGAGCTTGGAAAAATCGTGGAAAGTTTGACCAGGTCTCAAATTACAATGATAAGGTAATCTATTCGGGTTTCTTCTTCTTCAAGTTCCATCTCCTAGCGGAGGTTGGATATTATCATGGCAATCTTGACTTTGTTTGAGGCTGTTCTTTTGAATACTGATATTGTTGAATTGATTTGACGTCATTCCAAAACAATCCCTCAAGTTTTTCAGCAAAGAGGTTCTTCGTCTTCCTTGGCTTCTCTTCCCTTCCATAATGTTTTGTAGCAGTACGTATTAGGGTCTCCTTATTACATCTCCAAGGTTCTCTAGTTTTTTCTTTTGAGGGTATTAATTATTTCTTCCTGCTTTTTCATTCTCTGTCGTAGTTCCACATTTGAGACCCTATCAGTCCAAGAGATCCTCAGCATTCTTCGAAACGATCTTTCGGAAGCCTCTAGTCTATCCATTTCTGTCATCTCAAACGTCTAAGCCTCGGAACCATATAGCAGCGTTGAAAATATTATCATATCACCCTAAATTCTGAAAGTATTTCTAATGAACATTGATAACATAGTCCAGGGCTCACGAAATAGCGGACCAGCGAAATGCAGCGTTGTGATTCTGGGCTGACGATGTATCCTACAACTGCCTACACGGTAATTTTCAAAATTCCATTAATATACATTTTTGGTACGTACCTTTAGGATGGCTGCCAAGGCAGCCGAATAGTTAGCAAGGCCATGTGTGGTTTCATTTAACGACTAGGACAAGTGTCATGCATTCAAGTGACAGCCACAAGATAAATTTCAAAAGTTTCAATTTCATGTAGACATCTACATGTTTGCCTACTTTGAACCTAGGTTACAATAAACAAGCAGAACAGTCTAAGTGAATCACGCTATTCGTATTTCATTTACAGTTGTAATCACTTCATTCGGTTTCCCTTTACACGTGAGGATCATTACATTGAACCTTAATGAATAATAGCTTCGTTAGAAGTGATTGTATGCATACCTCTAGCCTAAAGTTCGTCACATGGACCTATCGATTTCAAGCACGTGTTGTGTTCATTAAGAGATCAAATCGCTCGTTTGAAGATTAGTTCATGTCGTGCCTGATTTCTTATCAAAGGAAAAAAAAGAAAACAGTTCTTATTTCGTGCAAAAAAGTAGTAGCTTGTGGTAGTTTGATTGAAGCATATTTAAGAGGAATACATAAAGTATTCTGTTTCGGAAGCACAGATCAAAGTATATTAGTTTCTTTTGTGCTGGCTGATGAGTCGAGCCATAGTCTACTTTAAACATTATTTAAGTAACCTGAGAATATATTTTTGCTAATATGTAACCATCATATTTAGTTTTACAGTAACTTAAGATACCATCTTGTTTGGAAAAATACAAATAGTTGGTATACGCCTAAGAAATTTGTTTAGCTATGGCCTATAATAGTCATGAACTAAAACTAACGGATATAAAGTCATAAGAAGTATAAGACTTGCTTCACATAAGAATCGCTACTGGTTACGCCCAATATTTATTTGATAATTATGTCGCCATAATACCAATTTTTATTAATGATGCAGTGCTGACTACTATATGCCCATCCATCTTAAAATTTTATACAGATGAATCAAGTTGTTGCTGAAAGGCAACGGTTATCCATAATTTTAAAACATCCTCAAACATCGTATTATTCAAATGTCGGCAAAAATTTGATTTCCTAAAAAGTAAAGTAGTTTCGGACAAAAAGTACTGAACCATCATATGATTGATCAAAATGCAAGTTCAGTGATGTTTCAGTACACTAAAAGCTTTTTTATATTATTTTTGTAGTGGTGTTGTGTTCTCTTTTGAGTACGATTACTTATTAAATAATATGAAATATGTTTATATTTTTTGCTTTATAGGAAGAAGAATATTAAGATTATTACTTCATTCAAAAATTGCTTGAATCGACCCTAAGCTGTCCGGACTATATCTCTGCAAGAGTACACTTATAGCACTTAAGATGTCCTCATACGAGTGCTGTCTTAGGTTTTTATGGTTTTGTTGGTAGTTATAAGGTTAGACATAAAAATCGCTGGTTCCGATGAAACAAATCAATATTGATATTAAATTATATTTATTTAGCTTTGGTTAAAAAATAAGCAGCAGCAATTGCAAAATTGAAGAGAAATGTAACACTATCACGAGACAAAGACTGTGTTCAATGATCCCGTATAAAAAAATGAAAAATGTAGATTATTAATGAAACTAATGTGTTTCTAAAGTATGAAAGATCACTCCAGATTTATATCTTAAAATTGTGTTTCCCTTATTATTGGTTTCAATTCTCTACTACACCACTGTAATGCCATAAATTTCGGTGATCTTTTTCATCGCCAACACCAACGAGGCGTAACGACGGCAGTAGTTTGCAATGTTAATCGGACCATTTTCCAGCGATCATGATACTTTTTGCGGAGAGAAAAATCACCCTCAATTCAATCCTCCTATTATCCGGGATTTAGTATGCCGTAAAAAGCGGTCGAGAATTTAAAACGTTATAACGAACTGTTTTGCGGTCAATATCTCAAAAATGAAGTTAAATAAGAGAAGTCGATACTTTTCATTCAAATTTAGGTAAAACATGCACTCTATATATCGTAAGCTTTCGATAGGGGTGTGAGGGAATTTTGGCCAATATTGCTGCATATAAGCTTCCATCAAATCTAAACCAATCAGTGAACAGCTTTCTCAAGGACTCATACTTATTCGTGCTGTTTGACGAATATGCTTCCGAAATACCATCCTCGCAGGCGTTCTGTAGATTTGTTATTTTCCAACGCTCCTCTAGCCGCACATCAACGGACCTTTGGAAATAACATCTATTCCAATATGCAGTTTCATAAATGATAGCTTCCTCATATTCTGCGTGGAAATAGGCTTACCAGTACTGTCTCGAAACATGATGTACAAATAATCTATAAACAGGGTTAATTTCAACGCACAGAGAATTCAGACAACTACCATGACATGGGAATCACACAATATGACAGCCGTGAAAATAGAGGGATGATCAATATTCAGACTTCCGGAGAAAAAGTATAATATATTCTGGGACTGCATATTTGAGAGAAGCCACAGGTTCTATTCCGCAGAAGAAAATTGTATTCGCTGAAATCTGACTTCCGTGAAAATCTATTACACTCATTTCCCTAAGTCGTTTTTGTCACTGCATAATCTCAATATCCCCAACTCCTTGAAAAAAATTGGGAGTATAGTCGTTATGCTGCCATGTTTTCTATCGATGTGGTGGCGAATGAGTGGATTAAAACAATATATATCACGACATCTTTTAAACTTTTATTTGTAGCTCAAGTTTACAATCAGTTTTAGGCGTCGTCAAAACAATTAATCTTAATGTGATAAATATTTAAAATTCTCTACTTTGTTTTTGTATATCGTATAATTTCCTATTCATTGTAGGGCGTAGTAAAAAATCAAACTTCATTCTTGATGATTTTCAAGCAGAAGAACATTTTAGATGTCTATGATGATATAGAAGATGAAATTTACAGTATACCGAAATTCACGATTTTTTCATGTTACGCAATAGACCAGATACAGATTAAAACGGGCTGGTCACATTTAAAATAGGTATCAGTTCTATGGAACAACAAATCCCGTAATCGTGCCACTGTACCATTCAAAAATGTTTGATTCTATATTTCGGTTGAAAATTATGTGAATCAAAATAATCTTACTTTTTACTTTTTATATCTATAACGCCCGTAAACGGCATTATGCAGTTTAATAAGCAATGTGTTTGCACTTTAATCATTTAACGAGGGAATCTCATGAAACTTCTAATATGGTATCATTGCAACGTCGTTAAGTTTTCTTGATTACATTTCATAGTATAATTTTTGCCTATATCATACCTCTCTTTTATTAGATATTCTATTATTTTCTGATAGCCACTATTCATGCAACAGTCTCCACCTCAATATGAAATTCTATCTTGAGAAATACACGTTTTTTAAGAGCTGGAAAATTACAAATCCTTGCTTTCCTATCGTAATATAAGATCGCGGACTGAGCGCTCCCCTTGATATTAGAGAGCAAATGTGGCAGCATGAGGGGAATGTAGTAAGCGATAGGAAGAGCTGTTGAAGTAGAAACAGAATCGCAGTCGCAGATAAACGTGTACCAAAACTTCAAAGCTGCTTCTTTCAAAAATATTGAAGCTTCGACGCAAAATTCGTTAACTTCACTTTGGAGGTAAAAGTTTTGCAATCTCTTTTGATATAGGTAACACAGGCACGGGTTTGAAATGTTTTAACATATTCAGTATCCCTGCTCTCCTGGGAATCTGTTTATAGAGTCTTGGACATTTAAATAGGTTGATCTAACATTCTTGTGTTTTTAACACGTTTATATTAGCTTCATCTGTGTCTACCCAGATATGTAACGGGAGATTCCAGTGTAATTTCTAGTGACTTACGTCGGTTGACGCCTGATTAATTTGAAAACATGCACAAGTATTAAGGACCGATGACAATACAATAATTTGGAAAAAGACTACATAAAAATATATTTGAGTGAATCCTCTGAACTGTACATGAGACCTGAAGTTTTTATCTTTAGCCTAGATTCATCAGTACAGGCTAGCAGTCTGCTTATAGAGAGTAATTGGGTGGTACATACCTGACTCAGTTTTAGGAAGTGCTTCGGAACGCATTTCCACGCATGCGAGCGGTACTCCAGCGAGAGTCTGATCAAAACCTTGTAAAGTAGCTGCAGCTGTTCCGAAGAATTCAACTACCTGGAGCGAGAATTAAAGTCCAGCTTCTGGTACGGCGACCTAGCCAGGTCAGCAACATGATCGTCACATGTTAAAGTTGCTTGATGGAAGATGATTCACGTATTGGGCGTTATCACATTTCCACAGCTAGCAGACCGGCATGCGACTTCTTTAAGAGCAAACGGCACTAGAAAGTAAAAGAAATTTCTAATCATTCTGATTCTTCAGTCGATTTCATTGTAAAAGATTGTGGGATGTTGCATTCGACATTGGTAACTACTCGTACTAGTAGAATTACTAGAATAATATAGTTAAATCCTTTTAACATTATTTTCAATAGAACCTAAAATAAAATCCGAATAAAAAACTATGTTTACTTTCTATTGCCGTTTGCTCTTGAAGCGTATCTTTTGTTTCCTAAACAATAATTTACTATCGTAAGTACTAGAAAGTAAGAATAGGCTATTAGTATTGTTGAATCCAGTGACCACTCCCTTGAGCAAAGTGCAAAATCTTAGCGAGAAGGGCAATGTTTAGGATGTTACACTCCAGAAAAACTCATAGGAGTTAGATCTGGGCAGTCAGAGCATATCAGAGCTGGGGATTGAAATCTAATTTGAAGCCCATAAAATAGGGTAAGCTGATAGCAGTGTCTTTAATATACGCCTTTACCTGTGTGCTCTTTATTCTTGACCATACTGACGACTCTAGTCAATAGAAAAAATTTGCAATCTAGTATCAGGCCATATGTATAGTGGACGACAGTATACACTTAGTATCAGTCGTCCGCTTCTGACGTAAATGATGCCAGTGACAGTGTACAGTTTCTTCAAAGGACAAGGAATATCGATGTAAATAATTTCACCCTTATCAATAAATAATGTTAGGCGCAATCTATCGCCGATATTCAGCAGTCCAAGTGGTTAGGTTATTTGACCTCGTAAAGGCAGCACGTGCCACCAGTCACCGGCAAAGAATCCTTACTGTACGCGGGCCGAGTTATACTGGCAAGTCTAAGCACTTTTTATCTAATTGGGTTAGCATATTTCAAGTTCTTTCAAGGCCCTTTGACGTATTGAACATTTCAAACAAAAATGTCGTTACGGAGGTGTGGACTCTCTGGTATCCCACTATTTTAAAGACTCAATATATAGGGCATGTGTCCTTTTCTGTTCTGTATTATTCCAGACTTCGCGCTCTAGATCCCAATTTTTTTCTCCATCGTCATTGTACTCACCCCCGTCCTCCAAATACGGAATGCTCGCTATGCTTCTGAGACAGGGGTGCAAATTTTACATTAAACTCGCTGTTTAACACACGTCAAGAAGTGAACCATGGAGAATTTCAAGCTATGATCAGGTGACGTTCCATTAGCGTCCATCTTACATCCGAATATGAGCCGACCGCATTTATGCATAACCGATTAGTGCTCGGGTACAGTTGCATTTACATTCCGACTCATTGCATGCTGTCAACAAATTTAATTGGTCGCAGTAGGAAAGCGGTTGGTTAGACAGCACACGATGGATTTCAACCGACACTTCATCAGCATCTAGAAGTTAAGTAATATGATAGTCTAGTATAAATATATTCAGGTCCGCAAGAAAGTTAAATGGAGTATGTACATTGAATCAGTACTTTGCACTCATTCATTCTAGTGGGTAAAATATCATCATCCGGTATTAATGGAGTATACTTTTATAAGACCGCCCCCTTAGTGCCGCAAACTCCGAAACAAACAACAATACCTTTGTTTTGCGTGGAAGAGCCATCAGTAAGAAATTAGGTATTTTGTGTGTTTGTCGTTTATCATGCAGTTTTCATATGGTACAATCATATTTAATGAAATACCTTCATGCAATTTCAATATCTAATAAAAGTTCTATGTAACTTCAAAAAGACTAAGGTTTTTGCTTATTGTTATAGACTATTCTACAAGACAAGAAAAGAAAATTCCACAGGGAGCAAAATGGGGCTAAATTTGTAGTAAAGTAATTGAGCCCCTTAAATATTTTTTTGACTACACTTTTAAATAATAAGTAAATAAAAAATACAAAAACGAACTTTCTGGATATTTCAGTATTTTATTCTATTAGTTTTTAATGATAATCTCTCCGCCAATCCACCGACTCCTGAAAGAAGTACATCATAAACGATGCAGTGTTACTGAGATCAAAGGGCGACCAAATTTCTAACGGTCAGATAAACATACAAACAGATCGACATACAAACGAAAATAGGTGCCCGCAGTAGAGTACAATTATCTCATTCTTTATGACATTTCATTATATCTCAGAGATCAGGAATTGAAAGTACTTCATAATGTAGAGCTATGTGTAACTTGGTGAAGATTGTCCGTCGTTGAAACTACAATAAATATAGAACGAACAAGCTGTATAAATAAAAACTGTAAAGGTGAACCTTTCAGCAGTTCCATGATAATTATATTAAAAAGCTTTCTAATGTAATGCGCAGAAAATAAAGTTTTTCAGTCTTTCAACTTTGTGCCCTGATGACAAAATTCAATTTGATTTCATAATGCATTTATTTGCTAACACTTTAAATAACTTACTATGCACGTGGCTTGCGACAGACATTCATGTGCGGCTCAGTGATCGACAATAGAAAACAAATACGTTATTATTTTAATGTTATATATCTATTTGAAAAGTGGTCGTGGTATAAACACCTATATCAGGTAAATATGTTCTAGCAACAAACATCATGGGTAGCACTGAGTGGCACTACGACGGCAATGCTACTGCTAACTTGTTACGTGAAAGACACTAATAATTAACGTAGGTAATCATAAGTAATCACGAATTACGTTCAACTATGGTTCAACTAGGCATCTTCGAGGGTACGTCAAATTATGTTTCCATTATACAGAAAAATCATACCTCAAGCGATACCTTTACAACGTGAGAAGTACCGATTCAATCTACTACTAACATTTTTTCTGATTTTCTATATGCTACTTTTTTGTCATAGTTTGTCTTTGTAAGTGGATCACGAAAGTGCAAGGCAGACATGAATAATTACGATGACAAGCGCATAAGTTTGCCGAACTTCGCGGAGTTGCAGTTTCTCTTTTTTCGTGAAAACGACTCGGCAACTCTAAGGCACTTTAATTTTGTTTTAGGTGCAGGCGACGAATTTTTCATCTGGGTTATTGTATAAAACTCTGCGGGGCTGTCAACTTAGTTGCTAATTTAAAATTAACACTACCGCACACTGTTAAATAGCTCTGGTGTCAGTTGCAGAGAAACATGGTTATTATTAAAATTACTGGGAATGAGTCGTTTTACAAAGACACTCTGTGTTGACCTGAAGTAAGTGACCTTGCTGGATGATTCAAGGTTGATGTTGATGTAACTTCTGAATCAGCTTGTGTGAAGAAAATGCATGGACTGCTATTGCAGCCTTAATAGAACAACAATTAATACAAAACAGATTGAATTGAGAGACATAACACAGAAATCAATCGACCTAAAAGTTGTTTTATAGAAAAAACTGGTGCAAGCTGAAATGTACCAAGGCGAAGAACAAAGGTCTGGACCGCAAGAACTGCCAAGTCCCTGTTGGGTACCGGTACAATACTTGATAGACATGAAAAAACATCTGCAAGTGGGTATAAAAAATGACGAGGCATTACGTGATACACAGAGAGCCCTAATAGTATTGCCTGGAAACAATGTGTAAACAGACCTAGTAATAAAACTAAATTCACATGGCATCCAACAATGAGAAACATCAATATACTACATGTGAACCAAGTGTATTTAGCCAGGAATAGGACGCAACATTACAGTGGTTCACGTCATCATCACTGACCGCATCAACCACAGAAAGCATCGCCCGACGAGGGCGACCGGCAAGTCTAATCAGAGCAGACCGTACAAAAAGAACACCTTGATCAGAATAGGAATAAAAATGAAAATGTTTTGTATAAATAGCCACTGTTGAAACTTCTACCTCCTCTGTAGATTTTTTACAACAGTAAGCAATTTCGTTCCCAATTTATGAGATCAATATGTGCAATCACGGAACGGAAACTCCACATGCTCAATTCCTTTCTGAAATTGCCACAAGTAAAATTTAAATTACAAGACTGGAAATTGATAAAAAAGTGATGACAAGTAGGTTGACGCTGTAATTCAATGCTCTCAGTGCTATGGATAGAATAGAAAATAAAGTAAAGAATTCAAAAAATAGGTTTTTGTAAGTTTCCGTAATTTCCAATATTTCCAAATTTTAGTTCAAGTGTATCAGCAGCACTAAAATCCGATCACAACCTTCAATGAAGTAATAGAACTGCACGTGACATACAGAATCAACTTGATGCTATTATAATGCTAAATGCTAAATAGTGCTTTTCTCATTATTCGGGATCCCTATTCAAGTAAAGTCAGTGACTATTCAAATAGTTTAAGCTCGAACATCCCTCCATATTTATTTCGTCTTTGTTACACTAGTAACCTAGTATTAAAGTTTAATCACAATCCAAATATACTTTCCAAGTTATAGAAGGGCCAACGATTACCAGACAGACAAACAGCCATGCCGACAGAAATGCAGAAATTCTAAACTTTTCGCTATTGCAATACTTCCTCGCCAATTAGCGTAAGAAGTAAAAATCAATTGCGGATTCTAGGAACTAGTCAGAAGGTAGTGACTGTGGGATTAGTTGCGCTGCACGTGCTGTAATAATTGCGTGAATTAGCATGGCAAAGTATGCAATGCCACCGTCTGTGAAACCGACACCATATGACGTTAAACTCATAGATATAACAAAAATGTGCATTGTTTTATTTGTCAAAAAAGTGAGGATTAACCGGATCACAAGCTAAAAAATGCATATGTATACATTGTTTCCAAAAAGAGTAAATCAAATTAGCGATTTTATTATTTTGGAATGTTGGTAGATCCTCTGTCACTACTTATTTACAAGTTTTTGCAAAGTAGGAGTTCATTTTAATACCTCATTCAGCAGAAAACACTATATGAGTTTTGTGTCTCAACGACCAAAGATGAGATCGCGAGCTTGTGCCAACAGGCGGAAGAAGTATTGTAATCTTGAAACATTTCAAATCGTTAAATCGCGTTTTATGACTTGTACAACAAAAAAACGAGTCACTCAAAAATAATAACTTCATCTTCTGAAGAGGTTCCACGTTAAGAAATAGCGGTTTCCTACTATGAGGAATCGAATTGAGATTTACTTCAACAGCACCATTATCATTAAAATCGTTAAATCGCGTTTTATGACTTATACAACAAAAAAACGAGTCACTCAAAAATAATAACTTCATCTTCTGAAGAGGTTCCACGTTAAGAAATAGCGGTTTCCGACTATGAGGAATCGAATTGAGATTTACTTCAACAGCACCATTATCATTAAAGAAGGCTTCAACCGGAGCCAAACGGCGAAAGTTTTCGCAGTTTCGGGGTATCTTCGGTAATTGGGCACAGGTGGGACTGAGATCTTATCCGCCCCTGTTTGCAAACTGTCATTCTCGTTCTGTTTGGATTTATCCTCTTCCATGAGATAAATTTGCATGAAGGATTTTTTGTTTTGTTTGGGCATGGGTCTCCTCAACAAGTGTTATTAGTTATTAGAGAGTCAGGGAGAAAAAGAATAATGTGGCTGTTTTTACACTTAATATAACGGAATGTAATATGCAATAATATCCGTATCTTGATATGTCAAAAAAACTACGATTCTCCTTAAATTCTCAACATTTTGATTTCAAGTGATTGAAACCAACTAAATCTAAATCATAGCATCTGCAGCTTACTACATGCTCACTCTATCAATGTATTTTGAAAGTGTTCTGCTTTTCATTCAGCAAATGGTACGAAATCTAGATCCGAGACACTGACAAACATGACGCCTTTGCTTCAGCTCGCTCTGTTTAGTCCTCTTATCAGGTTAGTAAAGGCTTATTCTGGACTTAGCGGAATCTCTGGCACGGCTGCGAATGCGACAAGTTCTGTAAAAAGCTGTCGTACATGGAAATGCTTTCTGTTTGGCTGATGTGAACTGCTTACTTATACGAGCCGGCTACTAGAAACATATTTCACTACGTAAAACTTGAGAAAATTAAGGAATAGGTTTCAATTCTTCCAAGTGCTGTGTTTTGTACCGCATGCTTGTCATCCATGTTGTTATTTCGAACAAATTAACTGAGAAGCACAGCTAATAGATTTTAGTTTCAAAATATAAAAACTAAGTATTGGCAATTCAGATAACATAGCATTGACCAATTAATATATGTTAGAAAATGCCACAAAGTTTTTGTACAAACTATAAATCCTACGAAAAATACTCTTGCAGGAATATGTGTAATGAAAAATAATAAAACATGCGGCCTGTCCAATTGAAATCATTTCTGTAGTCCGTAAAGGATGTGAAGAAACTCATTATTTGTGACCAATTTTGCAGAATTTCCTAGCCGGATTTCAATTAACATAAAGAATCTCTTATCTAATCTTATATAATGATGCTGGAGCTTTTAATATGTAGTTTGTCCAAACGTTCACTGACGTATGACCGATTTTTTCAAATATGATGCATTTATAACTCAAATAAAAACTAGTCAAAATCATATGTAACAATGAAAATATTGAGAAATTAAGTAAAATCATGTAATGACACCAAAAAGATGAACCAAAATACTGTGAATTCAGATCTGTGGTACTCAGTTCGTGCAGAATGTTCCATATCGCCATTCCCACCATCATAAATGGATCGACATTGATTTCGAGAGGAAGTACAATAAAGTATAATTAAGCGGCCAGAGATCCAACTTGGGTTAGGTTTGCGTTTTGAATGCACAGGCAAAATTGAGCAAGAGGACCAAGTTCCTGTCGTCTCGAAACGTATTTACAGGTTAATGATAGTGGACTTATTGGCACAGTTTATTATACGCTGAAAGGTAATTGTGAGATGTGGTTTCGAGTCCCTTTGACGCCGGATTTTTTTAAATTCTCTTATCTTACTGTAAATTAGTATTTGCTTGGTTTATATCCTTCTTGGGACAGGCGAGAAAAACTATGTGACACTGTCAAAACCCTTTTCTTTTCTCTTACAATATGTATGACCTGGCAGCGATCACATTCTAATCGTGAGATTTACTTTCTGGAATTCAGTCAAAACAGATGAGGTTTAGCTCACGGTTAGAGGCAAGAAAAAATCATGCAGGACTAGCAATGGGCCTAGAATTAAGCTCTATGGAATTCCTTTCAGTACTGTCCGTGATGTTAAGTTTTTGTCTTCTAGTGTGACACTTGGAGAGCGATAGGCTCACATAAGATTATCGATTACGTAGTATTACCTAAATTACATCCATTAAAAGGTAGAAAAGGCATATTCCCCGATGAGATTTGCTGATCTCATATGAGAGAATATGATATAATCTTGTTTTCGTTTGAAGAATCGAGTAGATTTTCTTAAAAGTATTAACTGTTGACAGCACTGTAGCTACGCCGCCTCTGGCACCACTGGTAGCTGCATATAAATCAAGCTAGCTGGACGGCTAGCTAATATCATTGGGTATTTGATTTCTAATAAGGTGTAACCAGGAACAGGTTGTGATGGAAGTAATTGCATTATATGCCCTGACGGGGATTGGACGGCTCCATTTACTGCTTGTCACTCAAGAGTGAGATCTCAGCTCCGCCAGACCTACTTCGTTCCAGAAAAGCCTATATTTTAACTATGAATAATTTAATATGTAGTTAAGCGTTGAGCGTATGCATGCTATTTGTTATTATTTCTTCATAGTGAATAGAGTCATTTTATGGGTTATGCATGTAACTTGCCTTCCGTAACATGCCTCAAAATCGACTTAATATCAATACATTTTCCTTTGCTCCTACAATTGGTAAATCTTTCAACACAGCGGTGATTCTTTCACAATGAGACAAGTTCGCCCATCTATAGCGTTCGTGTAGATGGTTTTAGCCTTCAAAGCACCTATATCCAGTGAGGAACTGTACTGAGTAGTAATCTAACCGTACAGCTTCATCGTTTGAAATAAGTTTCCTGATCCACTTCTTATGGATGATTGTTTCCCAACTTCTACCAGTTAACGAACAACTCTTTTCATCTGTCCTACCAACAAGTCGATTAGCGGAATTCCAGCAACCACCAACAAAGCTTCCATCAGCATCACGACTTCAAAGGCAGAAAGCACACGCAGCATCCTACGCTGATTTCCAAACATTACCTTCCCGTATTTTTTCTTTTTTTATCACTTTCACATAGACAATCGCTTCATAGAGAGCATAATGGAATTCATCACCCTTGCCAGTATTCCCCGCTTCCCACTATAGTGCCTTCTATGAGACGAGATAAACCGAATCAGGATGCAGCAGTCTTGCTGTCGTTTCCTAAAGTTTACCTAACGTTTACTCATTATTGTGTCCTCATCCAGCCAAACCTTTGAGTATGTTATTGAATTTTTGCTGTTAACCCACTCGAGTTTTTCCGGAGAAAACAAGTTATTATCTTCCATCCATATGGACAGATTTTAGTAATTTCATGTGCCACCAGCGTTAGAATTACCCTCTCTTTACTACTACTTCATCGCCACTCAAATACGTGATATATGAATATTTTCTAGGTTGAAAGTTTTGCCTGTTTAGAGAAATCAGGTACAAATGGTCAGAAAACGCCATTTCCATCCTAGATAAAAATATTAACTTATTTAATTACACGCTTCACATAATATTGTAACAAACTTATTTTTATTATCACCAGACACTTTATGTGACACTAAACTTATACCAGGTGCTGTCAAACCCACCAGAAATAAGTTAACAACCATGAAAAGCATGAAAATCAGGACCATATCTTACATCGAAACATTATGATTATACTTTTGAAACACATTGTCACTATAGTCCAATACAATATAGTACAATTCCATAAGATGATGTTATAAATAATAAAATACAATATACACATCGCATTGAAAGCTTAGAACATTTCGTTTTATAGGTTGTCTTCTGTCTCTATCGGAATACTCAAAATATCCATAAAAGAGTATACCTCCCCTGACCTTAGAAGTGGGAAATCGTAGTACAACCTTTTAATTCCTATGAGTTTCTCAAATTACATGAAAAACCTTTTGACCTTTTCGGGATAGTTATACCTCAGCATCTTTACAACGGCGTATTCCATTTCCTTGTCAATATTAGTCGTTTCCAATCAATATGTTTAAGATTGTCAAACAAGTTTTTGCAGGTTGTATTAAGAATTTCGAAGTGCCAAATTGCTAACGATCACTCCAGTAAGTAAATAGCTGTCCGATAACCTACCTACTCGTAAGTACCTACATACTACGATAAAAATTATATTAATCTCCAGTATGCATCAAATATACGAACGACGAAAAATGCATTGAAAACAGTAGAATGATCTTTTCTATTATTTGACGACCTGATTTGGTAATCCTTTATATATTTTGTCGGCACCGCCACGTTTCAGTTTTGCATGTTTGAAGCATTCTGGAGCAGTGGCGTAGCTAGGTAACCAAGGGCCCTGGGGCAAATTAAAAAATGGGGCCCCACTGCTATGTAAACTGATTAAGTTTTATCAAAAAAAAATATGAAATACATAAATACTTTAAAAATGCTAAGCAACTTAAGCTCTTTTTGTGCACTGCAGGGCAGGTAATAAAAATATTAAACAGTAACAACATAAATTACAATTAATGCTTGGTGTAGGTTTGGATAATAAAACGAAATAGAGAAGATTCAAGGGTTTATTATATAAAGGTCGGGCCTACCAACTGACTAAATAACAATTATATTTACAAATTTTTCCTAGCTTTAGTTTCCGCAAAAGTATCAATGACTTCGTTTAAATCCAGGCTTGATGCGGTTTTGTTTTCAATTGCTATTAGCGATAAATGTCGGAGTCGAGTTTGGCCCATATTATTCCTTAAATAATTTTTTATTATTTTTAATTTGCTAAATGACCTTTCAGCTGCTGCAGAAGTGACAGGAATTGTGAAGAATGATAACGTTGCTGTAAATATTTCCGTTAGGTCGCATTCTAGCACTCCATATTTGCTCATTATTTCCTTACATAATTGGTGAACAGTCCATGCTTGAGTTAGTTGAGGTAAAACTAGATGGTAAATATCAATAAATTGAAGTGAAAAACTAGGGCCTATTATATCTGAATATTTTCTTTGGAATTCGTCACACTTTTGTAATAAAGTTGCTTAATCAACATGTAATAAAAATGTTGGTGTTAGAAAATCGAATATATGACAGACTGCACTCATACCAATAAAACGTGTATCTAATCGAGATATTACTGTACCTAGTACATTATTGAAAATCTCAATTTTAAATATTTTTTCTCGGTTTGGAAATCGGTGATCAGCAGATCGAAATATTTTTTAACTTTTCTTTGCCTTTTTTCTTGAAAATGGGTATCAATACCATATTTTCTTGCAGTTTCACTGGCTTTGCACTTGAATAATTCGAAATCATTCCTATAAATTTGTAACTTTGTTTTGGTCTCTGCTAAAACTTTACTCGCCTCGCCCAAATTGATGTCGCATTTTTGTAAAGTTTTGGATGCATAATTGATGTCGTTCCATACACTGTTACTGGCACTGGCACTACCAACCTACAGAAAGAATTTAGGGGAATTCCCTAGGCATAACTTTTGAATTTCTCTCAACTGAGTTGTCATGATTAAAGTGGGGTTGCAACCTGTCATATTTATTTAGAAAATGGGAGAAATTTTCAAAAATTCAGTTCGATCGATATTTCTGGTAAGGATTCGAGGGCCCCCTGAGCTTGAAGGCCCTGGGGCAATGCCCCGCCTAGCCCCTAGGTAGCTACGCCACTGTTCTGAAGGGAAACTTTATTTTTTCGCACTAACTGTTTTCGTACCATTTGTTACTGGTTTCCTGGCATTCATAGCTTGCTACTTGATACAGGTGTTACAATATGAGAAATCTCATAAAAAACATATTTTAATTACATATATTCTATTATATACTTGTAAAAATAGATATTTACAAAATAGATACTACAAATATAGTAGCGTATATAAATTAAATAAATGACTTAAAACTATAATTAATAAATAATAGTGTGTGCATCGTAATATATTCTGTAACGTCTGGTCATTGGAATCCCTAAAACAAAAATAATACTTTGGATTACCTAGTCATGGAAGTCCTAGCTTCTCAGAAGTGGAATATTGGAGGAATTCTTGGCGATAATGATATAATATGAAGACTGAAGAGCTGAAAAGAATAATCGAAAAAATGTATTTGTATTATTTCTTTTTCTATTAGGACTGTCGAATAACATCATACTTTTTACCATCAAAAATGTATAGGAATGAGGTTTTAAGTTTGTTGTTTAGAACTTTGTTAATACGCATCAAGTAATTGTATGTCCGAATGAATTTTATAATTTTTTTTTACTATTGGAAAGCATCAAAGGCAAAGTCTAAATACCCAAACTTCCATTTCCGAATCTAAAATTCGTGCATACTTCAACAAACATCAAAATGGGAATATATTGAATTAATTACGTGATGTTGGTCCACGCTATGTCTACGTGATACAGATACAAAAAAAAGATCAAGAAATCTGCCTGTAAAATGGAACCATCATTGCTGTTCAAATTCCTCTGTGAAAGTTGATTGAGTTAATGTTCTCGTACCAGTCAAATGAGGATATAATAGATGTTCTCAGTACCTGCAGGTAGACCATAAGTTTTCCTTTTGACACAATATACCAGATGCTCAAAGAACGATCCACTCACAGGAAGCCCTACAGTTATAAATAAGTATCTTATATTGCTCTACCAAGCAAATAAGTAGTTCTAAAGTATACAGGGGGTATTTTGAATTTCACACTGCAAATTTATATTTTTGTATTTAAAATATTCGATAAAGTGAAAATACTTTTGCGATATATTACTTGGAGATCCCACCAAAAATATATGTAAAATCCAATTAATTATTTTTTGAATTAGATCTAAAAAGTGAGAATAAATGCTGCAGAAAAGTTTGAATGGCTTATGATTTACCAGCAATCTGTCAAAATTAGCTGAAATATTGGTGTTGATTTATGGAACAGCAGTCAATGGTCTTTAAGTTTGCTGTGAGCCTGTCGGTCAATTCGGTTGCAACCTATATCTTCTGAAATTACCGACCTGACAATTTTTATGAACAAATAAACCAGACATACAATTTTTTGCGGAAATTAGCTCAGAACATTTTCAATAACGGTGTCAAAGGCTAAGCGTTCAACACTTCCAAATACCAAATTATTGTTTAATTTATTGGTTAACTGCAGAGAAAACTACTATACGAAACACATTTTCAAATTATGCATTTTGCTGAACTTGTTAGTTGGAAAATCTTACCTCACTTCGTACAGTTCGCATATTTACAACACATCCCTTTTTTTGGTGGTATCACCTGAAAGGGAATTTTCAATTAGTCCTCTCAAATATAGAATAATTCTACTAATGTGTAATTCAGAAACGCAGTCTTTCATTTCTATTAATCTTATTCAAAAAATTTGTAGACAATAAGCCTACGAATATATTTTGGATGAGTTTGATGGTACTTCACATATTTTACTTCCCATGCCAATAGGCAGGAGAATGTAATCATGAAAACTATGAAATCGTGATATTATATTTTCTGGGCTCTTAGTGACATCCACACCACTAAAAACAATGTCATTCACTTCTTGCGGTATTAACTGTCATCTGCCTGGTGATGTTTGCTCCTCTACAGTTCGGAAAGTACCTTGTTCCCGCGGTTTATCCCACTGCTGTTCTAGCAACTACTACTACTATAAATTATTGATTTTCAACTTAATAAGGATAATACACCAGTGTAAGAGCTATTTAACCTTTTAAAAAAAGGAGTCAAGTAGGTCAACAAAAAAGACTCGATTGTTTTATGAATCTTCGAAATCATATAAGGTTTATAGATTTTCATTATATATTTTCAATATTAATTTAATTCCAAAAGATGAACTGTTCCGATATACCATACAAATATTAATTTCTAAACTGATACCATTGCCCGTTAAAGTCAGCAGTAGCTTACATGACGCCACTTTTTCAATTTCATTCGACTAGGATGATCGATCTTGTATCTTGCACTAACTAGGAAAATAAGACAAATTCGGTTGGCGAGGTCACCACTCCATTAAATATAGTTCGTTACGACACAAATCATAGTACTTCCTATATGCAGATATGTCATACAAGTTGTAACGTCCATGATCCCCTGGTAAATGACTATACAAGCTCCATGAGAAACTTCCAACTAATTTACCTTCCATTATATCGTCTATGAAATTAAGAACCGAGTAATCTGCATTACTAGTTAGATATAGATGATTGTTCACACATTTGCCTTCTAAACACAGAAATTTAATTCATTTAAATTATACGTTTTGGGATGTAGTAAATTTCCTTCCTAAAGGGGCATAATTTAATCCGCTTTTGTTTTCCAGCACCTATTACTACACGATACTGGATTTTAACTGAATATCAATCATACAAATTAGGAACGTGTCATTGCTTCTTAAAATATAGAATTTACTGGATTTACTCTGTTGTGTAGTACCTAGTGTCGGTTGATTGAACATTTTCATCGGAATTTACAATGGTTGATCAATTTCAATAAGTTTGCAAATTATGAAAACTGAAAAATATTCAATTTTTTTGTAACATAGATAATAATGTTTTTCATTATTTTAATGTTTTTCAATCTAATCGGAGTAGATCAATAGTTCCAAAATCAGATACAAATTGCCATTTTTCAAGTTCTCATTGCATCCTTGCAAACGTATACTCCAAAATCATTGAATTCTATATTCTTTCTAGCATATAATAAGAATATCAAGCTATTATCCTGCAATAATCAAGACAAAAAACTAAGTAAATCCAAAACACTTATAGTGTCAAAACTAAACTCCACCTTGCATCAAAAAATAAAGTCAATAGAATTGAATCCGTACTTCCCATGCATTCATGTTTCTTGATAGTGCGTAGTGATACAATATTCTACTGGTTGAAGGACCATTAGCCATCATCATGCAATGAATTTCATGAGATTCCCACATTTATATAATTTCCTCTTTGTACGTAAAAGGGCGAGTATAAAAATTGAGCACTGAGTTCCAGTGCTTCAAACCTTGTGGGATCGTGTACGCTTTGTAAAATATCTGATGCAGGTTCCATCGTCCATTCAAAAAAATTACCTAGCGACATCTTTGAAAGTTAGTTGGAAGATTTGGTCACATAGTAGGAACAGTAAAGTACATTATTTTGATTCATTTAGCTATATTTTAGTTACAGCTGACATTTTTTTAATTTTAACTGGTTTACAGGGGCTCGTCGTGCAGAGGGTACAACGAGTGGTCAAGTCAGTTAGCTCTTCATCAGTCTCTTCACTCACCGAAACCTCTGGAGTGGTTTCTTCTTCAATTTCTAAGTCTTCTTCTGCTATTTCTTCCTCTTCTTCTTCTAAACACACTTTTTCCTTTATTATCCTCAAGCCAAGCTTTTCATCGACTGGGGGATATCGAGCAATGTGACTGAAGTCAAGTAATTCCCTTGAAATAAAATGTAGCTCAGTTTGACATTTTATCCGAAAAGCATCTTTATTGGTTGCGGATAAAAAGAAATTATAGCACAACAGCTTTGAATATTCGTATTATATTTTATCAACCAGATCACTCATAACGGCGATAGTGGTGGGGTTCAAATAATCATTGCTGAGAACGACCTTCAACAAACTTTGCTTACCTGGGTAACGCCATTGGATCAGCGATTTTATTTCGAACTATCTTCAAGTCTGGTGGATATCCATAGTCTAACACGCTGTAGTATTTGTGCTTGAAGTGATCTGATGGATAATACGCTGCGTGTAGCCTTCCATCCACTTCGTACAATTTTACATCGAAGTACTCTTGACTGAGAACTCCTGCCCGCAATAATCGGTCTATTCTCTGAAAAACCCCCAACATTGCTGATTTTCCAAAAGATTACAACTAATTAAAATATGAATAGAAAACTGCATCAGGGGATCCATAAGGAAGACTAGGGATGAGTACTTCCAAGACGTAGTGAAAAGGAGGAAACCCATTTATTGACTGGATATTCTTGAGTGTATGAAAAATTTCACACATACATTACAATTCCTCCCCCAACTTCTACTCTGGATCCGCCCTTGAACCGTTGATACCAAGAACAACCATTAACTTCCTCACTTATCTTATTGCAATTGGCTGATAATTAATATAACAATAAACATATGACTATCGAATGATATTTACTAACTCTATTAGCTGTTATAACTATGTGGTTCAGTTAACACCAGGAAAAATTAAATGAATCCAAAAGAAAATCACTGTGCAAATATCAAAAATTACATGCATTGATTCCACCAGCTTTGAGATTAAAAATGACTCAGCACTTCTCATGCCTTCTATTTCCTGATAACACGTAATGATACCGGTTTCTGATAACAAAAGTATCATAGTCCGTCAAATTGTAGTTACCTAGAATTTTATCGTTACCTCTAATGATCTAAAAAAGAAACGTAACATTATACATATTTTTTTGTTTGTTTGTCTTTGAACTTGTACAATCTGTGAAATGAGCTTCAAAGAGTTTCCAAACTGTTTGGTTCCACAAAACTTTTGAATTGGAAACTCGATAAACATAAAAAATACAGTTCAGCTGTTGTGGACATCTTTGGTTTTATGTCTATTAAAATAAAATTGTGCAAATTAGTTAGGATGGCTGAATGAAGATGTATAAATATTGACGGTTTTCCCCGGTTGAAAAAGGTTGGGACCTGAAAAGGTAATGCTACCAGCTCTTTTTGCGAATGTTTTAGGCCTCCTACCTACAACAGTATTTATTGTTTCTGGGCAGATGTAGTTTTTTTATACATAGTTTTTTGTAAGCACACTGTTGGCCGAAAATGATATAAACAGTCAAACTGCTGACAAGCTATAACTGCAGTATATACGTAGTCAGTTTTCATTTGTATGCATATGAGACACTACAAAATGTATAGCCTGTCGGTCTATCAGTTTGTAACGAGATACCACCTCATCCATTTCCTTTGACCAACAAGACGCCGATAAACCTTGAAGCTTATCCAGTGACAGGAAAATGTGCTGTCAAAATGTGAACCTTGACTATAAAGGACAATAAGATGAACATTACTTACGTGGCATACCATCGGGTGTCCGACATCTGTATTGCCCCATATAAGCAATATTCTCATCTGATATGATTTCTTTAGTGTATCCAAAATATTTTCTAGTCCCGTATTTTGGATCTTATTGTTACTGATATCCAAGAAGCGGAGTTTTGAGTATGGAATTCCCTGACTGAGGGCCCTAAAAGTAATAATTATAGCCTCATGCGAACTGACAATTTTGTCTAATAGTACATCGTGTTTGATGGTCTGTAATAAATATCTAGCTATTTTTCACATAAGCCTGCAGATTGCGGATTTTTGAACATGTGCTTCAGAGTTGTGATTGATATGATCGACACACTGATAGTATATGTCGTCAAAAAAATTCCAGAATCTTCATAAAGGAGCAAGGAACACATTTTTCTCTGGCATTTTCCAATATCAATATTTCTCAGTACTGGAAATTTAAGAATTTTTCTAACTTTACTAAGAAGCCCATCATAAAATTACCTCGCGCCGATATTTTTGATATCGTTAGCGGAAACGTTCAGTCCTCTCAAAGGTGGTCTAGTTTTGAGCCAAGAACCCAATATTTCGGCGCCCATGTCTCCCATGCGGTTACAGCCCAAATTCAGCATTTCCAAAGTTTTATTGCACAGAAGACCTTCTACTAACAACTCCACATCATGACCGTCAAACTCACATTTTTGGATGTGAAGCTCTTTCAAATACGTGTTCATCTAAATCATATAATTGGATCAAAATACGAAAGTATAATCGTCACTAGGCTAAAATCAGAAGAAATATATTTGTGCAACTGGTGGATAGGATGCATAGCCCAAAATGAAACAAACACATATTGAACTGTTGAATATATATTGTTAAGAAACAAATGTACATGGGAACTCTGGAACTCATCAGATCTTGGGAAACCGAAAGACAGACATCACTCTTGTGAATTGATTGAACAACCAAATATGATGAAGGGTAAAAAATGTCAAAATACTATTCTCGATCAATTGACATGGATAGTGCAACTATTTTTTTAAATTTTAATGTATGTTTCTATTACCCTGAGCATAACAGACAAATCGTCTGCTAACGTAACATCATTATACTTCGTCAGGTAAGAGCTCGGTATAATTCTTGAGATGTCTATAACCTTCAGAGTCTTCATTTCCATCAATATCACTATAGATTCCATACTTTCTAGCGTCTGGTCTGTCTCCGCTATGTCCAGAACTTCTAAAGATTCGCAGTTATCGATGAGGTTGGCGATAAATCGAGCACCCTGTGAAGTTCATGAGTTCAAGGCTATGATTAAATAAAGGATATAATTGAACCAATTATGTATTTTTCAGTTAGTTCACAACGAAATATGAAAGTAATATGATTATTTAACTAATGTGTCCTCTTGTGTTCAAGAGTGGTCAACGCGAATATTGGATATGTCATCCATTTTGCCATCATAAAATCGCCAATCATAACTTCAGATTGTACAGACATGATTCAGTGATTGAGCATTTATGGTTGAATTGCAGCAATCTGCTTTCCTTGATTTTAGTCTTATAATTCTGCCAGCGTCATTGGTCGTGTTGTAATCACCATTTATTCAAATTTAGCCACAGCCAATAATCAGCAATCAAAAAAATTAATATCAGCCAATCTTGAAGGTAACTAGTTAATAATATATCTGCTTAGAATACGATCTTGAAAAACAGCAGGCAATAAAAATCATGTTTTCAAATCATGCCCGTTTTGTATCCATAGTATAACATATCTCCGAAATTTTTCAGCAGTTACAAATACAGCCTCTCTTTTCTGTGTTTGCTCAAATAAGCATGGTCAAGCGATAAAATTAGCTGCGCAATCGGACGAAATGCTAAATACAGTGTAATCAAATTATTGTAGCAATTATAATTCATTTGTTGTTTTCTATAAGCCTGCTTTCTTAACATTATATTAACCTTTGAAGTATACTCTTTACATTATGGTGATCTTATACTTTTTACTTGATTGTCGTGTTTCATTACTGATCCAGTGGCTCTATGATTAAAATTACAGGAAAATAAACTACATTCAGAATTACATAGATGCACAATCCATGATACGCTCTACCACCATTTTTTTATTTGACGTGCAGGCCATCCTATTCACACCTCCACCATTTTTTGAATCATCTGCAAACTAACAGCAGTAGATTACCCCAGGCACGTATCCAGAATTTAATTTCGCGGGGTCCAGATACTAAGTATCTTCACTTCTATTCATAGTCGGAAACGACCTCTCAACTTTAGCAGTGGTCAGGTGGATAAAATGGTCAGTAGATGATGAATGATTATGAAAAAGCTTTTGTTACATATTTCAAGGGCTGTTTCAAGGGTGGTTTCTTTCAAAACTTGATTGCACCACATATAGTATTCACCTTTGAGACCAGACACTGAATATCTCCATCAAAAATTATCGATAAGGCCAGCTCAATAGCTTCATCAGGTGATGCAAACCCTAGTAGTAGGGCTTGAAATGCTGACAATACTGTCGTTGGATTGGTGTCCTGAAGCGGTGTTGCAAATACACTATCAGCTCAGGGCCGGATTAACCCTGTCTGAGCCCTTAGGCAAAAACCTTGCCCGGGCCCCTGGGCAATGCAAACACGTCTTTTAAAGTTGATGAAGGGATGTCAGTAACTTCCAGATGATCGAGTCCAGGTATTGCGTTATTTCAGTGGTTACTTCAGGTCTCGTAATGGGAATGGGGAAAAGAGAAATGATTGGCGACACGGTTATTTTAAATTTAATCTTGATGGTTCTGTATGTATGAAGTATTTTATCAATTTTCATACATCACAATAAAATGATATTGCTATTGCACAATTTCATTAAAATTTTCAATAAAAATTTTCGTACGGTGGAACTTTTTTTCTTGGTACATGCACGGGCCCCTAAACGACGCTGGGCCCCTAGGCAGTTGCCTACTCTGCCTAATGATCAATCCGTCCCTGTATCAGCTGGTCAACGCATTGTAAAGAAATAGCGACTCTGAAGTAAGCGGCATTATATGATTATGAATTGTTTCGGAGAGGTCCGGACCCCCTGGACCCCCTCTAAATACGTGCCTGGATTACCCTGTTTTAATTCAATATGGTGGATTGGTTGACTGACTTTATTATATCATTATTCATAACAAGTATCCTTTAGTAGTGTAGCATTTATGTTTGAACTAATCCAACAAAAAAAATGTTCTGTAAAGTCTTGTATTATACCTATAACATGTTGCAATTTTTACCATACACTGAGCTTCATAAAGTATACGCAGTAGAATAAATTATTAACTGCTGTATAAACTATATATATATATATATATATATATATATATATATATATATATATATAGTATATTGGAACATACACGTTTTTCAGAGTGTAACAACGAAAAACCTTCAATATGGGCAAAATCACTATAGTCGATTTACCTGTACTCCAAGTTTATTCCCATTTAGTCTGCAAACCGTCAAATTCAAGCATTTGCAGTCCGACAAATGTTTCAAACCTTTATATCCGATATCGCAATGCATCAGATTCAAGTATTTCAGATTGTTCTCAGAATTCAGGTAATTCTTGGCTAGCAATTTGACACCGCGGTTTCCAAGGTCATTGTAGCATAAATCCAAGCTTATTATTCGGGGTTCGCTTTTCAAGAAGTTTACAATGGCTAGTATATTGTCTTCATTGACTCGACATCTATAGATGAATATAGGACAGTTATAGGCAACAATCTTATTCCAACAAAGAAAGCAAAAGGCCAGCAAAGCAGCTAAAAACAAATAAATCAAGATGGCCAAATTATTTAATATTCGATCAAGAATATCAGCCGTAATGAATCTATAAGAAACTATCCGTCGATTATATCCAAGATTGAAGTATAACGACCTATTAGAAATGCTAAAAATAAATTCTTTTCAGTTAACATTGCTTCTGAAAGACTATTTCATATGAGCCTGACAGTTCATTTTGAAAAAATGTAAATTGATGCTAATTCGTACTTATAGTCTCCCATCCTGTACCAGACATATGGTAGCATAAGAACCACATACCTTCCGCTTGCCGGACAGACATTTCAACAATTGAGTTACCCAGAAACGTTGTGAAATCAGTCTGAGTACTGATTTTAGGTGGTTACGAGTCCCAGCGTTTTGAAACAGTAAACAGCACTTGGACTAATTGAGAGACCTTCCTGCCTAGGTCAATTGGTAGAGTGTCTATAAGACAATCAGAAGGTGCGTGTTCGAGTCCCGTCGTTGGATCAGTTTTTTCATAGAATCTAAATGAGAATTTTTATATTGCCTCCGTGTTGCTGATTAGCAAGTAAATAACTTTCAATATATGGTAATTGTACGTTTATACCTCATTCCTCATTACCTTTATTTGTGAAACCCTGAAAAGGTAATCAATCTAATATACTTTCCTAGCTTCGTTAATCAATGTTATATCGACAATTTTTACGAGTTTGGAGGGGCTTCGTAGCCCCCTCTAATTTCGCGACATAGCCAAACCAAGACAATGCCAATTTTGATGACCTATAATATGACGACGTGCATCGACAAACTAATAATTGAAATTTAGATGTCTGCAATACTTCTTTTCACTTACCCTATCCTCTGATAAAGCTCCCTTCCTTTTAATCTCAAATTTAACGTCCCATCAGAGTTCTTCTCACAAAATAATCTTAAGAAGTCTGGATTTTCCAACTTACTGCTCATGTTTTTTTGTACAAAAATTATACCAAATACATATGACACTGGAGTTGCTGTCAGCTTCAACTTATACAGAATGATTCATCAATCTACTTATACAGAATGATTCATCAATCTCACATTGTTCAACGGATAACAAGTATTAAATTTCAGTCTTTTGGTATATTGAATAGACGAGAGATTTCAACTTTGTCCTGCTCGAGCTCCTGTTGCTTAAACTCTATGTTAATTCGCGCCAAAAAACGAGACCAAACACAAGTCACCACGAGTAAAACCGCACACATGCGCACTTATACAATTGAAACCATTTTTAATAATACCTGGAGTGGTTCTTAAAGTACTTTGAGGTTTACCTACTTCAAATGGTCCACCTACTTCGAAAGGTGATCCACGTCTCGCGTCCATACCTTCTAACCGAATTAGATACTCTCATTTGGTAGATGTCCCCGAAAATGGTGCGTTACAGGTTTCTCCAAGGATCAAAAATAACGGTTATTGGCATAAAATACAAGAAGTTCGAAAATTCAAAAATTAAATACAATTTAAACAGTGTGAAGTCCACATTTAAACATCCAGGTGGCACGAATCTGAGCTATTCACTTGAAAAAATTCCAATTTTATCTTGATTGACTAGACACTCGTCGTTTTAAAAAATCTGTAAATATAGGATAGAAAAAAATTCAATTTTATCTTGATTGACTATACAATCATTGTTTTAAAAAATCTGTAAATATAGGATATATTTAGCTTATAGATAGCCTACTGGGAACCCTAACAAAAAATTGGTTTATTTTGCATTAGCTGATGCCAATATGGAGTTTGATAAAAGGTCTAATTGAGCATTGCCCGCAACTATAACCTATTACGCAATTACGAAGTTATAATGATCGAAAAATACACTTTAGGTGAGAATTTTTCATCTCAACACTGCACCAAAATCGGAATAATACATATACGACATAGCAATGATTAACTTTATTAAATCTTTTCCATTCTTAATATATATCTTTACAATATTAGTTCCCAAGGGTTCCATTAATATATACAATTTGGTTCTACACTATCACATTACTGTGCCAGTCTTCAAAAGCCAATCCTAATACTTTAAAATAAAAATAAATATGCGAAAATAAATATTTTGTTTGGAGAAGTTATTTTTTGATACAGAAAATTAATATTCAGACATAAATAAATTTGAAATTCAAATTATACACAACCAAGCACATTGAAATTACAACTCAATACTTGTATTCACAAAATTTCTTAGTACTCATCTCTACAAAAATAACCTGACTTCATGGAAAAACAAAAATAACAACCTAACACATCTTTTTTGTAATGAACGAACACAAAATCATCTGATTACAGACGGAAAATACTAAGCATATTCTAAGTTTACTGTATGTATCCAAGTTAGAGCAGCCCTGACATTGGCCAATTTTGCTCTATAGAGAAAACAAGATATCAGTAAGTACTCAGGATAGGTCCTCCTCCCGTATTTGAAATTTTCTTTCTTCGACCTGAACGCGCCTCCTGAAGACAGAGTCAATCTGCCTTCGCACAGCACTTTGGTGGTTAAGCTCAACAGCCACTGGAGTATCTGTAAAATAATATAAATGCATAAAGTGATTATGACCAATCTATACATTTTGGTTTCATTCTTCCTCTATTGCACTTTCTAGGTAATGCAGCTGTGCAAATATAATGTCATAAAGATTCAAATTGAATTATAGTAATTACAAATATATTAGCTCAATTGAAAATTCTATTGATTGAATTTGATTTGAAAGTTTGAGAGATTTAATTTTGATGTACATGGGTTGCATGTTGTCAGACTCACAAACTTTCAAGCATTTGGCAAGATCCACAATACCATGTTCATCTAACTTTGGTTTGGTTCATATGCTGTTCTGTTCAGATGTTTACCCATTTCACCAAATATAAAAAAATTAGTATGTCACTCACTTCTGTGCTTGATGGTACTTTCACTAAACCAGGTTTCAACCATGAACTAGGTGCCCATAAAAACAGCTGACATACATTGGCAGCTATCTCAGGATCAATGCGCTATAAAAAAATATACTGTTAAAATACATAGCCTAAGGAAACGTGACTGAGAAATTTTAGATTATAATGAAGATAGACAACAAGGTGACCACAGAAGTAGAGGATTTCTAGAAGTAATTCATTAAAACATCATTTGAATAATTCCTAAATACATACGGACACATACGTGACAATTTTTACCTTAAAGTATACCCTTTTTGTTAGTTCTTGATTTCCTCTAACTGATACTGCTAAGAACAAAATCAAGTGGAGACACATTCAGCTACCTGTGAGTTAACTGATTATGACAGACTGCTCAAAAAAAAAGAAAGACCGACAGATGCATTTGCTGCAACCAATAATTTTTTAGAAGTTGAAATATTAATTTTTGAGAAGATATACATATGTTCTTATCCTATAATAATATACCTAACCTCATTTTCTTAAGGCTTGAGTCTCTTAAGTTGCAATCATCATGCAGCAACCGAAATTGAGAACGCAACAAAAACTAGTGTGTCTGCCAATTTCTAAACAAGATACAGAACAAGGTATTTGATACCCAACTTAATAATCAAAGAACTATGATTGGTAGTTTAATAACATTGTGAAATGAAATGCAGATGGTATCAACACTGATCAATCGAAAAGGAAGACTTCTTCACCCTGCACGACTAACTCATTGGAGACTAAAGTTCTTTCCCATCTCCTTTCTCGCGTATTCATTCAAGTCTGATCATAGGAATAAACATTTAACATCGTAGAGTAACGTATCACGCCACATACACTTTTGCACACAACATATTATAAATTTGATGATAACGTTAAGATTATACAATCATATTCTCCTGCATAGAAGTATCACAGCCTACCTTATTTGGTCTGCGAGTTAAACATGCCCCAATCAGTTTCCTAATGACAAATGGTACGTCTTCGGGCAACTCAGGCAATTCGCTCTCCTTGTAGTCCGCGCTCTTCAACATCTTAATACATTTTTTAGCATAGAATGGATTCGGTAATCCAAAAATTTCATAAGCGATCGCGCCAGCGGCCCACAGATCGGACTTTGAGTAGTTTAGAATGCTGAAGGTGCCTGGTTGCTGGTTTACTATCTCTGGTGCCATCAATGCAGCATTGCCGCCTATAAATAGTAAATACATGGTAAAGGTAAAACAAATCAACTCAAAAATAAAAATAAGACATATTAGTTAGTAACATTTTAAGAAGATAGACATTTCGCAGTATGTTTTATTCTGTAGCTTCCCACCCATTCCAAAAACTCTAATAAATGGCCTCAAATCGACTGACTATGCACTTCCAACATAATTGTATAAGTTCAAAAATAAATATTTTAATTGGAGGTCGGGGCTGCTGGCGATCTCGTATCTTGAAAATTTTTAAAATATAAAAAAATCTCAAAACTTCCCCAATCTCCAATATTTCCAAACTTACTGCATAAGGGCCAAAATTATAGATATAAAATACAATCAGGCTAATTTTAAGCTCTTAAGTTTATGCTTGAAAAATTTGATTATGGGCAAAGTAGAATCACAAGTGAAAATTTCAGAGACGCTATTTTCATTATTACCGTTTACAAAATGACTTTCCTCATATGGTCGGGTTTACCTATGCCAAACACTAGCAATTACTATACAAATCGCATAATAAATTTGGTTTTCAATGTATATATGTTATTATTTACCACATGCAGTATTCAATTCCATTCCCAAAATTAAATGCTCATTCATATGTCTTGCATATTTATATCAATTCCTTAAGATGATCTAACATATTTCCTGATTCTTCCTACAAGTATTTGGAATATGTAGATACAAATTAACTCACCCTTATCTATCTCATAGCTGGTGTAGGGCAGCATGAGCCCGTTGTCCCTATCAGACAAACAGCAACCAAAATCGCTAATGACGAGGACCGGCGCTTCAGGCTCTGCCATATCCAGTAACAGGTTGTCAGATTTCAGATCGCGATGGGCTATCCCGTGAGAAGCTAAATGGGCTATACCTTCAAGCAGCTGAGTGAACAGTAAGATCGAAGTACGGATGGACGGGCGGACGGATGACAGATAATCCTGTAGGCTGGTCTCGTATCTACATGAAAAATCGAATGTTTACTTTTTGAGCTTTATTGGATGAAAAATACAAATTGGTTGTGAAATGTGGAGAAAGACATAATGTGTTCAACAATACTCGGTGAAGCAATTTTATTTTGGAAATTCATGCTCCATAAATTAAATTTACCCAGATTACTTGTCAACTAACTAACTAGATCCTATCATGGATACAAAACTAGAGCTCTCAAATCTAGCATACTATTTATCCTGTCTAGCTATTTTTCTTTAAAATTATTTTTTTCAATTCGTGTGTCTTAGGGGAAGTATTTTTTGCCGACTGCATTTACACTCCTGTTGAGGGAAACCCCTACAAAACCTTAATCATTGCCGTCAAAATTTCCTTAAGATATTTCATGTGATATGATATTTCAAGAGTAACAACCTAGAATAAATAGATGGAAACTTATACTAGTGTATCTATAAAAATTGAGTTTAAAAGATCAGTCTGTTCATTTACTACAATTAAATCAGGGTTTCGCAAATATTTTTGAATCTCTAATGTTTCCATGAAGTCATGTATTTTATTACAAGTATGAAGTACACTCATTCTATTTTAGTTGCCAACTTTATGATTAGTATTAGTGTTTGGCAAAATTTACAGACTTCATGTGCCTTCTGTAATGCTGTTTTATATAGGTCAAACAGCTAGACCATTTTCAACAAGGTACAGAGAACATATAAGTGCGTCCAAAAACCACCATCCAGAAAGATCAAATTTTGCCGAACACTTACTAGATACTAATCATAATGTTGGCAACGAAAATAGAATGAGTGTACATCATACTTGTAATAAAATACATGATTTAAATATCATTAGAGATTCAAAAATATCTGCGAAATCTTGATTTCATTATAGTAACTGAACACTGATCTTATAAATTCAATTTTTATTCATACACTACTATAAGTTTCCATCTATTTGTATTCTAGGTACTCTTGACATATCTTAAGTTATAGAATGTAGCATGATGAATGAAATAGCTTAAGGAATAAAATATTTCAAAACATGAAATATCTTAAGAAATAGAATAGCTTATCAAATGAAATATCTTAAAGACATTTTGACGGCGATGGTTAAGGTCTTGTAGGGGTTTCCCTTAACACTAGTGTAAATGCAGTCACCAAAGAATATTTCCCGAGACAGACACAAGTAAAGAAAAAAAATTAATAACAAAATAGCTAGACAGGATAAATAGTACGCTAGATTTGAGAGCTCTAGTTTTTTATCCATGATGGGATCTAGTTAGTTAGTTGGCAAGTAATCTGGGTAGCCTTGTTAGCAGTCAAATCTGACAGTTTGACGATGATTTAAACATAAATCGAAACGGGTCACTGAAAGAAAAAGTTTTTTTTGTGAAACTGTGTGTTAATTAAACAATCTTTTTATCTATATCATTTGATCAATATATGTGGAAGTTAATAACTCACTATCTTAAATTCCCTGAACATATTTTCAACAGTTATATTGTCACTATGAATAATGTAATTTAATTTTTTCGATCTGCCAAATCAATGTGATTTTTTTTTCAATGAGGTGTTTTTCTTTATTTGATCTATCTTACCTTTTCATAAGAAGAAATAGAGACATATTCCTGCCCTCTCCTTCTGGATGGAGTCTTTTCGGCAATGCTGCCGGGTATAGGCCTCTACAATCCTCCAATTCAGGAATATAATCAGTAAACACTGAAAATATGGCAACAATGTTTGGATGTTGAGGAAGATGCCTATGTCTTCTGGACAATCTAGAAAGTGATTTTCAATTAAAGTCCTGCAGTTCATATTCTGATGCTATTATGTTCATGTACTTTAGCAGTATAAACTTCACATTCGTGCATCAAAGATGATGTTACTGTTAGTAATGCCATTAAACTATCAGGTATCTATAGTTGAATATCAAATAGTTTGAATTCATTTCATACATTGTACAAGTACATCAGTTGTAACTGCTAAATATGAAAACTTACCCAATTTCCCAATCTGTAACACCAACATTACTATAGTACACTCTGGCAGGAACTGTTTCCCTGTACATAGCATTCAAAATGGCTAAAGCATTTGATTGTATGTCATAGTTAAACATCATTTTCAGAGCAAGAGGGAATTCGTTAATATCATCGCTATCTGTGGTTACCAATTTATGTAAAATAGGTTTTTCTTCCTCAGCTTGAGATTCGTTCCGTTTTTCGTTGAATTTAGCCGCGTATACCACAGCATTTGCACCCTTGGCAATTGGTTTCCCAAAAGAAAGGTCGCTCAATGTGACTGGAGCATTTTCGAATCGTGTCTCATCTATATCTGCATCTTTGTGGTTCCATTTCAATTTCGATATAGCTTCCTGAAATGATTTCGTGAACATGAAACTATATTTATTAAAATCAAAAAATCAAATGCATTTTAATTGTAAATGGACATGATTACCTTCACCTAATAACATAATAGAATGAATACACCCTCAAATACTATTGTTATTTCAAATAATATTTAGACTGTATTGATTGCCAAATATTGTGAAAATACTAGTTCAAACTTAATGAAATGAGAAAAATATTTTCTAATTGAATAGAAAAAAAACATTTTTTTGCATGCTGCACACCCTAACATCAATTTCCACAATGTTTTGAATTCAAAATCATAGCTCTTACCAGAACTGTACTAGAACAGCTAATTCTATCTAACCATGAATGAGGATATTTCATATGGTCATTGCAGCAATATATTTTTACAGCTTAAGTTACAGATATAAATAATACTATTTCATTATATTCTACAAATAGAACATAAATAATGAAACAGTATCTCAAAATGGAATACTTTCTGAATGAACTTACCCTAATTTCCCAACAAACACCCTCTAATTCGTCTTCCTTGGTTAGAATGCCAGTCCCTGATGCCAAACTTACACCAACCAGAGCAAAAAATGGGCCAGAATCTCCATATAAAATCCTGTAAAATGCATATAACATGATAAGCTAAGCACTTTCTATAGTTTTCTTAACATACCAATAAGTGGTGGTATTATGAAAATAGTCCTGATTAGTGGTCAAGATAAGATGAATCATACTCTCAGATATTTGAGAATAAAAGGCACAAACTTTTATTATTGTTCTCTCTGAATCACCGGCCTCCTTGTTATTTTATGTAGATATGAGATGTGCCAAACTTGGGCCAACTATGAAGCCCATAAAGAAACAATGTTTGCTTACTTTTAATCACACAGAAATCACTAATGAAAATATAAGTATAACAAAGTCAAAAGCATTATTCAATTATCCAAAACTTTTACAAAATACTTCTTAGACTGAATTAAATAAAATTATATCAGGGTTAAAATAAAAATATATACATAAAACACAAAAATCAGGGCATTGTTTGTAGAAATATGCAAAATTTCACAGTAGATGGCCTTAGCTAATGATATTCAAAGATAGATGCTCTGAATGAATCAGAAATTTTTCAGCCTCTTTGCTGCATCTTGTCAGTTGCCCCATAGATACCAAAACAAAATTTATAAAATTATGATGATGAATTCTACTCACAATAATTAATCAGGCAATCTGAGCAACTAGGGTTAAATCCATTTAGAAGCATGTATCCATTTATTTTAACATGTGGGAAAAAGAATAAGATTTTTACAGCCTTCTTTGCCTTTTTTATCTGTCCATCACAGATACTATATCAAGATAACAATCTTAGAAAAATGTGCTATTATAGGATACTGTATTGCAGAATATTCAATAGAAACACACAGACCTGCTTATAGATTATTGGTATTGACATAGTTTAAACCCATATCAAAATCTATATAAGTGTAAATCTATATAAGTAAAAAAACTGCAATTGTGGCAATGCTGTGAAGCAACCTTTAAGTCAATTGCTGGCAGCAAAAAGCACACAAGATCAAAAAAATGTATGATTCACTCAATGACCAACTGACTTCTTACCAGTGAAGTATTTTATTGAAAAACATGCTGCTATTTGAAACATTTAAAACTACAATATCTAAGGAAGGAAGTGGACAAATAGCATATCAAATTATTCAAACCACCATTTTCAAGATCTCACAGCAAAATACTTGATGTTCAGAATCAGCCTATAGTTGAAAACAATATTATTAATCACTTCTACCTAGAATGAAAGGTGTTTTTCATGGGTTATCAATATTCTGTCCCCAGTGCTCATTTTTTAAGATCTTGGATCAATTTTTTCACAAATTAATGATAGAGCAAGTTTATGTAGATTGTAGATGCTCTTACTTGGTGAAACTCTTCCATCATGTAGATAAAAAGTTTAGTTCTATGCTCATGGGAAGCCTGTTTTTCATTTTTTTTATAGAAAATTTCAGATTTTGTCACAAGACATCTGGGTAGAAGTCCCTCTTATGTATGCCTATATTTATTTGCAAGATCTAATTATATGCCTGATACATTAATGATTATTGTAGTATTGAGAATATGGAACTTTACTTATCCTCATATAATATAGTAAGGCAATATTTTCTCACTGAATTTACTTTTTTGCAAGAGCATAACAAGTGTGAAAAAAGTACCAGCTGATCATTTGACATCAACAAAACACTTTCAGTTAATTAGCTGATTATATTTTCATGGTTATGAAGATACATATAACAATTGGTCAAGATTTAAAACTTAGTTATGTCATATGATGATTTTGTTATAGGCAACCATATTATTTAACATATAAAAGTTGTAGTAAGTGAAAATTCTATTCTATACCTTTTAGCTGCTCTTTTCCTCAGATCAGCAGCAAGGCTGTTTGTGACTCTGTTGAGCACATTATCAATGAGGATCCTTCTGGCTTGCAGCCCAATTTGTACACCAACATTCCTCAAACCAGAGGGGTTAGGCACAATACGATTGTCGAAGACCTTCGCAGGCTTCGAGGAGGCTTGTTGTACAGCATTAATCTTGAGAGCGATATTTCTAGACACGACGGCTTCTGTCTTGCGTATCTGTCGCACCAACGCCTTACCATGTTTGAATAGCTGAGTGCTGAATGCCCTGACCGACATTTTGCAATTTCAGCACGCTTTAAGCCCCGAGGGGCAGCCTGACCACTGCCGACAAACTCTCACCGGGTTAGGAGAAATGCGCAGCGATTAAAATCATGTGAAATTCGCACTTAGCATCGCACTTTGGCATTACTTGTGTCGTCTCAATTTTATGACGTTTATTGGAATTACTGAACAAAACAATTATTTTTGGCGATGATCACAAAACACCAAATGACAGATGATTGAAATTGACACTGTTAATCCATTAGCAGAAAACAGCTAAGCGGAAGAAGCATAACTAGGCACAGCATGTATCTTGACTAATGGTTCATTTACATTTGGCAATTATAGTGACGGAAAGTCAGTGAATTTTTTGACGGAATATTCTATATGTTGTACATAAAATACCAAAGGTTTTCTCCACAACCTGCTATCTCGTGATGAAAGTAAATTGAATATCATTTTTTGATTGTTAATGATCCGGTATAAGGCCTAAGAAGATTTTTTTCTTGATGCAAATGCATCGTCACCAATATTGTTCTTGGACTTCAATTCACTCATCAAATTTATTTGCAATTGAAGTGACCGCACCTCATCACATCACTTGAAACCATTTTCTTTTTACCATTAAAACAAGTAAACCAGAAAATGTGTAAACAAAAAATGACGGCAAGTTTTCTGGTGGCAAGTAGTTTCTAACACTGAACTTGTCGAATGTAAATGAACCTCAAGATGCACTGCGAATTATCTTGTGTGACCCTAACCAAACCTAATCAAAGAAAAAGTTACATTTTCAAATGAGGTATTGACCATAAACGTATCAAACTACAGTGTAACATACATCATTTTCCAAAAATAACGATTGTGATATCAGCATTATATACTGTATTACGATACATTGCTCTGTTATAAGACAAAAAATGTTGTATTTCTGAGATGGCAAGTAATTAAAGAATATTTGTTTATCAAAACGGAAATACATCACTCAATATTGAACAGTTCATGATAGTCTACATATTGTTTTAAAACAAACTAATCCTGGAGACAAATAGATTAAAATTTGTATCAGTTTAGTTTCAGAATTTAATCATTATAATTTTTCATGTGAAAAAGATTTGCCTAAGCAGGCAGAGTGGTTTTAAAGTTTGCTTCATAAACATATGTGGTGTACCTAGTGTATAGTATCAATTATTAGCCAGCTAAAGCACGACTAGCTACATGGTATGCTCAAAACATTTGTACTGCTGGAAATATTCGACATGAAAAGATTTTGTAATTAACGCGCAGTTTCACAGATAAAACTCTCTCTTACAATGACGCGTTTTGATTTATATTAAAATCATCGTGGGACTGTCCGATTTAATTTTAAATCGAAACGCGTCACTGAAAGAAAAAGAGTTTTATTTGTGATCTGTATTATAAGAACATAATATTTTAATCTGCATGATCACCAATTGAGAGCATCTACAATCTATCTGTTTCGTTCCATTTTTCATGTTTTGTAGGTCTCTCTACTGTGCTTGCGCTTTGAGGACTTGTTGAAAGCATACATCAAAAACAGCTGATTATCAAATTTATATAACCTCAAATACATGCAACTTTTTGAAAATTAATCTATTTTAGTTCTTAATATTATTAAACGAATGAGTGCCATAATAAATGTCATCAAAAACATCTTGCATAATATGCTGCAATTATTCTGGTTTGGAAAAAAAACAATAACTAATAGTTTAAGCATTTATGTAAAGACAAGTGGAGGTAGTACAATATCTGTGGATCTAGACCCAACGTGGGACATTAAAAACGTTAAGGAGATCGTGGCTCCAAAGTTGGGGCTCGAACCCGGCGAAGTCAAGATAATTTTTGCCGGCAAAGAACTAGGGGATAACATAACTATATCAGTATGTTTCAAATAGATATGAGTAGTGCATATAGTTAATGTTCTAAAAATAATGAGATAGGTTTTGCTATCTGATTTTGAATGTGTTGAGTGTAGAGGTATCTTACAATAGCTGGTTGTTAAGCAGCTTCACAAAATGCAATAAATTTAAATGGGACCAGTTCGAACAGTTCTGTCACACTGTACAACAATAGTTTTAAAATATGTGATAACCAGAGATTAATGTTGATTGATTAAGGACCCACAATATATGTTTTAAATGATTTGATGAGTTATCAGAACAATGATTTAGTTCAATCTACATAAAATTGTTGATGTTTGATTTAACATATTTTACTTATAATTATATCACATTTGTTTTAAGGTTTTATTACACTTTTATTAAGAAATCAAGATTACAAATATTATTTGACTAACCAATAAACAGGCTGTAGAATGGATTTAAGAATTGTTTTGATTTGCCTGTGATAAAAAAATATACTTGATTATATTATATAATATACCTACATATAATGACTAGTTAGATTTGTGCCTCTTCATGAAGTTTTAAACTCGGCAAGATTACATGTGATCAAACTAAACCATTAACTGACTAAAATTTTAACTAAATCATTTATGCTTGATTGAGTGCTGCTGTCCTAAGAGCACATTCAATATAAATGTGTGTGTGTAATTTCCACTGTTTATATTTGAGGGCTTTTAAATGGATATTAAAAAGTTGTGTAATTTACACACAGTTTCACAAATTACACAACTTTTTATCTACATCATGGAAGAGTTTCACCAAGTAAGAGCATCTAAAATCTACATGGATAACAAATATCAATTGCACTCTTAACATAGGTTTCGATATGTTATGTTAATTGTTTAAATGATGAAGCTAAAGAGAGCTTGTTCTTCAAGATTTTCCTAAAACTACTTCTACTTTTTGTTTTAAGGAATGTGATTTAGGTCAAAGGAGCATCTTACATGCAGTAAAAGTGAAAAGTAGAACAAAACTGTCCCAATCAAGGCATAGTTTCATCGATGAAGATGAAGAACAGGGAAGCAAACCTTTGTGTGAAACATTATCTGATACAATGTTCTCTAATGATGATAGTTCAAGGAATACTTCTAATGCTGAAGATGATTCTCCTACTACAAGTAAGGACTTGTTAGTCTTTCATCTTTATTGATCCCTGCTGATGATTGAAATCATTTATGACCAATAAAAGAAGATTGGCTGCATCTGTAACACATTAAAATTATTTCATTCATCATATGTGGTTTCAATTAAAAGCCAGAACTTAAGTAAAATGAATCAAGAAGAAAACAATAGTATAAACTTCAGATAATACATGAACACAGTATTAAGCTTCTCTATTATAATTGATTTGTTTGTCAAAATTTACGCATAGAAGATGATTGAATGAATAAATTCACAGTAGCAATAAAAGCTTCAAGATTTGTGTAACTTCTGTCAATTCTTGGTACTTTTTGCACATAACTTGAACCATATTGTAAATGCTGTATGGCTTGTTTCTAAAAGCTAATTTGATGTTCTTTAAACAAAGGCTGTAGAAATACCTTAACTGTCAAACTATTTTTTTTTATTTGTACAATTTGATAATTCACTATGAGAGTTGCGACTTAATCATTATATGAAATACCTATGTACAATCTGAGAAATTACTTGCTTTTTTTCAGAAAGTGCTGGAAAAGTACACTTCTATGTCTTCTGTCCTAGTTGTAGGGCATTAAAATATGGAAAGTTGAGGGTTAGATGTCATTTTTGCAAGAGTGGTGCTTTTACTGTACATTCGGATCCTCAAAATTGGAATGATGTTCTTAGTCCTAGACAAATCACTGGCTTATGTGAAAACAGTCCTGAACTTTGTGCAAATGTATGTATGTCTACAATAATATTTTTATAACTAGATAATATCATTCAGTGATGATGTAAAGTGTATGTGAAATTGTTGCTTTAAATGAATGAAATGTCAACGAAACAGCATTTCTGATTGTATTTTAACATGACTAATTTGATAATTAATTCATAAATAGATTATCCCAAACCATGTGTAAAGTTCTCAGCAAATTTCTCAGTATCTTTTGGGTCTATATATGTATTAATTTTATTTTTGTTTGTACCAAATAGCTGCTAAATAACAGAGAGCCAACATATGCAGAGTTTTATTTCAAATGCTCAGAACATACCTCATTGGGTGAGCAAGATCAGGCTGTGCCACTGTATTTGATCAGGCCCAATTTGAGAAATATACCATGTTTAGCTTGTGCAGATGTGAGGTAAATATTTATAACATTTGATATAACCATTAATGCATCCAAAATCAGTAATTACTAGAATTCTTCAACAATAAAAATCAAAATAACTTTTTAGCGACCCAGTATTCGTTTTTCCTTGCCCAGATGGACATGTAACTTGCCTTGACTGTTTCCGACAATACTGCATAACAAAACTGAGTGAAAGACAGTTTTGGCAGCATCCAGAGTATGGATATACTCTGGCTTGTCCAGCTGGCTGTGCAGATTCTTTCATCAAAGAAATCCACCACTTCAAGCTGCTAACTGAGAATCAGGTTATTCTGAGTATTTTTTAGGATAGATAGTATCTTGATATATAATTTTGAAGGTTGATTTGAAAAATTGCTTGATTATTATAGAAAGTGCCTGAAGCAGTTATTTGTGATACCTACTTCAATAGTAAATGGATCCAAAAATAGCAGAAAAAACCTATAACACTTTAGGAAAAGTGAAAACACCTATATTCATATGAATAAAAATATAGTTAACATTCAAGTTTATTAAACGCACAATGTCATAAAATAAAATATATTTCATTATAATGGGGATTTTTAATGTCTTGTTCTATACATTTTTCAGAGTGGAACTTTAAATGACTTGCGTGAACCTATTCATAGGTAATAACACTAATAAATGATTGATTGATTGATATTCACATACAACACAAAATATACACCTGTTTTTAAAGTTATTTTTGATCTTCATGGGTATATTTGCATATAGATATTTTCAAAACAGTAACATTGACTTAGTTTAATCAGGTTTCATGTCAACATTCTATTTGCTACTTGCACTCTTTCAGCTGGATTTACTGCATATATATAAAATAATATTGAGTTTATAATAATTTATTATTAAAATTAAATTCCATTCGTTTTTAGTATGCTCAATATCAACGTTTCGGAACTGAAGAATTCGTCCTTAGATCTGGAGGAGTGTTGTGTCCTCAGCCAGGATGTGGTATGGGAATTTTAGTAGATCCAGATTGTACAAAAATCACATGTGTCAACGGTTGTGGGGTATGGATTATAAAATATCTAAATTAAAATAAAAATTCTTTTTATTTGATAATATTCAAAATTTCAGAAATCAGAAGACATTGGACAGTTGGATTGCTATTTCACTTATGGTAAAGAGTATCCATACTAAGTATAAATGTACCAAACAATGCTAACTTTTGTTATTCAAAATGTAGATGGAGATAGCGTGAATTTTGTTACTTCGTACCTAATTGTCGATATAATTTGTGTTCCACAACATTTTGATTCGTGTGATATTTTCAAGTGTCTTCATGTAAACAGTTGATCCTTTTGAGGTTATTTATATACTCTTCTGCCAATGTGTTTTTCTCCGTGGCTGGTCCTAATTGGTCTAGCCGGTTATTCCTGTGTTATACCAAAATTGTTGATCAGCTTGTGAATCCACCTTTCAAGTTGAACCAGAAAGATACAAAAATATATCAATATGATCTACATATACAAGTCTTGGAAGGTTCTGTAAAGATGCGGGAGTTGTGTATCAATCTGATTCAGAACCTGGCAATCCAAACGGCAAATTTGACGTGTCGAGTGTGGCAAAAATCGAATTAGCGAGTGGGTTGTAGTGTTGGATGAGGCATTTGTATTGTATCTTCAAAAACGATAGATAAGAATTCTTCCCCTCCCCAGACAACCTGGCACAGATCATTTCTATCAATATTAAATAACCTTTTTTGTCTTTGAAATAAAATTGGCCCCTAGACAATAACAGTTTGGAATAATTTGCAACAGTCTCCGTATTTGGCTAAACAACGATTACATCGCGGCAAGGCTCGATAGCATCAGTCATCTGATTATAAATTCTAAAGTGTGTCTTTCTGTAACTTGTTATTTGTTTGTAGTATGTTTTCTGTCGGAATTGTCTGCAAGGCTACCATATAGGAGAATGCGATGCCGTAGAAAATGAATTGAAAGATAACGAAGGAAGTTGTTCTTATAGCGTGGATCCTGCCAGAGTCGCTGAGGCTCGATGGGATGAAGCATCCAAAGTAGCTATCAAGGTGCTGACAAAACCCTGTCCCAAGTGTAGAACACCAACAGAAAGAGATGGTGAGCTTTTTAACTCTACATTATTACAGTTATTATATGAACAGAAATACTTATAAGAATGTCTTTACATTTTTAGACTTTGTTGTTCATATTAAAACCTAGATGTAATTGTTTTATTTTTATTTTGTTTAATATACTTTTAATTGCAATACTAATAAAAGTGATTCAAATATTTCCAGGAGGTTGTATGCATATGATATGTACAAGAGCAGGTTGCTCGTTCCATTGGTGTTGGGTATGCCAAAGCGATTGGACTCGAGACTGTATGGGAAGTCACTGGTTTGGATAATTACTGTATATATCTATTTCTGTCTATTGATATTGTTTTTTTTTGAGTTGATACACACTTTGTTGAATAATTATTTTGTTATACTTATAACATGTAATTTATTTTTCTGAGAGTTTTAAACTTAATACTGCAAGGTTTTTTAGTACCGATGGTACTATAATGTATCATTATTCATAAGGAGGTTTACTCTGACAAATGTTCTTTTCGCCTTAAACACAATAAAGATTAATAATATTTTTTTATCCACACATAGTCCACATTGCTTTCCCAGCCGAGTTTAATATATTTCGTATCTTTGTTTTAATGTACCTAACAGACTTATTGTGTGACTGTCTCCGTAATTCATCTTGCTAATGCTTGACGATTAGGACATTTACTAACGTATCCACCGCAGTCTTAGCAATGCAATGTATTCAGCTCATATGGTAAATCTGTCACAGGATGGAGAGAACCAAGATGTGTTTGCTTCAAAACAAAGGCATGACATTAACTTACTCATCAACAGTGTATGAATCCGGAATTGTCGATAATAAATCACAATATATACTGGAATAAATTAAGCATATTTTATTTTATTAACTATATAACCATCATCATCAGTATATCTCAAAGTTTTACTTGCTACCAATATCCATTCTGTACATTTTACTCGTTCTACTGAAATCATGGTTGGTCTTACAACTATCCAATATTACAGGAATAAATCCCACATCTGTTTGAACGAAAGTTGGCTGTGACAGATCTGCGATATCGTTCTTGTTTTCCACATAATTATTTATTGTCGCATAGGGGAATGTGTCTCCATCTTCTGTCATGAAGTTCAACACCTGTAATTGTTATATCGTATTTTTTATACTATTTCGCTCCAAGTTCCAATCGAATCGGAAAATCATAATCCAGAGTGTTCCCATGTCTTATAAAGTACGACAAATATGGATAAGGCAGGCATTTGAAAAAATATTTAATGAAGAAATGTTAACTTTATTACTAATGTATCGTTAAATCCGAGATTTCGTGTTGGCTGCCTTTCCAGCCAAGGCCTCACAACGGCATTAAATGTGCGCCGAGGATTCTTCCTCTTCGCCACAGCGTACACACGCTAGGTCATTAGCACGCTAAGTCCATGGAGGTGACGTCAATTTGTTATAGCCAATCATGTAACTCACTAATATTATCGTGTCTTCTATGGAGATAGAGACGGAATTGTCCGTTCCTATCAAAAAGGCGCATGATAAATTTTTGTGCTCAGACGGAGATACTTTCCTATCTCAAAGGGTACTGTTTTTGAATGTACTCCTCTGTTGTCATCATGCGGCTACCACTGAAGTCGGTTCAGGATCCGAAAGTTTCCCACTTGACCTCGCTGTCAAAAGTGGTATGATAGTATTGATGTAAATGAGGCCCGATGTTTTGCTGCAATATCGTCAAGAGTCTCCCTACACTGTGAGATGAGTACTGTCATGAGTAGTAATAAACTACATTTTGTTCTTGAGAAATTTAGCAGATATGAGTTATTTTCTATATTCTATCGGAATAGTTAATGGAAAAAATAGCTAGTTTGAATTACATTGTACTCTGGAAAGTTCTGGAAGTATTTCTGAATATACTCCTTTTGATATGTAACGTTGTTTGTGATCAGATCTGGAGATGTGCAGAAATTGGTGCAGGATAGAGGCAGGTGGAAGGAACTTTTCAGGGAGTAGTCCATGGGATTATTATCTGATGAAGCTGGAACCTGAAATACAAAAGTAAAATGTACTAGGAGATTTTAGAGTTGCAGGTCATAATTTTCCAAGATAAAATGTTGTATAGTATTCAACCTTTAAAACCTGCCCTACTAAACTAATGAATTACAGAGAAATATATTATAACCGTGTCAGTCAAATAACGGAAATAATCTTACAAAAATTACACTGATTGGGCCAAAGTGGCAAGACTTGTTGTTCGTGAGGTCTAATTCATAAGTATAAAATTGAAATAGAATGTAGGAAATGTCTTAATAAGGAAAAAGTAAAAAACATTGTATGAGCTAAATAATAATATATTTTTCAGACCGAAGATATCACTTTGATATGGCTTAAACACATTAAAATAACGATAGGTGTCAAACAGATGATAATGGATCAATCAGGTCACTAAGATCAATATACAAATGCTGATTATTCTCCACCATCTGTCTGAGTTGAACAATTTTGTATTTTACATGCTGGTTCATTGCTACTATGTTGTATCCTATAACAAACTTTCCTGAGAATAGTATAAAGCTTCCTCCAAAAACATTTCAGCTTCCTCCCATCAACTGAACTTTGAAGTGAATTTCATTTTTTTAATGCTGATGTATACACAATAATCAAGACTGCAAGCAGAGGCGGATTTACAAATGTGCTGCCTATAGACTGAACAAAATCTATTTCATATTTCGTACAATACGAAAAATGAGTAATTAAATAGGGAATACGCAGCCGTCCGGCCCACTACCGAATTGCTACTCGGCTTTTATTAGGTCGGACAAAAGTCCACCTTTGAATGTGTATACAATAGGTAAAGTTTTCAAAATTCTGGATGTGATTGCCAATATTTTAGTTTTTCTTATAATCCCGCTACTTCCCTGAATAAAAGCAGATTACTGTACACTTTTTAGATCACTGTGCTGAATTCGATCGCCCGAATTTATGAGCATTACTCAAAAAAGCTTTGTACTATTCAATATTTTTTACTAATTTCATCATTTCGGATTGCTTCTAAAAGATCCTAAACACAACATACAATATAATATGGAATATGTTATTTAACTTTAATATTTGTACAATGTCATTCAGATGTTTGATCGTCTCTTTAATCATTGCCTAGCTATCTCTATCTCATAATCACAATGTAAAAAAATGCTGAGTCTACACATGCATTTGAATGTCAAACTCTATACAGTTACTTTCGAATGTCTATTCTGGATTTGTTAAGGAAATGCGCGTAATGTCAATAATAATTATAAAATATGTATTCTCATGACCGTTATCGCTTTCCCTCCTTTCCGCATAGTAGTTAGTGACAAAGTTGTTACTATCGAAGAAGAGATTTTCCAGTGCCCTCCATTTTTCCTGATAAACGCGAAATATATAGCATATTTTCTGTTAATAAAACCTACAGGATGTGGGAAGAGCGGTCTAAGGTACAAAAGTTTTCAGAGCTATAGTATGGATCGACTTTTATATCTAGTCTCATGGACTCTCAATATTTTGATGGAAATGATTTGAAAGCAATGCGGTTGGTTGAAACCAAAATCGGATATTGATATTTTTATGACTGCTTACGTGCTCAGTACTGCTGACTATCGCCAAAGTTCCTGTCAGTGGCGAGACTGAAAGGGTACATAGTTCTATGTAGCGTTATATTTCTTCAATACACAAATCATGCTCCTCCCCAAATTTGATCAAAAACAGACAGACAGCAAACAGTTAGATAGACAGATATGTAGATAGGACAGTTAGTTTCTATAAGCATGAATATTTTTGATGCAAAACACTACAGTTATCGTAAAATAAGGCCTCTCTTCAAGTGATAGGTGGCAAAGTAATGGGCATAAATGCTTAGATTCGAATCCAAACAAGATTATGCCTGTTCTGGTTGTCGCGTTGATAGTATATGCTGAGACAGCTCACCGCTATGCCAGTATGATACATTTTCACCTACGAAAATCCAGATTAGCCATACAGATCAAGAAATTGTAAAAGTAGAAAATTGGAACTTGATACGTGAAATCAAAAGCATTGATTGTGATAAAGATGATATGCATAGATGAAACAGAAAGCACATGCAGGTCATCTCTTTTTCACTTGCCATTTTAATGATTTTTGTTGCACGGTTAGATGTTAGGTTTCACCTGTCCAATTTTAAAATTTCCTTTATTCTATATGAAGGTTCATTAAAATTCGCCCTCTGTGCTTTTTCTTGTAATGAAAGGTGGTTTGGATAAATAATCAACAGTATTTTATCCAAGACACGCTTCGCCATGTATAATAGCACAAATTACAGATTCAATAATTTTTTTAAACTTCATGTCGTATTACCACAATCCAATCAAAACCTATATCTAACTATCTATCTATTTTGATCAATTCTCGACCACGAAATAAATATTGAATTAGATATTATTTTTGAGCACATACATAAAGAGTGACAACTTGCTTATGTAGAATCAAATTCAGTAACTATAAATTAATTGTATATTTATTTGGTTCATTAATTGGAATATTCTAATGATAATTCCATCTAATTTCAGAGAATATAAATTAATTTAATGGAATTCAGAATAAGAAGGTGTTATACATATTAATGCGATGTAGGAATATTATTTTGTACTTTCAATTTTTAGGAAGACTAATTTAGAACAAAGTAAATGTATAATAAATTATTCATTTTCTATAATCGCAAAAATAGTAGTCTAAATTCTGCCGAAATATCCAGAATAATTGTAGTAAGCATTCGTTGGACACCTTTTGCTAACATATTATCTGAAACATAATTATAATATATCATATTCGAAACACTTTTCTGCATCACCTGACGAGGCAGATTGAATAACTTTGTGGAAAATTATCTTGAAAGTATTCAACTTAACGCATCATTTGGATCAATGATTACATCAAAAATAGGTTCTGCTGGTTTTGAAATTCGCCTACACATTTGTTACAAAATGTTTTATATCAAACGCGGAAAGTATGGGATAGTTATTAATATCTGTAACACCTTTAAATTTCTTCAGCGAAGACTTTGGGAAGATTTAGAATATGTCGCTATAGATTTTTCTCGTTTATGTCGTTCATTCACTTCAACAAGAAGAGATACTTGTCCACCATATGGCTTCAATCTCCTAGATAAAATTGGGAAGCTCTAAATATATATCTTGAATTATTTGTATGATCTTGTAAATTTTGATCTACTAAGGCACAACCTTACTTAAACCTATAATGTAGGGTCCTTCACAAGAAGTATCATTAGAAAATTTTGTATCCTTAAATCATGTATACATGTTGTTCCACTACCAAACCAATGTCCTTGCAGGAACTGAGAGTAAAAAGACGAATTTGAATCATACATTGTATTCGAAATTATCTCGACAACGAGAGACACCAAACATAGTTTCTATGACAAGTTTTACATTCACATAAAGTTGCTGTAATTTTTACAGCAATTTTTACGAATAAGTCTCAAATCTATGAGACTTTACTTTTTTGATCGTCTGAATAAAAAATAAAATTTAGAAGTATCTGAATGATTGAAGAGTTTCACCAAGTAAGAATTTCATATTGGATTACAGCTGGCAGCTAAAGAAGGTTTCTTAAATTTCGGACAGAAACACTCACTGGTAGGGGAGATACGGCATCCTCTACCACGTTAGGATTTGAATGCAGTGCTGTTCTCAAGCCTGTGTGAAACTTGTCATCTAAATCATCTATGCCACACTAATGCTCTTTTTTATTTGTTCAATCATATGAGCCATTTTTCCTCTGGACAGTGGTAGTGTAATTCCGATTCGTCTTTACACACAACGAAGTTTTGCAAATGATTGTATACCTATTACATTTGTTGTATTTGATTGCTGACTGACTCCAAAGGACCAAAGAGAAAAACATTCTCTCTTCAACTGTCATTTCAAATGGAACTCGAACACATACAGGGAATTTTCCAATGAATACTACTTGCCAGCGAACCCCCTTATGAATATACACATGAATATACACTTTTAGCACATTTTGAACTAAATTACTCTTAAGATCATACATTTTATTCGCAAAGCAGTTTATATGATCTTTATTTTTCTTTTATAATATGTCTCAATAGACGATTCGGGTACATTAGAACAGCACTTGTTTCCACTTTACGATTACATTGGCTAACACTTTGATACACATGATACGATATACACTGGTATTTGTCGATTTATGAATATATCAGCACAACAGGCGATAGTGCGGATTGTATGACTGTCTAACTATCGATAAACTTCACCCTATATTAGAAGAAATCGATAATTACGTATAATCTGAGGCCGACTTACTAGTTCTTTCCAAGCCCTTCATAGCTTCCTCCAGGAAAGAAATTTTGAAGCAGCTCAATAATTATGAAGTTTAATTGCCACTTATATATATTTACCTAATATACAATATATCTTAGGACTAAGCTGCTATATGTAAAACAAATGAAAATATTAGCACTATGATAATATATCACATTTTAGAGATCTAGTGAACTCACTAAAAAAATTATTAGAATGACTATTAGTTTGATTTAAAATAAAGAACCTATTTACAAATTTGACTAAATTTTTGTACAGGATATATTCCGTTTTGGATAAACTATCTTTTAATATACATCAAAATTGGTAAAATCAACAAAACAAACCAATTTGTTGGTCCCAAATAATATGCCTGAAGAAGAATCTGTTGATTTTACGTAAAATAACATCTAATACAGTCCTTGCAAAGGCACAATATACATATTTTTTCATAAACCTAAGCAGCTTTTCCATAGTTGAAGATATAAACGTAACAAAATTTTGAATTTTGTTAAAGTGATTAAATTATTGTTTTAGAAAAGCCACCTCCATAAGTACTAACTTAAGGGAAAACCACATCTAGATAGCACAGACCGTCGTCTTTAAAATATCCATGTTAGGTAGCTGACAATACAGAAAATAAAATAATTAACTATTGAATGGGCGAGTGCATGAAAGTGTTGTCACATTCGCTACTTTGTTGTAAATGAATGTGTTATGTATTAATGCGTCTCTGTACCTTGTTTTTTAGGCAACAATACACAATTATAAAGATTTTAGATGATGCTTTCGAGAATCGATAAAATCGTTGATTACTCAAAATAAACATTCCGTATCATAACACCTTCATTCACTTGCTCCTTTGATTATGAATAATATTTTACAGCCATACTTTAATGTCTCTTTTAATTATTCCTTAATTTAAATACTCCAATATAAAAGATATTTCCAGTTTTTCTACCTCTTCATTTTTTTTCTGCACAGCTGTTGATTTAATTACGCATATGTAGACATGTTCTCAGGACAATACATACTTGAAAAGTTGTAATGGAGCAATGTTTCCAAAGCCAAGAAACCTTGAACACATTCTCCAATCGATGATATTGTGCTATATCTTTGTAGTTATTTTATTGTTCATGAGTGTATTATATTATCTATCTCCAGCTCATATTTTTTTAACTTTGTTTCACAGTACTTTTAACTAATATATCTGCATATATTTATATATCCATATGTTTCACAATTTACAAGACATTAATTACTATGTCTACACCAAATTATGTAGTCAATTAAAATAACAATATTTTCAGAAATAACTGAAATAGGTGTCACGACACTATACAATAGTTTGCGAGCTGATCTTTCAGTCAAAAGAGCTTATGTAGTATGGTGATAAAGTAAAAAGTTTGAAATCAAATAGCTATCATTTATCAGACTGCACATTTCATCCAATAAGCATTCACATAGATTAATCAAAAAAGTATTTCAAATGATCTTTTACATGAGGTAATTGATTTCATACTTTTTATTAGCATATTTTGTATCAGTGATAGCACATTATTTTGTTAAGGACAGCACTACCCCCTCACGTTCAAGCTCAAATCTCCTCGAGGTCGCCAAAGGTGAAACAAAATGTTCGCGTATACATTTCCTAAGTCATCAAGATATCACACCTTTCCTTCCATGAATCTAATGCTGTAAATATATTCTCTATATATGCTTGGCAGATTGTAGATCATCAGCCAACTCACGGTTGAGGTTAAACGTCGGTGTCACAACAGATAAATCGGACTGTATATGCGTTTTTGCTATTGTGTCACAGTGTTGTTAACAAAATGTTACCCTTACCTTTCCCCATTTATCTATCAACTTTTCAAAACCGAGTTTCCTCGAGCCAATTTAATATTTAATCCTTGAGTTTTTGAGGTAGATAGTCCGTTACAAAACTATGTGCTTCTTGTAGTTTCGTCGCCAGAAATACCAAGTATAGCTTAAAAAGGTGTTATTATACAGAGTTTGAAGTTTTACGCCATTTGAGGTATAACAAAAAACTAATCATTGAGTAAAATACATAAAAAAATCTACTTGCAAAATTGCATTGGAAAACTAGAATCAAACAAAGTAACATTATATACTCAAATATAATTTGGCATTCATTTTTAGGAAATCCACCCATAGATAGAATTTTGGCAAGGTCGAAATCAAATTCAGTATATAGTTTCTCCTTCAACCTCACAGTTGAAACTCCGACGTATCGTCGACGTTATAGAACAACTCAGTCAAATGGGCAGCAGGTTGACTCTGAAATCTCCCACCTCTCTGTGTACCACCAAAGGCCTCGTTAAAGTCCGGCAATGGTCGGCAACGTTCGGCAGTCGCAGCACCGCCTCCTATCGATGAAGAAGTTGGTCGCTTGGTCAGGTAGGCGGAGCTTGAGGATAAAGAGCGCGAGTGCTGCTGACAGACACGAAATGTATAAGGACAGGGCTCACTGTTGTATAAATAGATAAATTAATCTTCGCTAGAATGAGCATTTAAGTTTTAATGTCCAATTTGTTTCATTTTGTGGGCATGATATTATGTAGAATGTTGATTTTCACGTGACGGACAAATTAAAATTACAATATTTATATACACACATACACACTTACAAGTCTTAGGAATATAAGGGTTATATCTTTCAGCTACGAACATACGCAATATATTTATGAGAAATATTATACCTGAATATGCTACTAACGTACAAAAAGGTTATTAATAGAAAAATGAGATTTGTTTAAGTATTTTCAAACTAATTTTTCGACATTGTGATAGAATCTACTTTATGCAGATAACAAAAATATCTCTCAGTTAGTCACTAGCTTGAATGAAAGAAAAGGTGAAATCAATATTTTGTGGGTCAATCAGGCCAATATATTACCTTAATACTTAAAATCAATGTGAGCTTACGCATATTCGCAAATGTCTATGAAACGTTTCAAACACATAAAAAAGCAACTTTGCCTGGAAGCCGCTTACCTTCTTAACTTTGATATCATCAGTTTTCTCTCCATGCTGAGATATTGAACTTTGATTATATATTCTGAGGTATTCTTCTTCGCTTTGTTGTATGTTATTATCCGTCAATGGCTGCATTGTAGTATCCAAACACTGAAAACATAAATAAAATAATGTTAAATGAAGCACAATCAATGCTTATCATTGATAATAGTATCTTAATACTATCACGTACACTAGAAGATACCGCATTTATTCTCTCACCTGTCTCTGATGTTCATCTCCAAATTCCGTCCCTTTACCCGCCTCTTGCGCTTGCGTTAATGCGATTGGTTGAGGCTCGATATCGGGTGGCACGTTCTCATTCGAGTGGGGCGGGGTCATCGAGACACTGCTTAGAGGCGGAGTTATTGGTACGCCAGCACCTTGATGATGAAATGGGGGAGTGATAGGCATCGAATGAGGTGGACTCAAGCCGTTTAGTGCCTGAAGAGGCGTCTGGCTGCTCTCCAAGAGCGGACTGGGAATGCTGAGTGGCGGAGAAGGTTGATGGTGATGATGAGAGGCCATCTGGGAATGGTGATATGGCATTTCAGATACCATATAGCCCGGCATTCCTAGAACAACCAGAAAAATATAATTAGATTTTGCTATGCATTAAACTATGGCTGTCCGCAATATTCGGTCAGATCTTTGTTATGCTATTTAGGGTTAAAAAATGAACAGTTTCTGGTGTCAGAGATTTTTAGGTGGGTTCAGAATTTCCCATGTACCCTTTAAAAAAAACTAAGCAATATTCAAAAATAAAGTGATACTATTCATAAATTCATAGCATTGTACATCCAAAAAACTGCAACTACATACTAAATAGATCTGAGATTCAAGAAACTCTACATTTCTATCGCAATAGGTGAAGTACATGAAGAAATAAATCAAGATACCTACATTAAAAACCTTAACCTGATTTTTAAATATTCTTCTGTGGTCACAAGAATTTGTCGCACTTAAGATAATCCGATTTCAGGCTTAAGGTTTTATCATGTCTAAGTCATCGAGGTCCACTACACTCAGTTTCTCTAGTCTATTGTTTCTTTGTCGACCGTTTTGTGACTATTTTTAAGTCATTTGATATCACAACTGCTTCGCTTTCAATGAACTTTGTAGAGGACTGTGATGAAGATCTACAATGATGCTCGGCGAAGTAAAGACAATGAAAAACAAATCCTATCGAAACTTTTCGAAACATCATAGTGTTAAGAATTACGCTTCATATGAATCAAATTAATCTGTACGATTCTGTTTCATTTGTTACTAATATATGTATTTTATTCAGTTTTGGGTCATACCAGCTAAAAGATAATCTGACCAGAAATTATAACTCTACCTGTAACATTTCTTGCTCTCATGTCTTCGTGGTAGTTGTGCCACATATCAGTGTGCTCTTGGAGTTGGGCGAGGGGGTTGGCCTGAAACAGAGCGTGTGAGATATCCACCTACAAGTAGGTATTGATTGAACAGAATATCAAATATATTTCATAAATGCCGTGTGTCCATTAAAACTGCTAGGCACTCGAACCGGCTATGAAACTAATGTAATTTTGCATCGATTTCCTGTGCTTTGTTGGAAACGATGCCAGTGTTTTGCACGGCTTAATCAAACTATAGAATGTTTATCAAATCACCAATTGTGCAGGTTTTATATTGGAATTGTTGCATGAAAATCTGAAACTAATGGAGCTATACTGATAGTACATGCTGTACTATTTTTCAGTAAAAATGAGTTTGACGTAGAATTGCAAAGCGTTCATAATATTTGTTTGCTCATCGTGTCGGAATTCCATCCTTAGTATCCTTCACTCCACATCAACAACAAATTATCTGTAAAATAACTACATAAAAATTAAAAAAAAATTCTAGTGGCATAAACTATATATTGTGGATTGTATCAGGTTTAAAGTATATAATCGTATTACATTCTCACACTGACTTTCTGATTTTTCTGTCACGGTTTTTGGCTTCAGCTACCTTACAACTCTCATCATAACTAATTAACTAGTTCTCAAATAATGCATATTAACGAAGACACTTAAATCTGGCAGGTAACCAAATATAATATCCTGAGCAAAAGCTATTATTATTTTCCAGTTGGAAACGATATAATCAGCTCTAATGATCATAATACAGGCCAGTTATAAATGTGTAATAGCGCGCGAGTGGTTGGAGAATTTAATAAATACTACCCCTAATTGCCGTTACGAATTCAGTCGACAACTTGTTGCTTCCCGCACACTGACAAAAGAAATTGAAATTGAATAGAGGTGGGTGAAGTCCTCTGCTTGTCACACAAGTCAAAATGAGCTGTTACTTCAGCTGCTCAAATGGTTTTTCTTTTGCTTAATCTACATGATTCAGAATTTGTTTGCTATGCCAAAAACTCATTTGTTGTATCCGTGCTAAATTGGATATCTCGTGACGATGCTTGCTTTAGGTTTTTTCCGCTAAAAGATTTAATGGATTTGTTGAGATTTGTATAGCTAGTAGTTGAAACATTTTTCAAAACCAAAACTACCGTTTCTACTGTATTGAATTATATCCTTTCAATCTCTCAGTAGATCGAGTTTTGTTAGTTATGCTTCAAGAGTATAATTAATATTTTCCAAAAATAGTGATGCGCCCAAGATGATTAACGTTTCCTCACGGTTTTTTCTTGAATCCAAACAGAAAGGAACTTCTGCTACTGTTGTATGTAGTATTTATCAATTTGCATCACTCTAAATCCTTTTATTTCACAATATGCATTAATCATTCAAAATTTTTTTTCTAATCAAGAAATTTTTCTTCGGAAATATAGTTTATCACCACATTAATCCAGTAATAAGGCGAAAAACTACCTTATTTTTTTATGAGCAGTTACACTGCGTTTCGTTCCATTCTTTGTGCTTTATTTTGTCCACCTTAGAATATTTTCTGTCAATGAAAGAGATCAATGAATTTATCAAAATGGCCGATATTTTTTATCGAAACTACTGAAGGCTCGAAAAATCGTCCACGCAGTGTGAAAATTTGAAAATTTTGATAAAACCTACCATTTTCGGATCCCTTTCAGGGCACAAGCTCCCGATCTGGTGAGAAGCATGTCCATCAAAATATCCCACATGGGAAATTTATCCTCTCGGAATCAGAATAATAATTGATCAGACAAAGAACACAGAAATACTGAATCTCTTTTGTAGTATATTCGGATGTAATGGCCCATCATTGCGTTAAGTCAAATTGATATAATTTTTACAATGACTATGAGCCTAGAATTTGATTTGGTGCGATTATGATAAGGTATTTTTCACAGCTGGATTGATCACCGGGTGCATCGACATAGGGTAGTGGATTAACGAAGAATATGATAAATTATTTGATTGCTTTGAAACTCTACTATTGTTTTATACTAAATTCGACATTCCAATGGACACTTTTTTGTACATATGAAATAAGCTTTAGTTCGTAAAATAATGGGAATGATAACACATAAGATGTCATGATTGTCAGATCTATCATAAACTCAAAATCTCTCCGTAATAGTTAATTTAGATTAGGGTTCATGACTTATTCGAAATGTTGGGTTAGTTTTTTTAGCCGAATTGATAAGAGGAATGAGATAAATCCTAAAGTAAGACACGTCATGAATTTCTGCCGTTACACATATCTTTGTCTTTCAGAAATGACTGGAAAATTTCAATAACACCTGAGGAAAACTCAGAACTGAGCTCATATATGATCAGGTCGTCACGATTCTGTCAATTGTATAACAACTTATTGTTTATTTACCTGGTAGTAACCTGCCGGTGCTGCAGACATCGGCCTATGCATATCAGCTTCTTGCATTTTGGCGTATCCATTCGGGAAGCAATTCGGATTTGTGGTAGCACTCATGGGAGACTGAAAAAATAATAATTGAAATGCAACCTCATATCTAGAAGTAGTGTAAATAATTAATATGTGAAACTAAAAGTACCCGTCCAAAAATCATTTCATTTATTTGTATCACTAGCGGCGGACTACGACTAGTCCCGCCAGGATGTGTCGACATCTCCCGTTAAGGCGAAATATCACAGTGCGTGCATTGGCGAGAGTCGACGCTCAACCGGGGATTTCCCTCCCAGACGCCAAGAGATTCCAGCTTGACTGAATCCTTGAGCGTGGAACGTCCGTGCACGCGTTTCCTCTAAACCGCGTTTGATTCCGACAATCGGATTGGACCATCCGCGCCGACCGAGGATCACAAAAGTGACCCTATTCCACAGAGAATCGCTGGCCAAATCTGAAATGAGGCTTGCTAGTTCACACATAGAGGAATTGAATTTGCAGAAAAAAGGATAGATTTTTTTTAATTCCGTTTCGAATATCTATAATATGATATACATAAAATAATATTTTATCTCATGAGGAGATATTCGCAAACATTTGCTTAATTGAATTAGATTCAGTGTAGGTGCCCATTTCTGTCTGCATTAGTAGTAGTTCTTAGAATTAGTTATGCTTGAGAGATGGAATCATATCTAAATATAAATATTCTAGCCACCGTAACTCCTCAACCGTCATTTGTATTGCCTTGTTTTGTCCTTTTCATATGTACAATGAGATCCCAAATTATAAATATAGCAATGCGATACACTCTGGCCCGTATATTCTTAATTTGTCTCCCAAGAAATTGATTATGCGGTAGTCAACTTCCCCGTTACCGAACATCCCTTGGCAAGAATATGCGTCTCTGGCATCGGTATCGAGCGACCTTTCTCACACTTCTAGCGTCCTTCTCAGTTTGCCGCCCACGCTGGCCGTTATCCGACAACGGGCGGCAGGGAATCGGTTTGCCGCGTACCCAGAAAGATTCCAAGACAGACGCTGCTAATCCACCATAGTCCAAGGAATACATACCCTTATTGGCATGCATAGGCATGTGCGGAGGTAGTACGGTATATTTTTAGATATTGTTCCTCAATCTAGGGTTAAAAGGTCAAAAATTCTTCGAGAAATTCGTCAACGGCTGAAATTCTAATGCACTCCATTAGTATGATATGAAACATTTATGAATGTAATTTGATATTTTTGCCTTTATTAATCATGCGGGAAGAGTCAAATGTCGAGGAGACTGTTGAGATGGAGACCATCTCTGGAGTACTGCTCGCATGTGTGGTGATGCTCCCCAAAGCACTCCCTGAAGCTTCTGGATACAATCCAGAAGCGAGCAATACGGCTAGTGGATGCGCCTGACCTTACATACGACCTAACATCGAAGAAGGGTGCATCCTCAGCAGGTCGAGCTTATAATGCCACGTTCTTTTGTAGAACCTCAGCGTTGTGAAATACCAGGGACAGTGTTCCCCGATGGTTACAATCTACAGCATTTTGAGGTCAATGTGAATAGAAATTTATCCTCGCGCTGTGCTTATGAAGCGCAATATGCTATCTGCCTTTGCGTGAGGTTATCTATAAATACAAAGTCTTTGGTATAAGGAACAGATTTCTAAGGAATGCCGTTGACAGTAAATATATAGTAGGTATATCCATCTGCCATCATAAATAAGGAATGACTTCTGAGAAAACTATCTGCATAGGATGGTGCCAGTCCATTTCCAATGTGCACTTTTTGAAAGTTTCTGAACCAACGTTGTTTGTTATTGACAGGTAGAAAAAATACAGAATCCATGCGTGCGTGCGGATCCATAGTGTGAGAAATATCCTTAGCAAAAATGAATGAATTATCGATAAATAATAACATAAAACAAATATTTTTAGATTAAAATTTGCAATAGTGGCATCGTATTGTCAAAAAAACACAACTTAATGTAAATATAGATAAAAGGTTGATATTTTTCAAATATCTGTATATGAGTATTTCATATAATAATGAATCAATGATTCTTAAATTATAAAAGTTATATTAAATATGGAGCATTCATCATTTACGGAGTAACAATCCATAATTGAATTTAAATAAATGTACATTCGTGAAGAGTGCTCTCAAGGATGTAAAATAAAATACTGCACCCAGAAAATTGATCTAACTAATGGAATACTCTAAAACTGTAACTATTCAGATGTTGCAATTAGTTATGATTACATTTAGGATGGCATTTCAAAAATTAATATTTTTTTAAATATGAATTTTTCAGAAACTATTAAAACAACTCAGGTTGAGTGCCTTAACAAATAGTGGAACATGCATTAGTAAGCTGTCTAACTTCGGTGATTCAAATGTAAATAGAGAATAATTATCATCTCAAGTTTCAGCACATTTCCCAAACATGAAAAGGTCAAATTGATGAATATATACTTAAAATATAATCTGAACTTTATTTTGAACCACAAGAAGGTTCGTTTGTCACGATTATCTAATTAGGTGGTTAAAATATTTAATATGTCTATTTTAACAATGGAATGGGGTGGGGCGTACAACAATTATTTCTCATTATTAGCAACCTTACAAATAAGAATATCGAAAATAATACATAAAAATACTTTCATAGTTGACAAAAATCCACTAAATATTGAGCAATTGTACAACCTGGAATCATTAATGTATCATTACAAAAATTTAAAACTCAAATACATACATTCAAAAAGTATTACCAGAAATAGAAATATAATAATACCGAGAAGTAATAAAAGAGTTAGTGATAAATAACACAAAACTGATAATGTAAATGTTTGACTCTTTATGTCTAACATTAAAACTATTTTATGTAGTTTTCTTTTAGTTTTTTTAATTAGTTTTAAGTTATGTACACCAGTCCGCGTACAGAGATTTGTTTCTCTCTGCGGTTACATTGTATCGCTAACAATGTAAATATATTGATATGAATAAATAAATAAATAACACAATTAAGATACTACCATAGCATTTGAGATTAATTTTAGCTTATCACGGATACCTTGAATTGAATTGACTCATCTGATCCGATTGAGAAGACGCACCCCGCATCATTGTTTTAGTTGAGAGATTTGCTTGAGACACTTTGTATACAAGTAAGTCATACTAAGGAAAAGTTCAATCTGTCTGTCCGTGTGATCTCGAATAGTTTCTTAGTTGACGTTCGTAGCCTTCATTGCGCTTCCGGCGCGGTGTGACGCCCAGCGTTGCGGTGCTCTGCAAGGACGCGTCGTCAAGGCAACAGAGACCGCTCCGTATCGACGCCGCCGTCGCCGTAGACGCTAAAGGGCACTAACGGCCTACGGGGCCGCTTGAAGAAGTTTCACCTTCCGCGCGAAAGTGGAATAGTACCTTGGTGATGTTTACCAATTCATATTTTAAGTATATTAATTGACATAACAGTGAAATATCTAAACCAATTAGAAAGGAGATGCTGGTATTTTTGCGAATAGCAGCTATTTCACTGAACTTAATACAACATTAATAGTATATTAATGTAGACCTGACATTTTTTATATTGAATCAAGTTCATTATACGTGTGAATACTTCTATTTATCTTAGTTTTTTCAATAAATAACAATTCCCCCTTATTAATTAATTTCCGAATTTATACAGGGGGTCGTTGAATAGCCTTTTTTGGATATCAAGCAAAGGCCACTACACGTTTTCCTTATCCTATGTGAAGCTATTCTAGGACTGGTTTAGTGGCCAAATCTTTCCTTGCGACACAATTCCGCATCAACAAGACCTGATGTATCTATGTTCTCTACAGCGACACAGTACCCGATGTTATCTTATAAGCACTTATTGTGTTGATTGTGAGTCTTGCTATTAGAACAAAGAGTTATTCATTTCCTAGGCCTCTTCTTTTTCTGGATACAAGGTAAATAAGACATAGTTGCATAAATCCTCGCCTAGAAAAGCGTAGTGTGTCCCCAAAGAGTCTGGTTCTGGGTCCAAACACCCCGCCACATGCCGCCCCTTAGTCAGTTAGCCGCACGTAAGCTTCAACTTATCTCTTATTGGATACTGCATCATAAATATGCAGTAGAATCTGAGTCTGGGAGGACTTCCAAGTGTAGGAGATAATGTTCTTTTTGCATCTTTGACAAGATAGGAGTATGCCCTTTAACTGAATGCGTAAACGTAAAACACACAGATATCCTTGACTCCATATTTGCAAAACAGTTATCCTAGCATTACCTGAACCACTAGACTCAGCAGAAAGATATTCAGCAGTGCCTCAAAAGGAGCTGTTCTCACTGTGCTCTCGTTATATTAACACAGGAAAACCGCTGAATCTTATCAAGCTTGGCTTTGGCTGTTTCTAGACTGACTCCTGATATTGTGACAGGGTCACAAAAGGAGTCATACACTAAAGCAAGGTCTCATGACATTGTCTTGTAGAGCCATTAGATCAATTATTAATTCTGTAAGCCTATAATGACTTTCGAGCTTTGCTAGTCAAGTGCTCTTAAGACATTTTTTCTGTTCGTAAGTTTGTCAGGTTTGGCGACCCAGACACCAGACAACGCTAAGGAAAGAGGATTAGGGAAAGAAAGGAGCAAAGGCAAGGAAAGAAGAGGATCTTTTAATACAGGATGCAGTCCGGCATTAATAAGATCCAATTCGTTGTGGCCTGAAGCATCCAATTTTGAGCATGTTTCGTTATAATAGATTGAATTCTGGTTCTAAATTCTTGATCTAACTTTTTGCACAGGGAGAATCGCAGCCTTGCATCCTTGCGAACTTGCTCGACTATGTAGTCCACTGATTGGCGAAACAGAGGGTTGCTGTGTGATTTCGCTTGATTATATAGTCGCTGAGCCTGTTGGTGAATGAATTTATGAAGTACGGGATGTCCAAGTCTCGTTTGACGGTGCAAATGATACCGAGATGCCTGACAGAATTGTCCCATGGTACACAAGCTTCGTTCACTGAGATTTCTTCGTACGATAGGTTGCCTGCGTTGCTTCCAAATCAGTATACAATCCAGGGTGATACATATTTTATTTTACTGAAATTCTACCGATTTGTGACAACGTTGTGAGATTTTGGAATATATCGTCGGAATTCATTGTCAGACAGTCGATACGTCGTGCGATGTGTGTAACGGCTCTATACCCTGTGCTCTATGCGAAACGTGGCTGATCAAGGCGCGCGGCGCACGCATACCCTACAGGGTGATTGATTAACCACCTAATCTACAGCAAGAGGGGCTTCTCTCTACGGTCACGATTCGCGCCATGCAATATGACAATAGAGTTATACAGGGCGCACACGTATGGGATTTGTAGTAATTTCAAGGAACGTCACATGGACTTCATAAAATATATGTATAACATAATGTGGCGGATTTTATATGACTTACGCGATGCACTGTACGTCAGGGCCCGAGAGCTGTGGACCCACAGAAGTTAAATACTATAGCTAAGAATATGTAGTGTATTTTATTTATTTATATAGTTATTTCAATTCTGAATTCGGATTTATTTTCCATTGAATTTGTTTTAATTTTTTACGGCTGTTAGTAATATCAAATAATAAAAAACACACCCTTATCGCCACTCCTTAAGAACCTTGAGAAAACTAATTAATAATACAAATGCAGTAACTAAAAACTAAAACGTGATTCCATAATACACAGACAATATGAAGAAATAATTCAATAGAACAATAGCTAGATATGGTAAAGAGAATATTAGATTTTAGATATTTAGTTTTAAACTCATTATAGGAATTAGTTAACAATCATCCTGGGTATCCATTGTAAGCAGTCAATTTGATAGTTCGACGATGCTTTAAAAATTAAAGCAAAACACATACAGTTATGAGACGTTATTCGTAGAACCTTTTACAATAATCACAAAAATATTATCTCAATACGTATATTGTCTAGCACTCTTTTCTAACCATATCTCAAACACTACCAAACCTATTTAAACTGTAACGTTATCATTCGCTGTTGTTGGAAATTTGTAGACAACGTAGTTGTTCTAAATCTTGTGTTTCAGACTTTCAATTGTCTATATAATTTAGATTTAGAGTATCACGACGTTTCAATTGTCTTACTATCTTCAGTCGGTGTTCCTTGATTATTACTTGTAGCGGTCCCTTTGTTACTCCAACCTATATATATTTTGCCCCATTCGCGCGGTACGTATATACCACGAAGATTTAGCAGTGGATCATGCTACATCCAAAACCTAATAACGCTTTGTAAGGAAAATAAGTATATATTTAGAAAATTTCCGAAAGACATCCGCACCTTTGGAATGCCTATGGTTTTTTGATCATTGCTCCGTTTGATTTTGAAAGAATCTAGTCAAGGTGTTTCTCTTCTCGTATGTAATGATAAGTATATGGTTTTCAATATGAATTCAGTTTACATAACAAAAATATATATTAGATCTTCTGTTCTATCGGTTTGTTCGTCATATGGTTTCTTATTTAAATGCCTCCAATATCTGGTTAGTGAAACCAGCTGATTCACAGATTTTTATAGATGCAACTAAAAATTAAACTGTGTTTGTCTTTATGGGTTATTCATATTTTTTACTGGCCGCTGATTGAAACTACATACGTATAGCTGTTTATTCTTCGCAGCATCCAGTAAGAATATAAGATGTACCAGACATACTATTTCGCTTTTGAATAACAGCCAGAACAAATTTAGAGCACCACTAGTTGCTGGAATATTCAGTCGTGAACATGACTGAATTCACTTTTATTTCGAGTGAACAACTTCCACCCCGTAAGGTAAAAGAGCCCCGTGTGTCAGTCTACTGACACAGTTCCCGCATGCACGACAACTAATCGATCAGGAAGTCGTCGGTTCTAATTGGCATTGGTCAAACTTTGTGTATATACGTCTATCAGAAGTTAAGGGAGTTGGAGTAGGTATCGTGGTGAAAAGAAAGGGTTAAAGCATACCGGTATCGATTATTATTGATATCGCTATCATACATATACCACGAAAATATCTAGCAGCATACACAAAGAGCTTAGCTACGCATCTGAGGGTCAATGTTAGCGTTCTAAGGTGTTAGGAACATTGAGTTTGAAAGACGTCAATGGACATTGCCAATTATTGTCGCGATCCTTGGTAGCTGGTATTAAATCCGTACGTCGAATGAGTATATGGATATAAAAGGTACTTGCTCAGCCTACGATCTACGAGTATACCATATCTGTTACTGTTTTTATGTCAATCAAAGATGAAAATCTGCACTTGATATCGATTTGCTCAATGAAACTGGCTTTGATAAATATTCTCAAAGAATCATGTTACTACATTGGAAATTAATAATTCACGGAATGGATTTTGAAAGTAGTATTTTGTAATACCAATGTAAAAAGCTGGTGGCTTATAAAATGATAAATCGAAGCAAAGTTATTAAACAAATGGATTTTACAAAACCTGTTACTAGGTCTTGTTTCTTGTATAGGTACTTTGTGTTGTTTGTGAAATTTCCATTTATTATTTAATGCTTTTGATCTTTGTATATATGCGTTTATTGATGTAGTACAAACATATTTCAATAAACTAATTTACCGCTGAATGTCTGAAATACAGTGATTATTTATATTGGTAATGGGTCTCCAATCAGAAATGAAAAATCGCCACCCTAGAAATGCATGTGGGTTTATACAGCAGTACCTACAGTCACAGGGCAGAAAGATTTCCTATTCAAGAATCTAAGATTTAACCATTTAGGTTGTCGATATATTCACTAGTGAACCGAATGACCTAACTGGTTGAATCCAGTTGAACTAAACCATCTTTCCGATTAGTTGGGGCCAAATAGAATCAAATTCCTGTAGGTACATGAAGACAAGACTTCACATATATACCTACAGGTTTTTGCGTAGCCACTTTTGGTTACAGCCAAATAATATATTTAACTGACGATACGTTTTGTGTGTTTTCCAAAAGTTGAGACACTTATATTTTTCACTCAATTTTTTTTAAAGATTTTTGCCATCCAAGAACACTTTCAACCCACTATACTTTTAGCAGCTGACCTAAATAAAATTTAACGGTTGAGTACAACTGAACCCTATCACTACCAATTCCTAGATTTAGTGTCGACAACTTTCCGTTAAATTTATTAAAATATTATTCGTACTATCTTGAAAAAGGCTGCAGGGGCAGCCGAGATTACAGTTATGCTTCGTAGGTACATCATATTTAATTTGAATATTTGAACGAATGGTAGTATTGAAAATATTATAGTGACAATCACAAGATAAGTTTCAGAAGTTACTGTAAGAACATAATTTCTCCACGTAGAAACACGATATCTGAACGTGAAGTCCAGTGGGGCAATTATATATTGACTGCGTGTTTAAGCACAGTAAACTATGAAGGGGTATGCTATTATTGATGCAAACTGACGATATATATGCCTGAACATGTAGAACAAATCATCTTCGCGATATGAATCGATAACGCCTAGCAACGTCTTCCTCATTTGATGGAAATTAACCTGGTTAGTGTACGCGGAGGACAATAGTTATATTACATGAAAAGCTTCCCCAAAAAATTTTTCTTTCAAACTGTCAAACTTGTGTCGACAATGTTTTGAATAACACTGCATTGAACTACCATTATCTTGAGAATTTTGCGTTCCACAAAGTTTCGATTGGTATGGTAACTTCACAACAAAATTTCAAGAAGTCCAAAGTTATTGAAATCTCGAATGTTGTTTGAATATACAGTGTTCAGTGACTGATATGATCTTCAGTGGAAGTTTTCCGAGATCTAGTTACTGGCCACCAGGATTCGAGCTGTTTACTAATTCCAAAATTATAAAGCCCGAGGGGGGGATTGATAAAGCATTTGCCTAGATTGTGTGATCGATCTCAAACTGCAACAAATTACCCTTTGTATGTTCAACTTATAGTGTTTTTTTAAATATCTATCTTTCTAGATATTTCATTATTCTTCAAAGAGAACGACAAGAAATGTGAACCTGATCATGGTATCTCAAATCAAAATGCTTTGGTGTAACTAGGCCAAATCCATGAACATTTTAGTACCTCCTGAAAACAAATAATGAAGAAAGTTAATTATGCTTATTTTCCTTACCATGATAAGGTGATCATCCCTGTGTGGTCCCTGCACAGTGATAGGGTTACGCGGTTGTACCCAGTCTGCCCTTCTTGCACTTGGTCTTGGCAGCATGACTCCAGGTGCAAGTGGTCGATCTCTGCTGGCCTCGCGCATTGCTTTTCGTAGTCTTGCCTCTTTCGGATTGTACACGTATTCTGCAAATAAAGTTTGATCACCAACATCGTCATCCATCTAGTAAAGTCACTATATGTAGAATTATTTTTGAAAGTCTCTAGAACAAATTTTCACATATTCTTGTTTATTGAAACAAACGTAGTTAATTATTCATAATTCAGGAGTTCATTTCAAGACATCAGAATTACATAGAATAAAATAACGTTCATTCCGTCCATTATGTTTCATTTCTCAACACGTGTTGTTTGCACTTGCCTATTGGCCCTAAATTCCTACTGTACTTTATTTGTTTCTTGATTCCTCCCTATATGCGAATCGTTTGACCTCTGTGCTTCGATTCTTTTAGCTTTTGATTTTCTCATATTAGGAGCCTTTTGAATAGAGGGTATCATAGCTGGGCTGGTCTGGTACAACGACAATACCCATAGTAGCATCACTTATTAACTTATTCAAAACTCGAGTCGTTATAGATATTAATAGGGTGGAAATGCATGAAGAATATATTCCACTTGATTTTAAATGCATCGATGTCGAGCCTGGATCAGGACCCCAATGAAACATAGACTTAAAATTTATTCTGGAAGCAAAAAAATTGAAATTAGGGTTGTGAAACTGCTTGTAAATATTTTTAAGTATTCTATCGTCTAGTTCGTGTTCGGTCTCAATCGCGACGGATTTAGATCCGAAGTCGGTGCAAGCGTTTTCAATGAATGATATGATTCTGCTAAAAACTCCAAAACTAAGTAACTTACATTTCGTTGCTGATACATGTGGTGTAATTGTTAAAACAATTTCCTCATGTCACCTTCAAACTAAACATAAATATACAGTTGAGCAAGAAATCCGTTCTGACACAAACAACTGACTCCACATTTTTGAATAATCCAATCCCTACCTATCGATTGTTAAACAAATCAGGAAATATTTGGTTTTGGTCGGAAGGAAAGAATGTTATCAATTTTTATTGTCCATTCAATGGCATGGCAACTTTACTGCCATCGTTGTTATTACTCTGTGTGCATGAAAAAATGTTTAGAAATTTTTGGTGCGTGCATTATTTATAGTTTATACAGATAGTAGGTTTTATTTACAGCCATGAAACTGCATGGTTTGTATTTTTTATTTCTGTTCAAGGTTGAAGTCGTGAATGGGAATGGAAAACATCGTAAGTGAATATTTGTCAACAAATGATTGTTTACCTCTTCAGTTTCTACTGTACTACATACTGTCTTTAATTTTGAGTTCACGTGCCTCCAATTAGCATAACACAATGTATTTTACATTCAGGTGCAACAAATAGAATACCTTTCACAAATTATGAAAGATTAATTTTTTATTTTTTGGGCCTAGTTTATTAGTGATTCGGATTTTTCATTGCATCATATATAATTTATTCGTTATTAGTGAGTGCATGATTAACCAAACAAAAATAACGTCACGTCAAACTTAAGAAGTCTGTATTTTTAATCATTTAAGCCCATTTTATAAATAAAGTTTATCAAGAAAATATTCTCGTTATTCTGCTCGTGTATTAAAAATTATATTTGAAATTCCTACCTCCAAAGATCACCCATTTATTTTCCTATATTTCCAACTGAGGTAATTGTTCAATATACATTGATGTTAATTCCCAATATGGATAGAATGTGATAATATCTATTCCTTTTTGTTTTTTAGCAAACAGCAAATATACTTAGAAATACCTTCCTAGACAACGTGATAAACAATATTTGTTATATATATATATATATATATATATATATATATATATATACTTCCAAACTCGGTCTGAACGGTGTTACAGAGGTTGGAAGTTATACGTATCATTACAGTGCAATGTTATGGATAACTTCAAACCTCTATAAACTACTTGAATTTGAAGATACATTTATCCCAAAATTAGGAAGGATTGTGAAAAAACATATGTTGTTTCTAGTGGTTTTTATCACCTGTACCTATCAATGCCGTAAAGGCGAGCCAGGTTGAATGACGATGAACGTAAATTACTGTAGTATGTGACTGGCCAAGCTTTTTTTGTGGATGGCTGGAAGTTCTGTCAGTCATATTGTCGAGAAATCTTATTTCAATATTTGGTTGCTGGTTGCTGTACAAAAATTAACGTGAATTTTAGGCATGGGCTTTCTTCGAGTTAACTGTTTGTGGTTTCTCTGCTGAATGGGCACGCTAGTACCCAACATGCGGAATAGAGACCGTCATTTTATCGCGAAAAGAATCTAGGCTCACTTCTGCTGAAATATTCCAGTGCATCCAGCAGATCCAAGAGCTACCGCTAGGTATCGGTAGTGAAATCCGAACTGCTGAATGCAACTTTTGCACCTATACGCCGATATAACTTGTCGACATCGTTAACTATGCCATCGGGCTCCATCCCCCTATTGTAAGAAATGTTAAAGAATCCTGACAACAGCACTGTAAATTCTAAGAACGGGGCGTGGAAATATTCAAGCAGTATCGATAAAATCTATTACGTAACAGCTGTGTATCTCAACATTTTATGTGTTACCTTTGAAATTTAATTTTTGCAACTTCTAGTCTATAGAAAAATGTGCAAATACTTGTTGAAAGCAGAAAGTCGATATTACGTCACATTTTTTGCCCTCTTTCTCTTTTGCTCGCTTCTGGAATACAACTAATATAGACAGGATACTAGAGGCGGAAAAACTCAGGGTACGCGGATGGTCTACCAAGCCAGATCTAGTCTGGGCTTTATAAAGTATGAGGAAGTTGGATTGTGAGACCTGATAGTTTGTTCTGAATTATTATGGTAGTCTTTTTCAGCAGCTATTGCAGAGAATGAGTTTTTGAGAAAAGTAGCGATGGTTGCACGAAAATTCATCATTATATCACGTTAGAAACTGTTCAACCCATCCTCGTATATGAATAGGCAAATACACCTGCATGCTTCAGGTGACCTTCCACCAATCGATTTCGAATTACTAATTATCTTGACTTCCTATTGACTGTACAGGATAATGTATGGTCTGGCGCTAACATCAGGAAAATTATTCAGACAGAAATTGCGTAACTTCAAGCCAAATTTTCACAAATAAAATTATATTTTTGTGTGGCGCGTCTCGATTTGTACTTCAATCATCGTCTAACTATCAGATTTGACTGTCTACAAAGGCTACCCAGGTTGGTTGTCAACTAGCTAACTAGGTCCTATCACGGAGACAAAACTAAATTTGCCAAATCTATCAATCCATTTACCCTATTTAGATGATGCTCTATTATTTTTCTTTTATCTTAGAGATCTTTATCTTTTTTGGAGATTGCGCTTACTCTAGTATTATGATGAATCATATAAAAAACCTTAACCATCGCCGTCAAAATAGAATTAACATATTTGATGTCATGAAGTATTTTATTTCCTAAGATAATGTTTATGCTCTAAGATATTCTATTCCTGAAGTTATTCCATTCTTTTGAAACATAATTCAATAGTAACATAACATAAAGTACAAGTAGAAGGAAATTTATGTGGTGTATCGATAAAAAATATGGTCCCTCAAGACAGAAAAAGATTAAAAAAATTAATATATCAACAGTTAGATAGGATAAATAGATGCCAAATTTGAGAAATCTAGTATTCATGATAGAGCTAGACCCAGCTAGTTAGTTAACCTAGATAGCCAAATGTGATAATGCGACGATGATTTAAATATAATTTTAAGAACAGCACACAAAATTTTGAAAAAGTTGAAACTACAATTATTTTATCTGGATGATGGAGGAGCTTCACAAAGTAAGATCATTTACAATCTACATGATAAGGAAAGTTATGATCATGATGGCTTAATCTTGAAATTCTTAGATGCATTTTGAATGAAAAAGTATATTGCCTGCTTCTATACTTTCTTGTATATCACATAAACGCACTACAAGCGATGTCATGTCCAGTTGTTCAATAAAAATCTTTTAATAGCAAGTGATCATGTACGACAGGATCAAAAAATTTTTACATATTATTACACAACTTAATCGCAGTTACAATGTACTTTTAATAGAAAAAATGTGTGATGAAGAGAATCTCTGTAACTTGAAACTAAGGCGCATCTTACAATAAAAAAAATACGTTACACAAATCACTGGATGGCAAAGAGATGAATTTATTTGTAACACCGCGTAACACAGGCGTAAGGAGTAAAAAAAAATCAAGTTTGTTCATTAATACCATCACTTGAAGAGTTTTCCTAGGCTGAAAACGATAGGTTCGCTCCAAGAAAGAGTCCTCTGGAATTCCGACTTTTATTTAGAATTGCTCCATGCATAAGCGAACTTCCCATCCTAGAAGGGGAACGACTTAGAACCGATTGAGAATTTGGAATATTCATTTCAATTGAAAAGGTATTTACCGTTTTTCGGATTGTAATATTCACAGCAAAAGTCCCTTGTTTCATTTCAACAATATGTTTCACTATCACTATTGAAAGTCTAAGTAATAAATTGAATAATTGATGGTATGCAGATTTTCATGTCATTTTTATATGTAAAGTTGTTAAACAGATTCAGGCTCAACAATTCTGAAAAAATCCTGGAACTATAAAAACAAAACAGAATCAGTTAAGCATTAAGTTCATTCATCGCAGTGAATGTTCCGGATTTTGGATTCGATTTTTTGGAATGCTAAAATGGGTTCGCGCAGACTAAGTGAAGTTCGCAAACGTTCTGAACTATTGTTGGACTTAACCTATCTTCTTCTCATATAAAATTCTGATTTGACCCTGTATATGAATGAACGATCGAGCGCTAGTAGAGATGACGTCGGTGCTACAGCTTCCCCAGACGCTTAACCCAGAAACGAGGAGCAAGGGAGCGAAGCCAGAAGCGCTAGAAAGGGGGCGTATCTGATGCCCCTGCTTGCCTTGCGGCAAATGCCGGCACATCTCTTGAAATGTCAATAGATGCACCATAACGTATTCGTTAAGATGCGCTAAAAATATACATGCTTAGATTGTGAAATATCGAAATCGTCAAAGGCTAGAAATTAGAAGTATCATGATGCCGCAATATTATTAATATTATTGAAAGTTTTGAGCACCCGAGAAAGATAAAAACAAAATGAAGTTTCGTGAAGTTCTGGTAATATCTATTCTTGGGATTTCTCCAGTGCCAAATAAACTTTCTTTTTGGAATTTGAATAGATATAAGCTTAATACTACTGAGAATTTCAGCCTTTACGTACGTAAAATACGTTGAAAACAGTTATATAACCCGTTTTTAGATATTTTTAAGGTATGATTATTGAATATATAGGTTGCGTAGCTGACAAGCTACAGTGTAGTTACCGAATCATGCGACAGAGCAAGTCATGCAGAATATAATGTTTGAATTTACCTCTGACACCTTGTATATTTTTGGTGTAGAACATTTCTTGCAATCGTCAAAATATGTTCATAAATACCTTCCCCAATCGTAGCATAAAAAGATGTCATTGACTTCCAAATACCACACGCTATGAAATCAAAATCAATCAGCATTTTTTGAATGCTACACAAACAGTGAACCTAATTGCTTCTATCAGACTCTTGAAGCAAACAGATGATGAGAGACCGTCTGTCGAGAACCCTGATAAAACGGAAACTTCGGTAGAATAGCAAATGGTAAAGAAGGTGAGGTACTATTTTCGACGACACTTCAAAAGATTTGACTTGGAACAACGTTGAACGGTACTAGCTTAAATCAAAATAATATTTATAATGGCAAAAAAATTTTAAAAAATGTTGTTCATGTAGTAAGTTTCCTATATTTTTTTTAATAGCTAATGCTAATACAAAAGTGTGGGCTTAAATAAAATCCATTCAGTTTCACAAACTTATCAGTTATTTCACGTCGTCGTACTGTACGAACGTAGGTATCCGCTTAAATAGTAAAAATCTATTATCGGCGACAAAATATTAAACCGCAACATATTATATATATAGGTACATGTTAGTGGTGCACATGAGATCCGGATCCTTTTTCAATCCGGATCAGATCCGGATTTGATCAGAATTTTTGTACATGTTTACACAGATACCGGATTGATCCGGACATAATGTTCATATCTGAGATCCGGATCAAAAATCCGGCATCCGAATTCGGGATCCGGGTGTTCATCGTTGCATGTAGCACTTGACTTATATTTAGAACATAAGTACTCCCTAGAAATCTTCTTTGGCAGTAGGACCTTTTTCATTGTTATTTGTTCTCTTGTTAATTTAGCTTCCGTCTTTCGTGAGCTAGACTTGTAAGATGAAAAGTTGTTTCGTGTTTTGTTTTTATGCGGATCGGGGAATTGCTTGCAGTACTTGTGCTTCTACCTGTCATTGTCAAGTTATGATCAAAATGAATCATAAGTTTATATATTACTCATGTGAAGAGGAGTTGCCTGTCTTCGGAAAAAATAGTCACACTGGTATTTTCATATGAAAATAATAATGTTGTTTTTAGATCCACTTAAAATGCATTTGCTATATATTGCTTAATAGGAAATTGATATTTTGTGCTGCAAATAATACTGCTTCTTTTGCATGTCCATACATTACATGTTAATTATTGATACGGATATCGGTTCCGAAATTCGGATCAAGATCAAGGATCCGATATCCGAATCCCATATCCGGAACCGGAAGTATTTTTATCGGTGAAATAACAATTTTTGTAATTATGACTCACTACTTAATGTTAGTTGCAATAGTTTTTCCACATTTACGACTCTCAGAAAAACTTATAACTTATTATTTAACCGAGACAAAAATTTATAAATAAATATGACATTGTAACAGTAAAAAGGGTTGCCAATTTGTTTAAGCGATAAAGAGGGATGCTGTATGGATTGGTGCTAAACTACAACACTTTCGATTTTGAACAAAATGTAACAATTACATAAAAATAATAAAGTTAGTTAATTGTTTTAGGCATTCTTAATAATTAGTACTATCATTACCAAGGTAAAAATATGTTCTGATTTCTATGCAGAAAGTGTCCTAAAAAATTCATCGGCCGCCGACCTAATAATAAAGCCCAATTTTAACTTGTTTTTAACCTGCTACCCTTATATTGGTCACTTTATAAATTCGATCACCCTTCAAACGTTTTACCGATAGACTGTATTAACAGTGTTATTGGACCATTCTAAAGTGATCATGTACGATGAGTGAGTTTAATTCTATCATCTTCATATCTTAGATGCATGCATTCATGTTAGCATATATTTATATCTGTATACCTTGCGGAAGTCCATACCCAGAGGGCTGAGGCCAATGCTGGGGGTCGTAGTAGGGCCCTGTAGGACCTCCATAGTAGTCGTGCCGATACATGTGTGGATGGAAGCCGTAGTCGGGTTGTTGTGGGTACGGAGGCAGCGCGTCATGTTGATGATGGTAGTATTGGTGATGAGGCGAGTGGTAGTACTGCGCCCTACGGAAAAGTATGTGGGTGGAGTAACGAACATTGAAAAAGGAAGTACACGGTATTTTTTCAAATGAATTTGGATGATCAATCAAATATCGTCTTATGAAATTTACAAGATTCTAAACAAAATAATAGTTGAAATTCATACAATCAATTATGAAATGACACAATTTTGTTCATGAGTGTGATTTTTTTAAGTATGAGCGATTGTAGAGTAGCCTACAATAGAAGTTTGAAATTTGCAAGAAAAAATAACCTTCTTCTACTGAGCAGACTATGGCGATATCAGAGCTTGTCACTGTAACCTAACTAGCAGCGTAAATGTCTTGAGCATCATCAATATATGTGATTGAATTGAGTACCTTCAATTTTTCATTACAATCGGGTAAAAATGCTTGAGTTTCAATGTAAAGCGCTATGAGGATTCTTGTATGTTTTTCGGATTTTTTTTTTTGGGATAAGATTAGAAGTTTGTGTTCATAAAATTTTACCATGCTAATTTTATGGCCCTATAATTGTAAACGCATTATATCTATCAAACGTGTCATTTTCCACAAGGAACAAAAAACTAATATTTTTTGTTTCCTTTTGTTTAATGTTGTTAAATGTGCATATTAAGGCAAACTAATGCAGATTGTGAAAAACTCAATAAATTGTTGGACATAGTGCGTTTTGATCCAACAATGAGTATATAATGCTTTTTGTTGTAGCCGATATTGGACATATAGCTCTATGTTGTCGATCTGTTTTTCCACTTACTACAAAATAAAACGCAAAACTGATATACAAAACATAATTTTGCATCAGCTAAACACAGTTTTCAAAAGAATATTCTAGATTATGGACTAAATATTGTCAAATTGTTCTTTATCAGGCCCTTCGCATAGGTTTTCTTGCTCGTTTTTATCTCCCGTTTCTTCTAGAGTTTGGGGAGCAACATTTAAGACATGGCCAAAGAAGAATACAGATGTTAACGGAATTATATTTTCCCAGTCGTTCCCAAATCTTGCTTGGAACAATTTTGCAACATCATGTTTTTTCTCTTCTTTTATCACGTTCACAGATGAGACGTTAGATGGATCTTGTACGGTTATCAGATTTTGACCACGCTTTTACTATTGACATAAAGACTTTTGATTCATCTTTGAAATAAAATGACAGTCCAAGTTTGTTTATTACATCGCAAGATTGATTTTTGCTTACTTTTTGTAAAAATATTCGTTTCATGACGCCTATGCCTTCAATTTGTTTGAATTATGTAAAGCGCCTCCTGATGGCGATGTACCATAATAAGTTTTGATATGATAGCTCTTGAAGACATAATGCGTTTCGCTGTGACCTTCACATCTCACACTCAAATAACTTACGGATATAATGCAATTTGATTAAATCTGGTTTAACAGGCTTATAAAAGAGGTGATAATAAATCTTAAACCATATCAAACTGAATTTTGTCCTCTGGTGGACATAATACACTTTCATAAGTTGCTACAATTGAAGAGGACAAATCTGGCGAAGCATAATTAAAATGAAAAATGCTCGGACATGTTTTTTGCGTATTTTTAATATCCTAGATCATTCAAATTTTGGAGGATGGCGTATTCGAACGTACTCAAACAAAAAATTTTCAGATGGTAGAACATTCCATCATAAAGTGTCAATCAAGTGTCAAGTGTTTATTTTTGCGTGTTAATCATGTTAGTTTCATTTTCCGGCATATCAAAAAATATTACAATTATACAATGATCAGAAAAATCAAGGTTCATTTTTGAGTGAATGACAGATTTAAATGTGTTTAAACGTAGTTGAAGGTATTTGGAGAATCGCAAGTCTTCATTTTTACGTGTTAATCATGTTAGTTTCATTTTTCGGCATATCGAAAAATGTTACAGTTATTCAATGATCAGAAAAATCAAGGTTCATTTTTGAGTGAATCACAGACTTTTAAACGATATTGAAGGTATTTGGAGGATCGCAAACGGTTTTAAAATTGATTTTTTATTATTTTCAGAATCAGTAGTTCTTCTTGAACAGGCAAAAACTATTAAAAAAAAGTTCAAAACTAATTAGCCAGTCTCCACACAATATTATAAGGAATAATGCTATCTTTTTGGTGACAAATGCTTCCTTCTACAGGAACTGATATGCATACTGAACATAATAATGAAATACAAAATTTTGTTTATAAAAAAGGCACTTTCCAAAACCAATCCGTCCAATAAATTCTCTCGTGTTTTGAGCTTGAACAACCTTTGCATTAATCTTGTAGGATACGCCAAAAAACATTTTTTTTTAAGTGAAAATAGACAAGTAAGAAAACTACATACATTTATGTTTCCAAAAAAATCATGCAAATAAAAAGTAGAGTCCAAAACTGTGGCAGTTACATTTTTCACTCTTTCATGTAAAAAAAGTGTTTTGATTATTTGACAATAGAATGATTATTTGACTGACCAATGTCCACGTGGGTAATTTACCTGTAGGGCAGACAATTACAACAATCCATGCTAAATCTGGCAGCCAGATCTAAAACCGCCAATCTCTACGCACTGACCGCATTTCCGCGCGTCGGTTTTCGCGCCAAAAATCTAGCCGTCTCGTTGCGGTCGCGGTCCGATTCGCAGTCGGCCGTAATCGCGGAACAAGTGACTGTGCATGCCGGTCACCGCGCCGCCAACGCTAACTGAGACCGACGTCGGCGTCCGCGTATCGATCAACCGGCCGTCGCGTCGCGACGCGCGAAGGCATCGCCACTCTGCTCAACCTCACCTGCGATGGTGCCGGCAGTGGATGCACTGGCGTCGCTATCGATGGAGGGAAGGAATTAAACTAGAGTTCTCAAATCTAGCATACTATCTATCCTTTGTAGCTATTTTTCTATTAAATTATGTTTTCCTTTGTTGTATCTAATATTTTTTTGAGAACTGCATTTACTCTAGTGTTAAGGGAAGCCCCTACAAAACCTTAAGCATCGCCGTCAAAATGTTCTTATGATATTTCACGTTTTAGGATATTTTATTGCTCAAGCTATTTCATTTTCCTTAATACATTCTATAACTTAGATTACTAAGATATTTCAGGAGTAAGTTAACCTAGAATACAAATAGATGGAAACTTATAGTAGTGTATCGATGAAAATTGAGTTTAAAAGATCAGTCTGTTCATTTACTGCAATGAAGCCAGGGTTTCGCAGATATTTTTGAATCTCTAATGTTAGTTAATGAAGTTTAAATCATGTATTTTATTACAAGTATGAAGTACACTCATTCTATTGTCGTTGCCAACTTTATGATTAGTATCTAGTAAGTGTTTGGCTTTATTTTTTATGTTTCTCGGATGGTACACGTTTCTCCGATAGATTTCTTGAAACATTTTCGTTTTATACATGATATTCATTTTCACATTACGTACTCAGCGCCGCCGCAATGAGATTATGTAGCACTCTCACCATTTTCAAATATCGTATAATTCAGACACACGCATCAGCATCTTTCACTAAATGGTCCGTTTCAAACTGAGCAAGTTGGAAAGGTACTTTTTCTAATTTTGACATGTAAAGTGTCAAACTGATGGTGCTTCTGAAGTGTTCTAGTTTTCCCAACTAGTTAAGAATAAAATATTATCAGCATATAATAGGTATATATGTATTTTGTGACTAATTAGTTAAATAATGAGTAATGTGTACATTAACAACAAATAGGTATTCACCATATCCAGGATCCAATTTTGCCAATATTCACATATATATTTATAATATTTAACACACAGTTTAATCAATTTGTTGGGTTACAGTGAAAGTAACAGGCTTTCAGATCGTCACAGTTTAGTAAATTATTTTAGAAATAAAAATAATTTTATTGTGCAATATATAAAAATTAAATAAAAGAGAGAAATATTATGAGATCTAACATAATTTGACACGACATTCTGTTCCAACTCATGTTGTATTCCGATCATCATTGGATAAAATGATTACTTTTATAACTGGTTGAATAAATAGCTATTCTATGATAAATCTAGCATAAATGACTTTTTTTTATCAAATTCAATGAGAACATGATAATAAATTACTAAAGATTGCCATCTAGTGACATTGGGTAGCACATTCACGATTTTCAAGATTATTATAATATTGGAATATAGACAGTGCAGCATTCAAATTAAAACTAATTAAGCACAAAAATGAATTATATACTCTATTTAAATTATATTCCAACTCGATTAACACGCTCGTGTGTGGACGTATTTCTCTCGTTGTCCGTATTCATTTAAGTTTCCTATGGTTAATAGTAACCGAAAATTATATCGAATGAATCATTAGGTGTTGCTGAGTATCCTGTAAGTAGTGTAAGTGATCCTGTTCCCTTTCTATGAATAGTGGAATAGTCACATACTGATTACTCACAATATCAGTAAAACTGTTTATGAAAATTTTACAGCTTCATTAAAAGCAGTATCAGTGCACGTCAATAAGATAAAAGATATCTACAAAATTTCGGTATCCCTAAACCTCTGAATATGATGCTACAGATCTTAGTTCACAACAAGTTACAGTTTATAATGTTAGGGAAGTTGGTGGTGCCAACTCTAGAGTACGCATCGTAGAAATAACTTCTCGCTGCTACAATGACTAACTGAGAACCTGGTTGCTAAATATGAATGCGAGCATTTCATAGGTGGACCCGAGATATTTCCTCGCCCCCCCTCCAAGCTAAAATAGTTTGTTTTCTGTATAATAGTATAGCGACAAAGTTTTACAACTGGGTCAAAACTGACACTTTATGGCTACTAGGCTACTTATAAGTCGTCAACTCCCACAGGTGTAAGCCCCCCTTCCCCAACAAACTATCATATGGGCGCTTTTGCATTGTACCGCTACTCTTGAGAAAGAAACATAAATGTATAGAACGTGCTGAGTCAATCTACTTGACCAAATTTTGGAGCACTATGGAAAAAATAAGCAGGACAACTACGCTACTGATCTGTATGTTGGTCGCGGCAACATTGGTGTGCCACGCTGGACGCCGGCGACACGATCGAACCAGGACACAATATACTGTCGACTCCCTACGTCCTAGTTTTGCTCCCAATATACAAGAATTTTATTAAAAAAACAGGTTTCTTAGGAATGTTGTGATACCTCCGAAAAGAAAGGAATTTGAAAGAATAGTTGCTTGAACTCCAAACATAATGATGATGCATTTCTCTTCCAAAAGTTATACCTTTATATTGATACTTCTAGGTGTAGAGCTAGTCCTGCCAGAAAGGCGCTTTTCGTTCGTTGGTTGAAGTAGACGAGTTTCAAAAAAACAGGGTATCTTGTGTGAGCAACGGTATGGCTGAAAATTTTGAGAGCTAATTATGCCGATATAATATATTGATACAAAAACGTTATGACAAAATCAGTGGCGTGCCAAATATATTGATAGCCGGACATGTCAATATGATAAAATTATGAGGGAGTTAAGAAAGTGATTTTAATAAATTCTGTGATTCTGTTATATTTATGTGATAGAACATAACACAATATAATGTTACTTTATGAAACAATAGAATTGGGTAAAAACATGTATTATTAAATTTCTGAGTTGAAAATATTGATGTATAATATATTATCCACAACATGAACTGAGCCATTCAAGGAAATGAGTTTCATAGCTAAGAAATATGGGGCCCAGAGCAAATTCCGTAATTTTAGCCCATTTGAACAATCACCCCCCAGTAAAACTGAGCCTTTCAGCCTATGATGCGCACTTGGCGCGGGCCCCGGTTACCCTGCCCTAGCTACGAAACTGGTGAAATGTAAGCATAAGAAATGAAAACCTTCTATCTCAAGAACTGTATTTTGAAGTGTAAGTAATGCCGAGATTTGATAGGTCATATCTTGGAAACCAAACAACATGCAATCTCGGTAAAAATAGGCAGTGGAAGTGTCTCTATTGAAGAATATTTTCATAAGCATTCTAGTTCTACTGACTGGTTAGAAATGCTGCTAAATTGCATATTAAGGTACTTAGTCTAGTTGTTTTGGTTCTGCTAGATGAACGCTGCACATTGTGTAGTTACTATTATCATTTTATTATTTCTGATGTTTTCGGACATTAACAATCACTTGGCAACAGCGATTAACGTTGGTGGGGGCGTAACAGGATCATGAAGCATATCCGATCGTCCTTGGCGAGCAGCGAGCTCGCGCCTGCTATATACAATATGTTTCATTCATGGAAAATAGTGGAGCCAGAGGAGAAAAGAGTGAGGAGGCGAAAGGAAACAAACAGCGGCGGAAAACGAGGAAGGGTCACTCTCTCGATAGAGTTTGAAATTCGGCTGACGCCAAGCGCCGAAATATCGTGCGCTGAAGCGTTACGGTGGGAGCAACTGTTGCTCTGTTGCGTCAATCCCATACCGCCACCGGAATTTACATGCAACGTTAAAAGGGGTTTGGACACTTGCGCTCCCAATTAATTGCTTCATTACTCTTGTATATTGTAGGTAGACTAGCTCTGACTTCAAAGTGACTGCTATTATTTCTGTCCTATATAGATGATCCAGCAATTGTGACAAGTAGAACTGAGTGCGTGTAATCTCTACCTATGAAATCGTGTCAACAGAGGCTTTATTAGCTGGTGAGAACTGTATAAAAAAAAATGTGAGACATATGAAAGTGTTGTTCAGTAAATGGCAAGGGATATAGGAAATGACCATCAATGGAGAGGGACAGCAGGAAACCGGTCCCCGATGTTAGCAAGGGATTAATGAGTGAGCTGTGCGATTATACTCATAGCGCACAGCTTCTAGCAGGAAATTGTTACAGTCTGAGAGATCAAGTTTTTCATTAAATGGCAAAGGAAATGAGAAACATCATCAAGGAAGCGTGGACCAGGAAACTGATTCCAGATGTTGGGGAAGGATTAATGACAGAGCTCGACAAATTTACTACTGTACCGTATAGCATTCAATAGAACGTAGTTATAGTCTGAGAGATACCTTGAAGAATATGGCGAAGGATCAAGCAAACTGCCTACAATGTTCCGACGAGAAGAATACTGAAAATGAACAAATCGTCTACTCGAAATAGACGGACGAATAGAGATAAATGGAATTGACGCGCGGTGAGAGAATCACTGTTGACAACTCGAATGAAGGCAAATGGCTTGAAATAAAGCCCATTTACATGTACATGACCATAAAAATAAACAAAGAAGCATGACAAGCATTTGTACCAAGATGTTTTTGTGCAACCGTCAATCTATGCAGGAAGGTAAGACAAAAAGGAAAACCACCATGACGGAATGTATCAAGTACGACCGTGGTAGGACAAATAAGGGTCTCTGGTGAATTTTCGGAGAGACACAAACTTCTGCAAAGAAGTCTAATAGATAAAAAAATAAATATTAAATAAGCTTTTTCGACTAGGAGAATATTAAAGCAAACAAATAAATTGCTCATAATTCTTAGAATATCTTGAATAAAATCTTGTGATGTGATTCACAATACCTAAAAATGTAGCAGCACTTCATAAAATCAATCTAATGCAAAATCCATTTTTTCCTGTTTTGGTGGAGGTTCGATCAATCAAACGAGTTCCAGCGTTATCGCTAGTTTATTAGCTGTGTGCGTTGTTGCCATTATCTTGCATTCCAATCATTGCAAAATATCAATACTCTTACCATTATATGTTCTTTAGTATCAATCAAAATGCATATTTTGTATGTGTCTTAATATCAGTTCCACTAACTTTATGCATAAATATTGAACAGTTGACTTTTTAAAGTTCCATCGATGCCAGAAATCAATGGAAGTGTATCATCGTTCCACGCCGAAAAAGCTTCTTGGGGTAGATTTTCTTTTAGCCACTCACAGCAATTCGAGATTATGATGAGCTTTCTCTTTGGGAAAGGCTATCTCTATAAAAGTATCCGTAGACCTATTTGGTAACACCCGTTGGTACCTAACTTTGGGGAATTTTCCACCACAAGCAATAGAAACAACTACCAGACAAGCTTGACACAAATAATGGCGAATGCACAATAGATGTCATTAACTAATTGCTAGTAGTAGTAATTGCTAGTTTTCGTATATCGGTACCTACTATAGATATGGTAGATAGTACACAGCTACCTTAGAACTAGAAGGTAGAAAAAAATTAAAATCCGTAATACATTTTACTCTCCTGGTTACTTTAAAACGCAAAATTAGCATGAAAAACATATTGATACATTAAGAGGAGACTCAACCTAGAATAAAGGGTTTCGCATATTTCGTTTCCAGCGATCAATTTTTAAGGTAATGGAACGATTTTTTTTGTAGATGATAGTGAAAGGTTAGTTCTATGCTTGAGCGAAGCCTTTTATGCAATTTTTTATAAAAAAATTTACCGCTGATGCGCCTTTGCGAATTTTGTATAAAAAAAGAGCTCCGCATGGGTATAGAACCAACCAACCTTAATATTATTCAAAATCTCCTGGCTTATATAAGAAAAACACCAATATACAGTTATATATACAAGTCTAATAAAACCTGGACAAGCCAGGACGTCCAAAAATGACGAATCTCCGAGAATGTGATCGACTATAAGAGTGGGATGATTCCTCCATCGATATTTTCTCCATTACCCCCTGTTTATGTCCTAATCGAAAATCCATCACGTTGCATCTCCCGCTGCTACCATCCCTTTTCAAGGAAAGCTGTTGATTAGTAAGAGAGAATTTGGCACGTAAAGGAAAATATTTGGTTGAATGCCTCAACAAGGCGAAGTCAAAAAAAATTCTAGAAGTAAAAGATTTAATAACTTTTTCAGAGTATTTACTCAGCAGTTTGGATATAGTAAAGATATTCTTGGAATCGCTTCTGATCAAAGTATTTGAGATCCTGATTAGATTCAATTAACTTTTACATCTAACTTCTAAGATTCTCGTACTATGGATCGAAAGATTCTGTATGGGCAAACATTAGAAGCAGCCGGTGAAGAACGACAAAGACGCAGCTATAGCTCTTACTACCCCGAAAATGATGACGACGACTAAGGCGATCCCTGCCAAAGTCCGCAGCTGACAATTATTCATCCGGACCGGAGTAGTGTATAATAGAATAATTTTCAAAGAAAACGCATATCATCCGTAGTATCAGTTTAGAAATGACTAACTTCAAGTGAATCAGCTCCATAAAATACCATGTAAGTCTTCAATAAACTCATATAACTGCATGTGACATACAGAAGCACTTTCGTCATTATAAGGAAAAAATTAGCCGTTTTTAGAAAAATGCCAGCTAAACCTTTGAAACCGTTGAGCGTTTGTTGACGATGACTCCGCTGCCACTGAACTGATTTTCGAAAACCTTTTCCCAGTAATAACCTATTTTCAGAGTTACATCAAAATCCGAAAAGTACGTTTCAAGTTATCGCGGTACCAAGGATTACCAGAGAGATTACACTCCGATAAACAGACAGACTAACAGGCCAACGGAAATGAGTGACATGGTTTTTTGTGACGTATATGTCATTAAACTTCAAGAAAACATATTGTTAAATATGATGTTAATTCGATTACGAGTATATTGAGTATTGACTGTGAATGTTTGGAAATACCTCATCAAAATTTTTCATATTTGGTGCTCAATTTGATTTTGTTTAGTTGTTGCTTAGGTACGTCACTTTGAAACCGTAAAATATTATGATAAAATATTTTTAGGTTTGGTATGCGAATTTTCTTAAAATGAATAAGAATTTGAGAATCGTCTAAACTCAGTTGGATTTTTTTAATAAAACATATATTTTTTGTACGCCTCTATATAATCAACAATTCAAAAATCAAACAAAATCGAGCTTTCCCAATTTGATCAAAATCGATATAGCGTAGTGGTAGTATCCCTATCTGTGAACGTATCTAACCAGAACTTTTGTTGAGGAGAAAGGGTTTCGATATCATCTCAATATATCCAATACCAAATTGCATTATGGAATATAAACACTTCAATTACGCATCATTGCTCTAAATAAATGTGAGTCCACCCCTGTAGAACAATCGATGATCGCCGAATCTGAAGCTGGCACCTCAGTTTCACGCGGTGCTGGTGAGCTGGCGTCACAGCAGTAAATCGAATTAGCACCAGCGCTCTGGCCACATACCCACAGACACCATCCGGGTCGTCCTTTATGGAAAGAAAAAACCGAATGAATCCAAGAAAAACGGATATAATGCTTTCTGCTGAGGACATCAGAAATTCGGTATGCAGGAGCTTCAACCTTCATGTCAATGGCCGCATAAAAATACACCAAAGTTATCATGGGCTCTTCAAGCGTGAAGAACTTTCTTAGATTATGTAAGAATATTCTTGATACACAGGCTAAGACAATGAGTACTAGATTTAGTGAGGTGCGCTCGAACATATATGGCAATGACAAAAATATTGGATTACATCAGAAATTATCTGAAAAAAAGACATCGAAAAAACAATATACTCGTAATTTGCATGAAAATGTTCGTATCCCCACATGAGATGATAGCTAAAAGCCTGATTTTTCTCTGATATGGAGGAAAAAACATTGCTTTGGAAAACATCTGCAGGAGATCACTGCCTGGAGACTTAAGAATGTATATGGTCTGTCTCAAATAAGAGAGAGTTCCAATGGATAGCCAAATTTAATGTCATTGATTCGGACCTGTGGGAGTTAAAGTTATCGAAAACAAGATTTGACGCGACCACGTCTCAATAGAGCGCCGGAAATAAGCTAGGAGAACTGTTCAGAGCTAGGAAGCACTTCTCTCCAATCAATCTTCCACTGCATAAAATCCAGATAAGACTTTAAGACCTGGCTTGGCTATTGCTCTCATATCTGGTGTGTCTCGACTACACTTTCCATACTTGAAGCACTGCAGAAAACAGCAATCAGAACTATTAACAAAACAATTGGCACGATCTCAACCCAGTTTTTCTTTGACCAATGGTCGGTACGCTAATCTCTAATCCACAATGACGCTGATTTTTGAGTCAATGCTAGAAGATATCGTCGCTGTGCTACTTCCCATTACAACTCGGTTCATCTTGATATATTGAGAGTTAGCCAGTACTACTAATCCTTTGTTTCTGGAGTGTTGATATGTAATAATTTCAAAGCTCTCCTTCCTGGCTTCTTAAGTATTAAAAAATATTTGAGAGTGGTAGAGAGTAGAGATCGATAACTCGAACAGGAAACATAGTAAATCAACTCTAACCTAACCGCCCAGTTTCAGTCTAATGTGGTTATAATTTATTATAAATAAAATGCTCAGGTCCTGGGCCCACTCGAGGGAACCCGCATCAAAACGCGTCTGGAAATTGTATGAAAGATATTTGACGGGTTCTCCTACTGAGGAGTGCTATATTCTAATACCAAATGGCAAATTATAACAAATATCACAAAGTCTAAATAGTTTTAAAAAAGTTTTAAAAATAGAAAATCCAATGAATTATCAACCAATGTTAAAATATATTTATTTGTTTTAGAGCATGGAGCATTGGAGAAATAAATGATTTTCATATAATGAAATTTGCTTTGGTTAGATGTTCTACTTTTTGAGAAAACCGCTGAGTATCATGTTTTTGACTTGGCTCAAACCTTCAAGATGGTTACCCAAAATTATTTGGGTTATGTGGGTAGAATGAATATTTCCAAAAATTAACGTTTACTGGATGAACAGCGTTGCGTAATCTGTAAAAATATTAAGTTTTCCCCTTGTACGATAGAAGGGCTAAAGTCTGTAATCAAAGTAATATCAAGCATATTGAATCTGAAAAACAAGTATCCGTTGGAAAATCGTCTAAAAAAGGTGGCTGTCGAGTTAGCAGGAGTGTTTATCGATTGGCCGGTATGGCGTAGGTGGCAGCGAATTTTTCCAAGCCTTTCTTCATCCCCGCATCCATCGATGGCTTCCTCGGTTGCATCTGGTAACTACGAGGGTTGTCACAAAATAAGATACGAAAAAAACCTTAGGTTTAGTTATAGCATCATTTTGGCGAATTTTAATTTCATACAAAGTTTAATGAACATTTTACCATTAAGTGGCTAAAAATGTTGCGGCACTTTGTACTATTATGAATAGACAAATAAATTATTTACAATGGCTCAACTTTTTTCGTATTGACTAGCTAAATCTTAACATGGATACTATTCTCACCATAAGGTACTGCTTACGATCTAGATTTGAGTGCTCTAGTTATATATCCATTATAGGACTAGTTAGTTAGTTGGTAAGTAATCTAGGTATCCTAGTTAGCAGTCAAATCTGACAGTTTGGAGGTGATTTTAATAAAAATTGAAACCCGTCACTGAAAGAAAGAGTATTTTTTAGGAAACTGTATGATAATTACACAACTTTTTATCTACATGTCAAAGTTTTTCCTTTATTATTAATTTTCCCCATTTTTCCACCTATCTACTGTCCAAAAGATAACTGTCTTTGAAGAAGACCAGGTTATATAAAAAATGAAATATAAGTTCAGTTTTGGTAGAAATCAGCGCTTTTCAGCAAATTTTATAAGGCTACTGATATTGCAACAAAAAGGTAATTCCGTCTATGATTTTCAACGATAATAGGCGGACGAAGAAGCTTTTGCTCACTTCACGAATGATTAAATGAGTGAGGTTACTGACTTACTGTTTTGCGAATAGCAATGGTAAAGGAGACAAAAACAAACACTACAGCATATAGCACAATTAAAAAGCTACTGACAGAACATAAGAAAAACAATAATTATATATTGATAGTACTGTAAAAAAAGTATTCTTATAGCTTGTACTTTCTTTGAATCACCGACAAAAATCACAAAACTTACATCGCGAAGTTTGGATAGTACTCGTACTTTTGATCTCTAACACACAAAAGCTCTCTGCGGAAATTCATCACATAATATTTGTTCATTCTCAAAATTACCGTAAACCTCAATGTAAGAGGATATCTGGAGGATATTTTGACCATACAGCTACCAACCATGGTTGACTAGTCCAATTATAGGATTAACCCTGTCAGCCTACAAGATTTATTGTGAAAATGATCGCACAATGAAGCGATTGAAGGTCATGGTAGTTAAATTGTAGATACCGATGGTAGAAAAAGATGTAGGAACTCAAAGCAATTTGAAACCGCTGTCATGATTTTTTTATTCAATGAAAGTTTATTTATATATGAATATATAGTCTTGTAGATTACTTGGTAAAACTCGGCCATCATCTTCTGTAAATAAAATTACTGAAGTCATCATTATTTAAAAGGACTTGGCATATCAGGCCTCAAAAGTATTCAATTAGATAACTATTCATGTAAAACGCGAAACCAACTAATATTTTTAATTATATGTATTGTAATATTGTTACACTACGCGAAGGCTTCACAAAGTTTATGACTCGTTTCGCTTTCATGCTTAGAGAATGGCCTGGCAGACAAATTCAAAGGTGTGCTCAAACTAATGTCAAGATTTTTTCCGATGTTCAACTTGATATCTCATATTTTCCTTTCTTTGCGCTCTAATATCGATAAATGTTAAGTATTGGGTTCATTTACTTGACTTTTTTTTACATAACCCTCGTACGTGTGTATATATGTGTAAGTCGCGTATATGTAGTCCGAAACGCGGCATCGGCGTCCTGCGACGCGGCATCGACCGGAGCCTCCGGTCGATGCCGCTCCGGGCGCACGATTCCGGTGCTGGTACTGGCGGTGGAGGACGCTGCCGAGGCCGACATGCCGCGCTATCGACTGGCCGAGCCCCGTTGCCAGATCTACGAGATAAAATGGTGAAGTCGCTACGCACGGTGGTCCTTCAACATGACTAAAAAATGGTGGAAGTGACGACCAATTCAAAACTAGATGAAATACAATGCGTAAACAAGAACATCGAGGTATTAGTTGATTCCGAACCTGTTTTTCCCTTCGCGAAAATTCTCGCAGCCGGGAGGGAGCGCAGATAAAGGAGGGGGGGGGCAGAAATAAACAATATGTTTCTGGAAATTCTAGAATGAAATTAAGCTAAATTCGGTAAACCCTTACAAAGATATTATCAAGGGTTTGTATAATAATAATAATAATAATAATAATAATAATAATAATAATAATAATAATAATAATAATAATAATAATAATATTCAGATTATAAGACCCCGTGTGGATTCAAAATGTATCTCGATTAAAAGTTTTCAACTTATCTGAAAGATGCATAGAATACGATCAAAATTCATAGAAACGTTTGCAACCAAAAATTCTTTTTTAACATTGATTTCTGATTGATTTAATATTGATAACGGGATTTACATATGACTTTATTAGTTTAAAGGAAAAACTAAAAAAACGTTTTTACCCCTTATTTCTCAATAACTTACCAGTAACGTACATAATTTCCTACAAACGATTTACATTAGAAATGAATAATTTCTCAAAATTATGGCTGACAATATATTTCATGTAGATTATAAATGCTATTACTTGGTAAAACTGTGTAAAATTGTGCAATTTTGACAGTTCGACGATTATTTAAATATTTCATGGGAACGTATCATAACAATGAATTTTATTTGTGAAACCTTGTGTCCAAATTACAAAATTTCATCTGAATAGGTAAGATATTTTTCAAATTCTGCGTTAGCAGATCTCTCATATGTTTTGTGAGTAAATTCAGTGGTTATATGGACTGGATGTATTTCAATATAACTCCGTTTCCGTTATGTCAAAAAATGCAGATCATCAAAAAAAATGCGTTCTGAAACCAACCATTGCATATAAATTCAGTATGACTATATGGAGTGAACCTATGTTTGCGCTGTATTCATAGTCGCCGTTTGATCTTTGAGGGCCTCCTAGTCAAAGGACCCCATAGGGTACCGTAATGACAATGCAAAAATGTCATAGCTAACAATTACCTATCGACAAACCGTATGGACAATACAAAATTCATTTACTAGTCGCCCACTATGAAATACAGTTTCGCTATCAGAAACCCTTAAGTGTTCCACGCCCTCAAGAGATAACTGTAATATCTCAATTCGGTGATAGTAGAGGTGATTTTCGATGTTTATCCCCCTCTACTGTCCTCACTACCTACAGGTTGTAAGATTTTTTCAAGTTTGAAATGCTATATGTTGCCTTGCAAGCACAAACTTCGCAATTAAAAAATTAGATAAAAATCTGGTACTAGCGGAATTCAAACCTACATCTTCGGCCATAATTTGCCATTTAGGCCACACCACCTTAGCAGTATATGGTTGCAACGGGAATATGTAAGATTCACATTCACCGCGTACCAGTATATCTCCAAACTGAGATGCTCGTATCTAGGTTCCGATATCTAGTGCCGGTTTGACTGACGTCAGAAGCTCATATGTTATTAATTTGGAGCGATACTAGTAAGTGGTGAATGTGAGACTTACATTTCCCCTTGCCACCATATATCGCCAGTGTATTATGGCTTAACTGGCGAGGTAACGGTGAGGTTCCAATCCTGCTACTACCAATGTCTTTCTCTAATTTTCTAATTGATACTTTGTGTTTACAAGATTTCGCCCTCTTACAGATGGTAGTATAATCCAAACAGTTTTTTAACTCAGTCACTCGATTACGGCTATTATGAATACGTCCCTAACTACGCAACATTGCATCGCTTTACTGTTTGTCTGTTAGATTCATTGCAATCCAACAGGCTAACAATGGTAACCAGACACGTACGAAAAAAACCTACGTTTTTCCGACTGCCTTTTGTTCAGTATACGATTACGTAACTCATTTTCAATGTTTTATTTCACTTGTTGTCTTACATTAAGAGGGTCCTTAACGTATCATATAATTTTGTGGCAAAAACTTACTTCAAAGATACAGAATGGATGTTTTTTTTTCAATTTCCGGTGACATATTACCGAGGTTGTTGAGGGTTAATTTTCTGATTGATTCGTCTACCCTACCATATATACGGCTTCATTAAATTGAATCCAATTAGACTCTAATAGCAGACAATATTAGTCTTGGTATTTTTTATGAAACTAGCAATGAAAAAATTCACCGAACACCCTGAACATTTATTTATAGATCAACCAAGATTCTTCCGAATCAACGTTAGTTGCCACATTTTTAGCTAGATTGCGGATGGAGAGTCTTTGGATTAAAATTCATAGTTTGTTATACAGAGTACGGAAAAAATTATCAAAATCGAACCTACTACTAAATTTTAGTAAAGGTCATGATATCAGAACATTCTGCATACTTCAAGTCAAATTCTATAGTGCCGAATCCCGAATCCTTACCAGAAGGTGTGATTCCCTGTTCCTGTTCAATAGTCACTCGTTTACTCCTGATTCTTTCAAGCGTTTTATCGCACCACAGGATCCCGTCTCTTGTGATAATAATGATAATAATAATAATTTTTATTATCAATAATATCATTGCTGTAATTGACGATAGCAATATCTATTAAATAGGAAACTGTCTCTCTTAGATTGAAAAACGACATCAGGTCAATTGGCTGGAACTGTCTAGTCGATATGTATTCGGATGTCCAAGTACAGTTTCAATTGATTGTTTTTAAGTAGTGTATATTTGTAATAAGGATCTGTGTTTTGTTTCAGTTTGCATATGGTGGCTAGTGCTTGGTGTAAGATTTTGACTACAGAGTTGTGCCTTGCTGTGTATTAAATTTCTGGTAGTGTTTTGCATACGCTTGCAGTATGTTTTATTGTTTCCTTTGGTTGGTGGCATTTTCTGCAATTTCATCTGTTACAGACGGGTCTTTTATTACATACTTGTATTCCGTGAATGCTGTTCGGATAAGGTTATAGATGTTGTCTATATCAGTGTGTAACGACTTGATGATGTTAAAGGGGTATGTGAGTACCAGCATTGAAAATATGTTGATAGCTTTTGGTTCGATTTCTAGAGTAGTTCACACCTCTTGATAAGGATTCTTAGGAGCCACTGCAGACTGGACAGATACTTCTCCCTCATTAGGTTGGAAAAAGACACTGTCTGCTCAAGTGATCGCAACCTCAAGAATTTGACAGCCGAATGATCGGATATCATGATCTTTATTGAAAGTTCTAGACCAATAAATCACTCTGTTAGTGTTAGTGTTGGTTCCCGGGAGCAAAAAGGACCAAAGGTGTCCTACTTGCCGGCCTTCGCCTCCCAACTATTATTGCTACTATTAGCGCTACTTTTTTGACAACACTCTCAATATCACTGGATTAGTTATTCTTAACTAGTTGATGGGTCAAAAAAGGGAAAAAGGTAAACCTCTTATTACCATATTTTTGAGGTCGTCGATCAATGAAAAATAATCCTAAACATGTTTATACCAGAATGTAGAATTAATCAATTATTCGTGTGATATGTCTATAAGTTTTAGATCCCAACCCTATTCTATTGTACTTAGGCCATACAGTTTCTTAGTTAGTCACCTCTATATAATTTTCATAATTATTTTGGTCAATTTTTATCTAGACCTTTGCAGACGCATTTGGAAAATGGGCTCACATCAAAATTATTTAAATGTTGGATGGATCACAGCTCTTAGCTATATAATAAGCAATACATTTTAATCTGAAGAATGTTTGAATCAATGCATACAAGAGACTGATATTAACATCCAATTTTTATCGGTCTTTGAAAATGAGGTTTGCTGGCAAAAAGCAGCAAAAGTAATTGAAAAACGATTATTGAAAAAAATTTATGAAATTCCATTTGAGTATGGAGATACTTGAAAAAGGAACTCAAAAAAAGAATTTTATTGCAATGTATAAGACCACTTGAAAGTCATTTTTTGGGATAAGCATTAAATATTTTTATCCGAAACACACACTTTTGATTTGAAAATTAAATTTGGAAACAATAGCATGGCGTGTTCGAAGGACATATTGGTCCATTGATAACCACTATTGTTTTCCAATAAAATGTGTGTCGAGACCAGAAATTAAAAGATTTCAAATCGACAATTTATTTTTTATAAGACCAATAAGCTTTAGTTGAACTCCCAAGATCTCTAAGTAGTTAGAATGGGTAATAATTTTTGAATTATAAATGAGAAAATTATTTGATAGACGATTATAAGGTCATTATGTTCAGATTTTATATGAACCGTAGAATGTGTTATACAGCTTGTTGAGTTGAGACCGATAAACGGGTAAAATATTGTAATAATGTTTTTAATATGACGTACTTACCAGGGTATTTCTTCTTATGCTCCTCACTAATGTTGTTAGCCTTTTCGAAGTAAACTGCCTTCTGCTTCAAGTCCAATTGCTTCCACGTCTTGCCCAGCTTTTTGCTGATCTCCTTATTTGAATCGGCGGGATATTGTTGAGCCATAATCTTTCTGTGCTCGTTTGCATACAACATGAAAGCGTTAGGGGGTCGGGGAATTTTTAGCTTCGGATCTGGTTTGGCTGAGTTTGTGACATCTACGAATTCAGTATGACAGATTCAATACATGCAATGAATGGTATTATATATGCGGAAACGTACATAGTGGATGGTATTGTGAACTTTCTGACTACTGTATTGCAGATAGTGATATGATACACTTTCTATTTCTTACACTGATAGTATTTTAATCATAATACATTTTGATTTTCATATTGTTTTTCAACGCTGAAAAGGTGAACATATTTTCCAGTATTTTCCGTCGGTCTCTCAGTCGATATATTTATGACTGATTGTCCAATAATTCTTCAACAACTCTAAAAATACTGCCCTGTCTCCATTTATTTTTTGCACCGAGGATACCAAGATTACAGGCGCAACGATATAAAACATTTTTTTTAATAGTAATGAGTGAACCTCAAGATGAATAAATTAAAAAACACTCCACCTTGTTTTTTCACTTTTTTGAAATGTGTGAAAAATTGTTTGGTATGTCATATCCTCCATAAGAACTCGAAAATATTGATCGAGGACTATTGATCGTCTAATCTTTTTCCACCACCAATTCTTTGTAGATGTTGAACTAAACCCAATGTGGTCATATACGTTCGAAGGAGAAAAGTATTAGAACCAATCTAAATAGATGGGTTGTTAGACATTTCCGATACATCTACCCTATCGTTGTTGTCCCTCGAAGTCAGGAACTTGCTGATCTGATTATAATGGAACCCACACAGCAAACCCAAAAAGGGAGATGGCAGATAACATGTGCTCATCAGGTACAAAGTACGATGAGCATATCTATCTACGAATGTTTTGAAAAGCAAAAGAAAAGTCCTAGAAGCTTTGACATATTTTGAAAAGAAAATTACTTAGTTGAATATATATTTTTATCTTTATTGTTCGATATGTTCTTTCAAAATCAATTTCAAACAACTCGCAAGGAAAAATGTATATTCCCATTCAAAAAACAGAAAAAATACACAATAGTTATAGGTATAATTTTTGTATAACATTGACGTTTTACGGGTCAAAAATGTTGGAAAACCATAGTGCGGAACGATATAACAGCTCAGTGTCGTAGCTTTGAACTATAGCGCACAGGGAAAGTTTCGTAATTTGCGCTCATCCAAACATTTGCTCCCCCTGAAAAACCTGAAGAGAAAAAAAACTGCCCCCTGAAGGCCATCATCTACGGCGCTGTAAAAACTATACAAATTTATATGCTATATTCAAAGTGGACTATCACTATGTGTATTCTACCACACATTGCACTTAAGAAACTAGACAAGAATACATCACGCAAAAAATGTCAGTGCGGAGTGCAACTCACCTTTTTTTTGGCTGTCGTCTGTTTGGTCTGTGTTATCATTTTCCATTCTTGTTATTTATACAAATAATTGTTTCACGTTTGCACAATTGTTAGTTTGACAGAAACACTTATTTTGTAAATGACAATTTAAATGTCAGTAAACGGTCCACATACAGTTGCTTGATATAAAGTTTATCAAGTAGATTGACTCAGTAATAGCCACGTTGTAATTCGTTGGGAAAGAACATGATGGAACCAGAATTATACAAGGTAGCCTATGTAATGTTCATCATGTAAATTATGTTACGTTAACAAACTGAAGAAATCCTGTTTAGATTCAGTTTGATATGTTGACCACTGGTCTAAACTCAAAATTTTATTATTGGCCTGACATAACTAGGTCTCATAAAACGTAAGAAGTATAATGTAAATACGCCAGTAGAATTAGAGCATACTAATGAATCTTGAACTTATCTGACCCAATTCAGATATCTGGATATAATATGATTATTTTTACAAAAATTGAATCAGGGATAGAAAAAGCAACCCAAAAAAATTGTACTCCGTTAATTCATCAGAAAGTTATAAAATGTGTATAAAAATGAGGTTCTACAACTCAATGGAATCAAAGGAAACAATCATTTACGCTATTATTAGAGCAATTTGTGCTGAGAAAAATAACAAAGTTCAAATAAATCTTTATTCATTATAACTGCAGGTGTTTACACACCGACACATACAATATACTATAAAATTTTTATAATGTAACAAAACACGTTCATTATAGGTAATACTTCAATAATTGCACTTACAAAAATCTGAAGCCTGGTATTTTTGGTCCGCTATAATAAACGAATAAAGTGTCTATTTACGATGAAAAGCGTGTCATTAAACCAACAAATTTCAAGCAACTAACGTCTGTTTACACCGAAGCCCTAAGGAGACCTCAAATCTAAGGTGAGCCGCGGTTCAGACGGTAGTATAATTTCCACTACTAAAAAGGAAGAGGTTAAACTCAACTCTGTTTCTTTGAAATTGGGTATGTCACATTCAGGAAACTACAGTATCGTCTAGAATGGATCAGTTTCAAAAATGAGGGTAAGGCATCTCAGCTCAAGGATATATTGAAAGATAGGATAAGCAAAGTTGTATAACTACTGATCAGCTGAAATAATTATGATGCCAACAGGATTTGATTATAGATAGTATGCAAATATCATGCAATTCACATTGTGTGTTTTTTTAGGAGCATTAGCGAACAGTATTCCAAAAGATGTTTGTGAATTGATGTTGCTCCTGGAAAATAGCAACTACAAATATATGAGAATTGTATATAAAAAGAATATATAATAAGAGGTAAAAAACCTTGTGCCATACTGATATTTTGCTTCTTGCGAATACATCAGAATAATTACAAAAATTTATTTTCAAGAGTGTTTTCAGTATTTATACACAAGAATCGGCTATTTGAAATCTTCGACTAGGATCAAAAATTCTTTTTGTGGCGCTACGCTGTTTGGAATAAAACCGCTTGTTCACAGTTCTCCTCAGAGTAGGGTTTATCTACAAAATGAGGATACAACAAGGCCTGAAACAATACAGGTAAGCACCATCAGCATACCGAACTGAATGTAATATTTGACTTTCAATCTAATGAACTTGACACTCCTCATAGCAATACCGAAATCTGAGCATAAAAATAGCTATTTACTTAATAATCCGTAAGATAGAAGAAGGTATACAAATTCGCATTTAGAAACTGAACTGAAAAAACTTGGCTTACGGAGGGACTTCAACAACTGAGGTACGCACTGTGTCTACGTAAGATTGACGTACGTGAAAAACGTGCCTGCTGTCTTTTCGCTCATGAATCTAAATTCGAATTCATACATTTGTTTCCATCTTTGGATCAGAAAACATTGCGACGGATGTTGTGGTATTATGATGGTTCTTCACAGGCACCTGTTAGGTTTCCAGGGAAGTTTACCTGAAATTACAGTTCGGAACGATTGATATGTGCCTACGTAGATCAGCGTCTGTGCGGAAAACAAAAGATGTGTTGTTGGAATCGCATCGTAGGGCAGGTTTTTTCACGATATTCTAAATTTAATTTTGTCAAATAGGCAGAATAGGAAATCAAGATGTAGATAAACGTAAAGCACAAAGTCGTGTTAAGGTATGAGTACCTCCTGTTATGTGATTTTGCAAGGCATCCCTACACTACCTTCAACACGTCTATTTATACGAACGTCAAATATACTTAATTTACTTCGACAATGCATTAGCTCAAGGGACTCAAAATACTAGGTCTTCATAATGTTTAGTGTATCATATATGGAGTTTTAAGACTGACAGTATAATTTTTTGACCAATGCTATTTACCTGAGTGTAATAATAGTACGTAAAAGTACGTCACATAAAGGGATTCGATCTACTCCTACCTCAATATGTTTTCAAATCAGTCCCACGACTTAACAGACACACAACAGATAGATGAAGAAATTTTGAAAATGAGCATACATTATTTATGCTAGAAAAACAAAGGAAAATTAAGCATTTTGACCTGCATACTAAGAATAGAGCCAAATCCCTAATAACAACTATACCTGTCATCTTGTTTGCATTTTCATACACTTTTGATGCTTTCTTAGTCCTGCATTATCAGTTTCAAATCATCCTCACCTGTACATTTGATGTAATCAAATCTTACATAAACTATGCCATAGTCTGTGACTATGCCATTACACATGGCGTTTTAGAATGACAGCTTTCATTGCCAATTATGTTTATTTCAGCTGCTTCATAACTCTACCCATAAACTAGTTGGCTATGTACTAGAAAATATCCATTTGAATTAAGTGTTGTTAATCTTAATTTTTTTATTATGAAGAAACAAATGCATTTTAATACGAAAAACGATATCCCTTTCTATAATAGATATTGCAGACGATAATTTAAACAACAGGCTGTTTTTTGGCAGCCTTTTTCAGAGTTGATGAAAGAATGAGATTTGGAAAATATAATGAGCGTAAAGGACCATATACACTTGTAAACTGGCTAGAATACTGATGCATTCTTGGTAAATCCGTGTAAAGTGGCAAAATACAAGAAACACAACGCTATCTGCCCTGTTAGCTAAATGAGACATACAGCATTGCAATTCCAAGGCAGCAATGCAATATCTCCCTTGTGATGGAAATTCTTGAGGATATCCATTACTGCAAAGGACGTTTTCTGAAAAAAGGTTTCTTCCTATCAAAAATTGATTGGTTTGAGATCTGTTTACCCTGTCGCACAAGACCACTCATCACTCCTTTCTTTATAGTCAGTGTATGATCAGAAAATTTCTCCCTGGAAATACCTTTGAAAAAGACTGCCAAGATAACTGAAACGTAACTAAAGATGTTTCAATTAATCGTGTCTGATTTCAATTAGCGACCAGTAGAAAATATAATTATGAATATAAAATATATATCTCCAAAAAAAGGCAAGTTCAAATAAGCCCACTGGTACAAGAGAGTGTAGCAGTCACACATCTCTTTTATTGTAGTTCTTTCTAAAATTTTCGTAAAATAGTTCCATACTTTTTGAAGCGGTTTTGTTTGTTTCTTTCCTAGGCAAGTTGTGTTTTTATTCCAACGGAAATTAACTCCACCTCGTTCCCGCCTGTGTAATAGCAGTAGTTTACGCAGATAGATTTTGACCAGATTCGGATAGTTCCAAATTGTTTTGGTCAATTAAAAATTTCTGAGCTGTTTCTAGGCAAATCGCATTTAAAATCACGGGAACTGGCGGAATGTATGGTTCGACCACCCAATTCCAGAAAGAGTAATGATTTTTAGGATCATTTACCTAACATCAGACTTATTGAGGGACGCGCGTAGCTGAATTGATAATATCTGCCTAGCAAGCGGATTCTGTGTACATAGCTAAGTAGGGTTACTAAATCAGTGAATTTAGGACAATTGGATTTATATTTATTTAACAAAACCTGGTTAGCTAATAATTGCCAGATTAACGGAGATAAGCACAACTGGCATTAAAAACTGTCAGTCTGAGAACTCTATGCATATCTCAAAAAAATATGCTTATTGCCCACAAAACATGGGTAAATTTTGTAATATAATTGAAATTATACTGTTTGAAATATAGTTGAAGGAGAATGTATGACCACAGCTAGTCTCAGTGGTGTGAATGTGTCTTGTGTAGTTTAGTCAAAAGACTAGATGTGTGAAAGCTTTTGGAGTCTACAAGGATTTTTCTTGGTAGAACACTTGAAACTTTCCGACTGAGACAAGACATACTTAATATAATAATAGCTTAAAAGGAAGTTTTCTACACTGCTTTGACAACAACACCGAAAAACATTTTTCAATGTTAGGCCAAAAACTTTTCACCATGAACTCCAAACATTTAGATTTTCTAGCTGGATTTACCACTTTGAACCGGAATCAAGGCATCAATAACATGCACAGTTTTTTTTGGTAATATAAATACATATTTTAAGAAACATAATAAAAATGAATGAGTCATTCAGTTTCGTATGCAGATGTTTTCATGACATACTTCACAGTGAACGCAAATGCTGCAAAACCGATAATGACGCATAAATTCGTTAAGCACGACTGGAGGTTACTGGGGGGTGAGACTGCTTGAGAATTCCTTTGGCTATCTACATTCACAGTTTGGTTTGTGCACCTTTTTTCTAAATCAGCCTGAAAAGAACAATTATTTGTTTAATTGACTACAAAACATATCTATGATATCACATCTTATCATCACAATATATGGCTTAACTTTTATACAAGGAGACAACTTCTAAATTTTACCAAAGCATTATCAAGTGACATACATACTTCAGCAGTACACAGTAGATGTGGATATAAAACACTCAATTCTTCTGTTTAATGAGAAGAACCAGTATATCTGCTTATATGATTTCAGATCAAACTATTGATATTTTGGGAGCTTGATATTCAGTGCAAAGATTCCAGAGATTTTAATTCTGTGACTTGATTAAAAACGATTTGTGCTATTCATTAAATTTTTATAATGTAATATGTTAAATTGCAGATGAAAATTTTCTCAAAACTTAAGTTGAGATTCAATACACATTATTCAGCATTCCATTAAAAATGAAGGGGGATAATAAAGAGGTATATGCTATTACATCTTTAAAACAATTAGACAACCAAGTACAAACTACTATACATATGTTCTGAAGTTTAAAAACTGTAGACTTTACTTACATGCAAAAGAGTAGCTCAAAAATTCAAGTGTGTGGTAAAAGCTTGCTTGCTCAAGGGACCAAGTTGATATTTATGAATAGAAAATTTTATATCCAGTTTTTGATGCTCATACATTTTATATAAATCATATGTTTAGATCTTCATGTTTTTCAGAATTTAATTTATTTTGTATTTGAGTAGAAGCAAATGTATCCAGATTGAAACAAAGTCATGTAATGCATAATGTCTACATCAACCATAAGCAATGTTATATATTTGTATGTTTTAAAAGCACTGCCTTGGACTTCCATTGTCTATAGAAATTGTATCACTCTATTTCAACAATGGAAGTTCAAATTAATGGTAATAAATCAGCTACATTAGTCACAAATTCCAAAAAACAATGACGAGAATATACCAATCCATAGCTACAGCAAGCAACCATTTTGTAATAGAACTGTGATTATTTTCTAGTTTCATAATATGTATCTTAGTATTTAAATTAGGGAGGATATGACTATGTTAAAAAGCATATATATTCATATTTAGAAAAGGTATGTTACACTAAAAAAATATGTAAGGCTTTTAGGACAAAATATCTGACCAAATAAAGTGCAGTGTTGCTTTTGTACTATGAATCATCTAACTCTATATACCTGCAGCACAACTTTCACAACCTAAATGTGTTAGGAGTACAAATCCTTCATTCTTAGAATTTATAGTTTATTATAGAAAGAACTATCTTTTCTTACCTCAATAGATGCTACAGTATCAGGAAATAGATCACAGAACTGTTTATTATTCAGATTATACTCCAGGGATTGGTATGCATATTGACGTTTATCATAATCGGTAGTTTCTATACTGCCTAACGTTGGACTCTTTTCAATCTGTGAAAAAAAGGTCCTTTTTATTCTAAGTGAAATTAACAGCAGTACAGAAAAGAATACAAACAAAACAGAATAACTAATCACACAATTATACATATTACTATCTATAATGTCACTGCAATAACATTATTTCCAAATTGTTCATGCATTTGAATATTGAAGGAAAAATAAATGAGCATATACTGAACATTTTACCATAAAACTCAAAAGACCAGTAAGTATGGTAGACACACTCCAAGCAGGATTCCAAGTATCTGGATGAAAATCAGATATGCTTAAGCACAACTTCTTATTTGTTTTGAATCGCCCATTAGGTGTAATCATGTAAATGGCAGGTGGCTTGAATGGAAACTCTCGTGGGAAGACCAGCTTCCCATGGTAATAGCCTCCTTCATATGGGGTATTCTCTGGACCACATACAACATAATGCCTAAAAAAATATGGACAATGAATTCCCAGAGAATTTAATCAATCTTTAGACTATAATCATAGAATTGAAAATATGATTGCACAAGTCACAAAAATAGCAAAATATGTATGGTTTCTGCTGTAGCACTGGTCAGATACAGTGCTGTTTTTAACAATCACTTAATAATTTTTCTAGACTATGTCTCATTCTACAAAATTATCAAAAGTTCGCTCAAGGCAGTGTTGCAGCTGGCTCCAAACATCTTTTGTGACTTGCACAATGATATAAGATCTAAAATCACTATGAATAGCCCAAACGAAAACAGTATATATAAACATATTTTTGCATGTTTACATTGCTCAGAAAGTATAAATGTGCTCCTATAGTTGAAGAAGGCATAAGGCAAATGAAAACAGTTATCAATATTACAACTTAATAGGTACCCTTGTCTTACCATTCAAGAATATTTGTAGGTAGGGGCTCTGCAGTGATATATGGCACAGGATCTCGCTTCAGCCTAAGGTAGTCTTGTTTCAATCTCGACGTTGCACTGTTTGGTTTCCGGGACATTGTGCTATCCTATTCAAATAATACCTTGAGCAATTTTAGGTATGCTCACTGGTAAAAGATAAGATCGGAAGATCAGAATTGGATAGATTGTTGTAGCATAGTCACTACACGAGCGGTGAAATAATGACACGGATATTTGGTTAATATTATGAGAATACTATGTTCAACACGGCTAAATAATACTGTTATTATGCTGTTTTTATAACGAGATACAAAAAAATGTTGAATAAATCTTATTTTTTGACAACTCTGATGAAATCAACATGCAAAAACGATGACGGACATTGACTTAATGACATCTGACAACGACAAACACTGTCACCTGTCGCAAACACCATCGTAGTATAAAACTGTATATATGGTTGAAAAAAAAGCTGTAGAAAACTGTAAATTAACATCAAATCATACATTATTCAAAAAAATGTCCCATCCCAAAAAGCTGTATATTTCGAGACCTAAATTGAAAATAGGGAAGACCTACAAAAAAATTGTAAATCTACAGTTAAAACTGAAGGATTGGCTACAATGCTACATAGATGACAACATTGACAAGTCTCCAGGCAGTATCACAGAACAGAGTATATATAAACGACGTCCCACTGACACTGATAGTCCGCGCATTCAAGACTCGCTTGTCGGTGTTCCAAACAATGGGTATTATTTACAATCGGTCGCAAAAACGATGTCAAGTTGAGGATCAGTAAATCTGTTGGAACTAATATTCGGAATAATCTATAGAACAAGATAATAGAAATATGCTGTAATAAGTAATTAGAATAGAAAAATAGAATTCCTTAAACACTGCTCCCAATTTTGCAATTCTGTTTTTTAAACTTTCTTGATGTCTCCAGCCCCTAGCCACAATCTGACAACCTCGCGTCTGCCTGTCTGTCAATATTTTGCTTTTGATTTAACATTTTTGAAGTGACCGTAATCCAAGGAATGTGGGATCATTTTTCACAGGCACAGCACAGTTATGTAGCTTAACCTATAATATATTGACGTGTATCCGGGTACAAACGGTACAAAGTTCCTCGTTTCAAGAAATAAAACTACTATTTTTTTTAGGTTCCCAGCTAATACAGACAAGCTTTTATTGTGGTGCCAGAGGTTGAATTCAGATCTAACAGAACGAACGAAAGCGTGAAGTCTAGCTGTGCTCACGCTCAGAACATTTTGAGGATGGCAGCCCGACAAAATGTACCACAACGTTAGTGCAATAAAAACATTTATTATTCTTATTTTATCTAAGAATGTTTCTATTTTTGCATTTTGTACTGATTTTAAATAATAAAGTTATATGAATAAATGATTTTTTGCAATAATTAAAGTCAGTACTTGTAGTATGGTATAGATTACCCCCATTTAATCTTTTTTAGCGAGTATTCACTTGAATTCTTATTAAGGATGATCCTCCTAGAAAGGGGTTCACAAGAAGTAAAAAAGTCTCAACCCTCAAAAGACATACATATTTGGGTAGGTACTGAGTTTTGAATTCTTATAACACGTGACAAATGCAGTGTCTTCGCTGAATAATTAATATACATAAATTTTCTACGCAGAATGATTCATAATGTAGTATCAATGAACGTATCTTCTATTTAAAGGCTGTTCTATATTACACCGACATGTTGGGACATCATATGCAGCAGTGATACCACTGGTCCACTGACAGCAGTTGTTCTATCGTCGTTGAGTGATACTCTTTTTAGGCACAGAAGCAATAAACATAGAGTTAATATGCAATAAATAATGTCTGTTGTGACATAGCAAGCAAAGTAGGATACACGTATTTCATCACTCGAACAACTCTGAGGCCTGATCGTAGAGAAAACTCAACGATGCTTTATGTTTTGCTACTTAATACTTTGTATCCTTCATCTAAAATCTACACGTTTATTTCTTACAATTCTGGCATTGTTAAAATTTAATGTCTACGCTATTGGACCTGTGGCCAGATATAAACACAGCTGACATTTATAGACAATCCCCCTTTGCTAGGCGTTTCAGAAGCCTGATTGCCAAATTACATTGAATTCCATAAGAATGCTACAAAGCTGTGCGCCAGTGTGGCACAACCACACAATTAAATATGATGTAGCATCATTATTAGGCTAAGAAAGATAGACACCTCTGTCCACAAATTCATTTCAATTGACCATTGCAAAAGAAATTATGATTCTAGAGTTTATTATTTTAACGTTTATTGTCTTAGATCTAAACAGATATTAAATTTGTTGTAACTCTACATATTTTAATGTTACAGGGTGCTACTTATAGTTATCATTTGAATTAATATGATCAATACAAGGACTTTTATTTCCCAGGTGGCATTTGAGAGAGTTGTCTGAGTTGCTTCAATACTGTCTCCAATAGTTTCTTTTTGTCTCTTTCACTTTTCTTCAAAACCGTGAACATTGTTTTCTTGTCACCCTCTTTTAATCTGCAATAATATAAAACATGTTTTCATCATGTATATTTTATTATATGAATCATCACATCAGTAATACAAATTAAAAAAAAGCGCTTCTGAAACGTAATCGGATTTTGGAATGTTTTGCGAAGAGTATGATCAACATCATAAAAAAATTGACAAAATTCTCCCAAACGAACCATTATTCTTGATCGACTTACTTTTCTAGTAAAATTATCGCAACATCAGGATTTACTTTTTTGTATTTATTAGTTTCTTGAGCATAATCGTGGAAGTATGTTGGCCAATCCCACGACGTAAAGAGGTCTAGGATTTCTCGTAATTTTCCAAAATATGTCAGCAAATCATCTTGAAGACCTTCCACTGGCTCAGAAGCAGCAAATTCTAAAAATAAATGATGTGTACCATCAATATAGTAATATTAGAGTAACACATTATTCACGAGAAAGTTCAGTTGTATTATCCGAATGAAAAGCGAGAAATCCATTATTGCTTCCAGTTTATCAGTATGATCCGAGAAGGGGCTGTCGCTTTTCGGCACAATCTGAGTAATGTAAGCAACTCAATAAGAGTTAAGTGTATGATTGTTTTCTTTCCCATTTTTCCTCAGACCCTCAGATTTTTTATTTGGTTAAAAATTGCATTAAAAAATACTGCCCATTACCTCAGTATATGAATAATTTTTCTAGAGATTATTTTTTCTAATGCCTTCCAAGCTTTCACTTACGTTCACACTGAATAAGATCAAGATTCAGTTGATTTAGTACGCCCATGGAAATTTGTTTGACATCTTCATTGAGTAACAGGTTTAATAAAAAGTTTGCAATATGTTCACAAGCAGATTTGCAGGCAATCTGGGCTGCTTCAGGCTGAAAATTAAAAGGTCTTATATATTTGTTTATTTTCGTATCTTCCTATGTTCAATGTTATAATCATTTGAAACTATTTCTTACATTGTCCGAGTTACAATATAAATGTAACAAACTAAATTATAAAAATTACTTTGACTTACTGGGATATTCGTAAAGCTTTGGAACGTCGTCTGTAAAAATGCGATCATATCAGATATATAACTTGAAGCGTGACCTTTCGGCTCTACAAGCAACCAATCGTAATTTTCCAATTCCAGAAACTCGTTAAGCTTCTGCTTCAACTTCTCGCAAATCTGTCGAACAGCATCCTCCCTAGCCACTCTGAACATAGCGTGTTGGCTTTGAGCAACACCTGCTACCAAGCCTCTAGAATCCTCTCTGAAATAGAGATAAATTGGTACATGTTTAACATCTATTTGAGGACAGTGGATGAAAAGCAATGTAATCCACGACTACCAAAAATACTGAAATATTTTGAAGTTTTAACTTTTTCGGAAAATATTTTTTATGATGTTGCTCCAGTATTCAATCAATAGAGAAAAATAAACATCGGAGTAGTCAGTAAGAATTGAAAAGGAAACGAATTTGTAACTCGCAAATCACAAATATTGGGTGTTTCAGGTACGCTTAAATATACACTATTTAATAGAGTGCCATTTGGCAATCCTTTCTATTAATACTACTATTAGCAAAATTTATATTTTCAAATACTCTATGCTGGGAAACCTCCAAATCTATAGATTATAGTTTTAAAAAAAAGCTAGTAAATTCAACATACAAGAAATGAATTTCATACCCAGTGATATTAGAAATAAACTGGTCCAAGTAAACATTGGCTTCTTCCAGATATCCAGTATCCACAATGATCTGAATGATCTCCTGCAAATTGACGTGTGGACTTCGGAACGTCGATGACAGACAACCGCTGAAGGTTCGCGTCAGCAACAGGTTCATTGATTTACGAATCATTTCATCTACTTCTACTTGACTGAAAAAAATAAATACTTTTTTAAATTAATCAGTATTTAACTAAGGCCTGCTTTAACCGTATGAACACTTCAGCAATGTGAAAAATTTAATTTACAAAACTTTTTGAGTAAAAATTTTAAGAGAAACGCGTCAGAGATCTTAGACTTCTATTCGTGAAAATTAGTGTGATAATAATTATACAACTCCATCTGAATGATGGAGGAGTGTCAACAACTAAGAATATCTACAATCTATGCAATAAATAAAAGACTTACTACTGAGGATTCAAGAATAATATACCATGAGAGTAGCTCGAATAACTATTGTTCACCTGTAGATTTTGAGAACATTGATTACATCTTCCCACACACCATATACTTTCCTTGAAGCATATCCAAACTAAAGCAAACCATATTAGGAATTTGGAAGAGATGTATGCTTCAACTTCATATAGTCAACTCAGATCTTCGTCGGGCAGTAAAAAAAACTTGTTCCCACTTGTTAGTCCAATATGAGTATGATTTATCAGTGACTAATTGAAGTTCTCCAAACGAATAAAAACTCAAATTTTGGTATCTCTTATGGCTTGTTCCTCAATCTCAAGAAGGTAATCTTTGATATATATGGTGATCAACACTTTGCTTTATACGCTAGATGTTTGAATATTCTAAAATTTTGGCACAGCTTTTGTGGAATGTTACCAGGTGAGACTTTTATCTTTTTTCAATATTTGTTTTCATATTTGTGTATTTTTTGCTTCATTAAAAGCAATAGAACCTGCTGAAGATTTTCAAATATCAATTCAATTGATACAAGTTAATTGAGATATTGGGCAGTATAACCAAAATCATGGAGAGCATAAGATGAGTTAAGAGTTATTTTTCTTATTTGAATGATAACGAGGACATGAAATGTCAATGAGAAGATAATAATAACTTTACCTTAAATTTAGATCTTCAGAGAACTTGAGACATGCATATATGAATTCTTTCACCTGCTGGTATACCTTAGGTACCATACTCGAGAATGGAAAACTATATGGAAATGTAACCACATCCGGCAAATCTCCATCCCACGGAAAAGATAACAAGATGCTATCAAACTCTTCTTGATCATAGACCTTGAAATATGCGGATGCGAGTAAGTAAAATGCAAATATTGTTCAAACCTACAAATTTAAAGCCTAATTATTTTACTAAATCGATTGAATATGAGCAAGTCTCCAGGGATTATGTTACTTCCAATGTCATGGCAACCCATGAGTGGGCCCAAAATTTGATTTCTTTACGTCACTTGACCACCGATAAAGAAGCGTGGGCAGTTGACAAGGTGCTTCTTGGAAAAGTTATATTACATGATACGAATTTATGCAACAATCTTCATACATTCTCACTAAATTGTTTGAGGAACATTTTGGGCCCAATGTTAAAGGTTGCCATGTGTAGCATTAGGTGGATTTCCGTTGCGCCAAAGCATCAATTGTTCACTGCTTATGTGCCGAACCAAATCCATATTGGACTTCAACCACCTATTGGAAGAAGATTCATATTGTTGTACTCGATTCAGCTCTCTCTCTCTCTCTCTCTAGCTCTATATATATATATATATATATATATATATATATATATATATATATATATATATATATATATATATATATATGCGTATGTGAAAATTACTGAAATAGGCTAAACTCAACGATTTTTAACGATTTTTAAGTCGTTTGATAGTGTTTATAGCACGAAAATTCATGCCAGTCAGTTCTTTAATCTAACTATTAATGTCTGATCGGATTTGATCAAATCAAAATGTCAAAGCAATGTGCCATAGGCTCATAATATGTCATTCTGAGGATGAAAGTCGTTTCATTGATGTCAGACTATGAAAATATCAGATTTTATATAATATTCAAGTTACTTGGTCTATTGTATGTATTATCCAAAACCTGTCTGTTCCTAGTAAAAAAATAGACAACTGAAACATTTTAGAGAATGAATAACTTTGTTCTGACATGTTTCATAAATTGATGATTATTATGATTATTATAGCAAGTCAGTTAAAAATAAGTATGTATGGATATGTGAGTTGTAAAATTGTGTAGTGTTTATGTATCCACAATTTTTTGAAATTCAAGCAAGTTATTCCTGGCGTGCTCTCAGTTTTGACGGAGATTACATCAGTATGCATTTTAAGAGTGGTTTAATGTGTGGGAAGTGAATATACTCAATTACATTTTTAGCTGGTTTTGTTGCAGCTAATTGTGGTATTGAAATTTGAAAACAAACATGTTGACATTGTATACTGTTATCTGTTTGGACAAATACATTTTTTCAGTTGAAAAATACTATTGCTATTTCAAAAAATCGGCAAATGTGTATCTATACCTTTATTGGTTGGAAATCTTCCTTTGAGAGGATTTCCCTGAAGACTTGCACCCATCTCTGCATCAACACCTCTGTATAGTGATCTCTCAATTCTCTGACCAATTCCCATAATGGTTTGACAGTATAACCGTAGTTCTTCAAAGTGCCACAAAACAACATTATCAAATCTTTTATCTTCAGAATCAAAGTAGCGTCTGTGCAATATGCCTAAAATAGATATGATATATTTTAATCATGTTGAGGATATTTAGTCAAGTCTTTTTCGTTGTAATATTGTTCTTGTTATACTCTAGAATAACACTATATTATACTAGATAAACTCTTGTTAAAAGGTATTTTAATCTAAATGCAACTGTAATCACTCTGTGAATTTACACAAATAGGACGGAGTTTCCCTATGAATATTTTACTGATACCAGTCATTAAGCAGCAACATATCTCTATATCAAGGAACAATTCAGAATGATTATATCATCTCCTATAATTTAAGTCGTTGGAAAAACTTGCCACTAGGTGCCGGACTTAAACAAGACCTACTTATAGTTAGAAATCGGAGAAATTCTAATATCTTGGTGAAAGATGAGCCTTACATATCCCCTTGAATACATATACCAGTAATGTAGTGTGGTCTAATACTGTAAGTCTAAGGTAACGACCTGGACAGCTGAAAATTTGGGTTCAAATCTTTGACACTACCAGTTTTTTGTCTTCTTTTCTAATAACTTATGAGTTTGTATTTACAAGATCTTTTTGAGGATGAGAAAATAATCTAAACAGTATTTCCTCTTTGTGCTGATGGATTTAAATGCTTCAAGCACAACTTGACCATAGAAAAAGATTTTTGTGTGTGCTTCAGCTGTCGTTTTGCTATCAAAAACATGTCATAAGTACATACTTGATGTTTCTTAAGTCAATTCTTTTGTGCTTGCTGCAAGCTCTAATCACTTGGTATAAACTGTGCCATAGACTGTGAAGCAATAACATTGCTTTTGTGAGGCTCTTTCCTCAAATCTAGAAGCTCAACTTCAAACGCAAAAAAAAACTGTGCATAATACTTGAATCGCAAATAGCTTTGTATGTTTGCATTACCGAATGTGTCTGAAGAGCAGTAACAATCTTGGATAGAGCCATGGACCACATGTCATCAAGAAATGCTCTCGTAATCAGTCCTTTTCCAGTGTTTAATACGTGATCCTCCAATATGAAAAATCCAAGGACTGCGTGAATGTAAGCTTTATAACTCTCTTCTGATTCATGCTGAAACAAACATATTTTTCAGGCGTATTATGTCCTGGTATAATAAGAGGTCAATCCCAAAACAATTGTTTGATTTTTCCATTAAAAAATTTTTGACAACATAAATGTGTCTCCATTATCTGAACAATTTTGTGTCACATCATTTGATCTTCCAAGTGTTTGCAGATGGAATGGCGAAAATTGGTCCTTTGAAGCAGGAGAAATATAAACAATCTAGACGATTTAATGTTTGCCATTTCAACTAAAGACCATACAGAAAGGTTACAAAACACAAAGTTGTAGAGATTTTTTTGGAGTCAATTCCTTAAATCGAAATTGAACACTGCTCAGAAAGTATGTATGTGAAAATCATGATATTTCATATAAAGACAGTAGAAAACTCCCAATATCACACAGACGCGAAATTAGAATGTTGCGCGAAGAACTCATTACCTCAGCATTTCTCTTTTCACATTTTTTAAATGGTTATAGTAATGCCTGAAAATATATGTTTAAAAAATAATTCAGTAACCAGCGTTAACAATTAAGTATTTTACAAAGTAATTGAGAAAAACTTCTAATATGACTTTTGAAGGCGTTTGACTGCAATCTGAATACTCTAAATCTCTAGGAGGACAACAATTGAAAAATCTTGCAATACATTTTCGTACTGGTTGATTATATTCAGACTAATCATTTTTGAAAGTGATAGTTTAACCTTTCATTCCCCTCATACTCACCATATTTGTTGGTGGTTGTAAGACAAGTCTAGCCTGTTTTGTTCTTTCTGCTCTATAATAGGATTCAAAGGTCGACGATCTACCCAGTATATGAGCGATGTGTAATCCTCGATAGATGGGTGAAAAATCGATCAACTCTTGAGCACTTAGATCTTCTTCATTTGAGTGGCCTGAAATATCATTACGTGTGACAATGCATATCCATCACTAAGTAGTAATAACTAGGAGTATATCTCATATGATTTCGGATTAGTTAAATTACTTGAAATGATAATGCCGGTCATATATGTACCTGGCTGTAAAGGAGCATTCCTCTTCTTTTTTCTGCCTATCACTGTAGGATCACTAGCCAGCTGCTCACTAGTCTGTAAATCACATTACAGGTGGTTAAACATTGTTGATTCATTTTACAAAAGAAATGTGTAACTTACGTGGCGCATCGCAACTTCTCCAATTCTAGGCGAAAACTTCCTTATGTTTTCTAAAAAATCCTTTAAGTCCGACATTGATGCCTCTCCAATCTTCTCTCTGTATCTATTATAAATGAAATATTCTCAATATAAATAATACCTACAGCCATGTTCAAAATGTTTTTTCCACAAACTAATCTAAAGGTATAACAATTGATTAAGAAGTGGATTAAGTGGAATATGGTTTTCAATGTTATAACTTTGCCTATCTGTATATTGAAGATTTATTCAGGTTACATGTGTTCTCTAAAAAATAGTTTTCTGCTAGGTTACTTGTATTTCAATTCACTTATTATCAACTCAACTGAACATTCAAGGAGTGTTCTTTTGTAATCACATAACCAAAACCATATAAGTGATTAACCACAAGGTTGATCTCGTATCAACATTTTTATACCTTTCAATAATATAATTCTTACTTGGGAATGTTCTCTTGTAACTGTCTTGAAAACCGGTAGTTTGATACATGAGGCAGGTGCAAGTGCTCTAGCTCTTCAAGTGTTTTCAATGCTGGATAGTATCTTAAAATAAATGAATTTTATAAATTATCTTAAACTGTGAAAGAGAGTAATTCAAACAGTAAGGTATATTGAGACAAGTAAAACCTTTCGATCAGGGCAATTCATTCAAAATCCTTGTGTTTATCTTAATAATGTCTATGATAGCAGTCAAAACTCAATATTATTTCAAATAATTCATGTTGTCTTATTAATCATACCAAATAAGATTAAAAAAAACATAATGAAAAGTATATGTTAATAGATGCCAAGACGAAGGGTTATTCTGTCATTGAGAGAACTGGGATGATTAAAAATTTTCCAATTTCAATGCATCTATTTCAAAACTCAACTCTTCATTACAACAATAAGTATTGTCATATAGCCATGACAGCCACATAAAGAGTCAATGTAGCTCCATTACTATGTATACCTTACTTATAAAATTTCCCATACAAGATTATTAGTAGAACTACAAATAACAACAATATTAGTGTTAAAATGGGTACCTTTTTTCTGCAATTTGTTTCTGCAATTTGAAGTATGTAAGGAAAACAGGAAGACAAAGATTCAATTGGGCTATAACTACTGCAATGTTACTTTGGACTTTCCTTGCCTGTAACAGCTCAGAGCCAGATTTTGTTATATTACTTGCTGCTTCATGAAGCTGTTTATCTAAACCCACAACTTGATTCTATAAGTACAAATAATAAACTAGTAACTATGTCTGAAGTTAGGCATTTCAGGTAAGTATAATTTCATGGTCTACAAAGGATTGATAGAAAGTAAAAATGTGATGTAATAAAGAAAACTGGAATAAAATATATTGATAACCAGTGCTTTGCTTTTCTATCTCTCAAAAATATATTAAAAAATATTAATTTGTTTAACTATATAGTTGCAATAAAATATGCAAAATTGCAAATGATCTTTATGAAGTGACTCATCAGAACAATGTAGGCTTTTGATAAATCTAATTACCTGATAACACCTATTCAGCAAACTTGTTGCTTCAAGGTGCCAGAATTGCTACATATGTCATTTTAGCTGAGCTAATATGTTGACCATAAATAGTAGTATAATATTTAGTTGGGAGGAGTGATGAGCAGTGGGTAAATACCCAACAGGCATACTTTGTGGTTGTTGTCTATATTGTTAATATATTGAATTGATGCCTTGAAATAATGTGTTCATTACAAATTTAAAGACTTGAAACACTAATTTGAAATATCATTTTTTAAGTTATAAATGTGGTTTACTGCATTGTGTTACATTTTTTGTTATACTATTATTTAATTGAAAACATAATAACATATTTTGTATTTGTAAAACAATTTTAATTATGTCCCCTTGAAAATCCTTCAAGCTAACAAATAAGCTTCTTGATTACATTACTGTATTGTCAAAATAATAGCTTTGCTAAAAAAATCATAGGAAATCAGTATGAAGTGTTGCAAAATGCCTTTAAAATTATATACTATTTCAATATTAGCAGTCCAATATACTTTCCATATCATCTATTTGGAGTAAATATAAAGAAGGTCCCATAGAGTACAAAATCATTATAAGACTCCAACTGTCTAGTATTCTAAATTGAATTAGATAAATTTGTTTTTCTATTCATACTCTTTCAATGTTCTGCAATAGGTACTTCTTATTTCATTGATGCATCTGTATCGCTGTCAATCAATTCATTTTTTAAGAGGATTTCAAAGGAGTAACTCACATTCAACTTGTTGGAATGTGACCTAACTTCAAGGAGCTCTCTTACAGATTCAATAAAGCCTTGATAATATACATTGCAGAGTCTTTCAATATCCTTATCATGGTGTTTTATCCTCTCTTGCAATTTTTTCTTGAATTCACTATGTTCTTCATTGTCGAAAATTGCCCTAAAAAAGTCAATACAACACTTTTAAATTTTATGTTATGACCACAACAGAGGTTTTTGTAAAGTCTTTAGGTGGGACATAAACATGAAACCTTATGCTAGGAAAAGTAATTCAAAATAAATCAGTACCTAAATGTTGGACCCCAATAGTCATCAATGTCCTCGATTTCCTGGAGATAGAGATCATGTTGCGAATTTACACTAGATGATTTCTCCATCTGAAATTCTAAATAGTTTTGTTGGCCTAGCCCTAAAATTGGAAATAAATATCTTTTTGGTTGAATATAAACAAATATATATATATGTATATATTGTCATTCTAGTTTGATGAAAGTTCTACTAACCATTGAATTCGAGGAAATTATTTATTTGAGTAGAACAAGTCTACCCGTATATTTTTTCAGTATTTTAAATGGATTAAAAGTAAACAAGGAAAGGGGTTGAGGTTGACAGCACAGGTTGACAGTTGAAACGTTCCTCCCACTTGGACGTCTTAACGTCATTATTTGTTTGTCAATGAGTCTACCTCAGGATAAGTGGAACAATAATAGTGATGAGAGCGTTCATAAAATCAGTATACAACGCCGGTCTTGCCTGGCGACACATTCAAGGAATTTTTTACACGCCTCCCTAATTCCTGAAATTAAATTACCCACACCTCCCACATATACGCCGCAAGCATTAGGCCGGATGTAGGTTCTCTGGGTAATTTTAAAATACAATAAAACATGGTCTTATAATATAAATATATTGTTTGCCGCCACTTAAATCATTAAAATATTGTAATTAATTGCGCAAAAATTCGAATTTGAGGTAAAACGTTTCTTGAACGATTTATGTTATTTACAGCACAAGAAACCATTTCTGTCGGATTATCGGACATCGAGTAATCGTTGATCATTTTCTAACGCGGGGAATACTGATCTGATTCATTTTGATTAATTAATTGATTAATCTTTACTTCATTCCTATTGTAGTAAGGACGAAAAAGCTATTCTGCCTTTCAAACCGAACTAGAAATAAACAAACAACAACAAAGAATTTTACTAAGATTTTTGAATTATATATTCAATTAACAAAGTACGTTGAAGTATCTCGAAGTACCTTGAAATATACAAAGTACTCCGAACTATTTCAAAGTCGCTGTGCAAATTTCAGCTAATGTTCCACCCCTCGGCCGTATGCTTGTACAAAAATCTTTTATTTCTTCACAATCTTCTTGATGAATAGATACTCAAGATATTCCAATGAAGAATACAAACAGTTATTTGAATCATTTCTGTGGCTCTCTTAGTTTGTATTCCAGCGATATCGCGATTTGGTTAGATTTCCCTGAAATTGCTTTATCTTTCGAATTTATCGCATATGATCGATTGGTTCTATCCTTTTTGCAATATTCTGTAATCTGTATTGACGGGTCGATACCTTCATTTATAGCAAATGTACAGCAGATGGGCATTTTTTTATTCAATTTTCAGATTAAGGCTTTCCTAGTATTTTTTGTCTTGAAAAGCTTATGCTATTGTTTTTTAGTGTTCTCTTTATGTTATCGCTTCATGATCTATAAAGTGCAGCTAGAATACCACTCTTATCTCCTAAAATTCAGATTCAAAATGATTGGCAAAACTGAAAATGTCACACCCGTCCTTTTCTCCAGAGCCAATTCTTGCACTTTAACATTGGCAAGTTTATATTAAAATGTCATCGATACAATTTATTAAAATTTTGTAATATCATAGCCATCCACAAATTACCGTTTGCCAACAAAAATGTTGGATCTTAACTACCTTATATTAAAATTAAGGCTTTCCCCAGTTATAAGTCTTCTCCCTCTCCTTCGCTTAAAGTGCTGAGAATTGACAGCTGATGGCGCTAGTTGTAACAGCGAAGTGTCTGGTTGGTCATTTATCTGTCGTTGTTTACAAAACACACGATCTGTTTGTAATAAAAAAAAGTCGATTTTTAGATAATTGCCGCCAAAGCTGAAATGTATTTACAGCATAAAATCTGTTTTAATTGATTTGTAAGTTTTTGAGAAAATGAACTCTACCCAAAAAAAAGTCAGGCGGTATCAACATCCTAGGTCTCATTGTAGAGCTTAAGAAATTAAAAGAAGGGAGTCTAGAGAGAAGGAAATAAGAAAAAAGGCATTATAAAAAAAGGCTCATAGTAACTAAAAAATAAACTGAATTAATCAGAAATGACCAAATCTCCAGAAGGTGAGAAATGTAATTAGAATAGACAGCAGTTGGCCATTATATAAACCAAACCATTGACGATGAACAAGAGATAAGTCTGATTGAAGGAAACAGCTTGCAGGATTGTGATTTTTCCAAAAAATCGGAGATTTGAGCACCGAAAATAGACAGCAAAAAAATAATCAACCCGGGATCACCAAGGCTTCATTTACGGCTTTCCAGATATTCACCTCCAGATCCCGAGCATTATTAAAATTCAACATTTACACACATAGTGCATCCCATATTTGAATGTTCTTTCCATCCCTTTTTTCTTCTCCGTCCCCTTGCTTATTGCAAAGAGCCTTTTTGCATGTTAAAAATAAGTTATAATTCACTCAAATATGTTTTGATGTATGCAATACTGCCATAGAATAAATTATATAGAGCTAATCCAAATTATTCATATTTTGCTGAAACAACTACAATGTATGCGTTAACTTACTGGGTAACTGAATATTAGGACAAAATTAGAGAGGGACAAAGGGGACAATTTTATTACAAACGATCGCATGTGTGTTGCTCTGATTTGAAGAATTTGCCACATATTCCACATACAATCAAAGGAAATATTGTTGTGGAAAACATTCCTGAATTAGCAAACAACAAAAAAATATCTGAAATTTTCCAAACTTGGTTTATCTCATATTACTGTTCGCTAATTCAAACCACCACATTTAGCTTCTCAAAGATTTTTGAATATTGCTTCGCTTATTGCTGTTCTTGGAGAGGAAAAATATTATATTGTTGAACCAACTTCGGTTCTCAGCCGGAAAGTCAACGGCAACTGCAACTCACTCATTTATGAGCGACTAGTTTCATTTATCGAAGCGGTTGAGTGTCCTATCGGGATCTATTGTGACCTGATTTAGGCTTTTGACAGCGTTACCCATGAAATTCTGTTGCAAAAACTGTCTGCATGTAGTGCAAATGGCTCCTCATATTCGCGGATCAAGTCGTATTTTGTAGACAGAAAACAGTATGTTGCAATATCACTCAAAAATGGTACGTCAAATAAAGTCCGATGAAGTCAATGTAGATGCAGGTCTTCCACAAGGTTCAGTTTTGGGGCCTATTTTGTTCATTTTATATGTCAACGATACTGTGTAAGAGCAGGCGCATTTTACATTGTATGCTGATGATGCATCAATATTGATATCGAGCAATTCTGAAGATGATTTAAAAAATGAGTGCAGTCATGTGATTTCAAATGTCAGTTATTCGCTTTACAAAAATCAACTGCATTTGAACACTAATAAGATTCATTTTATAAGATTTCCTGATCCACTACGGTAAATTGGCATTCCTGATGTAAAACATAATAACAATCCTTTGACCTATAAAAGTGATGTCAAATGTCGGTTTATATATTGATGATAAGCTCAAGTTCAGAATCCATTGTGATCATCTTATTTCACAACTTGTCTCTTTCTTATATGTTTCGGAACTTAAGTTTATTCCTCTCAGAGAGTCAGCTGGTAGCCATATATTATTGTCTTGTGGAGTCAAGACTGGAATATGGTATTTATTTTTGGGGCTGCTCTCCAGTAGCACAAAATGTTTTTATTGCGCAAAAGTGAATTGTTAGTGGCGCCTTTTGGTTGCCACACAGAGCTGTAAAGAGCTCTTCAATTTGTATAAACTTCAAACAATATCTTCTCTGGTGATTTTCGAGTTGGCTTTAAATGTATACAAAGATGAAAATTTACTCTAAATAAACAATAATTATATCGATTTTTCGAATTATGTAATTGGTAGTAAATCACCAAATATACTTGGATCCAAAATATTCAATAGACTACTCAAAAAGTTGAAAAATCAAAATCACTCCAAATATTGTTTGAAACAATTTTTATTAGATAAATGTTTGTATATGTAATTTTATTAGTATGTAAGCTGTTTTATGCATGTTTCTATTTCGGACATATAAGTTAAGATCCTATAATTTTGACGATTTCTATACAAAGTGTAATTTGTTAAAAAGAAAATAAATTACATGATTGGACTTCCTCGGCAACTTTTATCTAAGTACAATATATGAGGCATTAAATTATTTTAAATTGCTGTTTCATCTACACCCTAAAACTTAAGGTTTAGGTTTCCGTTTAGTTTTCTTCACATAACAGTCATGATGCGCATTACAGTGACTAACTATTGAGTATTAAAAAATACTTGCTCGAATAAAGCGTACAAAAAACACAATTTAACTTGAGCATCTAGGAAGAAAACTTGTAAACTTCCGATTTCGTTATACCGGGAAATGTTATCATTACAGCGTAGAAGTACCCAGACAATTTACTAGACTACACATATTTTAATATTCCAAATTGTTGTTATATCACTGATAATATTAGTTAGATATAAACTTATACCCATAAAATAAAGCTTTCTTTTGACCACAACTGTCGTGCTGCGCGTAGATTATTATATTGACCCAATGTACAACACAGATTGAAGTTGTAAGCTTGGCATTTGTACATCAGTTGGCATTGAAAAGGGCCATCTTGTTATGTATTTGTAGCATTCGAATATACCTATGTGAGTCTACACACAAATTCACAATTATATGCACAAAAATGTATATATATTTATTAACAACAGTCAAATCTGACAATCCGACGATAATTCAAATATAAATTGGAACGTGCCTTTTTTAAACTTCTGTGTTAAACACAATTATTCATCAGAATGATGGAAAAGTTTCACCAAGTGAGAGTATAAACAATTATTCCAATGAATTTGAGCTTAAAAGACTACTCGTAGTTTAGTGTGTAGACACGTAGAGCTTTCAGCTTAACAAGACTTCAAATTAAAAACGAAATATCGCGAAAATATGGCCAGGCTTAGAAAATTTTAACGAAAGACCGATCGCCACTATGAAATATACTGGAGACTTCATAGTCATACACAAATGTACTTCAATGTTTCAAGAAACCGGCTAATGTACATACAATAAATTTTGTCAACTACACATTTTTCATCCAAATCGCGCGCGAATTTGCTGTAGCGAGGGCGCGCCTTTACGCATTGTGTTGATCAGTTGAAATAGTACGTTATCAACGTCAGTTAAATTTTTTTGATCAACGCAAAATTATCCCGCTATTTTTTATATGAGCTGGGAATTAAATTATGATGGAAGACATCGAGGACTTTTTCGTGGAGGAACATGAAATAATTCAGTCAGCGATTCAAAGTAAGTATTGATTAAGGTAATATATCCAGAATATATTGACCGGTTGAATTGAAACCCATGTAGTTATACAAATATTATCAATCACGTTGTTGAAATATTTAGCTGGTTACGAAACTAGGCTCAGGTGAGATAGTTATAAGGAAAACATATCGTAAGCTGAGTTGTCGTATCTTGATTTTATCCTCACAAAAATGCATAAAACCAGCTTTTTCTCCACTTTTTTAGGGTTACAAAATAAGAGTATCACGAATTCAGTTACCTGAATATTATTCGAACAGAAGCTCATCAAATGAAAAAATCATTTTTGAAAGTTAAGCAATGCAACAAAACTGTTTTCCACCGTCAAGAAAAGAACTGAACTAATATAGGAACAAAGATCATCCATGATAGCTTTTACCGGGAAAGTGACACAATACAGACAACTTTACGTGATATGTTATATATAGCAACAGTAATGAAACATTGTACGCATGTTTTTAGTTTGAACGAGTTTTTTCAAGCTTTTTCACAAATTTTACTCCACCTTACCAGTCTAAATTGTAGGAAAACAAGAACAAATCACTAATGAGTTGATGAAAAACAAATATTTTTTAACAAGATATGCGACCGTCCAGGGTTACTTCATGTACATGTCCTGGCCCAATAAGAGAAAGTTCATGACCGAGTTATTGAAGAGACTACGGAAATTACAAAGCATTTTGCAGATACTACATGTGATGTCTAGCAGAGCTCACAAGTGCATTTCTTACGACTTTGTGGAGTAAGTTATTACATCGAGAAGATATGTCTCAAACTTATTTTATATTATAGCTAGGTACTTAGAAAATGAAAAAATATGTTACCGATATTTGGTTTTGATCGAGAGATTAATATAACTGGTGACTAATTAAAACCGAATAATAATGAGCGGATAAGATAGAAATATTCTAGTAACCACACTTTCTTTTGGCCCATTTTCAAAAAATATTGCCCGTTCTATCTAGAGGGTTCATCTATGGTTCAGCCTCCCTTAAACGTTAGACAGGGATACGTAGTTTTAGTATTCCTCTGCTACAAATCATAAGATATGTTAAAAAGTACGCAATACTATCGGGGTTACAATTTAATACAGGATAGGAAGTCTATTACCAACACCTATTTTTGAGATTTCCTCTACACCACCCATCAGAAAATTATATTAATATCATTAAATATCGTACCGAAAACAAGTTTTCAATTTACTCGACCCACAACCCTCAAGAACATGTCATTGTTGTACATTTTATTTCTGAAAAATAGGGGATGTACCAATCTAATATCTCTTACAGAAATGACTAATTAAATGCAAATTTACATTTCAGCCCAAATTCAGGCTACATACCAGACAAACTAATGTTGGATCATAACAGAATGCTGGATAAATCGGTTTTGGAGAAAACAGTCTTGGATGATTTGGACTGGTTCACTACACTCAACGATGCATCTCAAGTAACAGTACTGATCGGTAAGCAGAGCTGTAATAAATCAATAAAAAGGAAGATTTGAAAAGCTAGTAATGTGTGTTTTGAAGAAGAGAATATTATTCAACAAAGATACTTTTTATTCAAATGATATAACGCATATAAAGCGATTTTAATCATACTACAAACATCACTTTAACAAAAACAATTAAATCAAATTTAAATAAAAAAAAACAATTTCAATCATAGATCAGGTTCAAATCTCTGTTGGTACCTAAGTAAAGTAGAATCTTGGCAATATGAAATCATGGTGGAACAAACAAAAATTTAGTGACTATATCTTAGGTTCTATTTACTCATTATGGAACAGATGATTCACCTGTATGGCATGTGTTTGTACAATCAATAGTGGACTTATTGTTTAATTAAGGAGAATACGTAAAACAAATTGAAGCAGATACCTCAGCCCCTACCAACTATGTACTCTATGTTTTTTTTGCTTTCATTTCGAGGCAAATATTGCCCTGTTGCCTATGATACCTATGTTACCTGGATATTCTCGAGGTTCAAGCTACCAACCGTTTTATTTTTAAAATTATTTGATAAAGGTTTTAGACGCAGTTTAATAAATCTACCAGATAGGCCGGAAGGAATCGAACAGAACCAAAGGATTCTTTGTAGATTTAGGAGGTTTTTCTCTTTTCCTCTTTTTCCAAAAATACCAAAAACTGGGATTTGTGTTTAGAAATAACTTTAAATTAATGACAGAAAAACGCTGAAATTTATTTTGTAGCATATCTGCTGCTGGCATCAATAGGTTGATAGAGCAGTATCAATACGCGGGTATAATTAGAATTATGTGATAAGTAGACTTATTCCATGAATTTGGGATATCAATTTGCAAGGGTTACTGAGACTGAGTGCTGGTGTGGCGAAGAGGGCCATGCACTTTCCAATTTGGAGACGCTACTATGAACTTATCAAGGAGATGGAACCTATCATCGGATCCGATGTGACTGAAGTGACAGCTACTGGAGATTTTATTTGTTACAAGAAAGTTGGGGATGATTTTGAAGGGATTGAGTTTGATCATAAACATCACGCTAATATAGAGGTAATGCCAAATTTATAGGATACACTTACCTAATTCCTATATATTTTGTCAATTATCAAATCATTGACAGAATAATAGAATGGTAAAAAGCGTCAGTATTTTTAAATCATCAAATCTGACTAATTTTTCTAACTCAATTTTTATCGATACACTACTATGTTTCATTTTTTTGTATTCTATGTTAAGTTACTTTTGAAATATCTTGAGTTATAGAATGTAATAAGAAGAATGAAATAGCCTAAGGAATAAAATATCTCAAAACGTGAGATATCTCAAGAGACGAAATAGTTGATCACATGAAATATCTTAAGGACATTTTGACGAAGATGGTTAAGGTTTTATAGGGGTTTCCCTTAACACTAGTGTGAATGCAATCGCCAAAAAAATATTTCCGCTAAGACAGACACAAGAAAGGAAAAAATATTTAATAGAAAAATAGCTAGACAGGATAAATAGTATGCTAGATTTCAAAGCTCTAGTTTTGTATCCATGATACGATCTAGTTAGTTAGTTGGCAAGTAATGTGAGTAGCCTTGTTTGCAGTCAAACCTGCTAGTCCGACGATGATTTAAATATAAATCGAAACGCGTCACTGAAGGAACAATTTTATTTGTGAAACTGTATGTTATTTACGCAACCTTTTATCTCCATGATGGAAGAGTTTCACGAAGTAAGAGCATGTACAATCCATGAATATTTTCCCTGTGTACATAGTAAAAGCACCGAGTTTTTTAATAGGACTGCAATCTTAATAAATTTTACATTGATCGACTGACTGAAAAGATGCAACAGACCGCCCTGACAAGACGTGGCCATATAAACATTCTGTTAGAATTTTTCTGAGGCCCTATTGTTAATTCTGCATAGGTTGAAAAACAACAAAAACAATGGGACGACATGATTGAAAAGTACAAAGCCGATGTACATGAAGCTATAAGAAAACTTCAGAGCAAATCGACAGCTGGTGTCACAAATAAGGCAAAAAAGCAAAATGCTGACAAAGACAGCAAGACCAAGAAGGAAAAAGACAGGAAAAAAGGCCAAAAAAAGAAGAGAAGAGGTTCGAAAAGAACGACTAAAGCTGTTCAAGTTCGTAACAATGCTGAAATGGATGCGGTAAAGCAATTTTTTCATAAAAGTGACGAAACCGTGAAATTTGTTTGATTTCCCTTATATAAATCTAACATTTTTTATTCGTTTTCATCAAAGTGATAATCACTAAGAAAACAACATTTTGTTTGTGAAATCTTTTTATATTACTTTAGAAAATGGGAAATATTCTTTTGATTTTGATTGTCGAGAGAAATAAGGTCCTTGAAAAATAAAGCAGCTTGAATATTTCTGCCTTTTTATATAAACCACATTTAAGAGATAGAACTGTGTGCGTATGTTGGAAATGCCAATCTGTTTGACTCAATTATTCACCACTACTCAAATTGTGTGTGGCTAATCACCTTTTTGTTTTGAGTTAGATAAAAACGTTAAATATTAGGACTTTTTCATACAATATCTCTATAATAATTTTCTGATTTGTGGTCTTGGTGTGCTCGGTATGACTTCAAAATTATCACACAGCAATATTTAAATAAGTATATAAGTTACCACTTTTTATACAGATCTTGTTCTGAAGTATGCTGATAATATCATGGGTTGAAAATAATTTTCATAAATAAAATTGATACTATTGAGGATGGAGGACTAAAAAATATTCGCAAACGTTCTTTCAGTTTGTATTACTATTGTCTGCATGGACTTTTTAAGTGCAAGGTACATTAACATTATTTTTGCTTCAGATTCAATTGATGCCTATATGGATTGTCAAGAGGATCTTCAGTTTCCTGGACGCAAAATCTCTACATAATTGTAAAAAAGTCAACAAATACTGGAATTACGTGGTTCAAGAAATCATGAAAGAATCTAAAACTAGACAACAGTTGAATGCTCAACTGGAAACTATTGAGGTTTTATAGTTTTTTCTTAATAGTTTTAAGATTTTTTGGACTACAAAATAATATCATAGGTTATTTCACTAAGCCATAGAATTATTTTTTTATTTTATACAATTTCAGAGCAGTATAGGTAAACAGAAAATAGAAGAATTAAAACGCCGTTTAAGAAATAAAACAGTATATCCAGAAAAAAGAAAGAATGACATTATGCACTATGATTTTGGTGCTATTGCATCAAAGTTGATACCGAAAACTAAGATATACTTAGAAGAAACTTCCTTGGTTGAAAAAGCATTTAAAGAGGTACTGGTTCAATGTTAATTTATTTAGTAGCGAAAAATATCTTATAGTCGAAACTCCAAAGATAATTTGAGACTCATTGAATCACTTATTACTTTTTCTCTTTATCAATCAAGATGTATGCTTCTGTTATATTCATATATCATCAAACTTTGATATGTAGTTGAGAGACTTGGTGAAATTCTTGGTGGTGAGACTTACACCCAGTGTCAGTTCCGGTACGTATCATCATCTCATCGACTACATAGGATTGAATCGCACTGTCTCAATTGTGTAAGAATGAGCGTTATGCCATTCCACCTGCTCTTTTGCCTATTTTTTTCAACAGTTTGAATTTATGACTTCAGCTGTTGCTTGATGTGTTTGGTTAAGTTATTATCGTTTCAGGAAATAATTTGGAAAACCATAGAGTCAATTATGTAAATTGTAGATGCTCTTACTTGGTGAAACTCTTTCACCATATAGGGAAAATAACTGTGTACTTAACACACAGTTAGACAAATAAAACTCTTTTTTTTTCAGTGACGGATTTCGATTTATATTTAAATCATCGTCGGACTGAAATATAAATTATGTAAGTTGTAGATGCTCTTACTTGGTGAAACTCTTTCACCATATAGGGAAAATAACTGTGTACTTAACACACAGTTAGACAAATAAAACTCTTTTTCTTTCAGTGACGGATTTCGATTTATATTTAAATCATCGTCGGACTGAAATATAAATTGAATTGAACTGAAAGTAAGTGTTTTATTTGTGCAACTGTGTATTAAGTAAACAATCTTGTAATCTGCATTATGGAAGAGTTTCACTAAGTAAGAGCAAGAAGCATCATGGGTGAAAAACATTCGCGACTGGACAGGTACACGCACCTTCCACCAATCATTTAAGCTTTCGCAGGATCGAAAAAAAGTTGCCGATGTCAGGGAGACCGGATAAGGCACATGAAGAAGAAAATTTAACTAGTTGGCAAGCAATCTGGGTAGCTTTTGTGAACGGTCAAATCTGACAATCCAACAATAATTCAAATATAAATCGAAACGCGTCACTGAAAGAAAAAGAGTTTTGTGTGAAACTGGGTGTTAAGAACACAATTATTTTATTCGCATGATAGAGTCAAATTTTTGGTGTTTCATAGAAATACAATTTGTAACTCTATTTTATTGCCAAAAGGCAAAAGGTTGAAGATATCCTTGCGCCAATGTATATTATTGACACTGTCTACGTGACTGTATTTTTCAGGCTATATCCTATTGGAGGCTTGATTGATGACACTTTGACCGTCTTTTTATGTTCCTCCTGATTTCAGTTAAAATGCGGTTATTTTGTAGATGCCAGACGAGTTCGGCGAAAACAGAAGTCTCGTTACATTTCCAAGACTGATCAAAAGCGATATGGCGATGTATAAATTCAAATCATGCTTCCTGAAAGATGTCAACATACAGCCTTTCATAGATCAAGATATAGAAAGACAAAAGTCTCTCTTGACGTACTCTCTAGAAACCATCATGGATAGTTTCAAAATCACTGTCGAACAAAATGTGCTGGAAGATTGGTGAAAAGACTTTAAGTGATATAAGTGAATTATTGTGATTTTAAGTCATGACACCTTTGAAATCGGAGTAGTAAACAGCTTAATTGGATAGGATTTGAATAAATTTGAGAAGTCATCAAAAATTGGATATAAAAAATAGGAAAACATAGATTTTCATTCAATACAATCTGCAGGAAAATATAATTTTGTGTCGCGATTCACGTTTTTATCATTTAAAGTATCAGATTCGTGGTGCCGTTATCGTAGAAGTTGAACTACTGGCCTTTTTGGCTTTGTGGCCAGGTTTCATCGTTTACGAGGGAGCTATAAAATGGTATAGGTTTTGATAAATTGAATAATAGTTCTTCTGACTAAGACTACAAAATTTCCCCTCCCCTCATCTTCTCACCAGCAAATTTTGATCTACCTACCCAAATTTATGTTGCAAATGATCCGCGGCCTCAAAAACTTTTGGGGAATTGAAATGTTTTTGACGATCACAGCGCCACTACTCCACCGATTCTTCCATAAGAAAATGCTAATGGTTAATGATGAATTAAAAGACGGAAACACCTTCAAAATCCGCCATTAGGGTAGTATATTTGAAAGTATTAATTGAAAAGAACGGAGGCCACTAGTCACCTGCTGTCTGGGTGAAAGGCCATTTCAGCTCATCTGCTGCTCATCATTAGTTCATCATCCATATAATAACCCTGTAACGGCTTAACGCCAGCTATTGTGAAGAGGGCTCCAAGAAAGGTTACATTTATTGTTTCCTCTATCTTTCTAATATAACTATAATTGCTCATTCACCATTTTTCGATTCACTCAAATTAAATGTCAGGGTTACTTGTTATAAAATAAACAAATATTCGATAATTTTTTAGTTTTATTGCAGAAATACTGTAGAAATTTTATCACATCGGGATCCAGATATCTAGTCTTCATCACTAATGAGTATTCAATGTTTCTAAACTAATTAGTCATCCTATTTTACAGCACTCATAAAAATCTTATTTTACATCCATTCTATATTTGGTATAACATAAAAAAGTGGAATGTTCAAAGGTACATCGTAAACGAACTTGACTTTGACTTTGTACAAAAAATAAAAATACTAAACATTACAATACTTGTTGCCTAAGCAAGAAAGTTTTATTATGTATTGTGTAAAACTTGGAAGTTGATAATTGAATGACAATCCTTCACCGCTATGGGGCATTTTCATTTTCAGATGATTCATTCCTGCACGTGGTTTCCATGACAATAGTTGTCATAGTAAACAGTACAGCATTAAGGGTATAAACATTTTCACGAATTTTGTGGAGTACTATCAGTAATACATATAATACTTTTTGACAACTGTTGTCACCTACGAAAAGTGTTCCATTACATATATACTCGTATGTTTGCTCTGCACTTGCACTTGTCAGTGAGTGTGCGGTGAACGTTCCTTTTCTAGATACAATATTAATCACAAAATTATCTGCGACTAGAATAAGTGATTACCCACTTACCATACTTATTATTGACATTGCCGTCGACAACTTTTCTTGGATACTTCTTGAGTATTTCGACAAAGTAACATATATAACAGATTTTTTCTAATTTCGGTGAGTAAATAAGTGATTATTAATCAATTTTTCTTCGTTAGTCAAATTTAGCTCAGAAATTGGTACAACCGGCCTATCTGTTTACTTAGTTCGTATTGTGAGGTGAAGTCAACGCCAACTCCCATGAAATCCACAGTACCATGATGGAGAAGAAGACAGGGGAAAGAAATGTTGAAATTAGCTATGTACATTTCCATAAAATATTATTTTGAATAATCATTTTATGATGTTTGATAGTAGCACGATCTTTTAGACGTCGCATCGTTCATAGTTTAGCTGTTGGACACAGCGGTTCAATGAACTATCATTATCGAATTATCGCAAAATTGTTGTTAGTAAGTTTGAGGAATGAAAAAGGCCTAGATTTTTTTGACAAGCTGGTCATTAGCCAACGAAATCGCTTTTTCGCTATTATGTTGTATACATATTGAAGAGCTCATTTGCGAGATTTTCATCATATTTTATTCGGTAAACTTTACTAGTGCTAAGAAAACACTATTGTAAGCGAGATAAAAAACTTTCAGTAATTTGCTTGGACATGTATGGATTAACAAGAAGTAACATTTGTTTATCTATCAGCAAAGTATTTCAAATGAAAGCGCACATGGTATTCCACTGGCTTCGTGTATAAAATAGTATCATGCTTGTCAGTCTAATCTATTCTCCTGACTAATCTTTGGTAAATATCTATTATATAAACATCCAGAGGCATTGTCAATAGAGAATGTTTCAAAACAACGCTATATCAAAAACCGAGACAGCCGATTACTTTACAAAATACCTTTCTCATCTGACTTATATTGGCTGCTAATTTAAACTAGATATAACCGAAAACCTGAACCTTTACTACTTTTTGGCTACCTCAGCTGCTTTCATCAAAGTGCAAAATGACACAAATTAAATTTCGAAATTATAATGACATCGTCATGTTTATAAAACTTAAATGGGGAACATAAGACATTGCTACGCCAGATACACAACCTGCTGTTTATGGAAAAACCATAAAAAATCTGTAGGAACAAATGTTTTATCCATCTAACATAAAAGTTATTTATAACAAAACTAGCACATGGTGAGGATGTTTGGGAAACGGGACACAGTAAAATGGTTTCATAATAGATCAAGATGATAATTCCAAGAAAAAGGTCAAAGAATATCATTCATACTCAGACTAGATCAGGCTTTCTATTTGGTTGGGTATGATTCAAGGAAACATCTCATTAATATTCTCCAAAGCTACAGGTAATTCACAATATTTTTTTTCAGGTGTTCTTATTGTTTCTACTGGGATCTTAAATGAGGGGGATTTTGTGTCGTGACCCAGGATTGACACTGTTTTATGTTGCGTTTTGTATTATGAGACATACAGCATTATATTTCCGGTTTGGCGATACATTATTTGAAACTTACTTTGAATTTATCGATAATGCAAACGCACCAGTCTTTATATGAGCATCCCGTAACACAGTGATATACTAAATACCCGTTTGAAATCAAAACTTGTTATCCTGGTGACAGTTGATCAATCAATATCGATGTTATAATTTCGATAATTAAATTGTTGTTTTTTTTATTTGAGTCAGCCGAGACAGGCGAAACGTTAGAAAGCATTTTTCATCAGTTATATGTAGTTTCACTTAGCGGCCAAGTGGTACGAGTGTCTATCAGGCACTTTTTGAGGGTATGGGCATGATTTGCCTAGTTTAACTCTATTAGTCTATGAGTCTGCTTTAAGTAGCATTACCCTAAGTATTGTACAAACAGTATAAAGCGTATATAAAGTATAACCTTAACACAACTGGGCTAAAAACCGTCACGGCACTTAGCCACAACTTTTGGACAGAACTTCTTGGCGTACACCATGTAAGCCGCTTCTGAATCAAGTGGTAACTGTTCACCTTTACTAAGCTTGTTCCATACGTGCACTACGAAGCTGTTTTTCGACATGTTGAATACGGACCTGGAAGGTAAAAACATAGTAGGGCGACTGATCATCCAAGTTCGGTCATACAAAATTGTAATGTAATTACAATTGCGTTATCAGAGCTGAATGTTTGATGTTGGTTTTGATGAACGCCATTGACGCCAATCACACTTAACAATTATACTGAATCTCAGATATGCGACATCGGTATGAGTTTAATAATATTGAGTGCTTAGCTTCACAAACGGTGTTATATGTTTAACTTCTCGCGCCAACAGTTGTTTCGTCTGTCTGTCTGCCCGTATATTCTCAGTTACTCTACTCGAAAAGTACTAATTGGATTTTGGAAAGATTTAATGAAATGTTCGGATCAAGAACGAGAAACTGACTAATCATGGATTGATAGCATTTTCGATCGACTGTGGAGCTTAAAACGTTTTATTTTTATCATCACAATATATGACTGATCCCAAAAATTTTATAATTTGAGATAATACGATTTTTGATATATTATGATATCTACATCACTTTTCAAATCGTTCGTCTGTATGTACATCTCATCCTGATCAAAGACCAACGCAAAATGAAGCCAAACAGATGTTTATTTCATCAGACCGAACATTGATATTTTGGCATACCAACTACACAGGTCTTTAACTCGGCAAACCACTTTATCGAAACCCGACAAATGTTTCGCTATGTTGGCATCTGCAGGGGAGGATTAATACTGATATTTTTGGCATTTTCAAAATCAAGCTTCTCTATCATGTAACAATGCTCAATCAAAATGGACTCGAATCATATCCAAAAAGTAATGGCACGAACTATTTGATAAAGCCAACAATTATAGTGGTTACAAAAATTTATATTTTATTTGTTTTATTATTTCGAAGAAACAGGCGTTATATCAATTAGTTCAGTACAGTGATCTTAGTTTTATTGTTATAAAAATAGATAATTCGAAAGATTACCTTGTTGCGTTTTCGTCGAAGTACATGCGCCATTTAGTCCAAGGTACAGCATAGAAGCGATCTGGTGGGTACACTTGGAAACCTTGGCAGTCTTTTGTGATCATATCTTTGGCTTGTTGGGTACCACAAATGCGACGCAATAACCTATAAATTTTATACATATAGTATAGAACCATGTAAAATGTGCCCCATTCATTTTCCCACGCGACAGCCTAGGGTGGTTATAAAAATGGGGGGCGCGTCTCTCGAGGGGGACGGGAGAGCATATAAATAGGGCACGGACCATTTGGTGTATGGCATTTTTCTTTCCACAACTCTTTGAAAACAATTTTTCTGTATAATAAAACGTATAAAGATTTATGATTGTTTTTATTAACCTTATTTTGTTGAATGTTAAGCTTCCGTAGCAAGTCTACATATTGCCACTCTCGTGAAGGTGTGGTGAGGGCATTTTTATTTTAGGAAATGAGGGCTAGACGTGAAAAAAATAGCTTCGTGCCCAGGGGAGTATTATAATCCCACATTTTCCGCAATTTTTCTGTTGTGTATACTTGATATATCTGTCAATAACAATGCTTCAAAAATGAGTATACATTAATCTGTTTGAATCCTGTCAATGTAAATGACTAATTGTCTTAAATATGCTCATTTTACTACTATCGCTCTCTACATAATAGCATTGATCTTTTCTTCCTTTTTTACGATTTGTTCCAATAATCTATGCAACACAAATTGGTAATGTGCGTTTTGTATCATTGTGATTTCACGAAGACGATTGCGGTACATTTGGCGTCACTTTTTTGAATGCTTGCATCAAAAGTGAAAAAAAAACCTGGGTGTGTGGGTGTGTTTCGTTGGCATATATCTATCAATATTTCTCATTACCAGTATATAAGTTGATAGCCAGTTATACACTACTAATGGAAACCTTGCTCTAATCGTCCGATTACGAATTAATTGTCCGAAAAACAGAAGAAGACTGATATGTGAAGTGTCGAATTTCACTTAACGTCTAAATACCAATATGTTGTTCATAGCAGGCCAAATATCGCTATTTGCAGCTTGTTGGCCATCTATTGGTCACCCTTCGCACTAGAGTCAGTGTTGCTTGATTGGCTACTTATATTATAATGAGGACTCACCATGTTGTGCAAGACGTTTGAGCTAAGTGTACGCTCTCCACTACGCATCAGACCTGCTATAGACATGCATGTTTCGTCTTTAGCCTAGATTCGTCAGTAAAGCCTGGTTAGAACCTTTCACTTTGGAAGCTGCCAATGGGCGTTTCCATAGAGAGTGACACTTGGAGATGAGTTGACATTTGGGATCTATCATAAGATTGAATTTTTACATATAATCTCTATACCACATTTCACACCCTATACTGGAATACGTATATACCACCCAATTGCTCTGATCATTTAATTTGATTCCTAGTGTTAGACCGCCAGGCTATATTGATGAGTGGGCTAAAAACGTGCAAGTCTATAGCAGGTCGTATGCATAGTGGAGAGCATACACTTAGAACTTAAATGGTCAGCTTACTCAGGGCTACCTCTTGGTATAGTTACTAGTATAGTAGAGAATTCTTGAAATATCATCAGTCTACACACCTGGTAATGACTCCTGGACCATTATTGCCCCAGTCTCGTCCATCAAAGTTGTTTCTCAGATCTTCAAGGCACGTTTGGGCCAGTTGGTGTCCCAAACCATCTGGAGAGAAACTCATCACACCTGCCGCAACATTTCTATCAGATTCACAGCCAGCGTAGTTGTGAGCAAGTTTTTCTAAAGACCTCACTACTATAACGTCCAAATCAAGATAGATTCCTCCATATTTCCACAAGGTGAGATACCTGAATAAAGTTGTATGGTCAGTTTGAATGATGATGATTTTGAACAACTTTTGCTTAATGAAGACTACCGCAGCTTCACAAACTACCTTAATATAAATTGCCATAATTTATATCTGAACAATTGAGTATTTAACGATAGCTGAACCAAAAAAGAAATAGAGATATTTGCAACCAATGTGGATTGAAGACGATGTGCTACTCGAGTGTCTGATTCATATACACTATCATATTGAAGGTGTTTAAATTCAATTATTTTTGCGCTAACCTCAGAGGGGAAAAATACTAGGTTTATAAAGATCAAAGTTTGATGTCCAGTGCATCGAAATAAATGGATTTTGATGGGTTTGTCCTGCCGCGAATAAACTATTTGAAAGTAAAGCTCTAAGACTATTTCAATTCCATTTAATTTTAAAACTTGCAGCTACAGACTCAGACACTGTGGTGTTCTTTAATACCGGACATATATTAAAGATGTCTAGTAAGCACTACGATTCTGATGCATCCACAGGAGAGACATCGTGGAAATACAAAGTTACAACTGGAATACGCAGTCAATATAATCTGGTTGCAGCTGGATTCGAACCCACATATCCGGAAATAGGGCCGTCGCTATAGTCCATTATACGGAAATTTGATTGTTCCTGTATGTTGTACTTTGACAGAAACTCAGAGACACCCAAAACGGTAGTATAGCTTTTGTACAAATAAGTGCGGCATCAATTGTAAGCTATCATATAAAGGCAGGTACGTATAAACATCGATTAATATAATTACTCAATGATATAAGTTATTGGCTCATCACCCTCATGCGTCCTTCTACTCGATCCTGATTCAAAGTTCTCCTTCAATCATATGTGGTTTCAATTATTAGCCAGACAGCGAGCGACGAACTAGAGTCAACTATGTGATAAGTGTCAGAAATTAACTAATTGTTTTTCATCCTTGCTGAAACACACAGTCTATTTATTAAACTATTTCAGCAGATTCCACGTCTATAATATGAATCAATTTTGCGAGTTTTATCGATTTTGTATGTGTAACCTAGTACTTGCAATTGATATTTCTATGTTCACTCTACAAACTCCTATTATGTAAAACTTAAATATTTATAATATTTCATTATCAGACGTGATAAATGACCTTCACCGCTATGTACTTAATTGTTATACGATATACATGTCATACGTTTATTCGCTCTAGTGTGCCACAAAAAGTCAGATAAATTGGTAGGCGTTGTTGTTTACAAGACTTCCATTATAACTAACAGTCACTTCAGCATCACAAATGACGTATATTTTATTGAAAATTATGAACTGTCAGAAATTTGGGAAACATACAAAAATGGAAATAATATTTGTCTTCCCCTAAGAATTATAAACTCGACGAAGAGTATTTCAATCAAGGTTTCATTATGTAAAACATTTAAAAATGAAATGATCAGGGCACAAACTTTACAAATCACTGATAATACGGGGCAACAAGTCAGTGATAGTCAGGCCTTTCCCATACAGTCGAGACAGTGTATGCATAATCTGATACAAAGTTTGCTAGTCTAATCAGCTTTACGTGTTGTAATATTTAACACTAGTTGTTTGAACAACCTAACCAAACCTATGTTTTATCTATGATTGATTGACCTTGCTATACTAAACGTTCGGAATCGTAGACGAAAAGGAACAATTTATTGTAGTCAACGTGAAGTCGGTAAAAGACGTTCTGTTTCAATCGTTACCACGCAGCACACAAAAACTATTTTTTCAAAATCATGAATATTGTATATCAATAAATCGCATCGGCCAGATTGAAAAAAGAATCGTGCAGAAAACCAAAACATGACTTTTATAAATTAAATTAATAAATAATGGTTTGTACCATTCAAAATGAATACTGCGCCAAAGCCACCTGCTATTTCTCAAATTATATCCACTTCGACGTAGGTATGCCCAATTTTAGAGCATGGAACAATTATGACTCTCACACAAAACATGCGCATATCCTTTCAGTCGCGAACATATTTTGGTTATTTAGGATTCTCTCTACGAACGAAACTATATATTTCATGCTGTTAATATGGGGAGCGTAACGTAATAAGCTAAATGCACGCGATTTTCATAAAACTTGGAGGTCATGTCTGCGGCGCAGACATCGTATGAATATATATAACATCAACAAGCAATAATTGACAAAGTTCGTACGATTTCATTTGGTCCTTCTTATACCTATAATGTCTGATAATTAAAACCGCATGTGGTTGACGAGATATTGTAAGCTTTTAAAATGTATAACCATATAAGGGCGTAGTAAACAAAATTGAAGTAAAATTTTGTATATATTGCTTTTCATTTTGCCATTTATTTTGGGTTTTTTCACAATGTACAGAAAATAGAACATTTTTCCAAAAACTCTAAAATGGCTATGAAGGCGTAATCATAGCATAATCTCATCGACTTTTATCGATATGTTATTAGTATTTGCTTAATAGACATCGCTCAGAAATATGTTTCATTAACGAATCACAAAATGTCTCAGAAACGTATGCTATATTTGAAAGAAATGTGTATATATTGTTTTATGTAATATAAATATCTTACGACGCAAGTGGGAATGAGTAGAGTTGAAAAAACAATGTAATTCACTTAATGAATTTGGACTTTTGAGGTAAACTGAATTTACCTTGATAGTACAATTACCAAATCACCCATTTGAAATGACATAATATTAAACTATTGTTCAAACTATGGATTTTAGTATCCTAACTTCATTGATTTTCTAACTAGTATTATCTACAGTCAATTTATGAGCATCTCACATACCTTAAAACATCACTAGCATGAGACTGAGCATATCCCGAATCATCCAGCAAACCATTTTTGTACAACTGCTCCACAGGAGTCCCTTTAGTGTATTTGTCGAAGTTCACATGAAGCAATTTGACATTCTCATAGCTTAGCAAAGCTTTTAAGATGTCATCGGACTCTTCTCCTTCTAATTTGAGTCTTCCAGGAGAGGTGAAGAGAAGGTATACGCCCATTCCAGGGTTCATTTTTGCGGCACTTTCTACAGCACATGCTTCGCGGGCAGTTATGGTGATTTTCCCGTTGAAGAAAGAGTTGCAGGATGTCTCGTGGAAGAAGATGGACTTCCCTTTCTGAGGAGTCTCTTCGGTTATGTCTGGCAAGGTGTTGGAGCACACTCGGTAGCAGTAGATACTTTCTCTGGGATAGAGGTAGTGGTAAACTTTGGTGGGTATGAAGTAGTTTTGGATGAGAACAAAGAGTAACGCAAACAGGATCATGCATAGGAGACAGTTGATGCATTTTTTCCTCTGTAGCCAGAAGATGTTCATTTTGCAACGGCTATTGATGGGGAATGCATATTTCTGAATTTCTGGAAAAGTAAAATAATATAATCATACAATTTTTTGATACATCGCAGACGAAAGAAAATAGATTCGCAAAGGACGAAGCGCATATCCACCATATCATACCGGATGGTTATTATATCGAAAATTAAACAATTATACGATAGTAGAGCCAATATTTGCAGAGTTTCTGGCATAAATAGTTTGGTTTTAAAATTAGAATATTTCTATTATTACACAGTAACTACTTATTCGCAGATAATAATAAAACAAGAACTTTTTTAATGTAACTTCTGAAACATTATCTTGTAGTTTTCTTTTTGATTCCACTTACTTTTACTGACCGCTAAAAAATACTACTGTACTACTGGATTGATTTACTTACCAAGATCAACGGTTATAATACTACATACAATTTCCAAGAGACAATTTATCAGTTACTGTCATATAAAGAAGATAATTTTTTCGTAAAAATTTGGAGGTCCTTGCAAAGTGATGCTGAATGTGTTTGAGCTTAATGTCAACATTTTTGAGTTATAGAATTCGACTATGTTTTCAAGATCTGATTGAGCTAATTCTTGAACTACAGTCATTGTTTTATCTACAAAATAACAGTACCATCAGCAAAACTTGTGATATGACCTGTTACTAAATATTTAATTTAGCAAATCATTTTTAGTTGATATATATGCGTGTACAACATTGCAATACTTTGCTTATTGTCGATGCTTGCAGAAATTGATTCCAGATCAAACAAGTAATATACTGCGTAGGTTAAATTATATACAGAAACTATGTCTCCAAAAATGGGAATGCCAATATTCTGCATTCAATAATAGCAGGATAAAAAAATGCAATTGATTGAATAATAGGGGACTATTAATTGTGATGTCGTCATCGGGTGCAGAAATACGGTAAGCATCAAATTAAAAATCAATTTTGATTCGAACGTTCTTCTCATAGAAATATGAATAAGTCAATTTAGCCAAGGTAAGCAATTCTACCCTGCAATAGAGGATAGATTGATAGATCATTGTTACTGAACTGGTTAGTAGTAGTAGTAGTAATTTATTTTTTCTAAATAACATAATTTTACTATAAGGATGACATATAAACTCAATATTGTGCCCATGTGCAACTACTGTTTAATATCACAGTGCTCAGACGAATTCAGTATTTTCAATCCGATCCCTATGTAAATATCCATAGTTTATCAGCGAAAAAAAAGGCGTACAAGTAGATCAGCGTTGTATTTCCCATACTTGGTATCAGTCTAGAATTGGAAGTACAATCATATTTTGAAATTATTGCTATTCTAGAATTAAAATAAAAAAATATTACATAAAAATGTCAATGATTAGGTACATCTTTTGTAATTCCAAGAATTTTCAATTTTTTCAAGAGACTCGAAAAGCAGTCACCTTTGGAAAAAAAGGTAACTTTGCGCTGAAATTTTGTACACTTGTAAAAAAATCAGTGGTTTAAATATGTTTTAAATATTAGAACTGTATCGAAAATATACTTTGTTCATCTCGTAGTTATCAGAATTGTTCTGAAGGCAAATATTATGTGAATCATCATCTATGGCTATCAAGTCAGGAGAATAATCGAACTCAAATATGCATAGACAATAGAGCATGTTTTACTAACACCAAACGAAAATTGAGAACCTTCTGCCCGAACGCGTTGTGGATGAATAAATAAATAATTTATCATTATATTTGAAAAGTCACAAGCATGGAAAATCAGAAAAGAAACTTACTTACTTACTTATGGACTTACTTTGAGCCACGAATTACTTATTTTTTCAAAAACAACAAAAACAGAAACTAGGAATAGAGAAACAAGGACCTATGGTATCTTTACAATCATCGCTCTTATGACCCTATGAATTCATATTCTATTTTATGGCCCTATACGTGCCTTCGTTTGACATTCTTTGAAGAAATTACATGAGAAATAATTTCTTAGACTTAGAAGACATCTTTCTTACTTCTTAGCGCATGTCGGCATAATAATCAGATAACATTAATAATTTTAAAGGTGATAACTAAAATTCATTTCATTATATAGATAATTGTTTCAAATTCCCAATTATCATGCCAAGAAAGCACAAATTTGATCACTATTTTCCACGATCTGTCACCGGTAAGTTTATTAAAACATTGTCACCTACATATAACAGGAGGAAATTTGCATTGCGATTGGGCAAGCATTTTATCTGTCATAGCAGCAACTTTTTGGAGAATATGCAATGGGTGTTCAAGTCCTCTCGATTACTAATTTTCCTTGACTGATACTTAAATATAATTACAATTTGATTATGCTAATTGATATGCTTAAACGTTGTTTTCTTTAAATTAAAACTCATTGTTCTATCTAAAACGCGTTCAGGAAACGTAATAGCCAGAACGCGACGTGGGGAAACGAAATGCTCCACAAAGCAAAAGAAAAGCGCGCGAATAGTCATCTCGTTTCGTGGGTGGCATAATGTACCCATAACGCGTTGTAGTTAATTCGCCTTACTGTAACATTAAGAAATATATCTCGAATTTATAGCTCAAAGCTTATGTTTCTTGAGATTTCAGATTGTTTTTGAAACTTTACTGTTGTAATGTTCTGATAACCTCAGTAGATATGTTCTGCAACGTTGCACAAAAATAATTCACTCTAACGTTACGATAACTGTGCCCAAAACGTATCTGTGGAATTAAGGAGTTTGAATAACATTGCAAAAAAAGAAATTTCAATACAAAAATATATATCTAAGATGTTTCTAATAAAAACGATCACAAGAATAATGTTGCTATAAAGAGAAAAAAGCAATAGGAATCGCGGTATCAGAAGAATGAAGGATTGTCGGTAGCCGGTCTGAATAAGAAATTGAATAAAGGAATGAACGTGACCTACCTCTTAATTAACTTTGCAGTCAGTACGGGTAACAATACGTGAAGGCACTTATAAACAATTCAGACACCTCACGTCACTTCGATCTACAAATAAATTAGAATCACGAAAACCGTGTCTGCCGCCGTTTTCCGATGGACTGTGTTGAATGAGGATTGAATAGATGTTCATGCCGGGAAGGGGGTCTTTTGACCGGAGAGCGAAGGGTGGCAGAAGGCGCTCAGGCACCTGTCTCATTGCGAACAATACGCCACTGCGCGGCCGCAGCAGCAGCCCCGACGGATCTGTCGACAGTGCGGACCACAGACGTGTGCCGCAGCGTCGTCTAGCTAGACGGTTGATGTACGAGGGCGATACCGAACGTATCCGAGAGTATGATTAACACAGTGCAGGACTCGTGAGTGCCACGTCGTAATGATTATAATTTTTTAAAGTAATACTTTACGAGCCATGCTTAAAAAAGCTGGTGTAGTGCCAACCAGTGGCGGATATTTCATTTTAGAGGGGCGGCAAAATTGTCACAAATAAAAAAACATTTTTTATATGCACAGAGAAAACGAATCTCGAAAATTTCGCAAAAAACCTCAATATTTTAGTACTATACAGTATACTGACCACTCTAACGTCTGTATATGAAAGATTACTAAACGCTCTGTAAAATACACTTTTGTGACTATGAATTATTGGAATATCCGATAGCGTTTCAATGTTACAATGTAAATCTAGTAATTTTTACTAATTTTCAATTTCTCGCTCGAAGAGCTCAAAAGTTAGTTAATAAATAAAAATATTTTCGAGCGATTTGAGCTCGTAAATGGTGGGAAGTATTAAGGATGGTAATGTTATCTCCATGTTCCTAACCATTATTAGGTCTACTCACACAATTCAATCAACATGTAATATGTTTCAACACTTAACTGTTTTTGTGCTTCGAACATATTTGCGTATAGAATTTTAGAGATCAATAAGGGTGGAAAAAATTGAATAGCCTAGCAGCAAAATGTAGCAAATTTGTATGTCCGCCACTGGTGCCGATACACAAAAATGGCGATAAACGTGAGCTTTCCAGCTAGTGATGTAATGAATATTCGTATTCGCATATATTCGCATATTCCTTGACATTCGCATTCGCAAAATTTATGCGAATATAATGAGAATATCAACAACCGAAAAAAGGCTTTAAATAGCATTAGGTAAAAGCGAACAATCAAGCCTCATCATTTTTATCACAAAAATGTATTCTTTTAACTTCACTCAGTCTTGCAATATTAATTGTAATCTGTATCGCATATTTAGTGGTTGGTTTAGCATATTAAATATTACTAAATGATAATGTAACAACAAATTAATAATCAATTTCAGCAGCGGAATGTTGGATTTCATAAGTAAAAGCGTTGAAGCCTTTTCTCCTTTTCTCGGATCACCTCGGTAAATACTCTGAGGATGAGATTCAAACGATGACAAATCAAATAATAGATAAGTGGCGCCAAAATGAAAACTGAATATTCGTATTCTCTAATGTCGACACCAGATATCCGCATCCGCATTCGCTTGAAAATTCACATTCAAAACATCACTACATCCAACTACAATGCTTCTTGGGCGCGATAAGCTTTCGGCCTTTGAGAGAGTTTATCTATAAGGAAACCTTTTGTCAAGCAAAATGAAACACTATCATTTCAGTTTTGACAGTATTTAGGCTATAATATTTGATGTGTATTGGAACTACCAAAAATTGTGTGGACCAGTCTGTAGTCGAACCTATGCGACGTATCTATTGGGATGGCTTCATTCGGTACACAGTTCATCAAATTTGGTACAATGGACCCTCTCCGACCCGGATCGATCTCCTTGAAAAGTGATCGGACGAAGTGCACCAAATTATTCACTAAGTGCATACTTTACTCGTCATCATTCATTCGGTGAGGCTGTTGTTTTAGAGCAGGTAGCGATACCGTTTACTGCTAGCTAAGATAGCATTTTGTCCAATATAAAGAAGATACTCAGAAAATCATGATTCCCCCTCGTAAATACAATAAAACTATTGTTGCTAGAATTGTCTATTTTCTTATCTTACGTGTAAGACAGCAAAAAATTGTTTTTGCATTTGGTGTTGATCGTGTTAGATTAATCTGATTTCTATGATTTAATTATTAATTGATATATAGATTGGAGGAAATAGATAAATTTCACAATTTCACGCCGTAATGAATTATAATTTGAGGTCAGACTTTTCGGAGACTAGTCAAATGTTTATCATCAACATCAATCATGTTATTTTGAGAGATGTACAAAACTAGAGCTTGAGCTGTTTTAAAATATTTTAATTATAGTTGAAATATAATCCTAAATTGAAATAAACCTAGACTCCATAAAAAAATCATTTTTACGAGAAACGTTATTTGTTGGAGATTGGTCTGCATATTTGTGTCACCAAATCTTCAATCTTTCAATCGGAGCTGTAGTTAAGTGCATAGATGCTGTTCTTACATTACATGCCATTATACAGGATGACACCGAATTATTAAATACTATAACACTGAAGATACTTTCTGTGAACAATTAATCTATGAGTTGGTTGTTAAAGGAGATGAAAATTAGTTAACCGCTATCCATACTATATAAAGACGGTATCGCTATCTAATACGAGATACCTCTTTGACAGAAAAGCCTACCAAGCTTGTCTTGAAAAAAGCTTGTAACTCTCGTTTTATCTTTCACTCTCTTTGATGTGTCAACTACTCTCCTTTTCGGGCTTTCAGTTATTTGGCCTGTAGGTATATCGATTTTTTCCTCAGATATTCATAGAGTAGTTAATACAAGTCGCCTCTACAAATCCTCATGAGAAATACTGGTTGTGACATAACAATATCGACCAGCATATAAGATTGCACGTTAGACAGAGAGAGGAATCGAACAGCTGATGAGAGCAAGGGAGTGCTATACGAGGGAAATACGGCTCTTCGACGTAAAAGTAATTAAGGCAGCAATCTCTCTGTTCGTTTCAGTTAAATCGATCTTTAATCTTCTTATTAGGTCAATCAATAGTGAATGGAAAGAGCGATCTTATGAGGCAGAATATCAAATAATGGTCACAGATTGGTCTCACAAGACAAGACAGTACAAGATTTTGTTCATGTAAATGTGTTGAGTCTACAGAAGTTAATCTAGTTACATTATTACAATCCCATTGTAGAAACATAATTCCTCCTCCTCTCCGTTATTTCCATATCGATACTGCCTTCCCCATTTTTTTGTCCTGAACATTTTCGATTAATAATACGTACTTATACGTCTTGAAAACTGTACATAACGGTAGTTCATGTCAGGGTACTAAATTGCTGGTTTCATATATAGACTGAAGCAAAAAATATAATGCATATTACCAGCCTGGAGGAAAATAGATCCACATTATATATGGTAGACATTAAAAATATATCTATTTATATATCAATCGATCGATATCGATGTTGATCATTCATATAATTCTTGAACTGAGCATTTGCTATTAAGTTTTGAACGCTTGAAACAATGTTTTCGCTATATGCATATCAAATTAAATAGTAACAAAAATGCGTACAGAAAAAAATTTCATAAGAATACTATTATTGCATCATGGCACCTCAATCGAAAATTAATCGCAATAACTAATTGTTGAACATTACCGAATGCTTTTCAATCAGAAGATTTTCGCAAGCAAACGTATTGCACAGGTTCGTATTTAGCTGACATTTAGAATGAATGAATGAATTTTAAGATTGTTTGAAAAGCCTAAAAATGTTTTAATAATGTGTGATACATTCATTGATTCAGATATATCGTTATTTGGATTATCTTGCAAATACGAGTAGAGGCCATTGAATATACTTCACCATTTGTAAAGTAAGGATTTGGTCTTAAATTATCAAGGAATGCAGAAAAATCAAGCTTTCAGAAGATATGAGTAGGTATATTAGGCCTCGAATGTTCAGTATTTCTCGATATAATACCAGTGGCTTCAGTCATTCAAATTTAATTTATAGTTGACCTTAATGGTTAATATATGAGAATAAAGCTGTTAGATGATTAAAGTGTTATATTGTAAATATAAAAAACACAGCGTAATGAGAAATTTGGATTTAAATGGAAGTTCAGTTACTCTTTGTATACCGTTGAGTCAAATATAATTAAATTAAATATACAAACTGAAATGAGAAAAATCCACACATTTTTGATGCGAATGAGATTCATACCTGTGTCTCCAACATTTCGTGCTGATGCCATAGCCGCTGAGCCACTACACCGCGATGACCAAACCATCTAAGAATCTCTCTTACTCCAACTTTGCACCGATCTTAAAAATACGGTGCTAAGACCGGTAATCGACTGATGCTTCTCTCTCGAATTACCCCTTGAGGATTCGAATAGTATCACAGTTTCAATATTTGGACTACTTTATGATTATCAATGCTTATTTCAACCTATTTTATCCAAAATAACAAAGATAAAAGTTGTTATGTATTTGTCGGCAGAATCTATCTCTTTCAAAATACCAGGTGTAGTTTTCAAGTAGGAATGGAGCTTGATATGTGATTTGTACCTACATTCCCAACATTCCAGCTAGTGATTTTATCATCTGTGAAGTAGTTGTAAATAAGGAAAAACTCGTAAAACACTTCCGTACCTTGGCTGCTGCTAAGCAGAGCCGGGCAGAGTACCGTAAGGTGGCTTCGACGGAGGGTTCTGTACCTGAATAATTGACGCGTTATTTTTAAATATTTTTGGAATGAAATTTTCTCAGAGTACGTACAACAATATTGCCGAGGCGGCAATGAGAACACTTTTCAAAATTTTATTTTCGCACAAAAAACATTATCATTCGAACTTCAATCTTTTGTCACCTTTGTAACTTTTTTATCAGAAACTTGGAAAAAAATGGAAAAGCGTTCCTATACCCGCTCAAAGCAATAAAATAAAGATACGTATTAAGCAGAGGTACAAGATGATCAGAAGAACAGCATGTTTCATAAATCTACATACACCTCACGCAAAGAAGTTTTATAAACTCCTAGAAAGAAACATAGAATAGTTAGTATGTGTAGTAACAGCATTGTGTTAAAGTCCAATGAGAGAAAATAACAAAAATGCGTGATTTCTAGTAAACAAAACAAATACACATAAGAACAAACATAAAAGTGTCATATAGCGGGTGGTCCATTTAATTTGAGACAGCCCTATAGCGCGAAAACGGTGAGTTTTTAGATGAAAACGTTCAGATAAGAAATCTTTAGTGCAATGGGGGAGAGTTAATGATGACTTGATTAATTCATAATAATAATACTTAGTTGATGATTTTCGACATTGACAGCATTTCTTTTCAAGGCAACCATGTTTCTCAAAAAAACAAATATATTTTATTCACAAAATTTTGAAATCCGATTGCAACATCAGTAAATAAGAAATACAATATTTATTCTTTTCACAAATTTTCTAATAATTATATGATTTGTCAGGAATTCTTCTCAGGAAAGCATAAATAACGTAATTGAAATATGGGAAACCTTTAAATTTATTATAACAAATGTTCAAAATGATGTTAGCCAACTTCAATACACTATTCTATCCATTTTATAAAGTTTTCATGCATGTTGAAACCAGATACTTGTCCGTTCTTGAAGTGGTATATCATCTATTTGTTCTGGTACATGGTGTTGTAGAAATTCTCGACATTTGCCCATCCATTGTTCCTTCAATAAAATATGAACAGATCAAACCTGTCATCACTAATTGCGCACCATTAATTCACCAACGAAGGGCGCTGATGTACTTCTCTCAACCATCGCGGATTTTCCACACTCTAGTAGTCCATATTATGTCGATCCACTTCACCATGGTTAGTAAAACCAGATTCATCTGAGAGCAGTGTTCCAAAGAAATGATAACGGCGTTGTCTACCGTCGCGGTATGGAAACGTTTTGAAAAAGAACAAATGTTTTGTTTTATTTCCTTATGTAAGTTGCAATCTGATTAAAAATACTTGTAAACAAAAGGTATTTGTTTTTTCTCTTAGATTACTATTTTGCAATAAAAAATATATGTTCCCATCGAAAAACATCGTTGACCTTGAAACAATTTTTCGAAGTTAGTGTTACTTAGGACATTGCGTTATTTGCTTACGATGCAGCTTGCGTTCTTTATAATGCCGCACGCTGTACAAATTAATCCATTTAAATCACTAACTTAATGTGTGTACCTGTATCTCTATCATTTTGGGTTCATAATCATTACAGCTATCGGTTTCGTATAGATCTTCTCCATTTTCTAACGTTTAGTATGTCCAGTTTTGTAAATCTGAAAATGTATAACAAATTTTTGATTTATCTAATTTATTTAAGATACAGTGAATGATAAATATATCAAAATGCAATACAAAATATTGTATTCAGATAGATTCGTATTTTCACCCATTTACACTTTCGAGTACAAGCGTTTTTTTTGTATTTCATTACAAATTTGATATACCATCAATCCACATAAATAGATTTGAAAACAAAGGTATCAACACAACTGGAGTACTCAAACTTTTCAAGTACTGAATCCCATCAAAATGAAATTAAAATAAATACCGACTATTAAGTACTTTGATTACTCGGTACAGTTTTTAGTGCAATTTACTCAAGTACTACCCAGATCTGCTGCTAACACATCCTTGCGTGATCAATAAATCCCAACGTAGATACTTTTTTCAATCTGCCCAAACACCACAATTACTTGCAACTCACCGCACTCGTTGTAAATCCAAAAAATAAGTTCCTAAATTAAGGTATCGTTTTCTCTGTGAAAGCAAGGTGCATTTGCTATCGTTGTTGTAGCACTACAGACAACCTGAATGTGGGGTATGGTCATGTTAGGGATGTATCTGAATTGCGGTCTGTCTAACAAATTGTGCCTGGTACCTATATTATATATTATTTCAAGAAAGTTATCAAATGAGAGTCTTTGCTTTTATTTAATTGCATCCAGCCTCCTAAAAAATGAAATACGGATCTGCTTTTCCTACAGAAATTCAAGTTGTAAAATAAACCGTTCGCGTTCGATCAAAAGGTCAAATTAAAGTGATAAGACACAAATGGAGGCATCCATTAACTATCGTATATGTATAAAATTGTACGATTATAGAATAACAGTGTGCCGGACAACATTACACTAAAAAAATGCAACGCGAGTGAAGAAAATGTTGGAATTTTTTGTGACACTCTGCCTCTTCAATGTTACGCTGTTCCTCATACCTGTCATCTTCATTCTATTCGTAGGTGAGTCCTTAGATTTTTGAAGTGACAATGATTTTTCCGAAAAACAAAACCGCCAGAAAAAAACAATATTTTATTTACGAGTATTTTTTGTTGAGGCCAATCACATTTTAACTAAAATCATCCTTTCCATGCTTGAAGCTTGCGGCAAAACGCTCTCAAAAGTTCTCTACCATCTAAAAAATGAAAACAAAGGTATTGTATTATATTGAAATATTTAGCTTGATTTGATTTTTCTCCTTCAAAAATATTCATGTCACTCCTTTCCGTCGGTTTATCGCTGCGGTGTGTCGTTGTAATCAAGCGCCTGACCTTAAGTAGCTAATGACTCATGCTGGTTAGTTAATTTTTGAAAATGCATTGGCGGCGAAATACATAGCAAAAAACCGAAAACGATATCCACTTCTAGTCTTGTTCCATTATCAAATTTGGTAATCAATTGTTAAGGTGTTTTAAAGGTGTGTTGATCAATGCGTACAAAGTAGCAGATCATTGCACTTCCACTAGTTTTTTCCAAAATAGAATAAGAAGGTAAATAATATTATGGATAAACATATAAAAATCTGGTGAAGAAATGATGCTCAGTTTGGTTTTTTACATATATATGTGGAGTATCTGGGAACTATGTAGCATAACAGAAATAGCAATGTATACCTACAACAGCGATCTGAGAGCTTACATTAAGTTGAGACATTAGAATTGAGGATCATCTGAATTTTTTCTTAGAAATTCTAGATTCTAAACTCATTTTTAAAAATTCAGAGAGAGATAGAATTTTGGGGGAAGGAATGAGGCTGTGAAAACTGCAAACATGTTTTTCCTTATGAAATACTCTTCATTGGCTATGTAAAACTGATCCTAGTAATATTTCGTAGAGTAAAAATAAATGTTTTTAATCTTTGTATGTTTGTGTAATATGAAAAAATAACCACATTGAGGTTTTCCGCGTAGTAATTTCATTGGTTCTTTTATAGTTGAGATTATTCGGATTAGTTCTCTTCCTATTTACATGAGTCACCCACTCCTCAAGATTGATGCAAAAGTTGATTTCATAAAAATAAAAAACAAATATTACTATCTACTAAAAACAATCAAATTTAACGATTTGATAACACAGGTTTTATTCTATGTATCTAATCATTGAATTTGGTTCTATTAGGTCATTGTCTCTCTCACAGATGTGATCTTAACTCAAACAATTTTTTGGCCAATATTTTCATATTTTTGGGACTGTTTATGTAAAAAGCGAAAATTATCAAATAAATGAATATTGATAATGAGTAAGAATAAAACAATCATTATCTAGTACATGCATGAGATTTGATAATAATTTTAATTAATATTATATATCGTCTGTCGTTTATCAACATCCGCATGCTTTGCGAAACGTACGTTTCTCAAAAATATGTTTTCATTATGCTTTATGTTGATGATGTAATCCTTAATAATTTTTTTGCTCATGTTCAAGCCGTTGGAAAATTATAATTTACTGCTGACCCCGTCAATTGATAAGTACCTATCATTCGCTGTTGTCTCTAAGTCAAATGCAAAGTATTTATCACTTGTAGGTCAGAATTCATCATAAAAAGGGTATTGGTTGTCAAATGACTGCAAGTTACGTAGAAAATCAAAAATCGTTAAGTATGTAAAGGTGTGGAATTAAATACCAAATTTTTGAAAATGTATTAACGAAATGAAAAAAAGCTCCACATTGGTCTCTGTTTCTTTCACTCGATTGTTGTCGGCTTGAGTGACTAAACTTCTCAGCAATAAGTATAATAATTCTGAAATATTTCGAACCAATATAGGTTTTTCAAATGTTTAATGATGTCTATATCACAAAAATGTCAATCATTTCCGTAGATCAATGTTCCAATTTTTTTATCTCTTTCCCTCTCCTTCCGTAATGAATAACGTATTCCAGTAACTTGTTTACTTTCAATGATTCCTCCGTTCGTTAATTTTTTTCAATACTATTTTTAATGGAAAATGCTCCTAAGAATAGAATATATTGTACATATACCCCGACACTTAATTCCCACGCCATGGGCTAGCGAAATAATCGCAAATGTTTTGGAATTCTCAATAACAATAAACACGCACCAGAGAATTATATTTCATTATAATTGATCAGTATCTGTTGAAAGTATGACTAAAAAACAACAACAATAAAAATTAATATATTCACATTTTACCATACACGTGAATTAATTGGATAATTTTCTCATAAAAAAATCAATGATCGTAATGAAATCATTCCGAATTCAACACAGACACATGAAAGGTAGAAGACTTGAGGGTTTTGAGAAGCTTAGGAAGAACACATTAATGAGATTTTACCTTGTAATTGCTAATTGCGTTTAAGGGATCTACAATTTTCGGAAAAAATAACACAGATTGTAATGACTCTTTTGTCACGATAGCGTCCTTCACATGTTCGAAAAAGTTTGCATGCAGTGACTAATACTTGAGCACTGAATTCCACATGTCTAAACAATATGCTTTACAAGGGTAGTCCTGAAAATAGAAAATTCAAGAAGCTGGAGACCAGCTCAGTCTATATGAAAGCAAATAGTCACATTGGCTCATTCCTTTCCATCCATGAAAGTAAAACAATTCAGAAAATACACACCTAATTTTTTAATTATCAGATTATCTATTATAAAAATAAGTACTATTCCTTTAGCAAAGATTTTGGAAAAATAGCACAAGACAAGATTTATATTGGAAAACTTTGAGGAGTTCTAAAATATGCGTGCTGCACTCTAAAATAAACATAAATTAGTTAATACGTATTGACAACATGTAATACTGATTCTCAAATTCTGAAACGCGTAATAATCTCTTGACTAAGCTCTGAATCTGTCAGAATCATACCTAAATGACGTATGAATCATTAAGGATGAAAAAATAGATCTATGTGATATTTTTATTCATTTTTGTTTTTCTCAAATGCCTCAGTCACGTTATATATTTTCAGACTAGCGCATATACCCATAAGATTTCCCTATGAAATTATTTGATTAGATAATAATATCACGGTAAATCAAAGAGAACCAGCAGATTCACTTCAGATTCAACGTTTTCAGACATGCAGAGTGGCATTGGCCGCGCATATATCACAGCACCTTGTTAGGCTGGCTGTCAAATTTACGCCTAACGTGTGTAGAGTTCATTTTACTTAAACGTGTGTTCTCTCGTACGAATGGCTCACCATGCTGATAGCCTGACAGCGTTTTGCACGTCGAAATCCCTCTGAAAATTGTATCGAACAAATCAGACGAGTGCTCATGTTAGTCCTCTCTTATTCACTGTAATATCTTGCAATCTCACTTAGAAGCCATCGAGATTTTCGGAAGCAATTTCTGTTCTATTTCCACTGATCGACTTTTATTTGTTGAACCTTGTGTATGAGTTTCACACTTTTATTTTAATGATGATAGACAGAAGAGTTTCACTAAGAGCATCTACAACCTCCCTCATACAACTATTTAATGTACCCTTCCTGCCGAAGATGCAGAACCCACAAATTCTGCACACTCGTTAAAACCCCTTGGTCGTCAGCTATTCATCCCACCATGGTAATGCTGGCTGTCATGGTGTACAGCATCGTACCTTCTTGTTCATGTACATAAAACAGTGGATATTGAAACTTTCTTATCTATTATTATCTTCATATACCTTACTCATCAACACAAGTCTCAATATGGGTTGAATTCCAACACATTTTGTTTCGCCTATATGGTTGGGGATATTTTCAACAGAACACCCTTATGAAAAAATAAATTGTCCCCTGAAATAAAGGAAAATTGGCAACCCTAATCTGAATTTATGTCACTGAATTACATAGTTATAGTAAAAAGTCGTGATGATTGTTATAAAGAACAATCAAAGCATGTAGTTTTGACTGTCACCTTGTCCGCTTTGTATTCTGCCCGTGTAAATGATTCATTATAATAGCAATTAAAAGCTATCGCACTGATGCACGTAGATTAGTATTACTCACATAATGAGCAACAAATTATATGCACGGAAATGTACCTACGAGGTGATATGTAAAATATTTAAAAAACTACGAGAAATTTTGGAAAAGTCTTAGTAGCATTTTTCAGACTTGTGCATGTTACCCATTTTCTGACTTTATTAAAATCATTGAACTTCAGCTTGGTTTCAGACAAAATTCTTCAAGTTCAATATTTTTATAATTTGATGAACCATGCAGCTAAAACGTTGAAAAATGTTCTAACAAATCATATTTTTTTGTATATCACATAGATTGGAATGTTGTTTGATCGCAAAAAAATTTATCAAGATGCACTTTCCAAATTTGCCGATTAAACATGAGCTTCGTATTGAATTTGAACTTACTGATTTTATATTGTCACAAATATATAATCATAACTGTATGAGGCGTTTCGCTTTAATTTTAAGCCAAATTGACTGTTAGGTGACTACCTAGGCTATTTGTCAGCCAGCCAACCAAGTCCTAGCATGGATGTGGCAGTAAAATTTTCAAAACAAGCTGAATATTTAACCTGAATAGCAAATATTCTCTATATTCTCGCATTTTATCTTTTCGTTTTGTGTATTAAAAAATATAGTCTTTTGACGACTGAATTTGCATTAGGTTCAAGTGTCCTTTGGCCCTAGGAAAACCACAATTATCACCGTGAAAACGTTCTTAATATAGTATGTTGTATGAAGTTCTCCATTACTCACGATATTTGGAGGGTGAATAAACATGTCAATCAATGACTCCGAAGTAACTAGTTTCCTGATTTACTAATCACAATTCATTAATTATTTTCATGTATGTTGATTCACTTTTGTATTATCTTTGGTCATACAAGAATAATAATATTTTAAAAACATTTAATACGGTGGTGTTAGGTGCTTACTTGTAGTTTCTCTCGGCCCTAGTGCAAACAGAGTCGCTAAAATGCGTGTTTATAGGCAACCTGGGTAGTCTGAATTTTTATTCCTGAAATTTAGTGTACTGATTACATCATTCAATCTAAATGGTGCAAGGATTTCATCGTGCATCAACAATCTGCATGCCTTTTTCCGTAATATAAATTACTGATATAGCGTTAAGTAGAAATAGATACCAGTTGTTTTTTAATTTTAGGATATATATGCTATTCCGTAATTTCTGTTCTAGCACTAAAAGTTTGCCATTCAGTGTGGCTGACATGTATCTCGTTCTTACACACCGATGTCGAATTTGTTAAGTATGTAACAGTGAGGTCGCTATTAGATACTCATCGAAACCAAGGCATAATATCCGTCCTACTATGCGTTAACGGCCAAGCCGAACCTGAAGCAGTGCGAAGACACTTGCAGGTAAGAGTATCTAGATATCAATAACGAGCGTATATACCATCGACTATAAACATATATGTTTATATTCGCTGGTATATACATACTTTTATATCGATATCTACGTTTATTTACGCAAAGCAATAGGGTCAACTATATAGAACAAATGGAAGAACACAAAATATTCGTTCATACACAAACATCAATTCTCTGAAAAATGGTCATCAAAATAATGAGAATTGGTGAATCTTTCAACATAGTGTATTGAATTAAGATATACCAAATCTTTATTTTCAAGTACCTAATTGAAATACTGAAATTTCGTGTAAGTATTGATGGCCCAATAATGCAACATGTACATATATACCCGTATATATGTATATGAATTATTGAACATGTATTTTATTGTTTGCTATTTATTTCATTTCACTTGCTTCATATTTATAATTTGTTTTTTTTCTGTCTCTGTTTTTGTCAGATAAATCTAAATCGCTGTTTCCTAATCCTAACAGATGAGACAAATAACCATATGACTCAGAAACAAAGATCCCACGAATCGCACTGACAAGACATGACCAATAGTATCGCTTAAGAACTAAATAAATTAATCAGTTATATTCATTATAATAGCCAAATATCCACTTTAATTGAGAAAATTGAAAAAAAATATACGCCAGCTTAGGCATACAAGCTTAAAGAAAATCAACGTCTCTTCATTAGATAGAAATACTAGTATTTAGGTCATTTGAAGATAACTCATATGCACTTAATTTGTAAGCTGATTGATCAGCGATTTTGAACCAACAAGAAATGTAACATCAATTTGGTTTTTCTATACAAATAATGTGCTGATGGTTGAAATTTTTGGTAATTTTCAGAAGACTTTGCATTAAGTATCAACCTGTGCTGTGCCTAAGGTGAACTATCGAACAATGGCCTTCTATGCAAAAGCACGCACAGCCGGTTTTTTTCGGTGACTGATCCTAAAATGCAAAATGCATATTTAAACACGTACGATTTTATATTCGAAGGTAGTTTGGCATTTTAAGCCATTCTAAGCGTTCAGTCGCTTATCTATCACACATAATGTAAAAAACAGAATACCATTAGCAAATATACTACCTACGATTTCAGACACTAATCTGTGAAAGTGTTTGTTCGTTTTACAATATTAAATTAAGAATGAAAGGCAAGCTGAAGTAAAAAAAATTCAATGAAATTCCAACAGTTGTAGAGGAAGTTCAGAGGTTCCATTATCGTCCTCGAATCCGGATATCTGTCATTCTAATTCATGTGTTATCTTTGCCACATGTTAACACATGTATGCTTGATTGATAATCCAGTCAGTGCATACAACATTAATTATCTCTGTGCATTATAATTGTTCTCTGCTTGTCAGGAAGTGGTCAGACGCAGAGACAAATTCGGCAACTTGGCCTTCCCAAGACTGCGCCACTGTCTAGTAACAAGATGTGGAACATACGCGTGGCAGAGAGGCAAGTTCGATCTGGACCAAAACTTGACCGTAGCTCCCTTCACCTTTAAAGGGAGGGCGGTCACTGAATACAATATTCAGGTAGGTTGTCACATTATCCTTTCTCCTCTTTAGTTTAAAAATGGGAAATCATCTGTCCAAAATCAGGTAGTACTGGGCCTGCTAGGAGTATAGTATTTTTACTTTTCGCGCGTTAGAACACTCCACGCAAACACCAGCAATGTACTAAACAGGCAACATGGCCTTCTTGCATTAGTAATAGCCTTGTGTAAAAATTTTATTACGATAATTGGAGAAGCAGTTTCGTGTAAATTGACTTGCTATACTGCAATATGACACATTTATCGCCGGCTGCTCGACTGACACTTTAATTAAATCTCGATTTTACGAGGCTCTCTACTTTTACACTTTATTGTGATTTTGAGTTCGAGTGAGTAACTTTTTTATTATATTGTGTAGATAGTACTGATATCTCGGAGATGTGATAACTCTAATATAGAAAGCAGAAGCCCATCTATTAAAGCACTAGTTTAGAATTTTACTTCCCATGCTGATAAGGAATCTCAAAAAAGGATTTGACGTTAGTAAAGAATCGTACAAACTTTTAATCCCGGTAATCATGCTTACTCATTGCCTTTCAAAGTGCGTAACCTAAAATTCGATTTATGAGCATTCTGCTTCTATTTTAGCAACTAATACGTCAAATTACTACATTTTATTTGAATGAAGGTCATGAATAGTTATATATACTATATATTAAGATTATAAAATAAGTGTATTATTCAGCCTCATAGAATGTATGTCAAGTAGGCTAATTTTGTACTTCACAAATTTATTGAATGTTTTTATAGTTATTGAGAACTGTTGTTCACTTACAGCAAGATTTGGGAAATGTTAAAATTATACAAATATTGCAAAATCGAAAATTTCCAGTATTTCCTATATTTTTTTAGTTTAATACCAAAAGTTCTAAAGTACAGCGTCAACCTACTTGACGCCATTTTTTTCTCTGAGGAAAACAAGCGAACTGTTAATGAATATAATGAGTACTGATAGTTGCCAAGGTTTTAACGGGACGGTGGAAAGCAATATCTGGAATTAAAATATTTCACTACACAAGAGTAAAAAAAAATTAGAATCATCGTGGATTATGAACCATCCAAAATAGGTTTCAATTCGTTCCGGTGTCTACTGTCGCGATCTACGCATTACTTAAAATATGCAAATATGTTTCAAACATTTCAACCAAACGTATTGTTTTCAGGAATATATTAGTGACATTGTCTCAAAGTACCTTCCTGCCTCAATTCCACCATGGCAAGTCATAATAGTACCATCGTCCGAAAACAATCATTATATTTTATTGAAACTACACCATATGCTTTTGTCCGAAGGTTTGAACATAGGGGATCTACTACCGTTGATACCGCCCACAAGGCCAAATTTAGGGTGAGTTAGAGAAGTGGTTTGTCATGTTCATGATATGAATTGTTCAAAACTGTTTAACGTTCGAATCGAACTTATGATTAGATCAGGTTTCATGAAATGTAATTGTGAATTTGAGCTATTGAGAGTAAGTAAAATCTTATGGAAAAACGACCCTAGTATGTTATTGGCAAAGTCAATGTGTAATGATACAATCTTCCATTTGATAAGATCGAAAGATCATTTTCCAGTATGGTGAAATTAGAATTCTGACTATCAAATTAAGCATATTTTCTTGGGTCAACTATCATCACAACGATGCATTCTTCAATTATATAAATCATATTTCTCCGTAAGCTGATCGAAATAATTTTTTATAGAACTCAGCCATCGAAGAGTCCACTGGTAGAAGTTTTCCGCAAACCTGTTGTGATCCCCGCATTGAAAGAGAAAGCAACTGAAGAACTTTCCAATAGATGGAATGAGTTCGTGGCGAGTTACGACCCACTGGAACGGCCCGAACTACTCAAGAACACCCCAACGTTCTTCGAATTTCTAGCCATATCTCTCATCACCTTAGTTTCTTTGGTCAAAGATTGCAGAAAAGGTTTCAGGGTTATCAAAAATGACGCCTTTTCGAAAATCAAATATACATTCTTTGCCGCTCTGCGAGAAACCAAGAAAAGACAAGTGAACGTTAAGACCTTTTTGTATTCGATATTAAAGTCTCTGGATCCTAGAAATGTCATCATTCTTGTTTTTCGATATATCTACTTCTTTTGTATAGGTCTTCCATTGCGACTGCCTATAGTAATATACGCTGAAATAAAGGCATTCTTCACCTGTTTGACTCTGGGATTCTGCCCATACCCTTACACTTTTGTTGGTATCATGTATACCTACCTTCCTTTAGTTTACAACTCCATGAAAGAGATCTTCTATATCAGTCTGATTCTCATTTCCGCACCAAAAACTATTCTTAAGGATATACTTTTACAAAAGGAATCTTTACAAACTATTACTTTGTGTGGAAGGAAATCAGTAGCTTGGTCTGCCCCAGTTAAAATCGATACCATCAAAACTATTGCTAAGCAAACCGCTGTTTCTGAAACTGAAGTTATGCTTTCAGCTATATCAATGTGTCTTGCCAGGTACTTCACACAAAGTAATCAAAATATTCCCTCTGATTTGCCTATTACCATGAGGAATATCTGCTCGAATTATATATTTGCAACCGGTAAGTAGATTTACTAATTTAGAAAATTTCCAAGACAATCTCTTAAATGTAACTTATCCTATGGTAGTATCGCTGATTCATCTATATTTGATTTTTTTCTCTTGTACTTTGTTAAGGGTCTGTCGAGACAGTGACATGTTCAATTAATTAGTAACCACTACACGTATAAGATGAACAATCTCTTACAAACCATCGTTTTACAACCAGTGTTTTGTTAACTTAGCGTTTTTAGTCGGAAGACACATCAGAAGAAGAATAAGAATACATCTGAGAAGCTATAGGCCGAATGAAAAGCTGTAAGGAATAGTACCTTTATCCTTATTCAGGATATTAAAGCTTCCTTCGTATCTGTAAGCTTTAATATACATCCAGCCTCTTTAAGTTTACTATACTTCGAACAAATTTTAATTTGTTTAATTCTACCTTATGCTTACTATTGTTTTACTTAATTAGACATTTCTATTCTACCACATTTTAAATATGTCAGATTTTTTTTCAAATTTCGTCCTAATGGATCTAATAATCGACAGGACCCAACATCAAGTCAGAAGATGCTGTGAGCGGGATATTGTGCCTGAACCTCCCAATTCCAGACCCAGAAAGAGACATTTCCCACTTGGAGAACTTAATCGATATTAAGAACAAGTTTAATTCAGCATTGGAGAAGCAAGGACTGTCTCATTTGTTGACTATGCTGCAAACTAAGTTTGGAATTCTGACCATGTTCTTACCATCTACGGTGCTGAGTGTGTATATGAAGTACCTTTCCAGGAAATATGCAGTTGTAGTTACAGAAGTGACTAGCAGATATCCGAATGTATTCCAAAAGACACTGTGGGGACAGGAAGTGACTAGTGTTATATATTGGAGACCGCCTCAGGCCAATACAAGTGCGTATAATATATAACATAACGTAACATAACCTAGATAAGAAATTAGAAGTAAAAATCCAGTGATATAAGAAAATCTAACTTTCTGAGCTGCGTGCTTATTCTCTGAACATTCATATTTCTCTCCACAAATAGAAATAGATTCGTTGTGTGCTCGTCATTTAATATTCAAATGTTGTCGTTGCTGGACGGATATCCAAATTATTTATCTCCATATCCATCCAATAAATAAATTAGGGAGTTCCCCAATTAGGAGCACTGGTAGTTGGATTATTTAAAAATCTGATTCTCTAATGCAAATTATTTGTAAATTAATATCGACATATATAAATTTAAATATTACGCATCGCTTCATCGACATACAGATTTCAATTATCTTATGTAACCCTGTATATTATTAAGTGTATGCTCTCCACTATGCAAAAAAATTAGTCTGCCTTCTTTGGATGTCCGTCATATTGGATTTAGAAGAACGTCACTTTATTTTTCGAGTTATTATCAGCAAGCCTTTTCATTTGATACCCATATTGTAGGAGTGCATTAAAAAATAACTAGTCTGCCATCTTGGGTGTTCCGCCATATTGGATTTAGAATGACGTCACACAGCTAACTATGCAATAAAATTTCAGCTCAATCGGTTAAAGAGATCTGCTTCCAAATTGAGTTGCAACATTCCACCGAACAAACATAGTTACATACATTACAAGTTAAATAAAAGCTTGTAAAATAGGATAGAAACGTCGCCGTCCATTGCTACTTAAAATACTTTCATTTTGAATTTGAACAGCCACTAGGTGGATTTCGTGTGAATTATCTCTATTGTTGATGAATAAATGAAAGTCAACAAAATTTTTAGTAATGCAAAACTACCAAACTCAATTTTTATTTCTAACCAATCCACAGCATAGAAAAAAAACTTGGGGGCTCTTAAATTTTGTGAAATACTTTTTTTTGTCATTGCACATCGGATGTTCCTTATGATTCACATCATGTTGAAACGTGTTGAAATGCCTGCTTTTCTCTTTAGGGGCCTGAAAATAATTTTAACAAATCTAGTAATTAACCCTAGTAAGTTAGTTCATAGATAGAATAGTTAATGTGGCTAAGATTGATAATTGAATCTATTTGAAGATATTGCTGAAGATTGATAAACTAAATCTCTTTTTTTTCTTAGGCATATCTTTGTGCTTGAACGAATACGCGGACCACGTGAAATTAGGTGTGATGTGCGACGCTCAGCTGATTCCACATCATCCGTTCTTGGTCAGAGCATTCCCTGAATTCATCCAGGATCTGGGAAAAGCTGCAATCGTGCCCTGATCACCTGCCTCATCATTGAACACTCTCAACGCCTCATATTATTTTCTCTTCTGTTGGTTGTGTTATATATCTTAATGAGCTGCTTTAATTTTTGAGCAGTTGTATCTTCACTACGCTCATTCTGTATTGTGTTCTTGTCTATCAGATCAGGGTACTAAACGTAGCATTGAAATGAAGATAACACCATGTAATTTCTTTTAGTACAATGTCGGTAATAGCTGTCACCATAGTCAACATGACAAAAAATAAAAAATATAGCAAAAAATATTGAGTAAGTATCAAATGTATGGCACTTTTGAAGATGTATATATGTTAATTATGAGACATATTTATTTTCAATTCCTAAATTAGACTAGAAACCTGCAAAATGTATAAAAATATCGACAATATTCAATTTGAAACCTTACGAAAGCTCATAATTTCGTCGATAAAGTAGTATTAAATAAATCCACTATCGCCTTAGAGTTACAGCATATACCTATATCTCTCCGTATTTATTTGAATTGAAGCTATAGAAACAAACCGACAATAAAACATCGAAAAACTATTCATTCATTCACAATACTTCTCTTGCTTATGCTATGAAAGTATGGCATATAGAAACAACAGGACCCTATAATCAAATATTACTGTCGTTATATGTAATACACTTGCAAATATAGCAAAAAATATTGAGTAAGTATCAAATGTATCGCACTTTTGAAGATGTATATATGTTCAATATGAGACATATTTATTTTCAATTTCAAAATTAGACTAGAAACCTGCAAAATGTATAAAAATATCGACAATATTCAATTTGAAACCTTACGAAAGCTCGTAATTTCGTCGATAAAGTAGTATTAAATAAATTCACTATCGCCTTAGAGTTGTTACAGCATATATACCTCTCCGTATTTATTTGAATTGAAGCTATAGAAACAAACCTACAATGAAACGTCGAAAAAATATTCATTCATTCACAATACTTCTGTTGCTTATGCGTTGAAAGTATGGCATATAGAAACAACAGGACCCTATAATCAAATATTACTATCGCAATATGTAATACACGTGCAAATTATCACTGACAAATTAGTGTGATAATCGACATACCATGTAAGAGCTAGACAGATATGATTGCAAATTGCTATTCCAAATATGAATGCAATAGATTCGTGACATGGGACATCCTGTGGTGGGAATAATGTAATTTGTTTATGTCTGAGTTATCTGTTATATAATCGACAAACAAAACGAACTCTGCCGACAAAAATGGCGTTGTTAATAAAATTCAAAAAGATGCACTTTTTAGAAATCAGGTTTCTTTACATATTCATGCAAATACCGGTAATATGAAGAGGCAATGCAAATATACTAAGGGCTGATATTATAGATCACGCTATTCGAAAGAGATTAAGGGAGACTGCGATTAGATTTCAACTGAACCGCTTCTTTTTTAAATAGGCTTATATTACCTCCAGCTGTATTTATCTAACGGAATCTCTAAACGTTTTTTCCACAGACATCAGGACGTCTGATCAATTTGAAAGTATGCACAGGTATTAAGGTCCAATAATTTGAAAAAATATGTTTTCAAAATTAATTTCCAAACTTAAATGGCTGACCGCTAAATCATTCATTCGTATGTGGTTTCAATTAGCAACCAGCGCAAAATATATTGAGTCAGAGAGACAACCCCAGGAGTGGTTTCAGAAGTTACATAGAAATGAAATGGGTTATCGGCTGTATGTTCGCTAGAAAATCGAGTCGTCTAGTAACTATTTTTTCCATTATTTAAGCTCTTCTTGACAGAAAAAGAAAATATTATAGTTTTTACAAAAAAAGACACTTTAAGAGCAAACCGTACCAAAAAGTAAACATTAATTTTTTAATTGTTCAGATTTTGCTATTGTATTCATTATAAAAAACCGTGGGGGTGCCTGATAACAACTAGTATATCATATTCATTAGTAGCTATTTGTAAAAACAGAGTTAGTTAAAAAATATACTTAATGGTTACGTCATGCTTTTTTAAATGCTAATAAAATAAAAATGTCTATAGCTATAGACATGCGTGTTTCGTCTTTGGCCTAGACTTGTCAGTATAGGCTGACGGTCTTATTGTAGGGAGCAATGGAGTGGTATATGCCTAACCCAGTCAAGGATGTGATAGCAACATTAACTCATCTAAGTGTCCCCCCCCTCTCCATGAGGACGCCCATTGACAACCTACGAAGCCAAAGGTGCTAACACCTGGACTGCCTTGATGCGGCAACAAATGTCCCTTACGACATCTGTCAACAACGGTGAACTGATTTACAGCGACATTCCTTCTTCTTCGGAAACACTTTTACGCTGTACCGTTATCTTGCCTCATTCAACAGATGCTGACAACTGATATTAATTGTATGCTCTCCACTATGCATCAGAACTGTAGAGAGCAATCGGTTGTTATATACGAAACCCAGTCAAGGGTGTGATAGCAACATCAACTCATCTCCAAGTGTCACCTTGTATGGGGACGCTCTTTGACAACTTATGAAGCTAAAGGTCCTATAACCTAGACTGCCTTGAATCGGCTACAGATGTCCCTTACGATCATGTGAATGAGCCAAGATAACGGTAACGGTAGTAGGCTGTAAATCAGTTCACCCTTGACGGCAAACCTTGAGCTTCGTAAGTTGTCAATGGGCGTCCCCATATAGGGCGCCACTTAGATGAGTTGACCACAAAATCTAATTAATTAAAAATAATTAAGTTTAGACGATAATTCAGAAAAATGATATAAGAGATAGGTGATGATATTTAGAATTGTTTTGGTCGACCAGACTATTAAGCCCAAGTCTAACAGTTTTCTTTCAATTAACATTTTGTTCAATAAAAATGATGTTACCAACATTTTTATTTCTAGTAGTATATAACTTCATTAATACTTGAAAAGTGAAATTTCTTATGAATGAAACTTATAAAACACAAGGGATTTATTTTTGTTTTCTCCACTGTTGCCCTTTGTAATAAATAAATCGCTTTATCATAAATTGCAAGCAACAGAAGATACTTGCGCCAAATATTTATTGTAGAACTCGTCTCTGGTTTGATTACTACACAATTACTCTAGAATATTTGATTACCAGATAAGTTCTATTGCTATGACTTTCTCACCGCCAATATGAATACTGACATGTGTGTTTGTGTACGGTTAAGCTTATGGAAATGCACAAAACGCTGAAAGATTGAATGGGTATTGACACCCAGATTACCCAATTCCAGAAGCAAATGTGCCGCATTCTAAAAACCGGATGTACTCAGTGAAGGAAACATGAACCCGGAGTAGACCTTTTTTATAGATAACCTCACGCAAAGGCAGATAACCTATCGCGCTTCTAAGCCCTGCGACAGGATAAATGTCTATTCACATTGACCTTAAAATGATTGTTGTAATCAACGAAGATCAAAGTCCCCGGTAGCTCATTCCACAATGCAGAAGTTCTACAATAGAACGACTTTTGGAAGAGGCTTGTTCAAGGCGTTGTAAGCTCGACTTGCTTAGAATACTCCCGTTAAACTCGTATAGTCAGCTCGGTCGAACATTTGTCAAGATCAGCCACCCTTCTTCGATCTTCCAGACTGTGGAGGTCCTTTGTAAGGCATGGCACATCCACTAGACGCATTGCTCATTTCTGCATGATGTCTTGAAGCTTTAGGGAATACTTTGAAGTCCATCCGCACACATGCGAGCAGTACTCCAGCGATGATGGTCTGGTCGCTCTCGAATTGAAGAATATTTTTTTAATTTGGATGAGTAGTCAGTTAGGTTAACAGCTACACCTTTTATGCTTGTTGCTGTTTTACCACATGTAATAGGTACCTTATATTTTTATCAATAAGACGGCGAGCAGGATTTACTCAGGTTTTCTGTTTCATTCTCTGAGCATACCTTGTTTCTAGAATGAGGCGAAATTATGAATGGAATTGCATCTGGAATTCGGCGAGATAAGTATAATAGCTAGAAAAATCTTTCAGTAATGCATTTCCATCAGCTTCACAGTATATAGACATAAAATTATGCAGAGAAATGTAGTTGCAGCGCAAAAATACCACGTCATTTCGAAATGAGTTTTTTGTCACCATGGTGCTAATTGTTGCATTAGACAGAATGACAATATCATAAATAACTTATTCCCAGTGACAGAGTTGAAACAAAGAAAAATATTGGGAATTTACCGATTCTGCGTATTTTTGTGGAACAATTGAATCGGTGGCCAGGTCGCCAAAAAAAAATAAACCCAGGTTCATCCTAGCGATTTATATTCTGTTACTTGTTATTTCTAACCAAAAATTTAATGTATTGTAAAAGACATAGTCAATTTAACAAAGATTAATTCCTTCAGGTATTTTAGAAAATCTATTTTCGACTACATACATTGTGAGTTTCATTCTTGAAAAATGTATCCATGGAGCTGTTTGCTTATAGGAATTGGAATGCTGGTAAAATCTATTCACATAGAATAGTGACTACCAGTCACATAAAATCCTGTACATTGAAAGTATTATTCATAATAAGTTCACAGATTTCAGTACTGAACTCAGAAAAACACTAAGATACTAAAAAATACATATGAAATAAAAATGTTAAGGTTCCAGGCTAGTAATGTATTTGGTCATATAGATTCAAAATAATAGGTAAATGAGCTCATTTACTTATTATTTCATTATCAACTTCCTCATGTGCGCGGTTGGTTAATTTTACGCTTGAGGTCGTTTGAACAACTTGCACTACTGTTAACATATTGCCTTATTTTGGTATGATCAAAATACATAGATGTTTTCACGGAATCTTCTACTCAAAGAATAACCCAGTTTTATGCGAAGAAACATCTATATCTATAAAAATCATTGCAAATCTGAATTTTATTTTATTCATAAAAGCCGGATTTATCCTAAAATTAGGGTCGAAAGCTTCTGGAAATAAATTTATGTTGAAAGAAAATACGTGAACAATCAAAAGTTTTTATATATGACAGAAAGGATTTTTCAATACCAAAAACTATAAATTTGTGTCTTCATCAATCTCGCAGCCCTAACTCTTTGCTCCAAATTTTTAGGGCATCCGAAATCCGAAATTTTCAGTAGAGAAATGATATGGTGGAAATCGATATGAATCGTTGTCATAGGTACATTAAATTTACTCTTTTTATTCAAATTATTCGGAAATTATGTTCAATATTGTAAAGCAGGTTGTGATAGAAAGTTGCTAAAAATGAATGACAAATTACCCCAAATAGATATATATATATATATATATATATATATATATATATATATATATATACATGTGGATATATTGTTGTTGAAACAACAAAATATCAGACCGCGAGTGCCTTTGCCTCAGCCTTTACCTGAGGTCAGTACAGCAGCAGGTTGGATTTTTTAAATAGCTCTGACATATTTAGAGACAGCTGGCATTGGTCCCATCGCACGCGACCGCGTCAAACTGGCAGTGCGGTACGAAAAGCGCTTGAGTAATGGTCTCTACACATGCTAGTGTATAACTGAAGGGTATACATGCACAGTTAAACTGCGCAGGTAAAACTGAGCGTGTGTATGACAAAAATGTGCAGTTTTGGACGCACTTCTGATATCGGTTGACCTGCAGGTAAACCTGTGCAGGTTTACCCTTCAGTTATACCCTAACGTGTGTAGCGGCTATAAGACGTACGGAAACGTCCCAAACAGTCCAATTCTCGAAATAATAGGAAAGTATTCCCATTGCGAATTTTGATACCATTCAAACAGGAGTGACATTCGGCGAGGTTGGTATTTCCTGTGTGACGGCGCACTGATCATGGACAAGTCTAATTATTGATCTTGAATCAACGAATAAGATAGATTAGTTGAAACATATTGGTGAGGCTCTATCGTCTTCTGTGGTTATCTGTCAAATCATATTAAGCTGCTTTTTGGCTTTGTGATCTCAACAAAATATTTATTTTTCAGTGTTGATGCTAAATAAGCATTTAAAAAGTCAATTCGTCTATCTTTATGTTCTCCATCGCCAATGCCAAAACAATCAATCCAACCAAATCAAATACCTACATCAAAATCTGGAAAGCTTCCTACAAATATTTCTTCAATACGCCTTAAAATAATCAGAAACCTGTGAAATATGTAGAAATCAGGTCTAGTCACCATCAAAAATGTCTTAATACTCAAAAAATGTTTTTGACTCTAGAAAAATGAAAAACGGAGTTTTAAGAAATACATATATATTTTGTTTTTTACCGACTACGCGTACAGATCAAACCTCTCCCCAAATTTCATTGAAACCGGTGCCGCCCTGAGATTATGCGATGGCAGAAGTGCTAAGAGACAGACGAACAGATCGACCGACCGACAGACCGATGAATATGATCAACACAAATTTTCGTTATGTAGACATCACTATACGTCCATAAAACATATGATCTAAATTCGTAAGTATGTACTCTTACAGTACTCATTTGCTTATACATGGGAGGGAAAATAAATTTTATATCTTCAACGATAATCCAATGAGCTGCAACGTTCTAGATGTTCGTCCCTCCAGGGTAGCTCCACAAATTTCACGAATTATGTCGCATCTCTGTTGTTAAATTACGTTTTTTTTTTTGTAATATATACGGTCAAAGTGATATGTTTAAAAACTGATGACAGTGAAAGGTGTTGTACTTTTCATAAACACTTTTGATGAGTAAAATATATTATGCGACTGGGAGAGGCAACTTTTGATGAGTAAAATATATTATGCAACTGGGAGAGGCAAGTTCACAATAGGTTTGATGAGGTTTTACACCCGTACCACCTCTTTCTCAGATATGATTTTTTTCGAGAGGGGATGAAGCATGTTCTCTAATTGTTTATCTCTCATTAGCAGTCTTATGATCATATATCGAAATTTTTGTGGTTCTGGGGGCTGTGTAAAGCCTCAAATCCACCCCCTGCCTACGCCAGTACTTTTACTAATGTAATCAGTTTATTTCTCTTGATATTATTATTAACCTTCACGCCACATTCTCGCTACGCCTCTGGCATAGCAAGTGGAAGGTAGAATATCCAATATCCTTCCATCTCCTTTCAGCTCAGCAGACTGTACGGAATACTCAGTGTTTTTCATGTTTTCAGGCGGGTAGTCGGTTTGTCCGGTAAATCGGGTATCGAAGTTTATATTGGGATACTTTAAATATCCCTCAAATTAATACGCTATCGAACGGAAATTACTATATTTTCTTAACAAAGATCGTTGATCCTATTTTACTCTTTCTATTAACATCAGTACGTTCATTGCAGAGTGATTCTCGAGTCTTCCAATTACCACATCGGTGAGTGACTGATTTCTCTTTTGTTTATCCCAAGTTTAGTTATTCTGTAGAGTTTGTTGTAAAAATATGTACCCACAGCACGTCATGAAGTATTTTCATTAGTAAATACTGATGCTCATTTTACAATATATATAGGTAATATCTGACAAATTTCAGATATCAATATACTATATACAGTATATAAAAATATCATTATCTGATAGGTGTCAAATAGTAAGGTAGTTTTATAGATCTAACATTGTAGAGATTTTGAAGGCAACCACCCTCAATTGTGTTGTATCGATTTTGAACATATGCTGCGAGGGAACTGTGGTAGACATGATATAAGCTGTGAATTTACATATAATGCGTAAGCTGTAACTAACTGAAGCTAAATATGGATTGTATAGTTTTTTGGGCAATTGTTTGAAGCCCTTGTAACAATTTATTGGCAGCATCATAAGTGAAATAGAGTCAGGCGAGTTCTCCCAATTCCAGCACCTCCAATATCAAAACTGCTGAGTAAAGTAACATTTCTGATTTTTCTGGATGTCCAATAACTATTTGTATATTATTGTTATAATCTTTCTGAGTGCAAGATATTGATAGAGACTACTATCCGAAATATACTGAACATATCAATAAGACCACTGGCTCTCGTACTATGTAATTATTAATATTCTATTTGTATAATAAATATCAATATCAAGAGGCATGTAGATGGTTCAATTGTTTCCATTTAAGATCAGCAAAACAATTAAACGGTTCACTCGTCAAATTGGATGCATACAATGGAATATTTCAGAAATGTATATGAATATGGGGTTAATAGCATTATTCCTAGGTGGGTAAATTACAACCGCTGCCAAAAGAATCGATTTAGAAACGGTCACTAAGGTAATTATTGTAAAATCTTGAGGGGTACCAATTTTAGTTCCGAATGTTATTATACGGCGTTGGACGTTAATATACGCCACAATTAGTATGGCGGAGGGGTAGCTTATACACATTATATCCTACTGGAACGGCAATATTTGAAAGTAACTCCGATATCTACTTGAATGGACGTTCCCTGAATGTGCCACAGTAACGCAAAGGATATCCATTGGATCAAACTGAAGAAACAGGTCACAGACCGCATGAGGGTATAAAGCAAAAGGGAGGTGAACGTCAAGTAAAACAGTGAAACGTAAAGATGCAGTCACGAATGCACCTGAAATTGGTTAATACTGTGAACAACCTGACTATATCAAGCAATTCACAACACTGACATCATGACACCAATCCGATTCAGCTTATTTTGGCCATAGAAGAGAAAAACGGAAATCATGCATAGGCATATCTAAATTATGCCTAAGCGCTAAGGTATGAAGCAAGAAGAAAGCTATCTTTCTTGTGTGATTATTGACAATTATGTATTCAAAAACTTCACCAGAATATCTGGTGTGATTTGGAATTACTTTCAAATTAAGTTAATCCATCAATTACCAAACAGCAAAAAATATACAACGACTGGAGGACGGTTTGGCTAGTGCGGACGACGCATTTCTCCGCCAACGCCGGCCTTCAAACCCCCTCCCCACTAGAGTGTGTGATAAATATACGTACAAACCAGATTATTGACTAAATTTTCTTAATCGATTGGAGATTCGGCAACTTTGTGCAATATGGAATAGATATAGGGTCAAATATAAGTAATATTTTCGCCTCTCAACGTGCATAAAATATAGACGTTCTAGTGCTTATTGGAGACAGAAGAATTAATACACACATGTGCATATGAAGAATCGTTTTTCTACTGTGCCCAGAAACCTTATCTTCCTTTGTAACCCTAATTAATCTCAAGCAAGGAGCTTGTGTTTGTTCCAAGTCGGAAGCCATTAGAAGGAACAAATCACGAAGTATAGGCCGTAATTTCCAAAGCATAGTAAAGGATTTGCATTGAACCTATTTTTCCAATGAACTGTTTTGTTATTTGTATACCTTCAGTATATTTTGGCAAAAAAAATCCAGTCAAAATAAAATGTGCTGCCGTAATTGAACCGAGCGCCAAGAAAAATATATATTGAAGTTCCTTGCCAGAAAAATGTCGGTATGAAAAATAACTGGTCGAGTTTGTGAACGTTTGAGAGCTATTACGTGCAGGCAATATCCGCCATGGAATACGTTTCTTATGGACTTCGTAAAAATAGAAAATGCTGCTATTTTTATCGCCTGTGACTGATTTAACCTATACCTGCAAGTAACATCTGCATACTCGGTCCTGATAGATAATTATTTAGAAAATATATAAAATAACCTTCCAAAATATATTTATATAGTGACAGTAAAAACATTCTGCATTCCGGGCAAAACCGTACCATCGTACCATTATAGCCTACGTCGTTTACCAATAGCGGTAGCCACCGGCCCTCCAAGGTGGAATTCAATATATACCAGAAATGGTCTAACAAAATGTATGCCCTATCTAATCAAGTTGATAGTGGTACACCTAAAAACACACTCAGCGTCCAGAAAATCTATTTGGTCCACTCACTCATCTAGCGTCTTCTCAAGTCTACCAACTAATTTCTGAAGGGCTGAGTCAGCCGAGTTCCTTGCATTCCATGCCAGTTGACTGGTATGGACTAAGCACCCTTTCTAGGTGCTCATCACTCATGAATCTATACATTTACCTCTCTTATGTAATGTTCTAGTGTAGTGTATTTAGGAAAAACGATGAAAGAATAATAGATCTTAAGTTTTTTGGACACGTGTAACTTGGTCGGGTTAGGAATCTCAAAGAATATTTTTTTGTACGATTTTGTTATTGGATTTGAAGACCTAAAAAATTTAAGAAGTAGCCTCTGACATTTTTTGTGAACGTAATCGTTTTAGGAGAAGATTGACCAAACGATATAGCATGAAGGTTTTGATAATTAATTCTTCATTTATTAGCTATTCTAAGAAATAATTAAAGTTGTCCCAATTAAACCTATATTGCCTACTTATATGATGATTGCCAAAATTATACCAAAATAAAGAAAATATTCTCATTTCGCAGTGCCTCATTGTTATTGTTTGAATTATATTAAGGTTTTTTGAATTTGTTCAACACCACTGACGTTTCCATGAGAGTAATTTTACGGAAATTATGTATAATCTAGACTAATTGTAAGCTTCACATAAGACAGCGAAATTCTATTCGGATAGATATAAATAATATTCTATCATGTGACGAATACGCAGTTTGGCTAGAGATAGTAGATGATAAAAATATGGCCCGTATATATTAATTAAAACACAAGCCAAAACCGTAAATACATTCATAAGTATTGGAATAGACTTCTGCACAGAATTTATGTGGTACGTAGTTATATCAGACATGGAGTGGTATGATGTGAGAACTACACGGCATCTAGACTATAAAGTTTAATTATTATCTATTCTGGCAAAGCAGGGAATGTAACCTCAATATGAAAGTGAAAAAATGGAGTCAAGTAAATTGCCTCGGCATTTTTCGCGCATTGAATTCAGTTTCAAATTACGCATACACCAAATTTTTGAAGAACGAAAACAGAAGAGAAAATACGATCAGAATTTTTTTTAAGTATTACCTGAAGTAGTCAGTGATCCGAGACTGAGAAGTCTGAAGGAATGGAGTTCGTCGTCAAAAGCATATCGTTGAACTATTTCCTTATATGATCCAAACTTGAGACATATCATGCAAATACGAAACATAAATAGCGCTTCAGCCAAGTGAGGTCAAGTCGGTTAACTCAGTTTTGGTTGGATGTTTACTAATATTTGCAATTTTTTAATTTTATTGAAAATAGGCCTTTGTACATTCTCTTCGAAAAACGTGTTATTTTAATTATTATGATTCTCAGTAGATTTTTTTCTGTTCTCTGAAATCTTACCGTCGATGTAGATCTGTAGAATATTTATGCTACTAAAATCTCTTGCATCAAAGCCTTTCCAAGTTTATAACAAAAAATTTAGCTTGTCTGTGCTCAGTATTTATGTGCCAGCTAGAGGTATTACAATTTTTGACTCGTCAACAAAAGATTATCTCATTTTGCGTGGGTTTGCTTCTCTGACTAAAATATTAAAAACTACTGCTTCATTTTTATTTCTCCAATAGGTGCGTTGGCGACTAAAAATAGAGCTAGAATAGAACTTGAGAGATTAAAAAAAGCTTGAAAGTAACGTGCTTTATTATTGTATATTTCAGAAGGCAGAGGCAAATGTTGGGAATCGCTCCACATTAACGAACGGGAAATATTGAGTCTCTCTACCATTCACAGTAGGATGGAAAATCTGCAATTGGTTTGATTCAAATAGCTGAAACTAACGTTTAGATATGTGCAAATCCGTTTCGAGTAATATTCTAGGCTCAAGGCGTGTACAAGGGGGCCGGGGGAGGTAATGGAGGTAATTACCCCCCTCCAAGATTTTAGACCAAGAATTTAATTCAATTTTTTCCCAAGGAATTAATAACGCCTATATCTAAATTTGAGTAACGTAATCTTTATGAAAACGTATTGCTAATTTGGTATCTATTCCTATACATTGCATTGCAAATAAAACCAATAGACGATGTATTTCTATTTCTATCAAATTGAACATTTTGCAAAGCTTGCGATTACTCAAAATAGCAGCAGGTCCAATGACTCTCGAGCCTACGTCAATGCGAATTTGAATAAAAATTACACACGCGTTTAGTATGCGTATAGGGCATTATGGAACCCCGAAGTCTGCCAGGAAAATCAGGTGCAAAGTGCATTGATAATTTCATTGAAAAATAAAAAAAAATCCAGAAATTTAGGATGATGTCGGATTGAATGGAAAATTAGACCCCGGATATCCTTTCGTGGCGGAGGGGGGGGGGAGGGGTGATGAAACTCATAATATTGATAATACTGCAGCAAGAGATCAGAGGTAGAAGCTAAGAATGGATCACTCTGTATGTAAATCATCCAGAACGTAAGCAGTTGTCAAAACAGGCATCACGAATGTCAAGATTGTTTGAAATTTGGTTATGGAAAATTCGAGAAGGGCATTTTTGTATATATTGGAGCAACGAGCAGTGACAGCAGTCAATCAGTCTTCAGACGTCAAACAATTAAAGACTAGAAATCGTGAATATACATTTTTGAACAGGATTTTCCTGGCAGACTTGGGGGTTGCAATCCCCTATACGCATACTAAACGCGTGTGTAATTCTTATTAAAATCCGCAATGACGTAAGGTGGAGTGTCACTGACTCTTAGACTATAAATCCCATAGCGTTACCGGAAATAAAATTCGGCAAGCTAAGCGCGCATTTGTACATATCAGAGAGACAGGGTGAATGTAAATGTTTCTTCACCTTCTTTCAAATGAGCTAAAGCGTATAGTATTCATCGGTTTGATTTCATTTAAATAAACATCACGATGCCTCCATTGTGGTGACTCAAAGCTCAGAGCTCAAAGACTCCATTATTTCACTTGCTGTTAGCTTCTCCTTATTTATTATGATTACATATCATTTTCATTTTTCTTACATATCCTTTTTCCTATTACCTCAACTACCTCGACGGAGGTAATGAAAAAAGGTGAAAGCCTAAATAAAATTCATGCCCTTTTACCACTCCCCCCAAGACTGAGGTCCAGATACGCCCTTGTCTAGGCTGCATAGCTGAAAAATATCAATTAGCTCCCAACTTCCCAGCCAAAACTATTTAAAGATTTGGAACATTCCGGATCGCGCCGACTTAAGAAATATGCGGCACTAATCAGTCGGGACACTCGACCAATCAAACGTACGCAGCAATTAGAGGAATTACTGGAAGTGAAACAGATATTTGTTTATGCTATCGAATCATCGAATTCTATTGCGCAAGTTTATCTTTCGAATTTCAGCAGTCTAGCACTTGAGTGCTTGCCGGTAGTGTAATCGCAATCTACGCGAAAAGTTATTCAGCCGGTCGCAGTTATGGTGTTGTAAGTTGTAAGTGGCCTGGCATGTGTGAAATCCCCAACTACCGGTTATTGTTTGCTGTGTAAGCAACCTGTTACAGATAAGTATGTTTTTGTGTAGGTATTGCTTTCTACTTCAGCCTAGTTATTGATTAGGAACTGGGAATCCAGCACTTATTTGTTTCCTTCATACGAGGTGTACAGTGTGTGATGCAAAACAACCACGTGATTGTCTTTCACTCAATGCTAGAATATATTCCATCAGATTAATATCAATAGACCGATTGTTTATGATTTTTTTCTGGTTTAGATATGTTTTTATTACGCTGTACATACATTTTGAAATTATCATGTATAATCTAGGGTAGGTACCTAATGAATAACTCATCAGTTATGGCAATATGATTCACTTGGCGTTGTACAAACTAAACTCCTGGTATTGGCTAAATTCCTCCATTATGAAAAATACATATTATTTTACCAATTCATGAAATCAATCTATTCATTCAACAGTTTATCGACGTGAACAATCCTGTAACTTTGGTCTTAGGTATTCTTCATAAAAAAGTATATCTTCTGACATCACAGTATCTCAGTATTATATATTTTTAAGTGATTGTAATAGGTAACATGTGATCATTTTCTTTTAAACTAGTTATGGGAACTCTATATGACGCATGACGCAATATATGTTTGTTGGCAAACAAAGTTTTTTAATTGTCAGCATAATAAATCGCTAATGTCTTTTTAACTGCTAGAATGCGATGCAGTGGAAATTATTTATATCACATTCTCGGTGCCTTTGTTACATATTGTGTATCACAATTCATAGTACTAATAAATAGAATGGTTGAAGTATTTTGTTTAGGCTTAGGTTCGTATAAATAAAAATGAAGCAAGTTAATTAGTCGTAGCACCTCTGCCGGTTGAAAATTTATGTGGACATGGTTATGTTTGACTTCAAATATCAAGAAGACAATTTTAATATAACGGTCACAAGAAAAAAACATTCTTAACGTTAAATCCCTGTAGTCTATCGTATAATTCTTTAAATATATTTAGTAACACGTGGAAACAACAACTTCTCAAATCATGATTCTAGGTTATCAGATTCAAATAAATTATCTTATAAATTTAATTATATCTATCACAAGGTACCGAGAAATCGGAACGTGGGATATCATCAATCAAAACACGGCATCAAATAATAATGTTTTTGTCGACCCTTACCTGTTTTTAAATCATAAGAAGTGAATTGATTGCTGAGCCCAATTTGATTATTGCACCGCTTTGTAAGCTTACATCTATTATAATTGTACTATAGACCAAATACGAGAATCAGCGAATGTATTTTGATAACAAAAACAAGCTTCTCGTGTTTACACACTAGTAATTTGCTCGTAGTTGCTTTCATCCAAATTATTAAGCTTGATTTTCATAGGGCAAGATATACCTGTGTCCCCTTTTATATAGTTTAGAAGAAAAAACGTGTATTTTTGACACAAACAAAATCAAGTAAAATTATATATTCTCTCTAAGCATCAACCACTCTCCTAGATAGCAGATGGCACGGATAGCAATAGCCTCAGGCGTTGGGCTCAGACCCAGATCTGAATTGGATAGTTCTTGGATGTAGTCCATTTCTAATTACATCCTTTGGTTTACTAGTGGGGTTTCCTGACTACTTCCTGATCCCATCTATAAATATACATTGATTCATAGTGTTCCGGTAAACGCAGGAAAATGCACGTTAATGCTTTATCGCAATATTATTTTATATAGCGTCCCTATTTATAAACCTAAACGATAACGGATCAATCATTTTCCCGACATTATTGATCGGACTAAATATAAAACTCCCCTCTGTTTCGTGCCGCATCTAAAACTCACACTAGTAGAGTTTGACAGATTATTAATAGATAAAATGAAGGAGTTCCGCATTAAAGAGGATTTTGGAACATACTGTACTTGAAAATGTAGATATAATGATGATAGTTTTTGGTTGAATTGAGTTTGGTGGAATATGAACATCCGCAAATTCGGCGTTATTCAAGCCCATTGAAATAAAACTATTAATATCGAAAAACATAAAAGCATCAATTATTATCATCATCTTTGTTTCTAAATGGAATATTGAGTTATCAAAATTAGGTATGTTATCACATTTTGAGTTGTCGTTTATGTAATGCGCATTAGTTTCATGACTAGTCGTTCCGGTAACAGTCATTTTGCTATTGTTTACGTTTTGTGCTATTTATCATCCATAAACTTGTCATGTATATTTTGTCTATGCACTCCCAATAATGCTGTGCAATGCATGGTTGCCACTTGCTGAGGGATTTCCAGAAATATTGTATAGATCCAAACGTCAAAAATATGCTTTAGGTGTGTCCGAATACATTAGTGACGGTCTACAAAAATTAGATGTTTGTATCTATGTCAAAAAACAGGAAAATTCACAGGATTTTTATGATTACAATACCATAACTGTTAGTGCAAACACGTTAAAATGTTTTGCCCAGTAATGAATCTTGACTAAATCAGATAAACTTGTATTTTGTGTCCAATAGTTCCGCATTGATCAATCAAATCAGCTAACAGCATAAGAGACAGTGCGAAACCTCGTGACACGCGAATTCCGCGGGAGAAGAAGGAGGCGCGGCGGCTGAAAAGTGTGGTTACTACCCATTTTACTAACAATCCTAAAAACACCAACTCTCGGCGAAGTCTTGCGGTGATGCACAGTAGCGTATCACAATTTACAAGAGAAGTGTGGAGTTGAAGTTTGGATTGAGTACAGCATTTTTCATCATGACTGCCGGAGTTTCTTTCTACAACATTACATAATATTGTCTCATATGCTCAAGCAGGGTCGTGAAAAAAGGCGAGAAACAATGTCACGGAAGAAGATGGCAGAAGCACGCCTATAGAATTTGTTACACCTGTATACGTGTCGCTCGGTCGCAGAATATACAGGGGCCATTAGGCGTTGATGTGACGTTGATGTGTGTTTCATGCAGCTTTTTGGGTCTCGTCAGTTGGAGGTTTGTCCACTTCAAAGGAAACGCGGTGGAGTAAATGAGCCATTACACGACCTGTGGAGTACATGCCTGATGTGGCAAGTGATTGCCTACCCGACTCACTCCACCAAACGCAGCGCGTTTACTCTGAAGTGGGCAAATTTTACCGCCAATTCACGGGACCCAATACGCAGCCTTAAACTCGTCACGCCAACTCTTTCACACGACGTGTAGCGCGGCAGTTCACACTCAAGTTGTGTCACTCTACACGCCGTGTAATGGCTCCTAGAGTCCGGTAGGCCATCACTTGTCATTCTAGACATGAAACTCCGCAGTCAAAGTGTGTCACTCCATACGCCGTGTAATGGCCCTTTAAGGAATGAACGGATAACGAGTTGACTTTTTTGATATGAGGAAGAAAACCTATCGAATATTGTGAAATTTCAATATCAATATATTGCTTATTATTTTATATACCAAAATCAAACATCAAAGAGAGCTTCCTTAAAGCACAATAACAGTTTTACTCTATGTTATCAAATCATGTGAATTAGTCGACTGTGATGTTTTAGGTACCTATCTTAGTTTTCAAACAATTATAAGTCAAGAGGAAAATATGATTTTACATCCACTATCACAAAAACGGAGCACAAGGGGATGTTAGAATACGGATATACTTCCGTAATATGCACACTGTGTACCTTGTATTTAATACATAAACCACGCCAATGTGTTTTATCAGTTTTACATGGACACCGCGCTATCAAATATTATGAAATAACAGAGTCCGCATTTGACTAATCCTTATCCAATTCAACCGTAGCATCATCGGAAATATTGAAATCATCGCTGGAACCCATCTATAGGTTTTCATGACAGTACGCATTCTGACCAAAAGCAAATCGAGAAAAAGGACCCGAAAAAAGTTGCTGGTGAGAAAGAAATGCCTGAAAACCACACCAGGGCCCCACTTGTATTCATATCCGAAGTAGCGCCGAGTACTGAAAGTATCGATGGAGACGCGTTTGCTTGTGATGGTAACAGAATACCGGACTTTTCAGAGTAAGTCGAAAAAAAGTATAGCAACAAAATTCCACCTTGTGTGCGAATATGGATAGAATAACATTTTGAATGAATTGAAAAAAGGGAATAAGATATGTTTGAAATTTTTCAAATACTATCAGGCAACTTGACTTGAAAGTATAACCTATACTGATTCGTTATTATATTGTTAGCTTTCGAAAGAAATTCAAACTGACTATATATCAGTATTTTTACAGATGCTCTCACTTGAAAAAACTCTTGTCTCGTTATGATAAAGTTATGTAATATCTAGGTTTCATGAATACAATCTGTATGGAAACATTGAAAGCAAAACGCGTCATAAATCTAAGACTTGTAATCGTGAAGCCTTTGACTAAAGGAAGTTTGAGAAATTACTCAGTAATGAAACCTAGGAGTCACACAAATCCTGTTACAATTTTTTTACATTCAATAAAAAGGAGATAATGAAGTAATCTGAATCACAGGATGTCATCAGCACTGCATGATGTATTTGTATTATTCCATTTGAAGTATAGATGGTCTAACTTGATGAAACTAACTGTGTCTCACTAACTAAGCTTGTTTTATGGACCTGATTTTTTTTATCCAGGCATTTTCACTTCAAAATTATTTTAAACAAATTCCATTTTCTAGTAGTGTTTATCAGAATTACATCTATATTGACTTGAACATTAACATCACTTTACATCATATCACAAATTGCTTCTTCTGTGAAGCTCGTTTTGCTCAATGTCATATCTTGCTTCCTTCAGTTCCCCGTCAAATCTCCGCATTAACCGCAAGTTTCAACGGAAAGAGTCCATTCTTTCCTCCGACATCAGCCTTTATGTGGAGCAAACCCAACAGAAGATTCCTGATGGAGGTTGGGGATGGTTGGTGGTCATAGCCTGCTTTGTGATCAACATGATCTCAGACGGAGTTAGTTTTACGTTTGGACTTCTTTATGTTGAGTTTTTACATGAGTTCAAGGCTTCCAAGTCGGCCACTTCATGGATTGGAAGTTTATTTATGGCTCTCCCTCTTATTGCTGGTAAGTTTAAATCTTTAAATTGGTCATTATCATTCTAAGTAGCATAATTGATCTTTTCTTCTCCTTCAGCTCTATTTTTTTATTAAAATTCCTAAATTTATTTGATCAAATTCAGAAAGAAATAGAAATTCTCGGGTGGGAATTGAACCCACATCATTCTGCATCAGATGCTTCACCGTCTTACTTCAACTTTTTCGATCTTTTAAACAACTCAAATCTTGGTAAAACATCTAATGACTGATGACATCTTCAATTCTCAAATACGCTTTGATTGTTGAGCATAATGCAGAAACTGTATCTATTGAATGATTTTTATACCGGATTCCACTACCACCCGTAAGAGGGATCGAAGTCGTTATTAATAAAGGCAGAAATAAAACCGGAAAAAATCAAACCCACATATTTCTGCATTCTAGACAGACCCTGTCTTAATTCATTATGAGATCAGTTCCTCTTACAGGTGATAACGGAATTCCATATAAACATCTTTCGTGGTAAGTGCGCTAATCGGAAAATATGTTTACAATGAGATCGGATAAGTGATTTTGGCTCACAAACATCCAAAATTGATTTCATTAATTACACCGCAATGAAGCATTTTTTGTGGATGATATGAGGATGTTAGGAGAAATAGTCAATCAAAATAAAATAATATTTAAGAAAAAACATGTTTCAGGCCCCCTAGGTAGCGCACTAGTAGACAAATATGGATGCAGGTCAATGACAATAGCAGGAGGTCTAGTGTGTACCATAGGTCTGATACTCAGTTCCTATGCCCAATCGATAGGTATAATGTACCTAACCTTCGGAGTGATAGGAGGCACAGGAATGTGTTTATGCCTGGTTACAGCTGTGGTCTCTATAGCCTTTTGGTTCAAGGAGAAGAGGACGATAGCTTTGGGGCTGGCAGCGAGTGGCACAGGTTTCGGTACCGCTGCATTTTCTCCAGTAGCTACATGGTTACTGTATGAATATAGATGGAGGGGTACTCTGCTAATCACTGCAGGTATATTTTTCAACATGTGCCTTTGTGGAGTGCTGATGAGAGACCCTGATTGGATCAAAGAGGAAGAGTAAGCAGACTTTTGATCTAATCGACAACTGCAATGTTCTATTTGCCACTTCCCACATGAATGATGGGAAAGTATCTTAGTGGCGAATAAAGTTGTATTTGAAAATACATATTTTAGATAGTAGGTAGCTTAAAAACATGGATATACGCCAGATGAATATGTGACACCATTATTCTTCGAATAGAAGATTCCATGAAATCATGAATATTCATGGACGAAATACCAATAATTGTCTAGATAATCCGTCAGAAACTTCTGAACAAAGGTTAATCAAAACATGAAAAAAAATTATAGTTCATTTAGAATGAGCCTAACAATTCAGATATTGAATTCCAGTTGTCGTTAAACAACAAAAAACAATAAATGTTTAGTTTTTGTTTACTACAATTTTAGAGAAAAGGAGCGAAAACTGAAAAAGAAAGGATCTATGAGCTCTTTGGCTTCTGAAAAAATCGAAGAGCTGAAAACTACATTACAAGAAGGTGGCGATGCTCAATACTTATTGGAAAATGTGGATACCTGCATGGATTTGTCGGAGAAAAGTAGATTTACATCTGTTATAAACCTTCCTACATTTCTGAAAGAAAACGAGACGGTACTGTATTTAACAATGTTGTTAGTTTATTATGCACTATACCTTCCTCCTATCTCTCTTAATTATTCGAATGTACAAGCGACAGATACAGGAAAAATAATGCATCTTATAGATTGTAGATGCTCTTACTTCCATAGTTAAGGTAGAAATTGTGTATTCCAACACAAAGATCCACCAATAAAACTTCATTTTTAGTGACGCTTTTAGATTTATATTTGAATAATCGTTGGAATGTCAGATTTGACTGTTTTCAAAGGCTACCCTGTTTACTTGTCAACTAGCTAATTAGGTCAAATTATGAATCAAAACTATAAATCTCAAATCTAGCATTCTATTTATCCTGGCTATTGTTCTATTAGGCACCTGCATTTGCACTATGTTAATGGAAAACCCATAGAAAACCTAAAAAATCGCCTTGAAAATGTCCTTAAGATAGTGCATGCTTTCAGATATTCTATTCCTTAAGCTATTCTATTATTTTTATACATTCCAAGACTCAATATATTTCAAGAGTAAGTTAACCTATAGAAAGACGAATAGATGGAAACTTATAGTAGTGTATCGCTATGAATTGAGTTGAAAAATCAGTCTGTTGATTTACTACAGTGCCATTAGGGTTTCGCAGATATTTTTGGCTCTTTAAGTCTTAATAAAACTTAATTTTCTGTACCTCAACAAACTGTGTTGACAAATTACCCATTTTTCGTGATCAATTACTATCACAACAATATTTGATTATTTGATGCTTGAGACAATGTTGACGCTATATGTCATAAAGATATTTCATAATAAGAAAAGCTGAAGTTTGATAAAAATATAAATATATATATATATATATATATAAAACGTATTTCAGGTACCTTTAGAGTCGTTAAAACTGCTAAGCGAAAACAAGTCACTGTATAACGTGATATTAGAGAACTACCCTGACATGCTAGTCTACAAAAGCAACTCTGACAAAGATTTGGATAGACTGCCACCTAAGAATGTGGCTACATCTAGAATACCACTCAAATTTTCTATGAAAGTGAAAAAGACTGAAGAATCAAAACCTCCCCATTCGGAAGAATCACATGTTGATGCGAGTACAAAGAATAAAGTCCCGCTATTAAGGAGTATTTCTTGTAGAGCTAAAAACCAAATACCAACTATCCAACCTCATAGATATTTCAGGAATATCAGATTCAGAAGAAACTCGATGGGATATAGAGGCGCCATGTTAAACATCCACAAATACAAATTGAAGGCTTCTAGTTGTCCAGATTTGTTCAAAAACTCAATAGCTTCTTTTGGAAGTAAGGAAGATGAGGTATTTATCCTGATGTTACATAAATGGAGTATGATAAGGAGGAGCATTTATCTATAATTTCAAATATCATGTAGATTGTAGGCGTTCTCACTTGAAACTGTGTGTTAAGTACACGAATTTTTTATCTTGTTTAATAAAATTATCTGCGAATATCAATCTCCTTATATTTCAATATATGCCATAGCTTTTGGACTACCACTTCAGATTGATTTCTATGTTTGTGTTATAATCGGTTCATATTTCAGACATGGTATGAAGAATTCATCGATATCTTGAAGGACCTCACAAATTTTTCGCTGTTTTTAGATTTACACTTTTTCCTACTGTCTCTATCTACCATCATCTTGTTCGTATGGTTTATTGTGCCATATTTCTACCTAGCAGATCATATGACGAAGTCAGGATATACCGAATCCGAAGCATCGTTTGCTATTTCTTTGATAGGGATCACAAACACTGTGGGCATGGTAAATATATTATACGTATATAGCAACTATAAGTATACGATGACTCAAGGTGAAATACGACGTTCTTCTAACATGATTTGCCGACTAAATTTGTTTTTGTTTTACCCCGTATAATAAGCACGTAACAACATTAACAAGAACAAGAAAAGTAACAGTTATAAAGTTTTCAAATAAACTAAACAATTATTTTACACCTAATAATTCATGCAATGGTTGGTTTGATTACTACATCATAAGAAACCGTGTTATTCAATTGTGTCAGTCAGTATGTTATGCGTTTTTGTCGCCACCTAATCTCAGTAACCGCTGTACCGATTTTGGTCAATTTAGGAATGGATATGATGTTGGTACAACGTGTAGGGACTTTTTTGAAATTGATGTATCGATGATAAAAAAAGCAGACATCAGAATTTCTCAAGTCATTTTAAGGTTTTTTATGTATACTTTCCTAGCATATATCAGCCTGGGAAGTCATTCTACTTGATTAAATAATTTTTCTATTTACTGTGAGACACAAAATCAAGTTTGTATCTCAGCTGTAGAACAGATGATAGTTTGAAGTGAAATGAATCGACCCTCAAAAAATATATTGCCATTAAACAGCAGCCATAGAAAATAAAAAGAAAACAGTACTATTTTCTTTGTAGGTACTACTAGGTTGGGCAGGTGACAGAGTAAATGTAGCAAAAACTTACGCGATCTGCTTGATCTTGTGCGGTGTAAGCGTTGGCGCCATTTTATTTTTCACCTTCCACTACGTTATGCTGCTCATTAGCAGTGGCTTTTTTGGGATCTTCTTCGCCAGCTGTCTGACGCTCACGCCATCTTTGTTGGCCGAACTTGTGCCTATGGATGATTTCACGATGGGTTATGGGTTGGTGTTGCTGTGCCAGGGCATAGGAAACCTAACTGGACCCCCTCTTGCTGGTAATTTAAATCATGGTACAATACGACCAAAAGTGTTTATCATTATTATTAATAAATTCGAAAAATATTGTCTAAGATAATATATATATATATATATATATATATATATATATATATATATATATATATATATATGATTCAATGATTAAGTCCTCAAGATCTTTGATAACTGCATTTGCAAGTACGAAAATTTACAATAATTTGGTTCTCTCTCTTATTTGGACGTGTTTATGGTGTGTTTAATATTTCTATATCAAAGCATGTTCCTATGAGGTTCTCGGTAATTGTATACTTAATATTCAACCTAAACTCTTGATTAGAAAAATTATTAAACTTCAGTTTGTCGCCAGGTGGAATCAAACCCACAAACCCCTGCATTCGGGGAAGACGCCAAACTGTCATATTCATTATGGAAGGTATAACCGAACATTTTTTTAAATTTTCTAACCTTATCAAGATCTAATCATTGTTGAGCCAAACGCACCATCAGATACAATTCATCATGGTTTTATCTGGTTAAATCTCAGCAAGGTTCGCTTTTCACTGGCCATTAGATGTCGAACCAAAATTTAAGCAGTTACAGGATATAAAGTTGAAAGGAAGAATTGCTCAAGAGAAATAAGCTTCCATAACGTATTGTACCGTTCCAATGGTAAAAGCATCTGCCTATAATGCAGGAGAACCTGTATTCGAATCCCCCATTTAATCATATGAATTTAGTACCTCTTATAGATGGTAATAGAAGCCGATATAAAAATCAATTACGACATATGATTGGACAGGAATATTGTTCATTTTCAGGTTTATTATACGACATGACAGAATCGTGGGACCAATCCTTCTATCAAGCTGCCTTCTGGATAATCATATCTGGAGTCTTGATCGGAATAATACCTTACACAGATAACGTCAAAATAATGAGGCGTTCTCAGCAGTGATTTCGTACTTATTTTTTACAAAAGGAAATGTTTGTGCAACAGTATTAGTAAATATACATTTGTTAAAAATATCTTGTTTCTTTTTTAGAACTTATATAGAATATATCTATCTGGCTTTGGCGTATTTCACTTGTTAATATGGCACTTTCCCAACGACTTCTTATTTTTGTTTGTATTGAGTAACAAAAACTATAGCTATATTGAGTTTTGGTCCAAGTTAGAAGATATTCACCATAATTGAACAACGAATTCAGACTAGGTTTTTGTTACAACAACCAACACCGTAAAAAGCCATGAGAACAAACTGCCTTTGTCTTTACTACTTACTATATTTCATCTTAACTAGATATTTGTCCGTTTGTATCATACCTGCATTATTTATTCATTTGCGACTTTCAAATTAAATAATAATTCAGTTACGTGGTGACTGAATATTTGAGCAATATTCTGAATATCAAAATATATCTTGTAAACATTTTTTATCTATTTTTTTTTCATTTGTATTTGATTCTTATATATCATGTTATACATTTTTCTTCGTGGTACATATGTTTCGAGTCAAATGATTCGAATGATTCTCCAAGGGTTTAAGAATTATACTTGATGTGTTCACTAAAGGATGATTCGACATTTAAAATTTTGCAAATAAATAAAACTATAAGATATAGATCACTTGTTTTACAGTCATTTTTTAGAATCTATCAATTTTGCCGAGATACCTATATCGTATCGAAAAATTAACTGCCTCAAGCGTTCATGTTTCTATAGCATATCCTTCAAAATGTTATCACAAATATGTGAAGCCGTTACTGAGATTACCCATTGGTAAAAACATTCAAGCGGACAGACATGACACAATTATGTTTCTGATGAGGTATAAATTGACCGGTTACTTAAAAAAAATCGTCTGAAAGATTTAAGAAATATTTAATGGACGTCCTAAAATGATCGGAAAGCTATCAAACATCTATGGTTTAGTGACTGTCCCTCCAAATTTGTTTTTACTTCGGCCGAGGATGACCACAAACTTGTAAATCACCCAAACAACCTATCTGAGATTCCAAAATATTCGTAATATGTAACAATACTTTATTCGCATATGCGTAGAAAGTAACATATTGCAGATATATATATATATATATATATATATATATATATATATTCCCGTTTACCATCATTGACACTGTAATATGCAACAATTCAAATTTTATCTTGTCTGATATTTCTTATCCACGTATAAAAATGTTATGATATATTCTACTTAGCTGGACTATTATGAATGTCTGCGTCGCAAGGGACCAAGACAAACAGTCATTTGGGTATTTGAACAGAGCGGACATACATGGAACAGAAATACTGGTATTATCGAAACCGTGGTTACTCCTCCCTACAATACAGCATAGCACTATCAACATAGTAGTAATGAATATATGTTTGATAGTACGGGAGAGTTGATCCAACAGAAATATAAATCGGAGCAAGGCTGGAGATCATACCATTCTGCCTTTCTTAGATACGTGGTCGATAGGAAGATAGACTAGTCGCTTGCATTTGCTTGTGTATTGAAAGAGTAATTTGCTAAATAAAATTATCTTCTTTAATTCTCTTTTAAGCACTTATATTGCTTATCGCCTCTTACGAATATTTATTTGTTTACAGTTTCTGGTTAGTTTTCGGAAACAACAAAAACTAATAGTCCGGAATACCCGTGTTCAGCTGGATAATTATGCAATGAAGGCATTTTAATTATTTCAGCATTTTTTGTGTCAGCAGTGAATTGATTGTAAAACAAATTATTGGCGCATTCTGATTATTAGTACCAAACCTTATAGATATTTGTTTCAAAAATAGATATATAAAACTGTGGGTACATAATTTTGGCTGCAAATCTCCGGAATTAGACACTACTACTATCAGGGTGACTAACCGCAACAATTAATTGACGCTGGGTATGTAGCAAACTGATTATTCCTTAAAAAACGATCATGTATCCAACGCTAATTTTCATTTCTTTTTCACAGAGTACTCATTAACTTGTGTTGTTGATGATGCAAACCGCCTGCAGCTTAGCCTGAAATCATCAAAAGCTCCAAAGGATAGCAGTTTCATCTTCGCGCAAGTCAGTCCTCTCTGTACTTGATGATCGACAACGGGATATACCACCACTCTATCAAGAAACTATCACCACATCTCTTCTCGAAAGACCCTAAAAGAAGACTACAAGGCTGGTCCAAACGGTGGATGCAGACCAACAAGAAGTATATTTTAGATTTGATACCGATCAATTGAAAACTTTCCAAAATATAGTCAAATTTTATTCTGTTATTTGTTTTTCCCTTAAACAAGGCAGAAGATACTGGTTCAAGTCCACGCATTGGATGAAACTCAACAAATATAAAATTGAAGAATTGAAAAATCCGAAGAGTATCCCAGTTTAATGCAAGTATTTGTTTTCCTAAGAAAAAAACAAAATTCTCGTCTGTAAGTCAAGAAGTTGGATGCCTTCCAACAACAAAAATATCATCATATATTGCCATTAAGTAGATGACTCTAAATAGCTCCAGTTATATCCGATTTTAAATCCAATAAGGAGACTCACAACACATCTTAGACCTGATTTGATCTGCTAACGAAGATTTGAAGATTTTGAATTAGGCCAATTTTATTCAGACAACTGTTTTTGTCATGGAGGGGGACAAGACGCCGAAGTTGGCACCCCTTGTGACTTTAGCGGCTGTAGCTCCATCTTTGGACTCCAGTCCCATGATTACTCCAAAAAGAATTGAAACAATTGTTGCTGTGGAGAAAAACGAAGTGAAATTCAAGACTTCGCCTACTGCTAGCTCGTCCAGTTCAGGGTAGGTATTTCATAGCATTTATTAAACGTGTTATTTCTTTCATGGAGGCTAGCTTTAGTATACCAGAACCAGATAACGTTTCAATTAAAAAGATATTGTTTGCTTCCCATACCAAATACAAGCGAAATATTGTGGTGGCGAAATATCTCCAATTCGATGTAATACGGTTTTCAGATGTTTTACGGTATACACATCACATAAATTAATGTCCTTCAGTTCAGTCGATTGATCTATTAGTCGGTCTGTTGGTCTGCCTGTTGCTCTGCTAATTAAGTATTGTTTTTTAAGATCGCCTGCGGTATGCCTAATGGGCTGAATTAATTCATCTCGAGTGTCCACTTTCATTTTATTAACTTCATCTTTTAACTGCCTCATAAACAATAATCCAGTGCTCTGAGGTCGCAATTATATGTCACCCTGACATTATCAAAACAATAAAATTATCTAAATGTAACTGAGCATCGAGCATGGCATACTAGGTACTATTTTTGATTATGCTATAACTTGAAAACAAATGAAAAATCAGATCAGAGCATTTGGAGTTTTTACGTTATTTTGACGTGTACAATACACTCCTTGAGTTCGGCCTGTTTCTCCCGACTCACCCCGTATATAAGGAATACTAACATTCTTCATTTCTCGTAGCAGTCAAAATTTTAATACATATGCTGAACCTATCAAAAGAGTTCGTCTTACTTCCATTTCAGATCGTCGAGTTCTGAAGACGACGATGGTCCGGACGTACCAGAAGGAGGTTGGGGTTGGGTTGTGGTCTTTGCCTCATTCGTTTTGTCAATGATAGCAGACGGAATCAGTTTCTCGTTTGGATTGCTTTACGTTAAGTTTCTGGAAGAATTCAAAGCATCCAGTTCAGTAACCTCATGGATCGGTAGTCTATTCATGGCGGTACCACTACTATCAGGTCCTATCATGAGTTCATTGGTTGACAAGTACGGTAAGTATTGTAGAAATGCACAGTGGGTCTTTTTTCTGATTGGGACATATAGACACATTTCGAGATTTATTTTAGCTTTGAAGCTTTGGTTATAAAAATTTTATTTCACAATTTGTAAAGTTACAGTAGCAAGCTTTACAGCCCTCTAAATATACTCGTACATACAACTAGGTTATGATTTCTAAAAAGTATAAAATTAGTGAAATTATTGATTAGTATGCATGAAATACGTTTTCAATGATATTTAGTTTAGCTAATGTTATATTTCTTGCGTGCCTGGGTTGCGCTCGTCCTATAAAGTCACATTAGTTTAATAATTCATTTCATTCATAAATTATATCATAAATAGCTTTTAAACAGCAACATAAAACTGCAATAATCTGAGAAACCAGAAATCTATAGTACATCGCATGACTTGGCCTAAGGGCCCAGCCTAATATTTTGCAATTAATATTATCATGGACCCTTGGGGGTTCCAGGGCCACTGCATCGCTGATACTTACAAAGGGCGAAGTTACCTCCTGGTTTATAGCACAGCTATTTTCATTGTTGTTTCTCTCTACAGTCTATACCTCTAAAGTTATAAATCGGTCAAAAATACATTTGAAGTTGATGGATTTGAAAAAACTCAATATTGACTAAGGGGGTCTAGCCAAACTCAAAAAACATGGAAGTACGAGACCAAGCACTTTGCCGATATCTGGTTTAAATAATAGTTATTCAACCTGATATTTTTTCAACTAGCTTTGACTCCAATTGAAAAGTGTCCGGTACATATATGCAAAATAGCGAAACTTGTGAACGTATACTTAAATTCACTGTGGACATGTTTACTGAGATAATCATAACTGTCTCTACCTCACCTCTTATGACTGAGCCTACTCCCTGCGGTCTGATCACAGCTTCAGACTCTTAGTGTCCAATATTTTATTATACGAACGCATGATTGCTTCATTTATTTTCATCTTAATCAAAATTCATATTTATTTGAAGGTTGTAGATCGATGACAGTGATTGGTGGGCTCGTATCAGCGCTAGGATTCATAATCAGTTCTAAAGTGAACACCATAGGTTTGATGTACCTGACATTTGGTACTTTAGCCGGTCTAGGCCTCGGATTGGTGTACGTAACCGCCGTTGTCTCTATTGCATTCTGGTTCGATAAGAAACGTACACTAGCTGTGGGACTCAGTGCCTCAGGAACGGGCATAGGAACGTTCCTCTTCTCACCTTTAACCAACATGCTGCTGTACGAGTATGGATGGAGGGGCACCACTCTCATTCTAGGCGGATTGTTCCTACATATGTGCATATGTGGAGTGCTGATGAAAGATCCTGATTGGATTATTGAACAAAATAAGTAAGTTTTTCATAAAGAACTGACTTTCTTTAAAACATTTTTACTTCAAGCTATGCCCAAAAAAATTGGTTCGAGTTCTTAGGCTCTAAATGTGTCAGAACAACCTGATTCACACTAATTTATCAGGATTCCTTAAAATTATCTGATTTCCAGGCAGAATGGAAAACTTTCTAAGTCCAGTAAATCTAGTAAAACTAGCTTGGTGTCTTTATCATCTAACGCCGCTACATCGATCGACATAAACGAATTAAGAGACGTATTGAAAAGTGGAAAAGATGCAGAGTTCCTGTTGCAGAGTCTAGAAACGTCCATGGATCAAACCAACAAAGATAAACTGAGAAGTGTACACAATTCGCTACTCAATTTGCCAACATTCATCAAGCAAAATGAAAAGGTAGGAACGCGCAGTACGATATGGGAAAGTACCGAAGCCACATCTCATTCCTGGTTATGGGTCTTAACATTTTTAGTCTGAATACAACATTATTGCAAACCTTATTTGAATAAATGAATGGGAGCACTCTTTGGCCGAACCGGTATTTTCCTTCGTCCTTACCCCCATCCACATGAGGCTAGTGTGGGTTTTGGTGTGATCTCCGGTTCACAATAATCACATCCACATTCAATTGATTTCTTTGTTTCTCAGGTCAATTTGCTTTTTTTTTCATTACAAGTGTTTTCCAGTTCAGTTTCTCATAAAAGTGAAATCTCAGGTATTTGACTACTTCTTTTTGCGGTATATCGATTTGGAAAGGGCCTATGGCTGGGCAATTACCTTTCTTGAGTGTGAGCGTTATATGCGAAGATGTCGATTCGTCAACTTTCATTTTCTATTTCTTTAGCCACGCACCTACGAGGTCTAGATGCCTTTGAAGTTTATCTGCAGCTGTTCTTGGATCCTCATTGGCTGCAAATATTGTAGTGTCTATCGTTGTGTCGTCGGAGGTTGGCATGTCAGATGTATACAGCATGTAAAGCAGAGGACCGAAGATACTACCCTAGGGTACACCTGATCGTATGGGATAGCGACAAAAGGTTGTGACGTTGATTCTAGTTTCAAAGTCACGCTGATCCAAGTATGATCTCAGCAGTTGATAATATTTGGTTGGAAGATTTTTCTTGATCTTGTATAGGAGGCCTAGATGCCATACTTTGCAAAAGCCTGACTGATGGCTAGAAATGCCGCTGTGCGGTACTCCTTATTTTCTGATGACTAGATTTGTTATAGGATGACATTGTTGTATTATTGGAGTGAGCTTGTCGGAATCCAAATCGGTTTTCGGAAATCCAGATGTCTGGATTAAGATTCTGTGCGATTCTCTTGTGTATCAGCTTTTCAATGAGTTTTGATATTATTGACAGTAGGCCGATACAATGAAACATCGAAATGATTTTTACTTGGTTTTGTTGTCATTATTATTTGGGCGATTTTAAGTGATTTAGGATAGTACTGTAGTCCTATAATGGCGTTAAATATATAAGTCAGTTTCATTAGACCTTTTTGAGCTAATTCTTTAAGCACCTTGGCTGTCATTAGATCTATACCAGGTGCCTTCTTTTCTTTTGAACCATTCATTTCATTTTTTATTTCTTTTGGAGTAAACAATGTAATGCATCCTTGTGCTTGAATGGGTAATGCCAGTTCTTGATCTACACCATTGTCTTGAGATACATCTTTTAGAGAGAAAACTACTGAGAGATGCTCTGCAAATATTTTAGCCTTTTCTTCATCACTTTTGGCCCACGGACCTGGCGGTATGCAATTAATGCGTATCGGGGGTAATATGAGTTTAAGTTATGTCTATTCTTGATCTGTTTCCGGATAGAGTTATCATCTCTGGATACATTTTTCACATAATTTTTCAACGAAGTATTTCTCATACCTTCTAGTTATGTTTTCAGTTTATTACTCGCTTGACTATATTTTCTTCTGCATTCCGGTGTGTCAACTCGTTGCCAAATAGCCAAATTGACCTAGCTCTTCTTTTCTGTGCTATCAATTTTTTGATTTCATATGGTGTTTTTTTAGTTGTTTGCTGAACTGTGGCCATTGGGGTTGGTGTTTTGGCAGCATCCTGAAGTTCGTGGATAAAGTTTGCGATTTCTACTTCTATGTCGTTTACTGTTTTCAACTTTACTGATAGATTCCGTTGGTTATCAAGAAATATAATAAATCTAGAATTTTGTTAGGGTCCGTGGGCCAATATGTTGGCGAGCCAGTCGATATGAAAGAGAAGTATTTTTCTTGGATCACTTTCGCTAGTCTTCTACCTTTTGCAGTCGTCAAACGTCGGTCTCAAAAAATGTTTTTGCCGTTATAGTATCCCCCAGCAATAATTTTTCACCCCAAGGTTTCGAAAAATAGTCAAAAAATAGTGGTCTATTATTTACTTCACAAGTATTGCTGTTTGGCTGATGGGACTACATCCCAGTGCCAATACAAAAAAAAAGTATTGCTGTTCTTCCGTGAGCAGTGGGTGGTTTGTGAGATATTTATTGAATTTGGGTATCTTAAAATAGCTTTTACATGTGAAGTGAGTTTCGCTTGTTAGGAGTATTTCGATTTCGTTTATTTCTAAAAATAATTTTATTTCTTATTAGGAAAAACATAAGGAAGGCCATAAGCATTCCACAGGGCAATTCGTAAATACTTGGCCATTTTAATTACCCTCTGTTGACGATCATTGTGATAATATTGAGTCTCATGCTATTCTGTTGCAATAGTTGGTTGAATAGGTTCTTGAAATCAACTAGGAATTTCATCAGTACCGTGATCATGTCTCCTTTCCTAGGAGTAGCTCAGGTTATGTCAGCATCACTTGTTTGTTGCTTTGGCGTCGCAGGTTGTATGTTCTGTGTATATACTCTTATATCTACTTGCGGAACTGTTGGACCCTTTGTATTACCTGTGTGGTTTCCTCTTATCAGTCTGTGATAGTGTTCGCAGCCCTTGTAGTTCGCTGGGTGCCCACCATCGCATAGATCGCACTTTGCAGGTATTTCTCTGCTATTTTGACATGTTGTGTAAGATTTAGAAGGACCATATTGTTGGCAACGCATACAGCGGAATAAACTGTTTCTATTTGCACGTGGTGGTTCTATTTCTATCACTCAATTTTACAATCCTTTCATATATATATATATATATATATATATATATATATATATATATATATATATATATATATATATATATATATATATATATATATATTTATTGTTTGCGGCAGGTTCAAAATCTACGAAAAACAAGTTTAATGGTTCTGTGCTGAACATTTATTATATTACAAACATTATGGCCTAGCTGTGTTAATTCTGCCTTGATGTCTTATACGTCAGTTGAATGATGAAGGTATTTTATTTTCACTCTAAATGATCCTTCCTCCTTCTGTTGGTATGTGTGGTGGTATATGTTATTTTCGCGGAAGTTTCTGATGAACTTTTTGTAGGTTTCTGACGTCACGGATGTAATTTTAACATCATTTGCTAAACTTTTTGTATAATGCTGTTTATCTTCTGCTATTTCCTGCGAATTGCGTACCATTTTATTGTAGTCTTGTACTCCATGCACAAATATTGGGCAGGTCTTAGAATTGTTGCTGTCGTAATGTTTGTGTTGCCCGATGTCATGCCCGTTGCAACAGCAAGTGCTCCAAAACGATTTTTTTCATGGGTCTTATCAAGTGATGCTCGCAATTGTGAATGTGCTGGCGATTCAGGTAATTTACAGGCATCTGCTGGATGGTAGTTGGCTCCTGGTTTATCATGTCATCACTGCTTCGGACTGAACACGGACCTATTCCGTTCAGCACTATTCGTAGTAGGAACAGACAGGCAGCACCGCCGGGCAACACCATATAAACCTTTCTGGGATCGACTCTTTTGAATTTGTTGGAAGCCATTATATTCACGTCCTTTCCGTAACACTAACAACAGTTGGCTACTAGGCTGAATGAATCTAATATCTAAGACAGATACCATTCAAATGTGAATATATATCAATACCCTTCATGACGAAAATAGAAAAGGTATGTTCTTTTTAGGTGCCTATAGAAGTTTTAGAACAATTGAGCGCAAATAAAAAACTATACAATCTGATCTTGGAAAATTATCCCAGTCTTCTGCTATGTCGTAGCACTTCCGAAAGAGGCCTTAATACATTAGCAGAAGATGGCGCCGCAATAGAAAGAGTTCCTGTTACAGTTTGCATGAAATTGAAAAGAGAAGAGAAAGACAAACAAATGGTGCATCAAGTAAGTAATTAGCCCTGAATAATCGAAAAGTAGTTCAACGTAATTATTACTTAATTTCCACTTTCTTTAAAGATTATGAAAACATGTAATGAAGATACAAATAACTAATAATACGAGTATATAGTAATATAAGCAGTATGTGTAATATATGTTTTCAGTTAAATTTGAATAAAAAATGAATTTAATCTACTGCTAATGTAGTTTATTTATGCAATGTGGAGAGATCCTAACTATATCATTCCGTGGATTTAAATTCGATTATTTTATATGTTTGTTTCTGAAGGCGCGTCTATTTTCACTCTACCTTGTTTCCAACGAACAGGTTATAGATAATATATCCTTTTAGTTTCAATGAATTAAGAGATTTCCAACTAAAATACTTAATCATATTGCAGAGTTCGCTGCCAGAGCGTGAGACTGTCCCACATCAACAAGAAGCCTTGCTAGGGGACAAAAAGTCGAAAATAGGTGGTTCGATGCCGCGTAATGCATCGTTTCCATGGCTGAGACACCAGCTGATGCAGACGCAGAGACCGCACTACTTCAAAAACTTGAAACTGCACAGGCAGTCTCTGATACATCGAAATGCTATTTTCAATCAAAACAAATACAGATTCAAAGCTTCCAGTTGTCCTAATATATACAGGGTGTCCGTATTGTCGTTGCCTAAAGATGAGGATGAGGTAAGTGGTTGGTCTACAGGGAGGATATGGACAAGGTATCTAGAGTTGAGGAAATATCTAGAAGCGAATATATTATTATTTATTCATTAAAAATGCTTGCAATACATCATGAGATGTTCATGAGTAAATTGTCGTATAAACTATCTTATATTGATGCTTGCCTGAATTTTCAATGTATGCAGGTATACTCTTACAAGGTGAATTGTATAAAGGTATATTTTCAGATAACAAATCCTATGGGTTATGTAAATACCTCTTGATCACTCTCGATTTTCCTCACTCCAGATACCCAATACATGAGTTTAGAACATACATGTCTGACGTTCGAAATATTTTATAGAAATGGTACACCGAACTGCTTGACTTGGTGGAGGGAATGTTCGATTTTACGTTATTCTTAGAACTTCACTTTTTCTTGCTGTCGCTATCCACCATAATCCTTTTTATTTGGTTTATAGTGCCTTACTTTTATTTGGCCGATCATATGCCAAAGTATGGATATAGCGAAGAGGATGCTTCTCTTACTATTGCCAACATTGGCATTACTAACACCATTGGCATGGTAAGTAAAAACTATCGAACCTGCTGGAAAAATAGATTTATCATTAACTGTATTCATTTCAGTAATTCACAAAAATGTCTGTCACCGCATGAACCTGAAAGTGTTCTTTGTACTAATTTTGTATTCCATTAACCATTTCCGAAAAAGATTATTCAAGGTATATCTGGAAGATCTGATTCATTGCTCTTCTGTTAATCACTGGCCGAAATCCTACATCACGATTGAACGGACTAAAATGATCTGTCTTATATCCGTATACTTTATATACCATTTCCAATATTATACCGCTCATTAAAAGCTCTTAAAAGTGTATTGGTTTACAGACGATTTAAGTTGTATATATATCTTTTGATGCATCAATGTTAGGTCTTCAAATTAAGATTACCCATAAGAATAAAAAAATAGTAATAATTTTAAAACGCTGCTGAAATATTGGATTCAATATCGTAAGTTGAGCTGCCATGTACTCGGTAATCAATGTAGTAGCATTTGACACAATTGAGTAAATTAATCAACTTAATCTTATATCCTTGACTTTTACAGTTTTATTGCAATAAAAACTCCCTACATTCAGAACATTTGAACACAAAAATAAACCAGTGTTACTTGAGGAAAAGTTGTTGATAGAGCTATCGAAACTTTTATCTATTTTTAAAGGAAAAATACTATTGACCACTATTCAGAAATAGACATAAAATGACCCCTCATAAGAGGATCATCGTGGATTCATCTTTGTAACGTTGTCCATTTCAGATCGCGCTAGGTTGGGCTGGAGATCAACCGTGGATGAACATAACAAAAACTTACGCCATATGTCTGATTCTGTGCGGAATATCGTGCGCTGGAATCATGTTCTTCACAACAAACTATATCATGATGGAAATATCAGCTGGCTTATTTGGACTATTTTTGTCCAGTTCTTTTTCCTTCACGCCGGGAATAATTGTCGAATTGGTGCCTCTGGACAGATTCACTGTGGCTTATGGTTTACAGCTGCTCTGTATGGGCATTGGAATATTGATTGGGCCACCTTATGCAGGTAAATGGGGCTAAACATACAGGCAAATAAATTCTGCGGTGATGTAAAAACCTTTCAATTTGTATAAAATAATATAAAGATCTTGAACAGGTTATAAGTCTCACCAAATAGTTTAAAAGCAATACGTTCGCAATCCTGGGCTATATTGATACAAAAATGTACTCTTTGGTAAATAGTAATATATAACTCGTGAACCGAAAATATTCTCTATAAGCCTGGCCAGATGCTAGCACCATCTCTTAAACAGTCAGTATAGATAATATTCAAATTTCCGTCAAACTGAAAACACGATTGACACAATCAATAATGCCTCCTACGGGCTAAGTTACATTTTGATACATATCTGTTCTGTGGCGATTGTACCATGTCAAAAAGTTTAACTTGATTGCTACATTTCCGATCAATTCAAAGTTTAGTCAAAAACTAAAATTATTTATTATAAATTCTTTAAACATTATATCTAAACTAGTGACATATATTGGGGCTCGCTACGACCGAACTTCTCCGAAGCTTCAATAATTTTAGCTGCACGCATAGTCGACTTCTGAGCGCGACGACCCCTAAAGGGATCTTTAAAGCGAAAAACATTTGAGTAGCCTTGAGAGCGCCATGACGGTTTGTTCATAGTTAATTGTCAGCTCCATCATTTTATTATGCTGTCATTATTTGACTGGGTGACCCTCAAAGGTAAGGTGGCGAATATGAACACTACGATCTATTTCGAATTACCATTTATTTGTCGGAGAGTTAAAAACACAGCTATGATGAACTTGACAAGGGTAACCGACCAATTTCAGATTATCTAGCAAGCTACATATAATTACAAAACCGACATAACCATACGTACCCTATCACAGTCATCGTTCCCAAAGCGTAGCATTTTAAAATAGGTCCCACCCCCTTTTCTAGACCTAATCTTTACTGAAAATGTTTTTCTAGGTCATCTCTATGATGTTACAAAAAGTTGGGAACAACCATTCTACCAAGCATCACTGTGGATTGTCATATCAGGACTATTGATTATTTTGATACCTTACACGAAAAATAGAAAGATCCTTGGAAAAGGACCAATAGAAAAGGAAGTAGAAGGATCAAAAGATAATTTTGTCTTTTCAACTATCCTAATTGTGATCCTGTTAGTACTTACGGGAGTTGTTTTATACTTTACAATAGACTGTCTCCTGCAATCTTTTTAAACAGTATTTACATTATTGTGAATTTTTTGTATGGTGCAAGTGTCTCGCAAGTATTTTTTATCACAGCTAATTTACTATTATCATAAATAAATGAAATACACCCATGTTGTTTTACTGCAGTCATTCCTACTCTCCAAATGTCTGAAACTAACCAGGTAAATTTTCTTAGATTCGTATGCAGAATTAGTCAACCATTTGTGGTAAAAATTTTGTCGCAAATTAATATCTCCAAACCTCATCTTGAATCATGAGATATTTATAGGGAATATAACGTTTTTCCCCAAACGTATTACCCGAAATCGGTAAGACGATAGAAATATTGTCGTTTTCCAGTTATAGAGAGGGCAAGTATTAATCATTTTTTGATGGCAGCTCCGCCACCGCTAGAGTAATAATCCAAAACCACGAAAATTGTTCGTCCCTTGCCCAAGTATTATCCAACTATGAAAATATAAATCAGAACAGTATATTTTCTGATTTATAGGCACCTAGGAAATACCGTCCGCAATGAGTGTAATAGATTTTTGGGTTGTACCAAGGAATAACCAAAACCTAGTCTTTTTATCCACAAACTCGATACTTCCCCGCCTATCGCCGTAGGAATCAAAAACAACGAAGTAAATTGGAAAACAAAAATATAATTATACAAACTTTTCCTATAACTGTGTCAGATAAAACGTCTATTTGTTACACGCCTAGTACAACTTACATCGAATAATAAAAGATTTTCTGCACGATCTAACAAACAAAAAGTAATCTTCAATACAAAAAAAATCAAATCCGGTGCTTCTCACCCAGTTATAAAAACTTATTCCACTTATCTTTTTAGTTTTTTATAAGCATGCATTAAGTTTTTTTAAATTGTTGCTTATGCGACCGTTCAGTCTCTTAAAAAAACACTTAGAACCTATTTGTTCGCGACATTAAGCTAGAAAATAACACTGAACTACACCTCTCATACTACAACTATATGGTTTCTATTTCGTCACAATGGGACCCAATAAAAATCCTGGTGAGAAAGGGGGCTTGCTCATTTATACTTACTACAGATTCGTATTAAAACTTGATTGTTGGTTATAGTTTCTACCCTTTAGTGCACTCACATTAATTCATAGATATATTTGGTAAATAAAACACCTCCTTTGATCCGATTTACTATATTTCAAAAAATAGATTCGCATAAATGAGAGATAATTAAAACAAGTGCGTTATGAATTCAAAATCTCAATAATCATAAGCCCATTCGTTTTCTGCTAAGAAAGCATCTACCACCTCTTTCATAGCAAAATTTGGTATCAACTGATCCTGGGTCAATTTTACTCGTGTTACTGGATCAAAATGGCCGACCCTCTGGAACAAACAGATTCATGAAATATACGACCTTAAATAATCACTGGTTAAAACATGAGAAGATCTGAAATATAAATTTTTCCTTAATAGTTAATTCATCTACTGCTGCGTTGAACACATTAAGAGGCATATATCATGCTTGTAAAAAAATTGAAATTATCTGATAATAGACCCTTTACATTCAAGTTGAAATTGAAACAAAATCAAGATTGTTGAATATTTTTTAAAAGTTTTCAGAGAGCAATAATGCCATTGAAATTTAGACAATCTAATGCTTATTTTATGAAAACTAAGCATGTGTGTATTTGGAAAGCCTTGCAAGCAACAAAACTTTTAAAATTATTCCGATTTCATTTCCAACTAGTTTTGGTATTAGGTAAATAGGTTATTTACTTACCTGCAAATGTTCCTCAAGGTCTTTCTTGTCATATGTAATTCCACTAGGTGTGATGACAGGTTCTTGAAGAATTTCAAAGCTTATTTTACCACATAGGTAATCCGGCACTTCACGTTTCTGTAAAATGCATATATTAAATAATAGATATTACTATAGTAGTTCTTCAATTACCCTTCTCCGATCATCGATTTTTATAAATAGTTGATTCAGTTCATTTAAATAATTATCCTGAAAAAAATAACATTTTAAGTCTTGTAAACTGATACATAGTATAGGATCTAGTGGAATAATTGTACACCAAATACTACAGATAGTGCATGCTACTAATAAGCTATAAAATATTTCATAGTTTGTTAACTGTTAATGGGTTGGCCAGCTGATTTTATGATAAAAATAGGACCTGGAAGGAATATGGTACCAAGTAGAGTCTCTGTATGGGCAATTGGATATCGCTGGGTAAGGAAATGTTCGAATTGATGAACTGTAGCAAAAAACTTGGAATAAAAAGAAAGATGAGCTGCTGATATAGTTATAGTAGGCACACAAATGATTAGAATACAGTAGAAGTACTGATTCTATTTTAAGGAATTTAATTAAAATTACTACTAAATTATCATATACATAGTTACATAACCTAATAAAAGTGTTGTAATGAATAGTCTCTTATTGATCATTAACTCAAAAAACCCGCAAAAAATGATAATGTAACAATATAGCCGTTTTTTAGGTATATCTGAATTTTGAAATCATTCTGTAAATTACTCAAAATTCAATATACTCAAAATTCAATATCAACTCAAATGAGTTCCAAAACAGATTTGAGTTTTAACAACCTGTATAGATGGTCACTCTGGAGAAACAGACAAAAAGCCATATGTGTAGCATACACAGTTTGGAAAACACCTTGTTTTGACCTCAACAAATTTTCTATATCAAAAATGCTTCACACATATCATTCTTAAATAGAAGAATAGAACAGTAGAGTTAATCAGATCAATACAATACTTCATCATTGAAATTCTAAACAAACAGAAATAAAATTAATTCATAAATCATAGGTATTGCAAAAAATAATTATTGGAAATATTTGAATGGATATAAGAATCTTATGGTGTCTCCAAACCAAACTCTATTATTTTTGCTGTATCTATTGAATGAATCTAATCTACATCTAAACTTACAGATCAGTAAATCTGGCATATAGTGAAATCTTTCATAAAACATAAATTTATTTTCTCTAATGTGCTATAATTCGAAAATTAACATAATAAGAAAATATAAGTGTACAGAATTGGTTTCATATGTATAGTGAATACACTTCTGGAGTTTAATTTATGTTTTGTGGCACAACAGCAACTGAATGAAGTAGATGATTTGAATACAAAACTTACACATTGTTCTTCAATTTCCAAAATTTTCTCCTTGCTTTTTTCATTATCACCCTCATCTTGTTTCACTCTAGTTACTTTTGATTCCTTATCTTTTTCTATCAATCTATTCAAATAAGAATGTAGTTCTATTTCTTGTGATATTCTTTTTTCTTCTTGCACAGAAAATCGTTTTTTCCTAGCAGCTCTCAACTGAGCTGCTATATCATCGCCAAAATTCAGTTTCTGTTCTTTTGCAAGGTCTACAGCTAAAATGAAACACATTACCAAAAAAACATTTATGAAGCTTTATACTGTAACATGCACTTCAGTGAAGTAAACATGAAATTATGTATTCATAATAATATTTAACAAAAAAATTTAGAGATTGCTGAGGGTGGGATTAGACAATGGGTGAGCAAAAAGTACAAAATGAACCTATACACAGTCAGGTGTTAAAGCTTGAAATGACCTTAGCATTAGTTCATTAGTTTGATAATATTACGAGACCATCATAGAATGGTGGAATACAAAAAGTAACTTTGAAGGGAGTGCCAGGTCACTCAAGAGTCTAATGTAATCAAAAGACAGTTGACCTAGTAAGAAGGGAACACACGCCCCTTTATATAAGCCCAAAGTTCACCTTAGGGGTACCAAAAGCACAGTTATGATGAAAGAGTAAGGAATGAGCAAGAACCTAGCATGCAGAGTATTGGAACTTGATGATTAGTTGTAGGCATGGGTAAGACTTTATCTTAGGATCATGCTCAGAAAGTGGCTGAAACTACTTTGTCTGAATAAAAAGCATATTCACAGTTATTGTACTTGTAACATTTTGACCTCAAAAAGCCCCTGAATAAACTAGAGCTATATGGACTGAAATCTCAAATGAACACAATTTGAAGGAAGTAATCTAATTTATCATGTAAATCATTTGATTTTTTTAAAAATTCTATTCATATATTTCCACAGAAATATGATTTAAATCATATTTTAGAAGGATCTAACTATTTTGAGAGGATTCAGTAAAAAATGTTTAAGATTCAAATTATTTGTTCCAAGAAAAATGATGTTTTACTTAAAAACTTAGATCCTTTTCTTTCTCAAGAATGATTTACCACAACTCTGGTAAAGAGCCACATTTTTCATTTCACTTTAAAGTGTAAAGTGCTGAATTCCAACAGGCAACCACTATTTAGGAATTTTATATGTACCCAATTAAGTTCTGTTCAATACCAGCATAGAAACTGTACAAACTAATGCTACAACTGTATTATTTCAGTTAAATATTTTTCCATAAATTTATCAGTTTTGAGGTTAGTCATCAAGATTGATACATCATATATCAACCTACTTAGTATATAAATATTTGGTTTAAACAGTTTCATTGAATTTGTAATGGCACAATGCAAAACTCATTTGAAGAGGAGACGTAAGACAAATTATAAGTACATTAATATTTTACAAATGAGAACTGATGATAAACTGATATACCTCTTTGCAGGTGCTTTATAGATTCATCATAATTTTCTGTTTCTAGTAATGCTTGTCCAAGGAAAAAGTGTCCTTTCACAAGATTAGGATCCATATCTAAGGCTCTACGACAGTCTGTACAAGCAGGTTCCCACCTCAGTAACTTCAGGTGACACAATGCTCGGTTTGTAAAATAGTGAGCCACATCTGGATTTTTTATCTAAAAAAAAGTCATTGTTTAAAAAATATATTAAATATGCTGTTTCGGTTTCATACTGAACTTACAATAGCTTTTGTATAACAATTGATAGCATCTTCATATTTTCTTAAATTAAACAACCTATTGCCCTGTTCTTTCAGTTCCTTATCCGTTAAATTAGCCGTAGAATACATATGTTTACTCATATTGATATTTTTCTTTTTCTTTCTAGATTATATTATCTTTTGCACTTTAAATATAGGATTGCAAACTCTTCGCCTTCGGGATTACAAAGCAGTAACAACGTTGTATCAATCGTCAGATATATCTCATTTCATTAATAAATTGCATTTTTCAATAAACTCTGTAACCACATCTGGAATTGTAATTATCATCAATATCCCATTTATAGCTGAGAGAAACTGACAACCACACTGAAAACTCAAAATCAAAACTTCACAAAGCTACAATATGATAATGTCAAACGCCAATCCACAGATTGTTTATTTTCATACGTCAATCCATAGAGTTGTTCGACCTCCCCTAACGGATCAGGAATTAAATTTGACATTTTCGACGACCGGAATTTGGCATATTAGTCGCTAGATCCACAATATTTATTCAAGACCACACTGTTGAATTTCGAATATAAGCTACAACTGCTACAAGTGCCCAAGTGGATAAAGTATCATTAACATAACCTACACCCACAGACCCTACACCAGTATGCTTCACACCACATACCACAAATTTTAATGTGAAAACGGATTAGCAGACATTATTTGGGAGACCAGCATTGAACGCTTGTGGGGAGAATTCTCTAATAAAATGAAAAATCGACCGGAGTCTTCTTAGAGAGGTTATGAGGGTCAACTCATAATTAGCAGGTATTGCAATAAGTAGTCAGAGTCTGTATTTACCATAGGAAGGTGATCATTAAAGCATTTCAGATGTAAGCTTAATGCTGCTAAGAGGATATGATCTGAAAACAAGAGTTGTTATCCACTGCACTTGTTATGGGTTCCTCACCAAGTAAAATGTTGGTGAATTATGTTTAATGATAATTTTGTAAGGATAAGTGCTATATGAATTAAAGAAAGATAAGTGTTAGACTATGATACACATACACTGTTGTGCTGACTTGCAGTAACCCTACAAGGGCTACCAAGTGAATGTCTCATTGATCATAAAACGGAATGGGGAGCTCTAAGTCAAACAAGTGCTTGGTGGCCATTGTTACATGCATTATGGTAATTTAACATACTGGTGTATGTACCTGGAAAAGTAGGTGATGCTTTGGTGTGATAAACATAATCACTGCATCAATATTTAAGCATTTTTGTAATTCATTTTTGTCTTTATAAAAATGCTAAATGTCAATTTCTAAACAATAGTTGTTAATACATTTTTGTTTGAGGAATGAAAAATATGTCAATTTCCATCATTTTACTTGGAAAGGGAAAAATTATGCACACTGTAGGATGCTGCAGCATATCAAAGGTGGGTTCATGAAGTTTGATAAGCTGGGCTGTGCAATCTGAAATATTTTTGAATATACACATTGGCTATATGCAATTTACATTTAACCAAAAATTCCTTGCATTGGAAACAAAACAAAATTATAGGAAATTGAAAGGAGACAGGTTAAAATTGTTAGCAACTCCTTCAATTTTTAATGCAAGTGCATATTGTTCTTGGTCACATAATGTCACATTTCTGAGAAATGGTGAAAATAATATTGAATACATCTTATCACCACATGTATGCAGTTATTTGTTGATGATGCAGTTCAGTCTTATCTCCAATACTAAGTACAATAGATCAGTGTTCCCCAACCATTTTTAAAGGTGGATCCCAAAGGAATTTGATAATAATAATAATAAACTTCATTTTGGAATGCAACATATCACATTCCAAAAGGAGGTCAATAAACACCATAATAGGACAAAAAGAGTGGTTTTCTATATACCAGGCCCCTTAGGAAATTCGACTTATTAAAACTCTGTGCTGTAATTAGCACAATATGTGTGGACCCCTTGACACCTACAGGATGGGAGACTCTGCAATAGATTTGATTCAAACCTATGACCACAAATGTTACCAAAAATTAGTTCGAATGAGAGTAATGAGCCCCAGTCTATATAACTTGTAAATCACCTTAAACACCTATGTACTTGTAAACATTGAACATTTATTTTTCAGAAAGATTTAAGGCCAAACAGAGATATTAAATTGACCAATGAGAAACTAACCACAACAGTCAGAAGAGTAGCTCATTTAGTGCAACTGCTGACATATATGGTATACATTATCTTCAATCTATAATCCAAATTCTGTTGATTTCAATTTAGTGTAGCTTCAGACAATTCCTTTGAGAATGCTTTCATCTGAAAAATATTCACTAGAAGATTTAATAAAGGACTGGCAATCCAGTAATCCAGATGAAGTCCCTCCCCATTGGGATATGGTTGATCTGGGAGATAGAGTACTTTTTTGGTGTATTGGGCACCGCTCAGAAAAACTTCCTGAAGAACCTACTATAACGCTGTTTGTCAAAAAAGACATGTCTGTGGAGGTAAAAAACTTGTAGAAAAGAGTAAACTTGAGACACAAATATGTCAGTTTTTGGTTGTCACATTGTGATCAACTGATGATACTTCCAAAGACGGTATGATTTCGGGATTGTACTAAAGCAATATATGTTGATGTGAGAAGAGTTACACATGAGAGATCTTGTGATCATAATCGAAACTCACAAAAATCCCCCGCTCAGTAAGTACTGCTTCAGTTGTGAAAATCTGACATGTGAGGTGGGCTCATAGTAAACAAATGCAGATATTCTTTTGGAAAATCGGAGAATTGGTAGTAAATTAATTAATCGAAAAACAAAAACAAACATCTTCAAAAATGTTCCACGTGTATCAAAGTGACTTTCAAGCATAATATTTTTCAGAAGATGATTGTTTAACAAAATGATTTAGTGATCCAAAGAATATTGTCATAAAAAATTTCATTTGACTTCATTTTCTGACATATATTTCAGATTTAGCCAACATATCAAAAGATCCAAAGTACAGAGTATATGTGAAAAAAATAATATAAAAAAATTATATTATTTATAGTAAATGCCACAAAATAACGCAAAGCCCAATAGTTAGTACAACACCAGTAATAAAAACAGATCAATCTAGAAATTAATGATTTCAGTGCCTCCTTATCTGATAAGACAATGTAGACTAAAGTTCTAAATGTTCATACATACTGTGAAGTTTTACCATCAGTCTAGGCTTACAAATTTTCTTAAAATTTCAGATAAAAATTAACTCACATACAGCAAAACACCCCATACTGAGTAAGGTGAAGAGATATCAAGATCTTTTGATGGCCATAAAGATAATCATTGGACTTCGAATCTGCGCGAATAGTGGATGCAGTTATGGTTTTTATATTTTCAGACCAAGATCTCGTTACCAAATGTGTAAGCCTTGCGCTATACAGAATAGAAGGAGAAAACATTATGAATGTAAACGAAAAAGGCGACTACGTCAAAGGCTTGAAACAGGCAATCTGTCAAAAAATGACCTGTGTCATAAATATCGGCACTGGTTTCAGTTTGTTAAACTTTGAAGAAAAATTAGATCAATCACGAGGTTCCCTCATGGCGAGCGATGTTTCTATGTGATAATTTCATTGATTTTTCCCAGTTTTTGGCGCCAGATTCAGATTCATCACAGTTGTTCAAGTTTGAAAGATACCAATTGAAAATGTATTGGTGAAATGAAAAACCTGGTGTATGGGTTTGTGATATGTGAGCAAAAATAGTGGTAGCAAAAAAGGTATAAATCAAGTTTTGCAAAAAGAAACGAAATGTCTAGAACCTGAGAAAAATTTATTGAATAAAATGATTACGGAAATGTAAACTTGTTTTACTTAAATGTGAAGTAAGTGGGTCTAAAACGATGTCTAATAGTACAAAAAAGTAAGTACTGCAGATACCTCTACCAGTGTTGTAGTGTGACTTTTAGTATCTTGGAAAATAAAAACAATGGTTTGGATGTTTTGCTGAAAAAACATCAAATAAGTCAATTTTCATCATTACAATATATTAATCATGTATATTTAAATATCTGTATAGATGGAACGAAGATGATGTTGCCATTTTCTGTGATAGTGGACCGAATATATTAAAATATCAGCTTGCTAGTAAACTCGGTTCAAACTATTGACCTTATGAATCATACATTAAATCCAAAAATGTTAACTGAAAATATTCAGTTGGGAGATAACACAATGTCTAATAAATAGATCCCTAAAAGTATTTTTTCTCAGAATGATTCAAGTCAACTCTGTAACAATGAAATGAAAATAACAAAGTGAAAACCTTTCATGAAAAAAGTTCTATTAAGGCTTGAAGATGATAATATATTTGTAATTGTTTTGGTATTGAATTCAGACTACTGATTGCTAGAAGATTACTATCACATGATATTTCTAGCAGGTAGAGTATGACATACCCAAAAAATGGATGAATGAATAAAATACTGTTCTCACTTATTCTTTATTTATTCAGTACATCGGAAAGTTAGACTAATCAAAATAATAGTCTTGCAAACAGCAAATTTGATTTGAAGCTGTTTAAGTTTGAAACATAAAAAAAAATCACAGGTAACAAAGATCATTTCTTCATATTATATTCTTCCAATTCAGCTACATATTTCTCTTTTGACCGTTCATATCGATCAACATAAATCTTTTTGTCTTGTCCTGACAATGTTTTCCATTTGAGAGCCAACTGCCTAGTCAACTCTTGTTTCGATGGTTCTACCTCGCCAGGTTTCAATTCTGATGTGATCTGTTCCATCAGTATTTGTCGTTGCTCCTGGCAAAATTGGAAAAATGGATTTGAAGGTCTTTTGGGTGCATTAGGATCTCTTTCTGATCTCACTGCTTTTCTTTTTGACGACTTCTTCACTATTTTTTTCTCTGGTTTATCTAGAAAATTCAAAATAATAACATCTTTTATTCAAGTATGAAATAAACTAAATCTGATGATTAAATATAGGAAAAATATTGGATGGCAATGTTCATTCATGTTGCATAATCTTGATAAAACTGTAGGCTATTGAAGTATCTCATTTTGTCTAGTTTAACCTATGCTCAATATATCATTCCCATCAGTCATATACTTCTTGAGGTATAGTGGGATGAATAATTGTGAAATATTGATAGGAGTAACTGACATCCAAAGGTAACAGTTGAGTAAAATTTGGATAGGTCAGGATAAAGTAGCCACTTTGTGATTTTTCTGTTCAAAAATGAACTGCACATCACTTGGTAATTTATTGCTTGTGTCATTTTGTCATTAGTTTCCCAAAATACCTAACAGTAAGTTGTAGTTTGCTTAGAACACCTAATTTTAGCAGAGACAAAATGAAGCCTTCTGTGTGGTTCCTTGAAACAGGAGAATCAAAATTGTGTCCCAACTTTGTATACTGAATATTAATTATATTATGCATATGAAAAGAACTATTCCAAACTTTAATTATATTACTGGTAACATGTTTTGCAAAAGTAGTGCCTCTATAATACAAAACATGGATGGCTGATCTGGAAGTAACAATTGTCTTATACAAATTACCCAACAGTTGTGTCTCATGATTGTTAACATTTTGTTGGACAAACTTCCATACCATTAGCAATTACCTAACATAGGTGTAAAAGAAGCAGCATGATAATTGCTATTGCAGCAAAAGTAGGAATTATTTAAATACGACTGCTCACTGTACTTCACATAGACATGGGAATGCATGCTGCCTCTCAATGCAGATGGTTATTTGCAAACAGTTGCTGTAACTCTATACAAAAAACTATGAATTACCATCTTCAACTTTTTCTTCTTTAACTTTTTCCTTCATAATAAGGTGTGCAACTGCTTTTTTATCATCTTCATCAGGAGTCACTTCATTATTTGGTATAACACTCCAGTCCTCATCATAATTATGCATTAGCCTATGTTTGAGAAATTTAACATCTTTTAACCTACGTTTCGTGATTTTATTTACTTCTTGGATCCTGAATACAAAAAAAAAACGTTAAAAACTGGTATCTGGAGTGTTTGTAATCTTACATTCAACTTATTCTAAGCAACTACTCTTGAATCTGAAAAATATTCTACAGCTATGGACACCAGTTAAAAGTGAATGAAAAATACAAATTTTGTAGATGTTCCATCTTACAACATACACACCAATTTTTATAAATTTTGGTATCAAGAAAAATTTCTAATATTAGTTATCCTGAGACCAATTAAACATGACATGAAAAACATGTCTTGTGATTATAAAAATTCTACCTTTCTAGATGTCATTTATCCACTGCTTCATAGTGTGCTTTACAGCTTCTTTCTCCATGGAGTGTGGAAAGTAAACCTGAATAAATCTTGCTGATAAGGAGACCAATTAATCATGAACCTTTATTGTCATGGAAACCACCTTGCAAAAATACTTGCTCTAAATTCACAGCTGGATTGAGGAATTGATAGAATCAATTCTCATAGGAAAAAGGGTGCAATTTTTTATTAATACAGAAAATAGGTTGGTACTATTGGTTCAACATGAGTGAAAAGTTTCTTCCAATAGTGAAAATATATTCTTCCTCTGGTTTAGAACAAAATAATACTATGGAAACGAATCACTAGGTATATCAAACATGAAAAAATTTTTATTCATAAACTTTGATACATACACACCGCCAGTTGCAAAACATCTTTTTGTGTGAAGATTTTTTTTCAGATATTACCTACTAACATTGCAAAAAACTAAACCTTAAACATTTTTTTCACAAATCAAAACATTTAAATTCAAATTGTAAACTGTAAATGAGATAAACCCATATTACTTATGTTTATTGTACTTGTGTATCTTCTTTCATTAACCTCAATTTTTTTTGTGATCTGGGATAACATTATCTCCAACATCCTATTTTCTGCATATGTGGTTGCCTTAAATATACAGTGATGTATGCTTAAATCAGCAGCTACAACCAACTGTACCAACTTTCTTTATTCCATCTCTAATTTTTAATTCTCCTCAGTATAAAAGGTAGGAAACACTAGTAGTATTTTGTAGTATGACTTAAGTTAAGTTGTATTCAAACTCAAAGTCCCCTGGTATTTAACCAATGCTTGATAAATGGGAATAAAGGGATGAATCAGGCAGAGATTTGCTTGCTGGCACTTATCCCCAGGTATAGTATCCCATGTGAGTAAAATAAGATATGAAATAGAAAAATAAATGAACTAAAGTGGTAAATACAATAGTAACAAAATTAATTGAATAGTTTTTATTTTTGTTGGACTTCAAGGCCTATGACCTATAACTATAGGAGAAACACTGTGTGTATTTTGTAAGACAGTATCATCACTGCTCTTGTATAGTTGCTGAACTCTGTTAAAACTTAGTCCAGCAATTTTAAAGCAAAAACATCAATAGACAGCTCAAGTTTTCTACCACACTTTCCTGTATGAAATCAGGATTTGTATCTTAATGCTATGTAAGTACATTTTTGGTTTACCAACTAATTATAATGAACGGTTATCTGGTGATCTTCCCTTTCCTGGTCACCTGAACATACCTGAAGACTAATATTTCGTTAGACCTTTGTAACTGAGAACATTCCTCTAACAGTAATTTATATTTTTTGTAATATAAATCATTTTCTTGATTATCTACATAAACACCATCATTCTCTGACTCGTCCGACATCATCTTTGCTAAATTGAAATGCTCAGGCGCCTAAAAATAGGAACAAACTACTCGAATTCATAGCGATTTAAAAATGGATCAATTTAATACTGAAAAACACACAGAATACATAAGGTTAAAAGTTAAAACCAAAAAAGTATGTTTACTATCACATTCAGCTCCATCATGGCTTGGAACATACAATTCGCCGAGCTGAGAGGTCAAATATTCTTGACGTGATTGATTTTTGACGTCGCCTAACACAGATCTAAAATTAGGTTTGTGTGGGCAATCATGGATATTATGGAGGGTAGAGATTAAGGAGCACCGTCTATGTGAATCCAACTATGTAATTAATTATAATGGCGCTAGTGTAGCATGTGGGAAAATATTGAAAAGCACTGAAAAAATTAAAGTATAGTATAAAGAAGGAAACAAGGAAAGAATAACTTCCGCTTTTTTATGGCGCAATTTAATGAATATTAAATCTCACGAAAATTGATCATTCCACGCTACCCCGCAGCTGGGTTTATATTTACGAAATTAATACGTATGTATAGTTGAGGTTCTGTATAAAAGTATTGAATTTTTCAACACAGCGCTCTTCATTCCGTTCCGTCTACAACTGGTGATGAAATAAATAATCATTTCATACTCCTATTCTACTCTAGCATATTATTCTGAAGAGTTTTATAATTATCAACTGCTTACAGCTGGATACTTTTTCAAAACATCCCCCATATGAGACCTTACCTCTACCCTCCAAAGTGGATATAATCATACCAAGATAATTTGCCTGGCATTTGGTGAGCCGAACGAAGGCTGGACAAAAACATAAACGTTGATATGGGCAATGCCCACTTGGCCAAGGATGTTTTATCAAAGACAAAGCATTCATTTATGTTACCTGGTTTCCATGATACGTATATGCGGACCTAGACAACCACTTTTTTCTTAGAAGATTATTGATAAGAAATCAATGCAGATAAACTATCACTTATTTGCCTTCTATGATTTTGAATATTTTGATGGATACTGTCACAGAATATATAAGATACTGTCAATTCTCCTTATTGTGATCATTTGTGTTTTGTGGTTAAGAATGTTAAAGATTTGACCATTGACGTCAATCTGTCTGTCATTGAGTAGTCCAATTCTGTGGTTTTTGTGATTTTCCATTTTCCAGCTTTCCCCTAGCACAGTTTTTCTGTAACTCGCGACTGCAACCAGCGATTTCCTTTGTGCTTTGTTTTTGTGATAGTTTATTTATCCGCTATTTCGTCTTTTAGATAATTATCCCATTTCTAAACCTAAATTCTCAAATTTCACGTATCGATAACGGCAAAAAGTCTGTAGTTTCTTTGATAACGGGTTGCTTGAGGTTCCCTTTCCGTGTTTTTCGCATTCCCTTTTGGTTATTTTTGAAGGCATCGATCCTTTCAATACAATACTATCGCTATACCATGCTTCCCGTTTTTTAGCATCGTCTCTTAACGTATTAGTATTTGGTAAGTAACTTTTGATTGATATTTGCCGTGTTTTGCTTGTGTAGTCCGCTTTACAATATATTTTTTTAAATTTAAAGACGAACTTTGAGCTGTGATTAGATACAATATCCATATATATTGTTTTTCAGTTCACAGATTGTGTGTTATTTAAGAAAGGTAATCTCTGAGTCCTCTTCTGGACATGCGTTTTAAATTTTAAATCCACTAATTATTGTTTATGAGAATTAAACAAACGCCTATAAAATAACCAGTTAGAGATTCAGAATAAAAGTGAGCAACAGCTGATATTGCTGGTATCGGTATGGCTCTAGAATAATGCACTGAATGAGAATTGCATGCTGGCAACAGTTTAACTTGATATTTGTTAGACAATTTACGTTTATATTAAGAAAAAGCAAAAATAGGTTTTTAATGATTTTCACTCAAAAACAATGCCATGAGCAATAAGTGTACACTCCTTGTTACAAGCTCAACATTCAACACATTACCCAAATAGTGCATATTTGTTGCATTTTGATTGTCCAGTAATTAAAACCACAGAATTTACTTCATTGCTAAGCAGCCTGGTTTATTTTCGAATCTATATGATAATTTTTTACTCCTATTATATGTTGCAAAATCATTGAATTATTACCCTATTGATTGGAGTGAAAGATAAATAGATACACAGTGTCTGGGTTTTAGTGGTAAGGAAGAAAGGTATATATATATATATATATATATATATATATATATATATATATATATCCAACAAATACCAAGAAGCTCAGTGTGTCTGGATTAGATATGATTTGTTATATAGGTTATTCAAAGGGAACCCCAATTGAATGGTAACTCATTTCATGCCATTATGAACATTTTTATTTATCAAGGCTTACAATGAATTATCAGGAACGTTGAACAATAGCTACAATATCTTTATTAAAAACACTCACTACTCAAGGAATTCTTTCGCAAATATATATTATTTTTTTGTAATATTTATTAATAATAATAATAATCGTCTTTATTTAAACTGTGAAATACAGTGTAAGTGGAGTAAACAGTGGCAAAATTCAGCATTATGCTACTCTTACACTTAGCCACTGTTGCAAAAAGAAAAAGTTGTAAAGTGGCAGATACAAATAAATAAAGTTGCTATATCCTAAATAGCAAAACAAGTAATAAGTACTAGAAACATAAAATTGAGAACTATGGATATACAGTACATTTGCTTTAGATAGCTTTTTTATAACAATTATATTACTTACAGAATAGTCTTCATTTTTTTGTGTATGACATTTTCATTAATCACTGTTTACAAAATATTTTATACTGCAGTATATAGTTGTCAGCAAACTATTAGAGGGATATTCAATTACTTAATGCCAAGACATATTTGTCCTCCTGTTGGTTAAAAATATTCAAGTGTACAATCAAAATTTGTTGTTAATTCTAAGATGCTTTTCTAGAATTACATTCAACTACCTGGTGTGAAAAAATTACATTCATGCTCAAAAAGGTCAAAAGTCTCAAAAGCATATTTTGAGGTGGTTCATAAAAATACATCATAGACCAGTTTCATACTAGGTTTATTTTTTGGACTAGCTGGTAATAATACTGAAGATAAATTAACTTCCTTGTACATATTGGAGGCTATATTATGTTGAATATCATCAAAATTTGCCAATTGGTATTCTATTGGGATATTTGAAATTTATGTAGTGAAATTTTGTTCAACATGTATATCAGGAATAAAGCTTCTGAGAAGTACAAGTTTGAGGATTTCGATGAGTTTTATCTTCCTTTATTGTTCCTAACTACAAGCCCAGACACACTATAATAGAAGATTAATTTACCATGTTGTATATGTTATATTTATGAAAATACCCAATTGAAAAAAATGTCATTATAAAAGTGTGATAAATATGTCATACAAGGATACCTGAAATGAAATAATGACATACTGCACAAACAATTCATACTAATAATACAATTTAAAATTTATTGTATTCAATGCTTTATACCTTTCTCTCACCTATTGTTAGTGGAAGTATCAATAAATAGACATCATTTTTATGATGGATTACAAGCTTTATATTGATTGTCATAAAATGCTTATTATGATTGTCTAAAGTATTTTATTGCCTTAAGATATTTCATAAACACTTATATGGAAATGATTCTGACATTCATATAAATAGGTGTGTTAATAAAAATTTGGTTGGCGAAATGAAGTATTACTGCATAGCAAATGTTTAGATTGAAGCATATAACCATGTCAGCATGGTTCTGTAATACTAATTTATGCAAAAAATAGCAAATTCTGTCAACAGCTTTTTGTCACCATTATTAATACCATAGTCAGGAATTATAATCGTCCACCATCGCACATGAAGTATAGAGTTAACCTACTTGACACCACTATATGTTAACATGTCTTCGTCCAATAATTTTTGGAGGCTACTTTAATTAGTTTAATAAATACTTCGATGTTTCGTTGTTATTGCTGTTAATAATAGAACATGTATAAATCAGCATCTAAAAAATTTGGATGAAGAGAATTAGTTATATGTGCTTTGGAAAAAAATTAAAAAGGCAATTAGATACCATTCTGCCCACTCACGAGGTAGCACGTTTTAATATCGAGTGAAATTATGTGCAATTTTGTGTGAAGCATGCCATCTCAAAGCCACTGAAAAAAACATCAGCAAGGATCACGTCAAGCGGTAAGGTAATTTTTTTTTGTTTTCTTCCACCCGCAGATTTGAAAAATGACATCCGCAAAAGGACATCTTCCCGTGTCCAGAATAAATACAATCATGAAAAGCTCCTGTGATGTAGACACTGTGGACAAGGACTCTAGTATAATTATGTGTAAAGCTACAGAGATTTTCATCAAGACTTTGGCTCAGGAAGCATTCAAACAATCAATGAATAAGAAAAAGTTGGATTACAAACATCTGACAGAAGTGGTGCATTCGGGTACTAAGTATAATTTCTTGAAAGATATTTTACCAAAAAAGATAACATATGCCCATTACAAAGAGATGATGACGAAGAAGAAAAAACAAACGGATGCAGAGCAAAATGGCGATGGTTCGTCGTCATCTTCATCTAATTCTAGTTCATCCTCAGAAGAAGAAACAAGTTCTGAATCTGAAGATAATTCGAGTAACAACAGTTCTTGATATAGCGCGTGATAGTTTTTGTACTTTTTCACTTTCACATCTTTTATATAGAATGCTGCGTTGCTATCATTCCTTCAGTATTTTTAGTGTCCATTCTACTTTCACCATTATAATATGCTACCATGTATTTTCTTATTAAAGTATTAGAATAAAAATGTCTGAGATGTTCATATTTTACTTTCCTGTTGAGATGTCAAGTGGGTCAATTGTTTACTTTTTGTGCAATAATAGCAAAGTAAAATACAGGTTTTGTCCTAGTTCTCACTATGTTAATGATCGAAACTTATGGAGAATATTTTGCCTTTGATCAAATACTTCTGAGCTTCACCACAATAGGAAAAATATGTTCCTAATTTAGTGATTCCCGTCGTTTCTTCCTTTTGAGGGAAAAATTACCTAACACTAGGAAGCAGAAAACATATAAAGAACCAATTCAGTTATGAAACTACCGCGAGCATAGTCACTGGAGAATAGCACATTTTCCGATAAGCCACACCATAAAGGGCGCCAGCATATTTTGTTAGGTCATTTTGTGAAACCTTTTAATTGGAATAATTGGAATCATGTTTTTCAAATAAAAATGTTTAATGAACATGTAAAATTTAGTATCAGAAAACTCCATTGTAAGTCACATATATATTATTTGTCTATAAACCTTTACGTGTTTACTACGAGCTCCAAACAGGCGGAGAAGTACTGTATTTAAAAAAAAAGTGAAATCAATATTATTTGTTTGGATACAAAGTTACGAAATATAAGTTTGAGGATTCGGCTGTCGAAACGGTTTCTTCCTTCATCGTTCTCCCGTCCGTTCGAGTCCAGACATACAAATGTCAGGCTGGCAGCCGCCTTTGACCGTCCTATCCTACGATCGTACAGCTGCTGATTCGGGATGTACATCACGGTTAGCTAGATCATTAATTTATGTCAGTCTGTCTATCCGCAGACTATTTGCCACTATCTTATAACTTGATAAGTACTATTAGAATTTTAATGAATCTCTCTTTGTTACTCCAAGTTGTATAGTTTTTACAATCAGTTAAGTGGCGTTACAGCTTTCATCAAAATATCACGTAAACTAGTTCACGTTCAACCCCACTGTAATCGCCACTTTAGTTAATGTATTCATATAATTCATCCTTTTAGAATTCTAGTGGTCTTCCCAAGTCTGCATGCGGTGAATGCGATTTATGTAAGAAAATTAGTTCACTCATTTACTTGACTCATTATAGTTTCCAATTTTTTGGATGTAGGCGGATTCTGAGCCAGCAACCCACGCACCAAAGTTAACATACTATTAAGAACTTTCTCATGTTGATTGGCGGATACAATTTCGCGGTAATGAAGATTCTGGTATTTTTTTTATTAAATGTTAATTCTTGATGTTGTATTTACGCGGTGCTTTCGTTTAGTTCTAGTTCTAGGCAGTAAAACAGTACTACTCGATATTAATTGATTGAAACATCTGAAAAAAAACTGTTTTCATCTACAGATTTGCTCAGTTGGTCAGTTTAAGCATATTGGATAACGGAAAAAACCATATAATGCGTTGAAAATTTCTAACTAACTAATTACTACGTGAAAACTCATGCTATAGAATAAAATACTATACGTATAAAGTAAGCATGAAATCTAGAACTTTACTCCTGTTTTAGTTCTATTAACAAGGAATTGATCAAGGTTTTTTCGGCAACACGTATGGATCAATCTGGAGCATTTCCAATCATGTGTTAATCTTTTTGGCAATATTGCTTCTAATTGTTCCATATATTCCATACTCGATTCCATATTTCTCTGTAGCAATGAGTATGAATCGCACAATATCCAATCTGTTCGGCATTTTTATTTTCCTCTGTTTGGTAACTTTACTATTAAAAAAAGCACTGTGCTTAGGCGTTTCATAGGACCTTGATTGTTTTTAAAAAAGGTTGCTTTCCAAGGCAATAACGAAGAGCAATCTCAATTTTTTCGCCGTTAGTAAAAGACGTTCTTTGGTTAATATTTTTACCTCCTCAATATCGTCTACATTGACCAGGTGCATTTGAATTTTTTGACAAAAGATGTGGGGTAACAGAAGCCTACCTAATTGAAACTACGCCAGTATTGACTAACTATATATAATTTCTACGTTCATGCTAAATGCTTTCGCTTTTAAGAAGGTAATTTTAGCAAAAATGTGTAATAGCTTAATAAACATTGTGTTGGTATGCGTTTTGTGTGGGAATCGATTTTTTGCTTTTGAGCTGGTGCCATGGCACTCAGCGACCATCGGGTCGGTGAAAATAGGCGCCGGCTTGTCGCTATAGCGATATATCTTCACTGCTGCATCGAGGTCACAGAGCACCCCTTTCGCTCGCCACCATAGTTCAGGACTCTTTAGTTAGACTTGTGATGATCAATTGGAGGGTGTTCCAGAATGCGTGACTTTTGAGAAATTGTCCATTTTTATCTGATAGGCTAAGAAATCAAATCTTGCCTTGAATTTGAGGATACCAAATTTTAATAGTTGATGAAGGAAATAATTCGTAAACTGGTATTATAAAATACAACCTTCATGCAAACTTTTGAAAGTTCATCACTTAGGTAATGCAACGACTAACTCTGAGTGTTTGTCATACTAGTGGATTACAATTTTGTTTAAGCGATGGGTGCTAAACCACAACACTTATACAAACTTTTGACATTTGATCACTTAGGTGATGTTGCGACCGAATCTGAATGTTCGTCACTTTAGAGTATTGGAATTTTGTTTAAAGGATGAATGGAGTGATTCATAGATCGATGCTAAACTACAATCCTTTATGAGGAAAAATGCTCAGAAAAATAGATCTGAATGTTGTTTGACAGGGTGGAAGTTGTAGTCCATTTGACATATAAAAATAAATTCTCAATCAAGAATCCGAACATCTTGTGATTCGCTCCAAGTTATTCATTTACTTATTTGTCATCGCCATCTCCGTCAACGGCATTTCAGCGCTACGCGTGTGTCTGTTTCTTCGCCCGATATTTTCCATTGGATTTATAATCTTTATCAACCCCCTCTCCGGTTAAAAACTTGAGGTTGTGACTGTTGTAAGGATCTCATACAGGTTGTACAGGTGTTGATGTGATATCTAAGTTTTGAATAATATTGCCAATGGTAGACGTATATCTTTTGGCTTAAGTACAGGTACATGTTTTTTATATTCTGTTTGAATTGGAAAAAATACTATATGACACAGATAAAGGTAAGAAAGAAGTCACATGGTACCGTATTGACACTTTTTTGGTTCTCTTAATTAAGGTTGAGGAAGCAACAGTAGCTTTGATAACAGGTCATCAAAATTACCGAATGTTTATACTAATAATAAATTATATAATGAAGTTGAACTATTGGCGCCAAGATTATGGAATGCTTCAGTCAACACCATAGTATTCTTATAAGTTAGATTTTCTCTGTTTAGTGCCAAGATTATGATATGCTCAATTTGAGTTTTTGGTATTCTCACTTCAAATACTCTCCCAGGTTTTAATTGAAAATATTTACTGCAATTAACTCTATATGATGAAAAATACATATTATAGCTTTGCGCATATAAGAAGATATGGTATGATACTGGGAACAGATTTAGCAATAGTACTTAGTCATTTACTATGAGAGAAAAGTACTGGTACATCAAAAATTTGACCTTAGATGGTGGTACCAGATTTTGATCACACCCCTCTATCCATTTGGTATATTTCAGTTTACGATTTTTATTCAAACGTTTTGTTCAGGTATTTTTTTTATTTGTATATCACGTTCCTCAGCTTTTCTGTAAAAATGTGAGAGATGGTAGTGGCAAGATTCACATTTCCTGCACTAATAGCTGCAGGGGATGAAGGCCAACCACGTGGACCAAACAATACATTTGATAATCATAACTGGAACGCTGGAAATGCGGTCGCAGAGACCGAATCAACATCCCTGCCCTAAATGAATTTTTTATTGACAAAATCCACCAATAAAAAATTTGCACCGGTTCATAAAATATATAATATGAAGTCAACAACTTACAATGTTTTGCATATTTTTTCATGTATTTCGCTAGGGTAATTGAATATTTGTCATAGGAGAAAATTCAATACATAGAACTCATGGAATTGAAGACTTGAGCAGAGTCGAAAACCGACATGTATTCGGACAGAGTTCATTTATTGAACCAAAACCATGTCGTTTCGTTCTCGAGACTCGCAGCACGATGTAGGCTTCCGATTAACAAATTAATGAAATCACATCAATGGTGCACATGCTTTTGAGTATTGCACACTATCTGTGTTCCTCATTAATATAGAGAATAACATTATATTCTCCATATACTATATTATTAATATAAGATCGAGGATACAGTAAATTGGGAATAGTTGTTTAATTTGATGTCATTACCGTAGCTTAAACCCTGTACAGATACTACTGCTAAGTGATATTATCAGGAGATTTTGAATTAAAATAAAAAATGCCTTCAAGTAAATTGACTATGTACTTCTCACGCTATAACAATACCATATTCTGTTTATTTATTAACTTATCTTATTGTTAAATTAAAATATGGACTATGAACTGCGCGTTCTGCTCTTTTAAGTGAGTGCTCGAAATAGATACATATAGAAATAAACAGTGAATAGAATACTTTTCATTCAAGTAGTTTCCAACTAAAATATTGACTGAAACATTTTTTGTATGGATACCAGCTGAAAATGACCGGACAATGACAAGGATCGAACAACAGATCTTCGGTTGCCGAACCGACGCTCCACTGAATGAAGTACATTGCCATATCGCACACTCGATTTGATCGCCTATGTGAGGGAAGACTTCTTGAAAAACATCATTTTTCAAACGGCGCGTACTGTCACCATAAGCGCTGCGCGGGGGGTAAACCGCGCTCCAAAATTTTGTACACTAATACCTCTTAATACCTCTAATACCCAATTTGTATGATCTAATACCTCTGTTTCTCCTACTAATACCCACTAGTGCATCTAATACCCATACTAATACCTACTAATGCCCACAAATACCCAGTAATACCCACTAATACCTCTGGGCAAATTACACTATTCATGGTCAATGGGTCAGTGATTCATAAAAGTTCAAGTAGATGTACTAACAAAAGATTTATGACTTACTTAATTTACTTTATTAATGGGGACTACAAGATAATAATATAAGAAAAACTATTGTATTAAATATTTAAATACATTTTAATTAACCTTCTTATGACATACTTACAACGGATGAAACTGAAAAAATAAACTAAAATATGAACGATCATTCACGATAGATGTTTAAAGTACAAATCACGAAGAAGATATGAACTCAGGTAAGTCAACCTGAAATTTAATACAGGATAATTATTTATCTGTTACTTTATATCTTTTTTCTATAGTTATCAGGTCATGCCTCCTTAATGCGAAAGGACCATTTCCTGCTAGCTCCACAGGTCCATAAAAGAAATATTTCTATATCTAAAAGTTTATACCTGCTTCCACAAAAACACGTCATTGTACAATATAGCTGATCATTTGGATTTCCTTTGACCAGTTTAATCTGGAAATCATTCTCGAAAGAATACCAATTCACAGCACCGACTTTCAACTGAGCCCAACTCTTAATTATATTAAATAATTTTTGTTTTTCTTCTTGAAGGTCAATGGGCTCATCACAAGACTCGTCGCAAGACGTTTTCTGTGACTGTTGACTGCCAGTTGAAGAAGAATATTTTGTATTTTTTTCCCTAACTATATCGTTCTTTACTTTATTGAAATCCTTCTGGAAAAACTCAACAATCATTTGAATTATTTGACGATGTCCAATAACAAATTTGAATTTGTCAGGCTTGTCGCAGAAAATCCCATAGTATTTTTTGAACTCATCCTCTCTTATTATATGTGGGAGATCATTCCGTGCAAATTCTTCGATTGACAAAATAGCGCAATCATCAATTTTACTGATAAGTAGTCCAGTTTCGTATCCGTTAATTCTTAGCATATTCTTCATAACATCGGGAACTTGAATATTTATCCCAGATTCAGCCTGTAACCACAGATTATCAGTGCTGTTCAAAGTGTTGTCCGAGAGCTAGAAGTAGAAATAACAATAATTGTTAATAGACATTGAGGGCTTAATTGCCTAAATTTAAAAGACTATGGAACATGGAACTCGCAAAACGATCAGTTGTGAATAACTGTGAAAACTGAGAACAATTGATCGTGAACCAAAAATTTTTACAACTGTATTCCTGGAAGCATACGACAAAAGTATATATAATTTCAACGATTCAATCTATGAATTCGAACTTCAATGTAAACGATAAACTTACCTCTGAATTATTCTCCATCTTCAGAATCATATAAGTCAGAGCTCGCTAGACTAGGTACGCGAGGTTTCCAAAGAAAATACCTGAAAATTCTTTATTTAAGTCAAAAAGCCAAACAATAAATATTGTCACTTCGGTTATCACTCATTGCAATATGGTAGCATCCTCTTATTCTGAAAAATATGTATTAGCACATCGTCATTCCGACGGAAACAGCACTCATTACCGGAACATGATTCATATACGTCTACATAAATCTTTACGGTTCTATTGATTCACTCGAGATAACACAGACAACGTATTTTTTTACAAAACGTATATTTTTTCCTTTTTTCCGCACCCATTTCAAATTAGATAGAAATGTCAGAATTTTATTGCTGTTTAATACGCCTTGACGAATACTGCGATTCCATTCCCTATCTTTTACTCAATTCTTAATACGCAATTTTTTCAGTTACCACGATATTCTGACACTGATTGCCTCAACATTATAATATTCTTATAATCAATGAGTCAATTTGACTTATATGAATATATTATATTACATATTGGCAACATTGTAACAATCATTGGGAATGAATGTTAATAATGTTTGATGTACTATAATGAAATGACAAATGAACTATAATGAAATTATCAGACACTTATAATAGACAATACTCTCAGTACTCACCTTTAATTTCTCTTCACTACCACCAAAAGTAAATGTGTAACACAAATAATGGAATTCACAACTAGATCCACGCGGCTTCTGGTTTTCTTTCACAGCAGTTGAATGCGATGTTGCCAAACTGGTCGGTAAGTAGTTCACAGTTTGTCTGAGATTCCATTTTCGACTTCAAGATGTTGATATACGTCCAGGGAAATACTTTTTATTATAAAGAAATCGCCATTGTGATATCAAATTCTTAGGAACGACGGTGAAAATACGTGTCTAGAGTATGTGAATAACAATAATATTCCTCACTGAACGATTTTTTCTCTTATCTGCCATTTTTCCTCGTTATATCTTGAATTTATTGTATAGCAAAATAGAAATAAGTTTGGGAAAACGTATATTCTTTCATCTTATTTATTCATCTAATACCCAGACTAATTCCCCTAATACCTCAACAAATACCTCTAATACCCTTCTAATACCTACTAATACCTGCTAATACCTCGCTAATACCTCGCTAATACCTCTATTACCCCACTAGTACCTCCACTATTTCCTATAATACCCAAGATTTGTACACTAAAATACCATCGCGGTTTACCCCCCGGCGCTGCGTCAGTTTTTAAGTCAGTAGAATTTTACGAATATAGAATTAGGATTTTATAATTAAAAGACAAAAATCTGCACCGTAAAGCATTACGAACCTTGTCGTTATACTTTCATACTTCGCTGCTTATAGATTATTTCCAAATGAGATAATAGAAAATATGAGATGATACTATTCCTTTAGTCTTACAAAAATAATAAAATCATTGAAGACAAATGGTATTTACGTATTAATACTCATAGTTTGAAAATTATCATTTAGGATCTTTGATAACCATCAGGACCGGAGCATTGCTGCAAATTGCATAATTTTTTTCTAAGAAATTAATATTTGGTGATGATGCGTGTATTTAGACATTTGGCAGTAGCATTTGATATTTGCCACATTCTATTAGGAATGAATAATAATCACAGCTATATATTAAAATTACTATTTTTTATGAATTAAGTTATGTGATTTTTTTTGTTTACTTCAGTATTGAGCTATCATCATACTTTTTTGTACATATAAAAATCACGGCATATGAACCCCAAAATAAAAACACGATAAATTATAAGAAAAAACAATACATAATTGGTTGATTTCAAGATGATCGGTTCCTATTTCTAACGCTAATTCGTTGTAAAATGTAATACAGTTTAGAGCTGTGACCAGTTTTGTAACGTGTCACTTCACTTGTTAAAAAATAATATATAAATAGATATAGCAACATGTAGCATTCAGATTGATGCTCTTTGGTGAAACTATTTAATCGTCCTGTCTGTTGTCCGAATGTACATGAGGCTAATTACTAATGATAGTGATAATAATAATGATACATAATAGCAATAGCTTTTATTAGGACACATACAAAATATCATAAAAATTACAGTATAAGGTAAACTACTACTTTGATAAACTATCAAAGGACTTCCCGTTCTTCTACTCAACCTTAATTTTAAAAAAAATAAAACACCTTCTTCAATTTTATCGGTATTACTGGGATGAAGTACAAGTAAAATATTTATATAGTATTTTACAGTATTCATAATTTTGCTTCGATTTTGTAGGTGTTTAAGCTCTCAACCATTTTAGGGCGAGGACAGAATGAGGAAATATTTTCTTTCATTCAATTTGTTATATTTTACCAATACTAATAACTACGGAAGCCAATAGAGAATAATAGCATACGTTATTACCTTTTAAAAAACTACTTTTCGAATTACTAGAAGGAAACAGAATTTTTATAGCATAATCCCGAAATATTAGCGTGAAATGTTATTTGATCTGAGAAAATGGCCTTAAGTGAACCAATTTTTTTTTAGATGGATTGTATACTATTACAATGCTAGTGATTTTCTTTGTGAAAATTATGTAAAACTCAATTATCTTTCGTATTACGGAATTGTTTGCTTTTTATACACATTTTCGTTGTTAACTATATAATGGTATGTGATATGACAACAAATCATCAACCTCGGGTCCGTTTTTGATCAAGCACTTTGCTGTGATTGCTTTACGGAAAAAGGTGAAAATTACATGAACACTGTATTTATAATTGTCATCTTAACAGTTATTGAATAAGTTATTATTCTCTTCCTAGTTTCTGAATAGACTTTGACTCAATTTGGTTGGGATGATTCAAGGAATACTGTGATCAGTATTATCCAAATCTAAACTTATTTAATTATCTACCCTTTCAATTTTTTTCATAAAAAAAAAGTATTTCATGGATAATTTTAATAATAATAATCAACTCATATTGTAACACAGGAATACGCGAAATATAAAACTTATAAATTTTTCGAATATTTTGCCTTTGGTGTAAACTTCGGTTATATTTTCTTGATACGGTAAACTGTGTCAGTAGGTAAGAGAAACAATATATTTGTTGTTATTTTCAAAACAGCGTGGGTTCATCAGACGATAATAGTATTTTTTTATCAATTGATTTGCAAATAAAGATAAGAGAGTAAAGCACATCGCGATACATGCATGTATTAGAACCATATAGCAACAGTACAAAAGAGGGACCCGAGTTAATGACTCGCGCATTGATATGAACCTAGTGGTTCACATTTAAGCAGTTATAGTGATTTAAAAGCTGTAGTGGCGACACTGCATCTCTGAATTTATAAGCACATGTGCCTTCCCTTGCATTTCAATACAAACCCCGAGTTTTTACCCAGGTTCAGGTAATGCTGTACCAAATAGTTTGCGAGTGCTTTTTTGTAAGGAAAATCATTTTTCAAAAGAATTTTCGCCCTGACCAAGCTTTACTTACTAACATAATTCGACTACTTACCTTCTGTGGGAGTGAATAATTTATCATTCGGTCAGTCTATATGAAGAATGGAAAGTATTTTACAACATTTGAAGTACCCTATATCAAATAATCAGGTACTTCGAAAACATCCAGAAACTAAGTTAGAGCATTATTTTTTTTCGACACTGGCGTCACTGGACCGATTTTAAAAAAACTATGAAACTTCTCGGACTGAAATTAATTGAATGAGTTTTTGTGATGTACAGAGTAGACGTATTGAATCATCCAAAAAATATATATCCGAATCATTAAAGCCATTTTCAAAATCGAAATCATTAATTTTGAGAAATTTGCACCGATACAAATTAAAAAGTCCACGGTCCTAACAAGTGAACTGCCTTGAAGTGGCGACATATGTTGATATCACACCCTTGAATGGGTTGGCTCTTTACAGTTAGACCGCCAGGCTATACTGACGTTCTGTTCTGTTCGCGTTAAGCAATAAAAATAATTTGAAAACTCCACAAAAAGAATACAGGTGGCAACTTTAAATTTTTCAGCTTCCTGAAATATTTACTATGCCCAAAAATAATTTAAAAACTTATAAAGCCTAAGCTTGGTAACGTTTCCAACAGTTTTTCCATTGTCAGTGGATTTAATAAAATTAAGCAAAACTATTGCGCTTGAGCGAACAGCATGTGAAATTCGTCAAAATGAGTCAACCTACTAGTTACCAATTTTTAAGAGGTTAAACAGCCATTTCGTATTCATGACTTATATTCACATACAATGCAGTAATTTGTAGTAGAAGCTGCTAAAACAGAAAAGTAACCAATTATCTTTGGAAATAATATAATATCTAGGTACGCCATATAATGCCCTAAAAATTGTAAAAAAATTTAAATGATTAATATTTACTATGTTTTTATTATTGTTCTATTGTAGATTCGACAACTAATGAAAATAAATATGATTTCTATGTTTTGGGACCAAATGTGTGAACAATCAACTATGTCCGACAAGTTCAGCTTATTATCATCTTAGTAAAACGCTTTAAGAAAGTGGAACGTCTTTTACCAACGTCAAAGAATAGATTTTTGGCGGCTATTGGAATGATAAATATTAAAAGTTTTCTGAGGTATCTTTCGGAGGTATCGTGATCAATTAATAAATGTAAATCAGAAGAGGGAAATGATTGTGGAAATCAATGAAATGGAGGATCAGGCGTAATTTCAAAATTGTTACGCCACTGGTTTAATAATTGATATTTGCTAAAGATATCAACCTCCAGATAAATCTTAGTCTTTTATTCGGCGGTGACAGGAATAGATCGCGAGTTTTTACTCAAATAAAAGCTAGTGTTCTTTTTTTATGATCGCGAACGATGTTACGGTATGTGAACTAATTAGTAAATGAGGTGATGTTTAACGTGGTTAATTGAATCAAATGGATGTTTGCGCAAAACTTACAGGATGGATATTCACGGGAACTCAGAGTAATGGTGAGTGCCTAGACTCAGTTCTAAACTGCCAGCTTAGATAGGGTAGGTCTAAACCCGAAGTAGCCATTTGTACTGTGTTTTTTAAACATAAATCATATTTAAATTAAAAGAATATCTGAAAATAACTTCTTTGGTCAAATCACTGAATTTTCATAACCACGATTACTGCTCAGAATTGTATAACAAAAATAACGTGTTTGACATATTCTTAATCTAGAGGCAGAAAATCATAATTTTGTAACCATTCTGTAATGTTCTATCCACTCAGGTATTGTTACAAAATACAAATTCAACAAAACAATGGATCACTCATGATCCAAAAACTGATCATGAGAAAGATTTGGCAATTAAACTAGAAAGATTTAAACTACTCTCAAGAATCCTATTATGTCGTCTTCTTCAACTGAAGATAGCGTTCACTTGTGTAAACGCTTCACTCTCTTTTCAAAGTAAAATATTTATTCCATACAGGTTAATCCTATCTGACGTTTCTCGTCCAAGATTTCTTTCTTCTTGTTATGCGAGTTCTTCCCCTCATCCTTCCCTGCAGTATTACGTGTAAGAGAAAGTATTTGTTATTCAGAAGTATGTGGCCCAGATATGCTGTTTTTTTTACTTTAATAATCGTCATCAGTTTTCTACGGAAGATGATTTAAATATAAATCGAGAGGGGCCACTGAAAGAAAAAGAGTTTTAAAGAGAGTTTTAAATTTCTGGGTTTGTTATTGTACTGCCTTTGTAAATAATGATTCTGTAGTTCTCATTCCGCTTCTGAATCCAAACTGTGTGTTGTTTAATTGCTCTTCACGTTCTTTATTTACAGTTAAATAACTTCCAGTAGGTTTTTTAAATGTGTGGCTGATGAAGCCAATCAATCGGTACTCATAGCAAGATTTTTTATTGTTTTTCTTGCGTAATGGCAAATAGACAATCATATTTTAACCATTAATCTGATATTTGATCCTCGTATATTTTATTGAAAAATTTGATTAGAGACTATGTTTTAACCGTTTATTATTTTTATTAGTTCGACTGGAATGTCGTCGAGATCTGGAGCAACAGTCATAGTTTTTAATTGCGTGTTCCGCTTCCGATTTCAGGATATGTAAGTTATTGTCATCAGTTGGTGCTGTTTTATTTATTTTTTCTATATATCTTATATACATTATGTGTTCCTCCCCTGTTTAATTTTTATCTTATTCTGATACCTGGAGTTCTCCATTCGAATTTGTTATTACTAGTGTTATTATCCTCTGAGTAATGCCATTTATTTCTCTCAGTTTCTTGTGTTGCTTCCCTGTCGTGTGTCATCCTTACCTCTTATTCCTTGGCAATTTTCTTCCATTTAGTATTCTTCACCCTTGATCGTTTTTTCCTTTTGCTTTATTTTTCTCTTTTAGTATTTTTTATTTCCGTTTCTCTTTATATAAGCAGTTGGTGTTATCCGAGCTTTTTTAAATTTGTCCTTTTCTTACAATACATTTTCGCCTGCTTTCAGTACTGCTGATTTCATTTGAATCCAGGTACTGAATGAAATGTTGAATGAAACTTATGAATTCAGAGATGCGAATATTTACTGGCGGATTAACGAAGGTCTGTACGGGCTTGCGACTCTTGGGGAGGGGGGATGTATGAATTTTTTTTACAGTGCATCTCAAAAACAAGACCACATATCTGAAGGGGGTCCAGAAATGATATATTCTATCAAAATTTTCGAATTTTCACAATGTTACGCACCAGTTCTTTTAATGCCTCCATTAGGTTTATTTCTTTGCACTTCGCGTTTTTCGTATGTTTTTTTGTTAAGGTCTCTAGTAGATTTTGGTCTTTTTCGCCCTAATGTTATATTTCTCTTCGGGCTTGACTTTTCTGTTTTTCTCATAATGATCATACTTTGGGGCTGCCACCCCTCCATGGATTCTGCTATATAGAAAAAAATTACCAGTTACAAGATATGACTAATAATTTAGAACCCTTTGTTGGGTACTATCACTACTCCCACCCCACATGCCTCAAAAAATAACACACCAATATAAGGCCACAAAAAATATTATCCATCGAAAGCTGCAATCTGGGATTGTAGAAAAAGTATCCATGGAATCTCAAATTCATTTTAAGGTTCCATGAACAGATGCAGTATCTTTGCACTCGAAAACTATAAAAATTAAAACATTTTATAGCTTGTTTCCTAAAATATAAGCGAAACTTTGCATGGCATTTTTTAAATTATATAAAGAGTTAGAAATATATACTCATGCATACTAAGTAACACATACCATCCGCCGTCTATGAGCAACAAGATAACAATGAGAAGATAATGTGTATGTCATTGTTATTTCTCACTATTTACTTCAATTTTACAATCTTATTGCGAGCAGCATTTTATAAACAAAGAATTTATTATCACACCGTATCAATTTCTACTCTGTACTTTGATAAAGTTCGCTGTACCGCCTATGTCGCTCTCAATTTACTATACAACAAACGTTTTATTAGATAACAAAAGAAAGAAATTTCAATTGTTACTATCCATTGCGAAAATCTTCAGATACACTTTTGTAATTTTGTGATTGTATCAATCATAATGTCACGTCACATACGGTCTACAGAATGTGGTATATTGGTAGGTTTGTTTTGGCACCAATTCTGGTTTTTTATTTCGAATTTAAAACTAGATTATAGCTTAAGATGTTTTATAATGTCATCACTTAAATATGTCACTCATTTCTGTCGGTCGGTGTCTTGTCTATTGGCGTTTTGTCACCGTGCAATCTCACTAATCACTGAATCAATTTCATGTAAATTTATGGAGCGAGATGATTTAGGGTTAGTAGGTAATACTACATATATTTATAATTTATTAATTTATTATTCATTGTAGAGCATATTTGGGCGAAGTGAGTTTTTTGAAAATATCTAACTTAGTAATGTTATTTGTAATTTTGTTTTCAATGCTTGAGTGTATTACTACCAGATCATTCTCCTGTGAGAGATAGTTTCTCATGCTCTGTGCCTCTCTCTAATATGTATTTATCTTGGTTATGGCTGAGTTTGCTATTTAGCTCTAATGATATTTTGGACAATCTACATAGATTCATAGTGTACAGAGAACGTTATTCGAACAACCTGGACTCTGACCCTGAGGTGAAGGTAAATGAATACGAACAACTACAAGGGAATCAGAAAAAAGTCAACATTCGAAGATTAATCTTTTTTCTAATATTGTTATCATCAGTGTGATAAGCGTTTGCTATATTATAGCAACTTGTCTTATCTCCGACCAACTAAGACATACAGACGATACAACATAACAATTAAATTCGTGATAACAAGTTTTGTTCGTCGATTGTATCCGATGTATTTACAGCACATACACGTGCGAAAATGTACATCAATGTAAACGTTCAGTGTAGCATTGTGTGATAAAGTTTTATACATTACATGTAAGTTCAAATAATTTACACGGGTAGATTTAGTAGGAAAAACTTATAATCGTAGTCTGAATACTTCACACCATGAAGAACGGCTCGCCAAAAAGCAAATATGAAAATGGCGATCGTCTCTTCTATGCTCTCATACTGGCCTTTGGTTTGTACCCTTCCTTTCAAGGAGCATTTTGAATGTTTATTTTGTTTGATTATATTATAATAATTCCATCATGTGGTCATTCAAGTTGACGTAATATGTTGCATGTTGACCAGTGTTGACGTTGTTCTTGTGAATATTGTTAGCTTGACATGTGTCAATTATAGAACAACATCTTTCGAAGAGGTAATTTACCGTTCGTACGAATGAGGAGCGAGACGAATATACTAGCATAGTAGTAACAGAGTTCACGGTATATATTGATATAAATTGAAGAACCCGCCTATTGAACTGCTTTTTTTCATATACCTCTTCTTCCACTCTGGACAATTCATTGGCCTGCCACCTGCTTCGCTTGCTTAGCCTTTTGACCTTTCGTTTACATCGTAAATCCTGTCGTCACGGAGCTTAAGTCGGTATTTGCGTTTTCTATTGAACCTGATAGGATTTAAACGTAGCGATTCACTATATCAAAAACTTTGGTAGTAGTAGTAGATCAGGAGCAAGCAATGATTGTATTATCTTCACTAAGACGTGCGATGAAGATATTAGAATCAAATCCAAGAAATGACTTGTGAGGAGTAGATACAGTTTTCTCATATAGAAATGGAACAATATAACAATGAATTAACGACAAAAAATTTTCGAATTGGCAATCACATGACCCATATAAGATTACCTGTATGATTGTAGACTTGGTCGGGTTTGTAGCAAGCCTAATATGATATAATAGTATGAACGATTAATATGAAACCACAATTCCTGCTGCTGCTGGTGCTGTGGATGCTTTTTGGTTAACATAAATAAAGGGAGGCTATAATGGATTGAATATAGTCGTCCTCCCCGTCATAGTTTGATATACTCCAAAACAGTTTGATTACACCACTTAATTCTGAAAGTCAGTAGTGAGCACCCAAATTTTTCCATTTCTGAACTCAGAACGGCACTAATCGCACACTTACATTATTATTAATGCAATAATTTAGTTCCGAGTAATACATACTATTATGGGAGTATCCTAATGCTTAATTTTATTTTCTAGTCGTTCTACCAGAAAATCAATTATATCTGTATTGATTCTGAAGTAAGTTTTTCATATGCCATGTAAAAAGAACATTCCAAGTATGTCACAATCAAATGGCAATGTTGTCTTTTACATTTACTTTACATTTTACTAATATACGAAACTCTAGAATAATAGCGTACCTTGACAACAGTAACAGAGCAAGCACATCTTTCATTCTGTACATGTCCACATAACTGATAACGGCACTGATATGCCGGGCTGTGTTAAAGACGCGATTGTCCGGTACCGGAACCGGCACCGATTTTGCCGGAGTGTGTGAAAATGCTCTTAAGAGTTATTATACGCATATCCTGCTATTGCAATTCAATAGACGTGTTCGTGCCACCTCGTGTCTTCAGTAATTGTCTTCCACAAGCTTGTTGTAAGCATGATTTCTTAACAGAACTTGGTTATTATTCTGTATTATATTGTCGTTTGGGTAATTCTTCTTTGACAGTCTGAAATCGCCTACATTTGGCTAGTTTATAAAACATCAATATAAATCTTGAGCTCTGCGGTTAATGTGTAGTGATGACTTAATCTCTATATAGTGCAATAAATCCTCTCCAAAATCCCCCCTTCTGATTTATGTCATGGTGTTCTGAAAGCATATATTTATCAATATAACCTCTGCTATCCTGCACTACATACAAAAGTGTTATGAAATCGTATTTAAAAATTAATTAATGGGATATCCTCTTAAATTTTTCCTGCCAGAAGGAGTGTTTAGATAAGAGAAATGAGGTTTTACGGTATAAAAGACTTGTTCTATGTTTTTTTTTGAATGTTATGCAGTAAGCAGTCCTCGACTAAACTGGGAGAGTTCTATGAAAAATATCCTCAAAAAATGTATATCTTGATGATGAAGACATGATGTGAACCCTCACGTTAGGTTTTGTCGCCTGTTTTCGCTATGGACTACAAATTATATTTTTTTGCATACGCAAATTTGATAAAATACAGAAAATTCTTCCACCACTTTGTTTCTTTTGTTAAGATTGTTGTTGTGGTCTAAATTTCTCATTATTTCATGTATTCATCAACACGCTTGGAATTTAAAGCAGTGTATCTGTGAGTAGGGGACTTTCTTCTTTTATATTCGAGATCTGCCAAGAGTGCCAAGTGCTCAGCGATAATCTAAAAGACCAGTTGCTCTAGGGGCTACTCTACACATCGTAAAAGCATATCATTGCCATCTGTGACCAACCAAGGTGGTGAATGCAAGGCAGTGTCATCAAAACGTTCAATCCATGGGAAACCAACATTTTGTTTCGATTTCGACTGTGGCAAGATCAGGCGAGAACGTGATGATATTTTTAATGAGGCTAATTTGGTCAGGTGGTATAATATTGACGTTAATCAAGCATCGGCTCTGTGTTTGTCCAACTCTCTTATCACTGCGGGCATTCAGTCTGGGAGAGTGGTAGGTCTAGGCCAGTGTGCGATGACCCGCTAGCTCGCATTACTACTATCGTTACTATTTTGGGGTGACAGAACCTCCAGTCTTGAGAAATCTCTGAGGCGGACGTTCAAGAGACCCAATGGCGAATCACTGCTTTGATTTTAGCGATTACCTTCTCTTCAATACAGAATATAATCGTTGCAATGTTTGATTGTTTGTGTATCAACTTGCCCGGTTAGAAATGTTTTATAACACCTTTACCATATTTTTTTTTTATTCCAGAAAGTATCTCGTGGATCCGAGAGTCTGCCCGCCACGCATGGCCCGACACATGTCCAACCAGCCACCTTTGACGAGAACAATCAGGAATCCGCGCATGCGCAGCCCCACAAAGTCCACACGCATGAAACGTGTAGATCATCAACGAATAAAACAACAACTGCGACTAGCATCTTCGCGCAGGTACAGAACCAAACGTTACTTTATTGTTAGTATGATATCGCTATTAAATTTCGGCATCAAAATAACCTATGATTCCATTTGTTAATTTGAAACCGGCTTAGGACTGATGATTCTGACAATGAGACGGCTAGACGTCCATTAAGTTAGCAGAGAAAAGTAAACAGAATAACTTCGTTTAATCAGAACATTTTTGAAGTAATTAAGAACTAATTTATTTAACAAAAAATAATACAATACATTTTTTCATGGTGAATTATTTAGTTCAAAATTTCTGTGTATTCCAGCATGTAGGTACTAAATTAGTTGCTTGATTACTGTTAAGGATGTCTATCTCAACATTTTTATTTGATTTTTATTTCTGTATACATATATGAAATCAGATGACGCGTAAACAGAATAGCTTTAGGAAAGAGAATGATAACTATGGGTATACCTACCCACGTTAGCAAAAAAATGAGACAAATTAACCTGCAATTAGACACACAATGTTTTGTCGTTCCGAGTGACAGATATTTACCATGCATGGAGTCACTTGCTCCATGAATTCCACAACGAGCAATGTAACAGAGTTCTAGAGGGAATGCTTAATTCAAACATTCCTCTCTGGAAAATAGCCAAATCGTTCAGAAATGTCAAGCGGGAACAGCTTCCACATATCAAGGTCCTAGAGCATTATATTCTGAACTGAAGATAAGATGGCACCACCTTTCTCCCTCAATTATAATCAGGCTAATGATGAGTAGCAACAAATTGTAAGATCGCCATCAGGAATCCGATACTTCCCTGCAGCGTGGAAGACCGCTGGGGAAGTCAGAATTCCACATAATTTGAGTTCGATATTACCTTAGGATTATCGTCCTATCAGTCTACGCATCTAAACTCTTCAGAAGATTTTTCTGTGGAATACTATTCGACAGAAGCGTCACATAGCACAACAGCGAAATATTCTGAGATCCCGTATGGCACAGCAGCGGAGAATCAAATACTTCAAAGTGTGTAAAGTACCTGAAGAGGATCAAATCTTGTCAAATCTTTTCAGTTCATAGAATGATTCCTAACGTGCAATTTGGCTTTCGGTCTGAACATAGTACTGCGTTACAGGTAGTCAGGCTGCAGCAGTTCGTAACCAGGAGATTCACTTCAACGAAAAAACTGACATCTTACTTCTGGATGTCTCAAAGCCATTTTGACAAGGATCATTCGAGGTATGAGGAACTCTATGAACTTATCCAAAATGGGTTTCTCTTTTGATTTTTTGAAATTCTTCGGAGGCAGGAAATGTTATATCTAAATCTATAACGTTTTTTCGACATAGCCCACAAGATCTGGTCTGGAACTATTCTTTATTCACTTCTTATACTTTTCGTTCCTTGATTCATTGCCCCAGCAACGATGACGATACTGCACTTTTGCCCCAGCCGAGGACTGGAAATCTGATCCCACACCAGCAGTTCAACGATTATACTAATACTATGTTTTCACTGAACTAAACTGGCAAATATTGGGAAAGCTCTTCTATGTGCCTTGGATTTCATTTTTTACGAAGGAATAACCCAGCAGAAATACGTTCAAGCGTTAAAACTCAAATTCCAAATTACATTTTGACAAATTTGCCTTATTAGGTATATTTTATAAATTAAATTAACAAAATTTCGAAAGTCTACAGGGCTGAAACCTTCCATGGCCTTCAACAAGATCCTTCACAGGGATCTTGACATCCCGTGCCTCATCTATTGAGTAAGCCAGTACATTACACAGTTGAGCAAACTCTCCTCGCGCTGTGAACAAAATCAGATCGAGATACCTTAAAACCAACGAACATTTTTCATCATCATACATCAAAATTAAGCTTTTGCATCAACTCATAATGTTCAGTTGTTAAGGCCAAGGTGCTTCTTAAATTTGCCTGAAATCTAGGTAACCAGACCTGACAGGCCGACTGACTGACAAGTTCAACTAAAAGTAAAGGTCCTACAGACCACTCTGACAGATTAATGACGAATAGTAGTATTGTATTTTATTCATATTTTAGGCAGTTCAGAAGAGACTTGAAAGAATGGCAGACAATAAAAGCAACGACGTCGACGTTAGAGTGCCGCCATCGGAGAGCGAAGGTGGTGAAGGCGACAGCATAGAGGGGAAAGGGAGTCGAGCGTATACTCCCGACAAGGGTGAGGGGGTTAACGGGGACGTGCTATGCCATCAGCTCGGCAACGAAGGCGATAAGTCGTCGCTGGTCGACTCTAAAGGCCTTAGGAGAGCCACACCTATAAAGGGGGGAGCTGGGAAAAGTAAGCATTGTTATTTCCTTAAAAGAAAGGATAACCATCAACAAATTTTATATGCCATATCAATTGCATTTAGTTTTCCTGAAATGTCAAGTTTGCGATAATAATCACAAGGAATCATTGACGATTTAACTTGAAAATTCTGCAATTCATTAATAATTCGAAGTTTCGCTTATCATATGGCGAGTAATGAGGAAAATTGTTGTTTTTAAAAGCAAAATTGACTGCATGAAACAACTGAAAAACGTCATTCAGTGGCTATCTAATCTCTATGCTATAAGTGTCTCTTGTTAGCCAGCGCATTTGAAAAAATGTTTTTGAATGATTATTATCCATAATAATTCAGCAACTGCAAACGTTATATTAACTGTAGATGGCAAATACCCGAAAATTATTAATATATGGATTTCATTTGTTTATGGTTATTCTATACTTTTGATCACACAATGCATTTTCGTAACCATACATATTTGTGTATATTCTGTCGTGATTCACCCATAACTGGTAACATGTAGTCTGTGAGAATGCAAGCAATTTCAATTAAAGGGTTCAATAAATCAGTGACCGCTTTCAGGTGATTGGCCTAAACTAATTTTTCTCTTATTGCTGCCCCACATTTTTTTCTTTTTTTTAGTTACTGTGTATGATATTATTATTAAGAAATATAATATATATATATATATATATATATATATATATATTCAAAAAATAATTAGAACAGTTTATTGTTTATTTCGCTTCAAAGGTGTCCCAGTCTCACAGACTGCGAATTACTAGATGTGTCCAAACTCGCACATTACCAGTTAAGGGTTAAGGATGATTCAGATTTCACCTTGCTGGGGCCGGGCCCGGCCTGTGCGTATCATTCCCACCGTGCCCGGCCGAGCCAGTCATTCATGTAGCACACCGGGCTCATACTGGGCTGCCGAAGTAGAATTTTCACGACCGGGTCAGCGTATGTACGAAGGTACGAAGTGTTACTAAGCGTCAGTTATTGCAATAATAAGGTTTTTTATTTGCTAGTTTCCATTTTTGACTGTGATAAATAAAGTGTTGTGTGAGATTGCAATAAAAATTGATTTTTCTACCTTCAATAAAATGATTCCATGAATCTACAACAGTCGTTGATTAATCACGTTGATTAAATTAAAAAAATAATGATACTAAATTCTAGAATGCGTTTGTCAAGATTCCTTTACTGACATATTTTGAGAACTTACTAATTAATATCTGTAAAGTCTTCTATATTGAAGTTTGAATACTATTTTTGGAAAAACACAGATGTCAACATTTCAACGGTTATTAATATAGTGCAAAAGCTGTAGATCTGGCAGTACTCGACTCGTTGCTTGTCCTCCTGACGTTCGGCGAACACATTCATCCTACGACGTGCCGGAGCCGGGAAAAAATACCCACCGAGATTCCGGCGCTGTGCCCGGTACTGACTCGACCCGGTGTACTATGAATTGGTTCATACAAAAGTATACTCTGAATGTTTGACCCTGCCCCGTCCGTGACCCGGTCCGGCTAAGGCATGGTGTAACATGAGTCATCCTTTAAGCCGAAACGGATTTTACTTAACTAATCAAGAATTACGATGTATGTATGTGGGTTACTACATTCCATGCGACTCTTAATTTTTCATAGATGTGTTCTAGTCTCGCTATTTAGGTTATTTCCACAACTATTGAATTGAACTGTGATTATCCGCTTTTCCACCCTAGGTAGTACAAGAGAACTCTTCCTTTAATTCCTGCTTTATAGGTGTACATGACTATACATCAAACTTTCCCACTTAGTAGGCTAACAATACGTGTTTTGTTGCCCTAGCTATTTATATAATGTTCAGTTTTATAGCTCCACAGATCGGTCCTTTATGCTTTATATCGGTAAACTAGGGCGCAACTTTGAACACTTCAGTTTGAGTTATACTGCTCTCCGTAATATGCGAATCTGTTTTATGGCATTTCGAATATTAAGACAAGTTGAATTTGAATTCGATAAAAAAGTTAAGTTATGGGGGGCAATGTATAAAGTATAATTTTTTTATAGGAACAATATCCAGTATTTCTATTTGTACGATTTCCCTCTGTCGCGATTTCTTTGAAAATACAATATGTATTATATAAAAATAGACTTGAGATAGGACTTCAAGAAAATGTTGAGGTATGCAGAAAGTATATGCGTACAGGCTGGACTGTACAACTAAGAATATCATTTTAACATACTGTTTCCATAAACTGGTAGTTAAATTTTTTAAACGTTTGCAAGTTTTGATATCATTTTGGTTGTATTGACAAATTTCACCGAACAATGCAGAAAATGACGTACCTTATTAACAATTTTCGAATAATGAATCAATGCACGTTGTATAAACTGTATTGCTAAAATAACACTAATCAGTGGGCATGGTTCTTATAATGCTGTTTCATCTAACACAATTTTAGCAAGTTTTGTCTAACCCAGCTGCATGAAATTGAGTAACTTGAAACATCTTTTTTATTTTTCCTCTCTGTAATACTAACTTTGCTATGAATCTTCATAATGTTACAGCTTTAGGTGTAGAATGTGGCCAAAGTACTACCTACCACACTTTCTGTCTAGGTCCGGGGACATCACCAAAGAAATCGCCAAGAAAAAATAACTTGGAACTTTTATTGAATGAGAAAAACTGTAAAAAGAAATTAAGGATTAGCGATCTGTATTCCAATCCTATAGAAGGTACTGAATCAGAGGTTCTTCTCAAGAAGAATTTGTTGTTAGGTAATAAGCACACTGACGAGGAAAAGCCAGTACTGCGTGTACAGTTTAACAATGACAATAGGTAAGTGAGTTTAATCACAATTTATCTAATAAATTTCTGAATTTAGATACAAAAGTTCGCGCTCTATCCAAGATCTTGTCTCAGAATGGTCGCATATATCAAAAGACGTCACCGTGGCCAGGTATATGTTGCTATAACGAAATTTTGAGTTGAAGTATTTACCCAGTATGTTGTTTTATATCATGGCCGGCATATTCTCTCGGCTTATATCAGTAGCTCCTTTACACATGAATCGTGTACTGCAACTATCAGGAATCAAAAAGTTATCAAACGCGGATTCAATAAGATGGAAATCATATTTTGTCAGTTAGGAAACCTTGTCACTATGTCTTTTTGTAATGTCAATAATTCTATGTAATAGACCTCATTAGATGGATATAAATTGCTGGGGATGGCTGAGGCGGGACTTTAATGCTATGACATACGAGTAAGTCTTCTATGACTAGCCTCATAATGATACTTCATAGCTCCAACACGAGCAATTCGACTTATCGGTGATTCAGCTTTCTATATATATCATGTAGATTGTAGATGCTCTTACTTGGTGAAACTTTTCCATCATACAGATAAAAAGTTTGTGTACTTTTTACAGTTTCAGAAATAAAACTCTTTCTTTCAGTGACGCTTTTCTATTTATATTTAAATCATCGTCGAATTGTCAGATTTGTCTGTTAACAAAGGCTACCCAGATACTTGCCAACTAACTAGATCCTGTCATGGATACAAAACTAGAGCTCTCGAATTTAGCAAACTACTCGTATTTTTTCTGTCTAGTATTTTTCTGTTAAATCATTTTGTCTTTCTTAGGGGAAATGTTTTTTTTTTGGCGACCATCGCCGTCAAAACGTCCTTAAGATATTTCATGTCATAATCAATTTTATTTCTTGAGATATTTCACGTTTTAAAATATTAAAAAGAATGAAATAGCTTAAGGAATAAAATATCTTAAAACAAATTACAAAAAACTAGTATTTGTGAGGCAAAAATTTCGTATAAACGATACTATCGAATTTCGAGATACAAAACATTTAGCCGACTAGTATAGGATAGGCTAATCTATTTTTATAATGCCCCAATATTGTACACTCGATACAAAGCTGTGTCTAGTTAGTGCTATTTACATTGACCTTGAAACGCTGTAGATTGTCACTATCGGGGAGCAAAGTCCGCGGCAGCTCATTCCACAACGCCGAGGTTCTCCAAAAGAACGACTTTTGGAAGAGGCTTGTTCGAGGTATTTTTCCTGTCATATCTTTGACTGCTTTTTCAGTCCAACTATTAACTTATCCATAGGTTACCTAATTTAGTTACACCATAGAAGGGTTAGGGTCATATTAAGAATTTAAACTTGCTTTCACCGGCCAGCGTGTCATTATATGATTTAAGTCTCCTTTGCGTCAGTAGATGAACTAGCCTTACCTTATTGTGTTTACAACTTTATTTTATTTAGTTTCATGGATTAATGTAACTCCTGAAACTTATCCTATGGTTGTCTGTCTGATTGATGGAGCCCCTAATCATTTTCTATGATATGTCTTGTCCTGTTTTTGAATTTCTCTTGAGACTCTGTTGTTTGTCTCTATCATCTATCGCTGAAACTTGTTCTTTTTTTATAAATATATGTGAGAACTACGGCATGAGAGGAGCTTGGTGTTTCAGCTAATAGTTGTGAGAAGTAAAGTTATTTACATGTAAACACTGTTTTTTCTGGAAGATAACACTGTGTGAACACATTGATCTATTTCATTAATTAAAACATGCTCTTTGAAGGCTTCGAATGTTATCAGTTACCTCATATCTGTCAGTGCTTTGTATTATGCTTTGAAACTCCGTTTTAAATCTGGTATAGATGGAAAAGTCCAATATTCAGGTACCTGTTTATATATGTTTCAGTGAAATTATGGAATTATAATGAGGTTTCTCGAAGGTGATATTTGTTGTTATATCTTTATATATAATTATAATAGATAAAGACTTATCAAGAGATGAGCATAACTGAAAGAAAAAATACGCATTAGTTATGATTACGTGTTGGTATCGATCCTTCATGATAAATTTGAAGCAATACGATATTATGATAAATGGAAATCTGTCGCCGACATTTGTGAGTCTCTTGGTAATATATAAAATAGTATATGTTCCTATTATAATACGTTTTGTTATATGTAGTACCAAGATCGCATATATGCAGATATTTATTATATATTTAATAAATGTATGAGATATATTTTTTGACGGAACTTTGTACTAGGATTGCTTGAGATCTTCAATACATTAATACCCATCTTACCAAGATTCCTTGGTAATATTATGTTAGATTACCATCCTGTCTATAAAACATCAGTATTACTAAAAATTGAAGAAACTACATGTCGTGGACCCGTGTAAAAAATGTTTCATCTAATATTGTTGAAAATTAAGTCATTCAAAAATAAATTTTATTTCTCTCTCGTTGGACCACATACTTCAAATAAATTTATAAAAGCAGATACGATCAATGAATATTTTATGGATAAATATTTTATGGATAACCCTGGTAAAAACGGTGAGCGTGGAAAGTATTCGATGGAGCAATTAATGGATGCTGAATTATTGAAAAGACGGCAAGGTAGAACACAAACCAATTTTCATTATTGTAGATTAGATCATATCCTTTATAGATAAATACATATATACTATGATACAAGGCGTTCGGTTCTTAGACAAATACCGTTATTGTTTTGTAAGATATAAGAAACGTATAGTTACTTTATCACTGTACAATGTCATTAGCGTCGTCAAAAATATATCCAAATCTATTTATATAAAAAACTATTCAAGATAAGGTATTTTTATACTAGATCTGTAGCATAATTTATGTTTCAGTGACTCTTCCATAGTAAAACCGTCATGTTCCACGCCGACCAGCCTGTCGTCTTCATCTTCATCTTCGTCATCTAGCTCTAGCTCTAGCTCTTTGGAAATATCGGAGGCGAGACCACCAGACGGAGGTTGGGGTTGGGTGGTTGTATTCGCCTCTTTCATTGTCAACCTAATCGCGGACGGTATCACCTTTAGTTTCGGTGTTATTTTCGTTGAGTTTTTACACTACTTTGGAGAGAACAGAGGTGAGTTTATTTATTTATGCAAGCAGTTGAATGAAGTTAATCGTATTATCATATGTAATATTGCAGATATTTGGTCTAGCTTGTTTTTATGGTCCTTGTCGGAAACTTAAATAACAGTTTAGCATCACCCAGACATTGGATATTTTCTAGGTTTTTTGCGGTTGTTCCTGTTTTTTTGTCAAAGGTGGTATTTTTCATAGATGTTTATTCCAAAAATGAAATGAAAACATAAGGATTGCCAATATGTTGTATTCCAGCAAATCCTATTTTAAAACCTAAAATTTTCGCTATACGTCATTCAATTTCCTGTGTGTTTTATCTCAAATACTTTTTTCTCAAAGTTGATACATGTTCTCTAATATTAAGTACTACACTTCCATGGGAGTGTCTAGCTTTTTAAAGTAAAATTTGATCTATAATGGTAATGTATATTTATTAAAATTTCAGTTTTGCAATTGAGTTGAAAGATTTTGGTTTGTAAATAAGATAAAATTTTTCTATAGCTATGAGATATCTTGTATGTTTTTCAACCATGCCAACTGATCTGATAAATTTGTCGAAGTAGATTTTAAAGGTCCAGATTTGTTACCCAGAACAACAGGAGCTTTTCTGTTGTTATTTATATTGCTGATCCATTCCAATAAAACAACGGAATTATTAGATCTCATTCAAAAAATTGAACAAATTAATTGATTAATTAATATTTTCAGGCACAACAGCATGGATCGGTGGAGTGTTCATGGCAATGCCATTGTTATCAGGTCCAGTGGCATCATTTCTAACAGATCGTTACGGCTGTCGACGAGTCACTATCTTTGGCGCTATTCTCGCATCTGTTGGATTCATAATAAGCTCGATGGCCAATTCCATGTTAGTCCTATGTATAACTTTCGGCATATTAGCAGGTAAATATATTATTATACGGATGTCCGGATGCGGTTGGCTTTATTATATAGTACACAGACATGATGGGTCTACCAAAATAGCTAGCAGTAGAATGTTTTACTGGAGAGGGGATGATTCCTAGGCTCAAATTTGAAAAAAAACATATCTTTTCCCAAATTTCATCAAAATGTGTGTAATTATGTGTACAGTCAGCTGAAACTATGAAACCTGGGATAGCGAATCATGCATGGATCGACCACCATAGAATACTTTAGGACGCTTAGATCATATACAGGGCGCAACATGGATATCGCCGAAAGAAAGAGATGTAGTTTTAATAGCTAGCAGCAACAATGTATGTAGCAGACCTAGCGTGGCAATCAAACCAACGACTAATAATAAGTAACTTCGATAAACCCCACATCTCAGTATATGCGCTTAATCATAACTGACCGTGCTAGCGAGAGAAGGCGCCTCTTGATGGGGCAGTTGCCGGGGGCCAAACATATTCATATCAATCAAAACGCTTGTAAAATACAATAGCCCAGTCCAAATCAGTACTTTTAAAAGCTATGCCAGTTACAAATATGATGTAATAACCGGATATTGCACAGCGAGGATCCTTTAATTGGCTTCTTTACAGGTTTTGGATTGAGCTTGTGTTACGTAGCGTCGGTGGTGATAGTGGCATACTACTTCGATAAGAAACGATCATTCGCTACCGGTCTAGCTGTATGCGGCAGCGGTATCGGTACTTTCATTTTCGCGCCTTTGATCCAACTGCTGCTGGATGAGTACGGGTGGCGAGGCACCACCCTCATCCTTGCTGGACTTTTTCTGAATCTCGTCGTTTGCGGGGCTCTTATGCGAGACCTGCCATGGACGTCCAGGAAGCAAAAGACGTTGGCTCAAGAGAGGAAGAGAATTAGGTGAGTGTATTGGGCGTTATGGGTAAAAATATATAGGGTAGAGCAATCAGTCGAGTATAGTTTGCTTCAAATTTCTTAAATGTTGCAATTTTCATGCACCTTTGTGTCAAGGTTATAAAACACATGTAAAAGTTCCAATTCCCGTACAACTCTGTTAATTAGGAGAAAAAAGCTTACTAAAAATGATGTCTATGTTACTATGTCCTTTATAAGTGATATTCCATAAATAGTGTCTCATGAGCAACGTTTCAATGGAATATCGAATGGCATTTTGATATCGATTTAACTATAGTAGCGTGAATCAAGATACACTTCACTTTGATGTCAGATGCTCAGCATTGATCTCAAGATCGTTTATAAATCTGAGATTTCTATTGAACTTCTCACAATCTTTGTATCCTACGAACCTTCTATTGCTACTAATATTATTAAAAGGTTATGAATCTTTATTACTGTTAATTTATTGACTCGCGCATATTGAATTTTTTCAATTTTTCAGGCACATGAGACGCAAAAACAAAGGCTCATCAGCAGACTCGTTTTCAGTGAGCAATAGCACAAACACGGCCAGTGTGCTGCAACCAATCATAGAGGTGCAGTCAGAGGAGTGTCAGTCAATTTTGAACGGGCGCCATTGCAGTTCGCTAGTCAACCTGCCTACTTACGTTCGTAACGGCGAAAAAGTGCCCGTTGAAGTTCTGGAACTCTTGGCTACACACAAAAACGTCTACAATGTACTTCTGGCCAATTATCCTAACCTCCTTTCGCCATCCAGGAGTTTCAGTGATTCAGGTAATGTGTTAAAAAATTTAATTTTATATTATATATATTGATTGATATTTGTTGGTGTATGAAACTCACGTTACTATGGACAATGATGTGTAAAGTATATTTTGTTGTATCACATCTTCCTGCATGTTTATTTTTGTATCTTTGTGTTATGATAACACCACCAAGTAAGGGTATCTAACTTGGCAGCAACAATTTACAGATCCTAATATGGTTATGGTTATAGAATATGTTAGCATGATAGTATATAATAATGTGTTGCAATATGCAATACCTTTAAGGCTTTCTGAGAGTCTATGAACTCTATCCTTACAAACCATTGATAAATAAATTATGAACCCTTCATTATAAACATCCAAACAGATACATAATAAAGTAGCAGAATCAAAACTTCTGGAATCACCGATAGTCCGCGAACCACTTAGCACTAGTTCTGAAATATTTTGATAGCATCAGTGTGGGTTGTTTTCTGTTAAATGCATGTCTCTCTTCTTGAATTTTATAAGGATTTTAAGACGTTCAATTTTTACTGAAGGTAGATTACATGAGAACATGGTTTCAAAACATGCCGCTACACAGTCACAGCTATCACCACCTCCAAATGGAAATGGCGAAGATTTGGCTTATTTATGGTGGTTGAAAAGAAATAAAATCAATCATCCTGTCGCTAGTCACCAGAAGAAGCTGCCCACTGCCTATTTGAAAGATTTGAGAATCCACAGGTAAGTGAAGTAGAATGTAGCTTCCAGAGGTTCCAGTCAATACTGGTTTGTTTTATATGGACTTTAGTATTGGTTGGTCAGTAAGAACTGCAAGATCAATTGTTGAATCGTCGTATTTTCTTCCGCAGCGGCTATATACACTATACATTTTTGACAGAGAATTTGAATTGAAAGGATATGCATTTTAACTTTACAACCATTTTATAACATAATTATTTTTATTCCAGGTTATCTGTAACATACAGAGGCGCCATGCTAAACATACATCGCTACAGACTGAGAGCCAGTTCTTGCCCAGACATCTACAGGAATTCAATGACGACGATAGCCAAAGAGAAAGTTCAATGGTACGCGGGTCTGTGGGATTTCTGGGACCTGTTGGTGGATATGTTTGATTTTTCGCATTTCGCCGATCCCAAGTTCTTCGTATTCGCCATCTCCAATTTCCTGCTGTATACGTGGTACGACGTGCCATATGTTTATCTGACCGACTACGCCATCACCAATGGTGTGTCGGAGAAGGACGCTTCCATTCTAATATCCATCATTGGGATTGTCAACATGGTTGGAGAGGTAAGTTTGAAGCATGCAGATAGGTGGCCAAACAGAATATATATATATATATATATATATATATATATATATATATATATATATATATATATATATACACGTATACGTGTGTATAGGTTGCTGAGTGGGTGCCGTTCACTTTTGCACTTATATATATATATATATATATATATATATATATATATATAAAGATAATCATCAGAAAATGGCTCCAACTAGTGGGATCAACTCGTTCTCACATATTCCACCAATTCATGAAGTTAAATTATACTGTACAAGCAGTATAATCATGAATTCTTAGTGTTTAATATTTTGATCTATATTTATCCAGCGCATATTCCTTTTTGAAGTATTTTATTTCCTAGATAATACTGGGTTGGCTGGGAGACAGGCAGTGGGCCAATGCTAGCATAACATACGCAATTTGCATGGGACTGTGTGGAGGAGTAATAGCCTTCATACCCCTGATAACCGACTACTGGTCCCTCCTGTTCGTCTCAGGCGCTTTTGGGTTCTTCATCGCAGCTAATTACTCACTCACTTGCATCATTCTCGTAGAACTGATTACTTTAGATAGATTCACGAATGCCTATGGTCTTCTGCTGCTGGTCCAAGGCATAGCGAACCTTGTAGGACCCCCTTTAGCAGGTGAGTTGTTCAGATTTACAAAGTAGCCTATTACATCCACAGGAACGGCTTTTAAATATTCTAAAATGTATACATCCAATTTCTGTCAAGTATATGTGTTGCTCGTTTCGTGTCCTAGTTATAGAATCTCGAAAAAATCGTTGGGGAACAAAAAATTACCTAGGTGTAGTACAAAAACTCTTCTGATATCAAGTGTATGCTCTCCACTATTCATCAGACATGTTTCGTCTTTAGCCTATACTCGTCAGTATAGCCTGGAGGTCTAACTGTACACTGTAGAGAGCAACTGGGTGGTATATAAGTAACCCAGTCAAGGGTGTGATAGCAGCATCAACACTCATCTCCCACTTCGTAAGTTGCCACTGGGCAGCGTCATAGTGCGCGACGCTTGGGAATGAATGTTGATAATCTGATATCGGAATACAGATTTAATATCAGAACAGCTTTCAAAAGAACGCATAAACCAAGAATCATTTTTTATTACACAAAGGCAACAGATGTATTGATATCAAATATTCGATATCTTAAATATACTGTATTTGTAGCGAAAGTTTTATTAGTGAATATTTTTAATACATTGAGTGTTATTCAAAGAACATAAACGAGTTCACAAAAGCATCCACCACTAAGTCGCGTCGAAAGACATCAATGTTATAGAACCAAGGAAGAAACACAGTAAAATAGGAGCTAGATTCTATAACAACGTAACAATTGAATGAGGAAAATCAAAAAACCTGCCTTAATTGAGATGAATCATGATTATGAATAGTATAATCAATGTCCCCAAACACACAGATAAATCAATTTTTTCTCCTGATTTTTTTATCGTGTGTGCTTGAATACCAAAAGGCCGTAGGATTGTTCTGTTTATTCTCTTATAAGACATGCATTTTTGTGTTTCTGATATGGCGATGTATTATGTCCTTCAATCTGTATTTATCAATTATCGAAATTAATCTACTCTGTATTCGAGCATTTCACGAAAGTTCTTATCTCAAAGTAGCATCGTATTCCTAGATAAAGTCATAAATATTCATGTCATTATACTTCACAAAAATTGAATTTCATTTTCAGTATTTTGATAAAGACTGCCGAGGTAGACGACAAACAAAAAAGTTGTTTAACTGTGCAGTAGAGTATTTGTGATTTATACTAGTGTAAAACTTCATTTTTACCTATTTATTTCGTAAAATAAAATTTCACAAAAAAGTGACTGCTGGACTGAAAATTATCTCCCCTGTAGGTTGGCTATGCGACATAACTGGCACCTACGATCTCTCCTTCTACTTGGCTGGTTTAATAATAGCTCTGTCTGGTCTGCTGTTAGTCATTCTACCAATCACCAGGCGGTACAAGCAGTTCAAGCGCCAAGCATCCTCAGAGGCTGCGATGAGGGAGGAGCCCGTCAAGGGCCGGTCCAAGGACGACTCATGTTTTGACTACGGCAACAGGAGGAACGTTGATGATAATAGTAAAGTGTAGAGCAGTATGTATAGTTAACATATCGACTGCAATCACGTCAATATACTTCCACACAAGTGAACTTACCGAGTAGGTACAATTTAAATCCTTCCGTGAATGCAGCAAGATTCTAATATGTTGATTTTGAAAAGGAATTATACATTTGACGAGAACCTTATTCTAACCAGTTACAGATCGGTATCTAACAAACATATCGTCCCTTTGAATATTAAAAAGTAAATAAATTATTCTGTGAGAATCGAAACGCACTAAAATCATGCAAAAACATGTATTCTCATAAAATATTGAATATCACTGCTCAAATAATGCGAAGATAATACTGCAATAAAGGTATACCATATGATAAATTGAACAAAGATCTTTAATAAAGACTACTTTCGCTGATTCATCACATCATGAGTTATTGAATGTTAATATAAAAGCCCTAAAAGTATTTTATATATAGTGGAAATTCAGATTTTTACTTTACTCATGGTCAATAATATTTATTGCTATGTAACTGTTAAAATCCATTAGACTTTAATTTCAACTTTGAAAATGTTTGTTTAGTATGCAAATGAAAATCTCTAATTTATGTCTTTGTGTTTTAACATCATAATGAAAATGATGTTACCTTCTAGAAGTGGGATGGTCGATCGTTGGTGTACTGATCAAAGTAGAATAATGGTCTCGTCTGTAGTACGTGTGGTATGAAATATCTGTGCTCCATTTCACTATTAACAGTAGAATTTTGTGGATTTTATAGAAATAATCCATAACGTACACCTGGTGAATTTCGATAAAACTTTATGTTGAGGATGTTTGTATACTCAGTATTAAAATATCAAGTACTGCTTAAACTCTTCCTCTCCAGAGTTCATTGTAGTAACACTATGAAAAAATAGATATTTTCATTGTATATACTGTTTGTGTGCACTAATGTCTGATGTTCCACTAAAAAAACAATGAAAACTAATAGGTTCTTTTGAAATTCCGTTTCAGACATAGGTGGATTCTGAAGTCGATTGTCTTCCGACATCAAAGTTTGTTGAAAATTTACCAGTTATTCGATCCAAATAGTTTGATATCAGCCTCAGACTTTACTCTTGCCCCGAATTTATTTTAAAAAAATTTGGTGAGTTAATGGTTTGCAACAGATTAAGTTGTACCAGGTATTTAAGTCAAGTTCCTTATAATTTATTTTACCTTATCTCATAAATGCGCCGTATCTGCCAAAGACGTTTTCACCAATTCCAGTTCGTTCCTTTTTTCTAATAATGTTTTTTATGACAAGGACTGATATTTGGAAAAATAAATCTTTGTTCTTTAAAATATCTGATTATGATACGTTTTATATTCTTGCAGCTCTGGACCTTTTTAAATATAGATTTAATTTAACTACTGATTAATCCGAACTAACACTGTGATGGAGATAATATTGTTCTACTGAATGATGATGGGTGTCACATTGTCCTTCTTAATATTTTTCTTTCGTTTTGATGAATGCTGTTATAGTTAAGTGAAATATTCATACTGAAGAAGGTATTTGTTACAGGGATTAGATTATAACTGAACGTTTCAAAGAAGAAAGATTAGGTTGATATGTGAATATTGTTTTTTATCAACTTCATCATACATATTTTGCCGTATCATAATCTAAGCGATTTTATTAATTATTTTTTTTACGAATATATTTATCCTTTGTTTATTCAAATATAAATTTGCCTGTATTGTTGTTGTATATGATTTATTTGTTGTTTATTTTTAATTTTTTAAATTGTGGTTGAAAAAATGTAAGTGCAGTTTATATCTTCAAGTTATTGAATATATTATAACGAAGTCATGGAATAATTGATACTGTAAATACAGCGAGGATTAGGTGAATTATAATACTTTTTATAGAAAGCTGCAAACAAATCACATCGACTCATATGCGTATGGTGAACCAGTAAGATCACTCAATATAACATAAAAAATATTCAGCAGTAATTCGCACATATTTTGATTGAATGGTATTTTGGTTTGCTTTTAAAATTTTATGATCCTGTCATTATTTTCGAAATATTTATTATGCTATTTTTTTACTTATCGTGAATAGCTTTGCCATTTGGTTGAGCCTACTGAAACTGAGCTGATAATCAGTCACAATTATGGAATAGTTCCAATAAGGTACAAAGTATACCAAATCATTAACTTTAACACCATTGAGCGGATACTATGGTTACTTATAGTAAATTATATTAAAACTGTTGCCAAATTTTTAGAAATACCTCTAGGCAACCTGGCGTTGACCTATTTGTAGCAGAACTTTAGTTTGAACTGCACTGAATGTTTTACACTCCCACCAAAATCAATGGTAATTGTTATTGGAATAAAGTTGAAGGTTGTTTTACCAGTCTACTCTGACAATGAAGATCAGCTTGGATTAAACAGATATACTAACGATTTTCTGTATTTGTTTCTCCAGCCCGTTACTATGAATACAACCTGCAATCCCCAGTCAAACATTCTCGTTTCGACTCTTTTTAACTATCATCGTTTCTACTCAGTTTGTAGTTTCTCCCAGATATGCTTGACGAACTAATGGAAAATACAAATGCATTTTTCACTTTCACTGCTATTGGTCATTTTAAGTTTCTCTATTTCAAAATACTTAACTTAAAAAACTCAAAAATTCGAGCAGAAAACGATTGTACCAGAAATCTATAAGACAACTGACACTCCGTTTTTTGATACTCAACTACTGTCTTTTTTCTGATAATAGATAATTTAAAAAGGTTATAGTTTTAATCTCAATAGTAGATATTGGACAGTGATAAAACCGGAGTAATTTAGAGGTCATTCATACATGAATGCTTAGAGTATACAACCAAGGTGTAAACAGACAAAAATCTCAGCGATGTGCTTTCAGACTTGTGGTTGACTGGGCCTCACACGTGTGAACTGGTCAGAGAATAAGTTAAGTAGCCATTCTATTAAATTTTGTTTGTATAAAAGTAATAATAGTCAGATGAGTCTTAATCCGTTTGAAAGTGTCTTTAATCTCCATTTCCTTGATTGCACACAAAGTGACACTAGGCACCTATGTACTTATGTTATTGTCATGGCCCAGGGCATGGCAACACGGGCAATAGCCCGGGGTGCAACGATCTAAGGGCGTCAAATAACTGAACTATAGGCCACAAATATTGGTAAAATACGAAATCCACTTTGTCTTTTTGAATTTAAACAAATATGGGACGATTTTTATTCACGGCCGCCGTAACCCCATTGAAATAAAAAAATTCTCGATGTGGAGCGGTAAATTTCAATTTTGCCCGAGGCGCCAAAACGTATAGGGCCGGCTCTGGTCATGGCTATGTAGTAATTTGTTAAAATTTCTGACATCCTGTCTCTAGTAGGATCCTCAAAATCTGATGTAATTGTCATGGATCGGTATCTGACTTTCAGTGCAGTTCATCAGAAAATATTGAGTTTCTAGATACTACCGCATAAATTCTGTATAGCTTCGAATCTCAGGATATGAACTGTACATAGAAGTAGGATTAGAAAAATTTCAGTCAATATTTGAATATGTGTTCGATTTTTATTTCTGTTTGGTGTTACAGAAGTAAATCTTCGTATTTTTACTAAAACGTAACCACCCACTCTACTTGCGTTATTTCAAACGTTGAATTTTTATAGGATTTATACTAAACGTTTATAGGGCATAGCCTAGTTATCTATTAGCTTATTTTTGAACAATTACTAGTGCCTGGATTTTCAATATTGGAACTATTAAACTTATGTAATGTATAAGATATATAGACACACTTGTAAGTGAAATTCTTGTTCTTGTTCAATAGCGTATTAAAATGAAGTAGCTTGTACTGACCAAATTTTAAAGTTATTGGAACTTTTTTTAGCATGGTAGCTGTTTCAAAAATCATTACTGAAACATCACACGAACTAGTGGCACTTTTCCGCTTTCACTAGTAGTATCCAACGTTTACGTACTTTAAATTTTTGGGATAATATTCTCGATACATTCAATTATAATACTGTATATGCATTTTTGCATGAAGCGCCATTACATAAATCTAAAAAAGGTGCGCAAACAGGCATCTATGTAGGTCGTGATTTTGAAGGTTACAATCACACTACGACTTATGAACCTCACATGTTAACTATGAAGTTATCATATCGGCATCTCACTTGGCATTTCGTATTTGTATTTGCGTTATTTGGAAAGATATTTGTAAAACACACCAAACCGCGGATACAGATATTACGACAAACCACACATGACGTCAACCGTCAAATACCCACATAACAAAATGTTTGCTATCAGAAAGTACGTTCGCAAACATCATGAAAAATGTAAATGCCTGATACTAAAATAGTTGTTTTGTCCTAGTCCTTAAATACAAGCATTACAAAAACGAACAAGACTTCTGTACCTAAACCTAACAATCTTTCATTTAGGAACTTTAATAGATGGCGAAACGTGTTCTTAGTAATACGAGCATGTGTCATTGTGGTTGCAATATTAAATATTATATTTATTATTATATTAAACAAATTTTGTTTATCTGGTGCCTCTGATGTGCCCTGATAAACCGATAGCGACGCGGTAACGCATATTCTATCTGCCAAATAGACAAATACAGCAAATTTTTTGTCAATTATATCATCTACAGATGGCGATTGTGTCGCTAATAAACGAATAGGCAAATAAGAATAGCCAAGTGAGGTGCCACAATCAAAACACATGTTAATAATTTGTTTGATATTAAGTCTTCAGGTGTGCCTGTAACTCTTTCGTCGATTCACTTTGGAATCAAAAATCATATTCACCTTTATTCTATAGAGGTGAATGTAACCTACAAAACGCGAACATGCTATATTCAACATCACCGACAAGCACGCCACGCAAAAAACATAATTAGTGTATTTTCCAAGAAAGAGAGAAATAAATACCTTTTTGAAAAAATAAACGTAACTAATCAGTCAAATAAAATACCTTATTTTCTGCTTTTCTGATTCATAATATACGATTTAATATTAGAGATATGGGTAAATAAAATGTTACTGTGTTATTTGGATAATGTGCGTTATGTGTTTCTCAAAGAGGAAGCACGCTAAAGAAGCATTGTAAGAGAATGCCGTTTCGAATGTCCCTAGACGCCATAAATTGCAACTATCGGAAAACAACATCCCTAATAGCTCATTCCGCAACCATCCTGTAAGGATTAGATTGGGACGAGGTGCTGGAAGTTTGACCCTATGAGGATGGGCATACTGATAGCTCTTAGTGTTATTATGCGGAGTAGTTCTCATGCTAAACATAACTTACCAGAGAACTCTAATCACAATAGTTGTGAAATTTCAACAAAATAGTACTCCGAACTGCTATTGAAAATGGTGAAATATTTTCATTGAAACTGTATCAATGTTCAAGCTGTGTGGCTGTAGCTTCTCTTGTTCTGATACCATTTTGAATGCACAATTAATAGTACTTACACATCATCAAATACTATAAGAACAAGTATTTCGACATATCCTTCTTTTGCACAATTATCTGCATTTCAAACGTTAATCAACGGTTATTTTTATCCCTCTCTTTCTTGACTTTGTTGAATGACATACGTTACGAATTAGCAAATTAGTATTTGGCTCCGTATTAATGGATATGAAAATTATTTAAGGAATAAAATTCTTAGAGCTTTTTAGTGAATTCTCATGTGTTGCCAATTGTCCAGTGATGCATGCATAAGTATTAATTTAACGAACGTTTAGTTTATAACTATCTTTTCAATAATCATGAACCGAAGTAAAGATCATTGTTTTTCGTATTGTAATTTAAATATCGTCTGGCACGAACGAACTTTTTATTAATACATTCAAGCAGTACATGATTTTTGGCTATTGCGTGTAACATAGTCCAGAAATAGGCTTCTTGTAGCTAAAAAAAGTTCAAGATCAAATAGCATTAATACGTATAAATATATTCACAATAAAAAAATATTCCACAACCCTTCTTTCATCACAGCAATGAATAAAATTTGAATAAATAATTTTTACATTTGTAATTCTACTTTTCTAAATCCCCGAATAGACACGTGCCAGACTACGTATTTAAACTAAAGTGATAGCTATAGTTATCCATTACGTAAGCAGTGATTTTTAACAACTGAATAACTTGTTATTAGACCTGCAAACAAAAAATTTGAGAAAAGTTAGTTAAGGCATTTATATATATTTTTTTGCTATTCAAATAACAAAGTGTATATGTAGTATAAAACGAAGTTTGTTGTAAATATTTTCTTGTAGGCTGTGTTAGCACTATCCAGAACATATAGAATAAGTGTTCAGTTGAAAAAGTACCCTTTTAGATTCACATGATACGGGATATGTCATCTTGCAGTCATCATTCATAAATGTTCAGTCTCCTCTCCAGCCCCGCATGTAGAAACAGAACAAGCGCGAACATGGTGGTAGTTTTTTCCATCTTGCTTGTATCGATTACAGAATCGACAACCAACTTTCAAAATATAATTACATTGTTTTTGAAAGACAGTATTGGTGTTAGGCATTCTATAATATTGAAATATGGTTGACATTAGACTCCACACTTTTGTCAGCGATTCTGTGATATCTCCAGGATACTAAATATGCTTCTAGTCTAAAATGGCGGTGGATTATTTCAATTCAAGATACCGTAGATGCTGTAAGGAGTAAATTAAGATTTGGCCTATTCTAAAATACATAAGGTATTTTGAAGAGTTATTTAATCACCAGATGGTACATATTGTGCTATATTTTTTCATCCTAGAGTCGATAGATTATACAGAAAATGATTAGAATCAAAATTATATTCAATGATTGAGTGTTGATTTCATTTATGGACGCTATTCGTTCCCTCATCTTGCCTCAATCGTTCTTGACTAAATATCTATTATAGTATCTGTCCGCGCCATCCAACGATCCAACTGTGCGAATACCAGATTGAATAGTCAACAAAACAAGGTTTAAAAGTTATCCATATTGGAATAGATGACCTCAAGATGGCATGCCTGTTTAATTACAATCATGCACCATTTTGTAACCGATAATATTATTTTTTGAATTTGTTGTCAGACAATTTTCTGAGTGGTGCTTAAAGTTCTGTGAATCTTACGTGCCACTCATTAGGTTTTCCAGAATTACAAGCGAAACTGTGATTACAAGATTGCAATTTGCAAAAATAGATATTTTAGTTTCTAAAGTGTAACATTTCGAAATTAGTCTACAGTTCTTCAGGAATGAGGGGATTAAACTCTTCCACTTCAACTACTATTCATAATCTAGTAATAAGCTTTGAAAATACTTCAAGCTTTCATGGACATGATACTAACTGGATGAATTTTATCTCCTATTTCTAACAGTTTATTGAGAAAATAATCGTAAGATGAGGCAAGCACACCCCATGGGAGATCTGCTATGTCTTTTCAGCAATGTTCTCTTCCACATCAATGTCTTGATTTCCAATATATCCCATACAAATAAAAAATTTGAAATCTTTAGAAGTACATAGAAACTACACCATTTATAAACTATATTAGACTAGAGGTATGATAGTAGTCTGAGCTTGCTTTATCATTAAATGGAATTGGGATGTACATGGATGTAAAAGTTTTATGAAATACATGATTCAGGTCTTACCAAACGCCTCAACTAGATCCAAGATCAGGGCCTGATATCTAATTAATTCGAGAGTAAAACAGTGAGTGACGAAACGGCCATGTTCTTACCGCGTGCACCATGAATGTTTGTATTGTTCTTGGACTAAGGCAGCTGCAGTTCGATGTGATATTACCACAAGCTATCTAATGTTGACGTCATTTCAGTCACAATTTACTCTCGAATGACTTAAAATTCGAACCAAACACCTGAATTCAAAGAACTTAACTAGGTATAAGTATTCGTTTCATCTGAGTAACTAAGAAATTCATATACGATCTATTTTACCATTACATGATAAATTACTCTGAGGCTACATGGAAGATAGAAGTTTCGTATTTGCTCACGTGTAAGTAGGTATTACCTAAGTATTTGAATTTTTGAATATAGTGATCTTTTAAGTATAATCATATAGCCAAACACGGAAATAAAATGATATTTGAAACTTTGTGTTTATTTTTAACAATGTATAAAATAATAACTACAAAGTTTAACAATACTAGTCGTCAAAATTGATACATTTTAATCTGGCGAATAAGTACGAACTTTAAATTCACATTGTTGTTTATGCTTTTGGAATATGGTATATGGATAGCGATTCAATTGTTTATCCATAGTTGTTGCTTTATATCAGTTCCAAGATTTCCTTTAATCTATGTATTTCTCGTAAATAAAAAAGGTTAAGTTGCTAACAAATCTACTCTTAGACAAATGATCCTATATAGTGGCGGCGCAAAAAGGGCTAGCATTTTTTCCAAGTAGCAGTCCAATGGACTACCTTGGAGCTTCTGAAATTCATTATAAAATGAAACAATGAGTTGAGCCTTATTAACTACTGTGTCATAGATTTTTAATCTAATTGGATTTCGGTGGCTTCCTGTGAAAATTTGATGTGATCCAATTCTTTACCAAATTCTAGTCACACGTTCAGTATTTGATGTTTTATTTTGCCAGCGCTCAGAAAACTTCCCGGGTGCTAAGCTAACCACTGACTTCATGTCATAATTTTTCACAAGCTTTTATTTCCTCCTGTCCATATGTATATCGCCAAGGATTATCATGTATGGATAAAACTATGAAATCACTATTTCTACATTCTTGGAGGGTTTTGACATCCGTCAAAATTGATAAAGCACAAATTGAATTAATATCGAACCAAAGATATTCTCAATGTCACATGCTCACTTGTTAGTGCTTTGTTTTCTCATTCCATTTTCAATACCTTCAACAAAACGTTTGTACAATATGCTTGGTAGTCCAGATGTTATTTCATATACACTGTAAAAATGCCGCAGTGTTTCATGCATTGCTGGTTATAATTCAATGAACACAAAACTGAAGCTCTAAATATCAACCTTCATAATATCTAACAATAATTTTGGATAACGTAAAGTCACTCGAAATGTTCACAGATATGATGGAACAGAGTAAAAATTCTGATTCTAGTTTCTTTTCTTTATCGTGTTGCTAACTCAAAGGCACTAAATGCTCAGTTGAAGGAATTGTATCTATACGATAAAATTGGCTCGTCTTCCCTTACGCCTCTCTTTTTCTAATAGTGTCAACCCTGAGCCGCAGATTCTCCTATTCTTGGTATATGGGATAATTCCTATGAGTAGGCCACTAACCATGATCCAGATTGCAGCTTGGTAGAAAGATTGATTCCAGGATCCAGTTAAATCAAACAAGAAACCTAAAATATGAGATGAATTATAGTAGTTCATATGATGGACTTTTAACTATTACTAAAGAGTTGACTGTTGACCAAAATCTAACTCGTTCACTGCATGCATCTAGGTCAATCACATTTATACATAGTAATGCACCTATTGTACGAACGATCGAAAAATTACCTGCCAGAGGAGGTCCAGTGAGATTTCCAACACCTTCACAAAGTAGGATCAATCCGTAAGCCATGGTGAAGCCTTCCAATGGAACCAGTTCTGCCAGCAATGAGGGCAGTAATGAAAAACAACTGGCAAAGAACAAACCAAACAAGGCACTTGTTATGAGCAACAATATGTAGCTGCTAGCAAAAAACATTATAAAACCTATGCTCAGGCCGCATAGAATCAGACATAGCGCGTACGTTTTAGCTATATTCAGCCTGTCACCAGCCCATCCGAGGAATACCTGCAACATAATCAAACTGTTATTTCATAACATTTATCATTATTCGTTTGGGCTTTCTCGTGAATATAAGGCAATGAAAAACGAAATGAAAATTATGGGCAAATACCAAATAGTAGTAGTAATAGAACTATTATCAACAATTTTACAAAAAACTTATGAACTAATAGATAATAATACATTCTGAAGACATACAATTTCATATATCAAAGTATTTAGAAGAATACTTGTGTAAATTACATTTCGCCATACAGAATCATTATCAATGCCTTCCAAAAACTGGAATTTTTTAAATGACTTGGCAAAGAATTGAGATTATTTAAACTTTTAAAAAATGAATTATTCATAGAAGCTCTGAAATTTGATGTGTAAACTTGGAAACCATTGCTAAGTCATATAATGAGTCCAGTTTCCTCACACCACCATCCTAGGATATTGTAAGCTACTGCTGATGCCCCAGAATTTACGTGAGATCAACACAAGATTCTCAAGGAGGCCGTCCATGACTAGGTACCAGAGGTGAGAGGATAATAGATAGCTGCCCAGCGGCGGTCAGCCCCGACTCGCCTCTACATCTAACCTTCTCTAGAAAAGCTAGAGAAGCGCTGCATAACCTATCTCTGAGGGCAGATTTAACCCAGTAGGCGATAGAGGGTGGAACCCTCCTAACCTGCAGGACGCTGAAAATGATCTACGTACGCCCCGGTTGTAGGATACTACAAATAATACTAAAAAGCAAACACAAACATTTCACAGATTTATAACTCTCCAAACCTCTTTTTTATTACTCGAAACAGGCTTCGCTAGGTCATCATCTTTAGAGGAAGATTAGAACTGAATAAGTACGCCTAGAAATTGTGATTTACTTAGCGCATTTAAGATACGGCGCAGCGGTAGAATAAAAAATAAAGAAGTATAGTAGATCACATGCTCAATAGTGAAGATAAACTAGACTAAAGCAATTCAAAGTAGGTTTGTAATGTTGACCCGCTTTATCGGAGGTAAATGTTACAACAAGACACTAACTCAGCATAATGATTTAGTTTTCTCCTGCAGATCCTGACGTAATTAACAAAACATGTGTTGAGGGTTAAAAAATTGAACTGGCGGGTGTTGAAACTACTGTTTTCAGCTGTTATAAATGATAAAAATAGAACAAGTGTCACAAAATACTGTCGATTCTTTTATATCTGTAGAAGTTTTACCGTAGGCGATTTTTGAAATCTAGACACTAACTTTCGCCCCCCTCCTCTCCTGCTATACATACCATTCCAATTGTGTTTAGAAGTCCAATTGTGGACAAGACAATGGATGCTTGTGATTCGGCATATCCCAAGGTTTTCATGTGCTCCGCAATGTAAAAGTAAGGCACTATGAACCACACGAAGAGGATTATCGTGGCGAAGGAAAGCAGTAGAAAGTGTAGTTCCAAGAAAAGAGACAGATTCAACAAGTTTTGCAGAGACCGGAAGAACTCTATGCACCATCTCTAAAAAGAATGAACTTTAGTGATTTATTTAGGATATTATATTATCGTCATGTACAAACTGTCTCATAATGAGGTTCACTGTTTCCTAACATATAGAAGTCAAAATTAACCTTATTGTGAGACAGTGTTAAAAGTCTGTAATGAAATTTTCAGGTAGCAGTAACATGATGGAAGCCTCATAACAGAAGTATAGAACGAAAGGCAGCAAAAGATAGACGAGGGAAAGATCATATCTCAAACTGTATTACTTCGTCCTAACCTCCTGAAGTTTGTGATAGAGATCGAACAAAGCAGTAGATATTGTCTTGCTGAAGCGATGGACGTTAACTATATAAAGAGAATTTGAGTAATCTAGGTACAGCGAATACTCAATGTATAAAGAAGTGAAAATTTGTCCATTTATTTCTTCTAGCACTAATCTTCAAAAAACATTTTGTTTTGAACCGTTGAATTGTAACTATTGTTTTATGAGGTTTGATTGATTTAAAATCTATTGCAAGATTATAAGAATTCTAGAAAAGTATTTGAATGATTTATTGCAAGAGTTTTCAATATATTTATATTGTTGCTCCTCATAAATATCAAAAAACCTCTACTTTGAATTATCTCTTACCTTTTCCTTTTCATCTTCTTCTTCTTCAACGATACAGTTCACTGCATGCCTTCGAAAATTTGGACAACTAGACACCGATGAAAATGTTATAGTATCTAATCCGGCCAAGGAAACTTTGGACGCCTTTCTCCCTTTAAGCGTATGCAAATAACTGTGGGAAGAAGTAAGTTTCGGTTTGTTTTTGATGAATGAGCCATTCTTTAGCAATGGCGTTTCTTTGTTGCTGATAACTCCATTTCCTTCAACCTCTTCCTCCTCTTCTGGTATAGGTTCAGGCGGCTGTTCAAGGGTCAACGAGAACTTAACAGGAACCCTAGCATCGTAAGAAGGTTCGTGAAGATCTTTACTGGATAGAGACTTCCTTCTCAGTAAATCAGGATAGTTCTCTAGTACTACTTGGTACATTTGGTGGTTTTCGCTTAGCTGTTTCAAAACTTCCAGAGGTACCTATAAGTCATGATTCAAATTGAATTAATTGAAATTTTCATAATTAGAGATTTGGAAAAGCGAAACCCATCAAAAATGATCAACGACACAAGAAGGAAAACACGAAATTTCATTAAAATTGAAACATTTAACCAGCAAGCCTGAAGTATACTAACAAACTGAAGAAGGTTTGAAACTTTTCATAATGAAGCAATTGCTAAATATGAAAATCGGATTATAACAATTTGAAAAAGTATTTGTGGAAAATGATGATATTTATTTTGGTACGCATGCCCATTCCGCGACACGAAAATCTTCGCTTAAAGTTTTGTTAGGAATGGGTAATAGATGAAAAGAAAATTAATGTTTTATTTATCATGGGATTGATGCTATATAATAGTTCAAAATAGATAGACTCATACCAGGCACACTCTTGATAAGATCACACTTAAAGTACTAACAAACGCTATACCCAAACAAGTGTTATACATCATAGAAAGGGAATACTCCACAAAAATTGCAGACAGACTCAGATTAAAGAGAAGAAATAGTTTAAATTCAAGTTCTGGAAAATGCCACTAAATTTCTCAAGATCCGAACGAAACGCCGCGAAGTTCATAAAATAAATGAAAAATGGATAATTTTCGTCATCTTCGTTAGGACTCATCATGTACGATACAGGTCTCGAGTCATGGGATGGAAAGAAATAAGTTTCTACTAGAAGTAGAGCAGTACAGAAGATAGGTAACGTCAGTTATCTTTTTATATCGAATGAACGATGATTTGGTAGGAGTGTTCCTCCTTTGGAGCTTTGAACGGATGATCTACGATGTATTGCACTTTTTGTTATTATATTGCACTTTTTTTACAAAATAAATATTGGTAGCGAAAACAGAAGGTATGCAGTTGTAGTCCTTTCAAAATAAATTATTTTTTTGTTTCTAATTGCAAATTTGTTTTTACCGGTTCTTGTGCTACTTAAATTTTCAACTCATTGTTTGGATATATAGTTTCATCAGATATTTCCATACCTTTCAATTATCTTACCCACCTGTTCATCTTCTTTAATATACGTTGGCAAATCAATAGTTGATCTGAACCTATTTTTTTCTTTCAAATCTGCCGATGATTTTACGTTTTTCAAACAAAACTGATGGTGTTTATCTTGCTTCTTCGCCTCTTTGGATTTATTTGAAAGAGTACCGTTGGCATGCGGCAATGAACCATTTTTTTCATTCACTGCTTTCTTTTCCTTCGCCCTGAAATATATTTTTTTTCCGTGAAATACAACGTATAAGGCATTTGGTAATGACAATAAAATAAATGATGAGGAACTTCAAAACAAAATCGTTTGCATTATTTAAGACTTATAGAATTTTATTATTCATGATTTAAATGATATTAGGCGATTAAAATTATATAAGGACTTTTTGAGTCATATTTCTGTAAGAATATAAAACTCGTTATGAGAGAAATTTGATACATTACTTACTAGAAAACGATTGAGGTAAAAAGATTAGAATTAGGAAAAGGTTGAATCAAAGACTAAAGAAAGTGCTCTAGCATAATAACTGAACTCATAATATGAAATTCTTCGAAAGATTTCAAATAATTATTGTCCATTCAAGTACTTACTCTTCTTTTATCCAGTCCGGATCTCTCATCATGACACCACACACACACATATTCAAAAAACATCCAGCTAAAATGAGCATGGTCCCTCTCCACCTAAATTCGTTCAGTAGAAATGTGGTCAAGGGGGCAAATACGATTGTACCTGAATTAACAATAATTTGAATTACTTTATATGTGTGAAATATAAATAAAAGCTTATTAGTGGACCTTCTATTTTACTAAGAACTTATATTACGTCTTAAACATTACGATAGAAACAAACACCGGTAATATTTTATCTTGTGATGAGCTTTTTGTTACCTTCAAAAAAATTTCCTCGAAAAAAATTTTATTTTTGATTTGATAAACTTCAATCACTGCGTATGTAATCATTAAAAAATCATGTATACTAGTGTGCGCTTACTATGGCGACACGTAGGTATGCATGTGTAGACAAAAGCACATAGCTAAATCATAAATATTATGTGTGACTATTTTTTATTAATAGTCTATTTTCGACGAGTTGTCATAGAAAAAACGGTATGATTCACTTACCGAATCCCGATCCACTACCAGCCAACCCTAAGGCCAGCGTACGCCTCTTCTCGAACCAGAAAGCTATAGCCACCACGGCCGTGACGAATGTGAAGGCTCTGCCGAATCCTCCAATTACTCCAAAGGTCAGGTAGAGCATTCCGATCGAGTTGGCGTAGACACTCAGGATGAAGCCTGACGTACACACTAGGCTGCCCAACAAAGTCATCCACATACAGCCGTATCGGTCCACTAATGCACTACCAATTGGACCTTAAAATGATACATAGTGTCTGATATACGATAAGTCATTTTCAAATTGTAAGACTGTATGTTTACTCATTTATTTATTGTTGTGTTTTCTTGATGTTTCTTGGCATATACACCACGAAAAACTATATCGTTCAATTTTGTCAATCTGTGTCTGTCTGACGTTTGTACAGTAATCCTTGGCCCTTCTACAATTCGGGAAGTGCCAATCGACAAGGATTAAACAGCGTTTCAAAATCGGTTTAACAGTGGCCGACAAATCATTTTACCAACGCTCAAATTTTGCTTTTTAGCGTTTCTTTAGCACCTGCTCATTTTCTAGGGTAGGATCTAGTATCCTTTTAACATGAAGACGATTGAAGATGCGACATCAATCAAACATTTTACAATTTCAAGACAATGGAAGTCCGAAGTATTGTCATTGAACCCTTTTTTTTGTACAGTACTTCTCTTATGTGTGGAAAGTGAAAATTAGATATACAAAGAACGTAAGACAAATAGGTGGTATATTATTATATGGTGAAACGACAAATTCTCATGTGAGATGTTGAATAATCTTGCATTTTTTCAAAAATAAAAGTCGTTTTTTGTGACGGATTTCGCTTTAATATTGAAGTATGAAGTAAGAAAGCTCAAAACACAATGTAGAAAAAAGGTAGATTCAGTACTTGCGTTATGGCATTGACTTATATATGGTATATATTCGTTATAGGTGATTGCGAATAAATATATATTATTTTTCATATACCGTACATCTCAAAGTACGAAAATGCTACACAATGAAATAATAAATAATGAAAAATGTCATGGATTCTCAAACACCCCTTCCTTTATTTACATAGTTATGGATGCTTACTCTTCCGAGTAGTCTTGGATAATGTTGTAGTGTTATACATATATATATATATATATATATATATATATATATATATATATATATGTATATATAGTGTTATAGATAGTGATAAGGGTTAAGTGTAAGAATAGCTTTATGCTAAACTTCGCCCAAATAAAGACGTTTTATTATTATCATTATTATTATGAGAGTGTATCTTTCAAGGAAGCTTCCCCGCGCTGTTACAGCGTAAGTACGGAATAATGGAAACGCTGAGTTTATACAAAACATTATGACCTACACATTTGATTCATTAAACTTTCCCACTTAAACCAGTAGTTAGAGTTCACCAATATAGGACCGGGAACTACAGATGTATATGAAAATTCACATATGGGTATCTCTGAGATCACCCTATCATATATGAATGTAATTATCTATGATACACTTTAATTACTGAAGAAACCCAACTTTATCACACCAACCTACCTGCCAGTAGAGCTAGTGCCAGGAACAGGCTGCCAACCCAAGAAGTAGCAGATTTGGACGCTTTGAATTCATTGAGGAATTCAGAGTACATGAGTCCGAAAGAAAAGCTAACTCCTTCAGAAACGGCATTGAGTACAAAAGAAGCTAGAACTACCATCCATCCCCAGCCTCCATCAGGTATCTTTGGGTTCTCTTCCACTACATATAACTCTACCTGTGAGGTGATAAATGACTCTTTGCCCTGGAACTTGTGGATGGCATGTTCGGACCTTTTCCTGGATCCGATCGGGACATGTGCCATTGTCAATTTCTGCTGAAATTGTAGAATGAGTGAATAGAAAGGGGTTAAGCAGGTTAAATCCGTATTTACCATGCAATAGTATTTGTTTAGGAATAAGGATTTCGAATTGTTGATATATTTTTGTTTAAATGAAATTAAACTCAGTTCAAGTGGATCAGCAGTTATAAAATGAAATCAGAAGTTTTAAATTAACTGAGACAATTGCACGTAAAATACAGAGTTCACCTATTTGGTACCAGTTATTAAGAGATTAAATAGCATTATTAATAATTCCTATGTAATAATCGGTAGTAAAAGTTGCTAAAACAAAATGTTAACAAATATACCACCTTTAGAAATGAAGCTAATTGCGCTGTGAAATATCGACATCGAGAAACTACAAATGGTTTAAATTATTTTGAAAAATTAAAATTTCTTGAATTCTCATGTATCTGTTCTGCAGCAGTGGTTATCCTTTTAAGACTCTTATTAAAGTGAAAATTTGATGAACCTTCTGTTCGCCAAGTACCGTTCTAACATATCAACGGACTGACTGAAAAATTTACAATTTTCTTTAAATTTGATATCTGTACTGATTAATTTAATGAGCCGCACTTACCTTAAAACACTCTTTATAAATTGCTTTTTAGGAGCAATGCTATATATCACACTTTCAAATCACAATATTTGTTAAAGCTACAGTGTTATGTGTAGTATTTCTTCACTTCTCTTTCTTACATTTGTCTATTTTTTCTTAACTTTCACAAAATTACTCCTTTTGCTTCTTTTTCTTATGATTGATGAATCAATCAGCTTACTCAACATTAACTCACAAGCTGCAAAAAAAATAATGAAGTTATGCAACAATAACCACCTAAATGATATAATGTTATGGGGAGTCATCAAATCGGAGTTTTTATTGCTCCGTACATCTACACAATTATGTTATCGATATTGGTACACGTAAAAACAGTATTTTAATGTGCATTAACAGATATTCTATTTAGAATAGTATCTATATATTACACTAAAAATCATTTACACTAATCTTGATAGTTGCATATAAAAGCTTCAAAACCAAAATGAGTTGAAGATATGTCAGAATTTATTAAGGCTTTCGACTGCGGTGATCAATATTAGCTTTTGAAGAAAATGTGTGAATTTAAAATATATCCAAGGTCAATTTTTTTGTTAAACTGATTTATAACACATAGTTTTCCTTGTGTGTTACCATCATCGAAGGAAGATAACATATATTAAATTCAAGTTGGTCAAAGTTTGAAATACATTTCCTAATCTTTGGCTTTAGATTTTTTCCTGATATATTACTTATTTATGATTTTTTTTGCATACACATTAACGACAATGACTTGATAGATATTCGTAATGAGGAAGACAACAAAAAATCCGGACGTATAGACAAAAAGAGGGCTACTGCTCATCTGCTAAATAATAAATAAAACGCTTGTGTTAATCCCAAACAGACGATAAATATCAATATCAGGGTTTCGCAGAGATCCGTTTTGGGGCCGTTTCTGTGGATCATTTTTTACGACGGGTTTCTGTTTTCGAAAATACTGCTTAGTATCCACTTTACAGGGTAACCTGAAGACCTAGCAATGATTGTGATAAGCCAAATGAAATATACCTTGGCAGAGCTTCCAGCATATGAAATCGCAAGGATTACTATATGGATAGAATAAAATGGCCCAATGATATCTCCAAAGAAAACAGGGGTTGCGATACTGTCTGGCATACAGAAGATTATTTGATGGTTGAGATACTGCAAAAAGTATTTGAGTGCGTGACGGCAAAAAAAAAGAAAATGACTGAGCATATAAAGCGTACCACAAATAAGGTGTTGCGCTTTTGAGTCGACTGATGTCATCACACGAAGGGCCGAGTAATGAGAAACGTAGATCTCTGATATATATATATATATATATATATATATATATATATATATATTTCGTTATACCCTTTACTGTCCCTATTCATTCAATTACAAAATTATATCAATTTAGATTGAATTTTAAGTATAACCATACTGTCTGGCGTTTTTGGCAACTGCTATAACTTTAGAAGCCAAAGCGATAATAAACAGCTATAACCATACAATATGTTTTATATAATGACATTTTTTATTGGTTTATGCGAAATAAACCAAGCCACGGTTCAAAAAGATTTTATAAAAATATGTTCATGAGTGTTTTATTTTGGGGTATTAACAACGAGGGAGTTGGCGGTTTGTTTAATTGATTTTTAGAGTTGCGCGTAGTTTTGTGAATGTGTCGTTTATTGGAATTTCCAATGCAAAGCATTTGAACTGAAGAAACAAAAACGACCCATTTAAACTGATTTTATGGGAGGAAGAGTAGATTTCAAGATACAAAGGTATGTGTTTATATATAAAATAACTTCTTAAAATGTTGTGCAATCTACAGCTTCTAACGTAAGCTGTTTTTTAATAAATATAATGACTGTGAACTTTAGTGGCTCTTAGCTGATAATACATACTTGCTCCCTGGATGCTTACCAACTTAACCAACGTAGTTGACTTTTTCTTATTAAAAAGACGGTTTTCTCGAAACTATGTCACAATATTGCTTATTGTTAATATATTTTACAATTCAAGATTATTTTATATTTTATTATTACGTTAAAATGAAGTTGCTCCTAATTTGAAGCGTTTGATCACCGAGTGACGCATTATATCTATGTTCTTAAGTGGGGGCTGGAGGCCTTCCATATCCACAGAACCTTAGGCTGCACTGAAAAAACCCATGCATCGATGCAATCCTCAATAAGGTTGATTTATTTGTTTCTAAGTGTACCTAATTCAAAATAAATTATGAATATGTCTAAGAATCTGAAGATTGTTTTACTTTAATTTGTAATCAATTAATAAAACAATTATGATGATACTTTTGCTCTCTTTCTAAACTAGCATTCACAGGAAGCTGCCCGTATGTAAACACTGTAATTAAACTGCAGTTTTTGCGCTTACGTTTTTTCTATTTATAACTGTTGCACATTTTTCAATAGATTCTCGTTCACAACGCATTCACACTAAACCTCGCCCTATATTCCATTAATACGCTTTTAGCAAGGAAGCTTACTAAAAGCTCGGCTGTCACCGAGTTGAGTGTCCAATAAATCTCTTTGCCAGAAATAAACCACGCGCGCAGGGCTCATAAGATCATTGGTTTCATATCCCATGTTTATTTGCCCTTCTTATTATATAAAACTGTATAAGGATGCTCGAATCTATCTTGATTCCTGGATTTGAATCATTATATAGTATACTTTTTATCAATTTTAAAATTAGCGATGATTCTTCACTGTAGGAAGCTCAGATAAAAACTCATAAATCGCATTGCTCTATGTTTCGGTTTATCTCATAGGAAAGGCAGCATTAGATTTCTGGTCTGGTAGGACATTATTAATTCATACCGAGGTAATTTTTGGAGACAAGGACAATGGTCTTATAATTTCAAAATTCAATTTATTCATGTATTGTACTTTGAAAAAGGCTGCCGAAGCAGCCGAAACGTTAGTAAATAGGTTTCAAACAATCGAATTTAGTGGCGATCAGTAGAAAATATAATGAGCCATATTTCTTATTCCATCAACATCAAGTCATACAATAGGAATATTATCGTATAGGTAGTTCGAATGAAATTGATATGATTGTTTTTCTCTGTATATTTTTTATTTTTAGTGGTACATGGTGTGGCTTGCGATATGAACGAGCATTGTAATAAACGTAGTACATTTGAAACATAGTCACGATGTCCTAAATCCATAGCATAAAGATTGAAATCAATCCGAAAAACGATTTACACATCATGGGCTCTATTTATCAGTACTGACCTAGACTAACAAATTACTGATTTCCCACGCACTCTGTCAAAATTGTTTTAATTCCGGCCCTTTTTATTGATATTGCGATCAAAACAACCCATACATGTGATTGGCAATTTTGAAATTCAGCAATGCTAAAAACTCTCTATCGTACTTCAGAGTTACAATCTAGAACAATTGGGCAGTTCAGTTTTCCACTGCACTGTTACTGTAGTATAGGATGCGAAAAAGGAAATAAAGGCATACCTGTTTATCTATTAAAGATGCAATTTTAACCATTGGTTGCCTGAACAGCTAAAATCAATACCTCTGTAACTTTTTCTACGTTCTCGAAATTAACATTCAGTTTATTTTCGCACAGAATGTCCCGATATAGAACTGAAACGTCAGTGGGGTGAACAATCTAATCTAATTCCGTCCGCAAAAGTCGTGTTGGAGTAACTACGCTAAACTATAATTTCGAGTAACCCAACAGCAGGCATATACAAAAGGTTGCACACTTAACGTTAATGCGAATAACATAAACTTGCATATTATATGATATGGAATTCGCATACCAAATTGAATGAAAGGAAATGTGAAATCTACGTGTTGCATAGGCGTGAAGTTTATTTATAACGTAAAACAGCTGAGCTTCCACGACCTTTCCAATGAAATAAGGCTTACGATGACATTCTTCTGTGGAAATCTATATTTTTGTTTTTGCATCTTGCATACGAACGGGAAATTATTTTGTAATTATTTTTAGTACCTATTTGCGTATTGTGCGACTCAAAAATGTGAATTTTTATGATAAATTGATGTTTCATTTTAATGGCATGATTTAGAAATTGAGCAAAAAAAACTTCAAAAGCTCGTTTCTACGTCAGTTTGGGGTACCTAAGTGTGATCAATAAGTACTATTCTGCTCGTAATGAAATATATTAGGTGAGTATGGGAACAAGGATATAGTTTTTTAAAATCGATCGTTATTGAAGAGTCAGTCATAATAAAAAATTGTTGGGGTTTTGGAAATGTAATAAAGGAAGTGCGAGATAATCGGTTGCGTATGAAATCCCTCAATCTCAGCAAAATAATTGAATATTTTCTTAATGGCAATGTTCATTTAATATACACACATGTGCATAAATAAAAATATACGAATTAACGGAACAGATGCGGTATACAAGTATGAGCATGAGGCTGTGATTATAAATCTGTATAAATCTCTACCGAGTGAACATTTATTCTATGACCTTTTCCGTCTGGAAATGTCCTTAAAATATTGATATGTAATTGCTCGTACTTTTGTTTTCAATTGAAAGAATGGACAGTGAGTTCAGTATTGCTTCCCTTGGAGATGGCAAAAGGATTTTTAAACCATTGAGTTTTGATCTTTGGTCATCACTTTACTCTAGACGCGCGTAACCGTTTCCTTCTTTGGAATTTTCGTTCAAAAATAACATCTTAAATAATCCCTCTGCGTTCCATCTATGAAGCAAAACAGTGAACAATTATTATCAAATAAGTACCTAATCTGATAAACGAACAGTTTTAATCACATATCATCATAATCACATATGGCTCTAATATTATTTGGATTCAGCTCAACGTTTGATTATTTTTTCATCAATTCAATTGCTCATCAATATATAAATTATCAGCTATAAATCAATGAAATATTGCGTTCTTAGGAAAAAGTTTCTTCTCCGAGAAAAAAAAGAAGTAGCTTATATTATGTGCTGGTAATTATGTGAGAATGGTTTATGGTTTATATTGAAATACATCAAGTGTATTGCTATTTATAGGAGATCAAAAAATATATTTTGTGGAATAACCAGTGATATTTTCAAGGCAAAATTCCCGAGAAATTTATATTTCTTAAATATGGCTAGAACGGGGACAACGAAAATATTTTTTCATTGTTCATTTCGCATTGTTATCCGGGTAAGAATTTCAAATTAACCTGGTTCTAAGAAGAATAATGAGTAGCTAGCATACATTCTCAGCCCAGAACGGGAAAAAAATGGTGTTCAACCATGTGCCAGTTAATAACTTAGATGCCTACCTAGCAGACTTTCCAAAAACAACCTTGTATCAGTATCAAACCCAATTGTACTCACCTCCAATGAAGATCGATATTTTTCCTGCAATGCATCATCCAAATGGAGACACCAAAAAAAATCACCACCTCGTCCCGAGTTCACTCGCGATTCACAAGCTGTGCCAAAGTTGTGGTGTGTGTATGTTATTTTTGCTTCTCTGGAGCTCGATGTTTGTATTTATAGCATTATGTTGAATACGCTCTCTCAGCAAAACTTAGACTGAATAATATGTGCGAAAATGTGTTTCAGATGGTTCCAGTGTTCGAGCCTCTCTCACTACAATTTACATTGAGAAATTACTGGTTGGAGGAGTACAAGTAAAAATTTGTCTGATAAAATATTGTTGTTTTACGAGGTTTATGCAGAAACGTTAACTGTTTACAACTGGCGTGGAAAATAGCTGGTGAATTTCGGATTTGTGATTTTGCGTTTTTAAATATCAGGAAAATTCGTCTGAGGGCCGAAGAATCTGAAAGGGGGGGCATTATCGTAGTTTATATGTAAACATTTTTGAAACCTAACTGTCCATACAAGAAAAGGCATTCTTCTTTTGCACTAACTTTTAATTTAATTTTTTTCCTAGATAGCTTTGAGGTATTTCTCCCTTAGTTTTCCGTGAATCCACTTCTGCAAGTCGCTCATTTCCATCGTCAATTACGGTTGGAATCTGCTCTTGATTTGCGATGAACGAGCTTTCGTCCAAGACTTTACGGAATAATATCCATAGAAGCATTAAAGCAACTGAGACGCCGTCGGTCTGTCTATTTGTCAGTGTGTCATTTGATCTATCTGTCTGGCCGATAATTCTCTCTTTTACAACTCGAAAAGTATCCATTTGTAATGAAATTTTAGACCATAGTTACTATGCAAATCAATTTAGTGGCAGCGTTGTCAAAAACTGGGCAAAATTTCCTTGAAAATATATTCGAAGGAATGGTCGGGAAGGAGAGGGTTAAAACCATCATTTAAATTTTACTTTGCACACAAGAAGTACTGTGATTGAAGATTTGGAAAATATTTCCTAATTACACATACCTTTTTGCGACGTTGAACAATGTACACACGAAAATCCAGGTCATTCCCTACACTCGATGGAACTGTCATTTCGAAGATTAGTACGAATTCATAAAATATGGGTGCGTGGAAAGTAATGGGTACTTCATTGTACTTTCCCTTATATACAATGTCTTCTTAAAAATAATTGTAGAAACGATCCTTGAGGCTACTGGACCGATTTTTAACCAATTATAATCATAGTGATTTATTTTTGGATAGCTTCACCATATGCGACAACTGTTGGTGTTTTGATTCAACTAGCAGAGATTACAGAGGTATCGTAAGGAACGGCAATAGATATGAAACGTTAAATCTGGAAAAGCTGTCGGTATGGGTGCGGCGATTGCTCATTTTGAAGAACAAGCTGACAAGACTGTCACTTTGCATTGTTTGGAATTATTTATGCGAAATTTGCCAGAGTTTTGCATTGAGTTACCACTGTTGAATCCTAAATATTGGTGAATCTGGTCAGATTTCATCTGCCGGAAAGGTCAAGGGCACGATTTTTTTTGGATTCGACAGGAATAATCCTCATCGACTTTTTGCAGAAAGGATGAAAAATCACGGCACTGCATTAGACTGAACTCTTAGATCAATTCATTCATAAGATATTAAAGGAGGAACGGCACCATTTGGCTAAGAAAAAAGTGCTGTTTTACCATGACAATGGTTGTCATGGCCAAATTGCGTGACCTGCGCTGTCGCACCCAGTGTACCCGCCCGACCTGGCTCTCTGCGACATTTTTCCTAACATTAAGACAAATTGTCTTTATTTTACCTGGCGGGTAAATCAGCCGAAACCTGCTCTAAATACTAACCAGGGTGGAAGACAATAATTAACTCAAACGAAGAGGTTACTGCCGATACAACAGCTAATTCTGTAGAGGCTTAGAAACATTTCAAAAACGTTGGGAAAAGTTTATCGAACTGAAAGGTGATCATGCTGAATAACTAAAAATATTAATTCTAAAAACTTTTGTTTTCATCCCTTCACGAATAATTATTGATCAGCACCCGTATACATGTATTTTGGAAATATGTAACTTTATGAATTAATAAGCCACTGTTAAATGCAGATTTGAGTTTGAACGCACCCCGTATAACTACCACTTTTTGTACTGGTAATAATGTGTTAATCATAGTATTCATAATAAGTTACGGTTAAGTAGATTCAAACCTTTTTCAGCAGTGAAGGTTATAAAGTATTTCGCTGAAGCCACTATCTGGATCAGACTGGTTTATCTATCATTCGCGGGCACACAGCTTACGATACGATTCTCGTAGGCTGAAATGTTTGTTTATCTTTCGCTATTTTGCAGCTGTCTGTTCAATGCGAAAAGAGGGGATTATCTCTTTGATCAATTGCAGTAATGTAGCTCAAGAGACAATGTGTCTGTTGTTCACATAATTACTTCGAGTCTTCGTAGATAATTCTGGTAGAAACGGAAGAAAGAAATTACATCTGTAAAAAATAATAATGAACGTTTTTCACTTTATGCCCTAAAGATAAATGCATAGTGATTTCAAATACGTATTAAATTTTTAATAACATAAAACTTTACAAAAAGCGGGCGTGATGTCGTAGCAAAGAGGCGCAAAAACATTGATCAACATTTTACCTTGTTAATCAATGGTAAAATTACAAAAAAAAAACAGTGAAATAAAACGTGTTGAATATAACAAATTGTATAAAATAAATAAAAACCTTCGAACACAATTTTTAAAGTGTCACACTAAAAAATATAGTTATCGAACCTACAATCCCTATTTCGTGTAAGGGTGCTAGTGTAGGTCATGTTTGTAGTTATAATATTTAAGTGTTTGAGGCTTTCGCTTGAAATCTATCTTAGGCATTTACATTCACGTAGCTTTAGTTTGGGAAGTAAAATCGCTTATTGTTGAGACAGTTTCCTCCCGCTTACACTTGGGGTCTCACAGCTTGGATGCGGACAATAATTATATTTTGAATTTTGGTTCAAGATTGCAGCTGTATTTAGCACTTGGCTAGTAATATTTCTATTTTAGATTAATGAAAAATAGTGTGAGAGCATTTTATAATAAATGATACATGCTTATATTTTCAGTCATAATGTAACAGTCTGCTTAATATAGTCAGTACAAGCTTTTTTAAACCTTGAAAGATTATCGCAGTTTTTAATGGAATTAGGCAATTAATTGTATTGCTTTAATCCCATGTACATAAAGTTGTTCAGACTATAACTAGTCCTTACTCTGGTTAAATAAACGGTATTTCTTGACCTTGTGTAGTATTGGTGTATGTCTTCCAACAAACAGGCAATTATTTATAATGTGTTGAGGAACTAGTTGATTAATAATTTTGTATGTAAATAACATGGTGTTGAAGGTCACTATTTGCTTTACACTTAACAGATTTGTGAGTTTTAGCATTTCAGTTCTTCTAGTGTACCTGTTGCAACCCAATATTATTCGTAATGCTTTATTTTGTATATTTTTTAGAGTATCATCTTCAGCATTATTCATTAGGAACAACAAAGTAGAACAAAAGTAGAGATGCGGTGCGACGATTGTTTTATATATAGTTAGTTTGGCCAATGAACTGAGGTCTTTTACAAGTACTGAACGGATATTTTTTTGCCATTCTTTGTAATAGGTTTAAAATGTTCAGGTAATTTGAATGTTCATCTATCATGCTATAAATTTTCAATATTTCGATTTTTTTGCGATCTGTTAAGCAAGGTCTGATTTAAGTTGTCAACAAATGTCAACATTGTAATAACAATTAACTCTCTATGGAAAAGGGTTGCAAAATAAAACACGGCTTTGAATTCGAATCAACTATTAATTTACTTATATATAAAAAATTAACAAATATACAATATCACCAGGTTAGTATATATAAACGATACATCCGATCAATGGAGAACATCACTATGCCTTGAAGTTATCCTTTTCCCTTCGTATTGACTGCATTGTAGCAATAGGATCACTGCAACTCGCATGACTTTGCACTTCACCCATCATCACGCGCATGAATGGATTGTATTTCTTCTCTTCTCCTATTGTTGATGGTACCTGAAATCAGTAAATACATGAAAGTAATATATATAGTCATTTATTCAAGTATCCTTGCTTGGCTGAAGGGTACTTGGAAGTTGTTCTATGAAATATATTGTAGGGTACTCAAGCAACTGTGAATTTGAAAAGCCTCTGAAATCTCAAAAAGTCATTTTTTACCCTTTCATCATGTTTTTAGTAGAACCGATTTCAAAATGATGAAATATGACATTGAAACAATCATAACAAAGAACTACAATACATTGGATTAATAATAATAATAAATACAAACAATATTTTGAGTAATGATTCTGGATAAATACTGTAAGTACCGAATAAATTCTTTTTGCATTTAGAAAGGATCTTTTATATAATATTTGCTTACTGTAGGTAGGTTTTTCCGTCGCAAGTCATTCGCCTGCTCAATTTTCTTCAAAATCTCCTGGTTGTCCTTTTCAACGTGCCTCGCGAATTTCAGGTTCTGCAGTGTATATTCATGTCCACAGAAGACTCTAGTGTTGTCAGGTAATCCACCCAGCTTCTCTACCAGCGCCGAATACATTTGCTCGGCAGTACCTTCGAAAAACCTTCCACAGCCTGCTATGAAAAGTGTATCTCCTGTAACAAAATGCATTTGCTATGCAATCAACTACCTAGGTTCCTGGAAAAATAATCACTATCATTGGTACAGATTTATACAATGTTATTCCACAACATGAAACAAATATCTTTTTATATCTGTTCAGCCATGAATACAATTTGAAAGACGTGCTATACAGCAGTTCAAGAAAGTTATTTAATATGAGAGAAAGTATAATGCTGGATTGTTTACTGGTCACCCTATACATGGCGTTTGGTGGTTTTAGTACTGATCTATACAAGAATGGTAATTGGCAATTTATATATGACATATAGTCATTATTGTATATTTAGTACATAGATAAAATTTTAGTATAACAAATATAAATTACATTAAGAGTATATAAAAAGCATTTTAAGCATGATACATTTTGCCTTCATAGAATCTCTCTTAAGAAATATCCTCCAGTCCAGAGTAGTAGCTAATTTAGGGTTGAACATATTTATCTAGTATGCAACATAAGACTACAATGTCTCACAGCTTCAAATAATGAATATAGCCATATACTGATCATACATTGTCTAGTGATTTATGATTTACTCCAACAACTTCAAAAAAGGAGCCTAGATTGTATATAATTTTATAGAGATTGCAAAATATTAATATATATTTGCCTATTAGGGCATCCAAATGAATGTACCTAATTCCATAAGGGTTTGTTATATTTCTGTTCAAACATTTTCCAGAAATGATTGATTTGCAACAAATTGGTTTTTATTAATTACAAGTATCTGACTACCAGCTCAAATCTACATCTTAATGCTGACTTTTCGTAAATTACTTTTTCATAGATTGAAGACTGCACGTATTTTGTTACCTGTGAATACAGCTGGCGTCTGTCCAGGTGCGGTTAGATAGTAACAGACATGGCCTGATGTGTGACATGGGGTATACAAGCATTCTACGTTAATCTCGCCAATGGAAAACTTGTCTCCATGTTTCACTTCATTGGTCAGGGCGCCAATGCGCTTGTCGCCACCAAACACTTGCAGGGCAGTTGGAGATTTCTTCACCAACTCTTCATTTCCTCCAGCATGGTCCCTAATTTGGATTGCCATTGATTGATTGCCTTTTCTCACATGTGTAGTTTTTGTACTTACCAGTGGTGATGTGTAGTCAAAACTTTAGTAAGGTTCACACCTTCTTCTTTCACAGCATTCAATACTGTATCTGGTTCAACAGGATCTACAATGGCTGCCTGCTTTGTATGTTCATCAGTAATCTGGCCATAATTGAAGAGAATATAAATGGAGTGGAAGTATTAAATACCTAATTATATTAATTTTCAAGTTGTAATACTGAATATCAGAACAAGGAAATTACCAGACTAGTTGACTAACGCTTCACATATGTTTTGAAATTAGAGTACTGTTTGTAACTGTAGAAAATATAATCATCCTGGGATCAATACACTATACTATGATTAAAACGGAACCAGATCTATTGTAAAAAATGTATATTAAATATTTTGATTTCAAACGACAGTGAAAAATCTCAATTTATCATGACTTTCAATTCTGAGATTAATTCCTTATAATTATCTAGGAAAAAAAATTATATAAACATGTCTGAACTTGAATCGTTTTTTGAAAAGCAGTAGCTGCGAAATATTGCTATGCTTAAGTTTAAGATTTTATAATTACTTTAATTTTGTATCATTCACAAAGTATGGGAGTTTGAACAATACTGGTATCAGTTGGTATGGCCAAAAGAGTAAGCAGTCACATCTTAAGAAAATATGATGATCATGTGCTGCACATTACTTTAAAATAACAAATAATTAAATACTAAATAATAATGGAAAAAACCATAATTGAGATAAATAATGTTTACTCTATTATATAATTACGGAGATTCTCAAAGAGTCAATTCCTCAGATGTCAATGCCTTTTGTTATCAACCAACAATAACATGCCAGTAGCCATAGCCAACCTATACAATTAAATTCTGAGTATACCATATCTAAAGCTATGTTCTACAAAACAAACATGCTTAAGAAATTTTTTCAAATACTTGATTGAAATGAATCACAATATGGGAAAAACATTTTGAATTGTTGGTGCTGTTAAGCAAGAGAGAGCTTTTTCACATAAGTTTAATATACATTTAAACCAATAATTGCACAGCAATGCAAGTTGCATTCTACATACCAGGTCCTACATTGTGTAGGGTATCCATATATAATGATGAACTGGTCTAGTTTTTGTATAAGGGGAATTTGAGTTCTAAGCAAAATATAATGGTCACAAATACAATATTCAGTAAACTTACACAATCAAGGACTCTTCAAAACCTACAAACCTAGTGCAATAACCTAAAAACTTTGTTAAGCTTATCTTAAGCTCATTAATCTGGCTATTTATATTTCTATTTTTTTAGCAAATGACAAGAAAGAATAACCTCTACTGATAATAATATTTTACTTACATTCTGAACTATTTGTTAATTTTTTTATGATATCAAATTTACTATGTTTGACTGTAAAATTCCTTTGAAAAAATTGTTCTCTACAAGGGTTTTGAGAGTTGTTAAGGTGAAAACCCTCCAGTTGCCAGTAGGTATATTATTTAATGTATTGTCTTTAATTCAATGCTCTTCCTATTCATGGCAATGAGGCAAATTTTAGCCATAGGTTGCTCTAAAATCTCTTTTTATTTTTTGAATGCAAGTTTGATAGCACACAATTTTGAGTTATAATCAATAATAATAATCTTTAACTCAACCAAGCATGAAGATGTTGCTTTGCACGAGAGTAACACTGAGGCATTTAAGTAGCAATTGATTCAAGACATTTTCATACTTACAAGGTACATGTAATTGTCTGAAAGGGCTGGTAGGATGGTGATCTTCATCTTATCCAATGTGACACTAAACTGATCGCTGTGTGTGCCTCGGAGACCGTTGTTTTTTAATGCAGACACTATAAGACAATATTGTTTGTTTACAGTTATTCTGATATCTTTTTCATTGATTAAGGCAGTGTAATAAAACCATTACCTCGAAAAAACGCTGCAGTTAAGCCCTGTACGATTGTATTTGGTAATCGTGCGTTAATAAAGCTCAACATGATAAATTTCATTTGACAAAAAAGTAACATCTCCTGTCATGTCGCAATTGAAACTGGTATATCAAAACCGTACACTGGTCACCTTGATATGATTGAACAACTTGAGATTATAATATAAATAAAATTTATTGATACAAACCCAGCTCAATATTTGCTTTTTGATGATTAGTAGATTGGTAGATTATAAAATTCTTGATTAGAGACTGGAGTCCAGTTGAACTAATGGCTTACCGACGTTGCCATATTTACCACGATCCAAGTAAGGTCCACATATAGCCGCTACACACGTTAGGGTATAACTGAAGGGTATATTATGCACTATGGAAATTCAAACACAAACGGATGAGGGTGAAGGAGAAAGTGGCCACGAAAAAAATGACAATTCAACACAGAAAACAAACAAAAATACATGTTACAGACGAAGAACCAGAACTAAAGCAAAAAATAAATTGGTCAAAGAAACGATGCCAGATAAGCAGCCAGCAAATGGTGACTTACTGGACTCATCTGACGTTGGAAGACGAAGTGTTCCAGAACAGACTAGTGAAGTCGCGGAATTAGAAGTAAAGTCGAGAACTCAGAACAAGAAAAAAGTTTTGGTGGTAGGGGATGAAGGGGCACGAAATTATTCTATAGAGTTAAGGAGTATGCTATCATTACACGCATTTAAAGTAGAAGGTATGGTACTTCCAAACATAGACTTTGTTGAACTGTGCAAGATTGTAAATTCCAAATCCTTATCTTACACCGAAAATGACTTTATCCTCATCATCTTCAACACCAGAAACATACAAAACTCTTATAGCTTGAAAAGGGGCTTGAACAGTCTTTTTTCTATTCCAAAGACAACTAATTTACAAATTTTACCATTGTACTATAAGTCAGAAGACAAAGCAATATCATATCAAATAAATACCAGTTTGAAGAGATATTCGCTCCAGAATATAAACAACTCCATCAGTATTCTAAAAGCCATAAATAATATTAGATCCTTTTGCCATTTTTTTAGTTCTAAATTTATACCAAAGTTATTAAGTAACGTTAGGAATATTGTAATAAAGACGATCGCTCCTGTAATTTCCTGTAAGGACAGATCTTCAGAAATAGCTAAACCTGTCTCCGAGAACGACGATCCAATTTTTTCAGAAACAGTCAGCCTCCTGACCACGTCAACATAAACAACCAAACAACATCTCCGCGGTGTAGGAACGGAATTGTTGAGAACGACTCCCTCACTTTAGTGAATCGTTATTTTAAGTTATTACATTTAAACATTCAAGGTATTCGCAGTAAATGTAACTTTCTAGAATTTCTCTGTCAAGAGCGCGAATACTCCTCCTTATGCTTTAATGAACACTGGTTGACCATAGAAGAATTGGAATGTCTCCATATTAGTGGCTATAATCTTGTATCTCAGTTTTGTAGAAAAGCAAAATGCAGGGGAGGTGTAGCAGTATATGTGAAACACAATATAAAGACCAGCCCATTATGTGAAAACATCTTGAATTTATCCGAAGAATGTATTTTTGAAATTGCTGGTACCAAGATTTATGCCCTACAGCTAGTCACAGTGTATCGATCTCCAGATGCTGTTTTCGACAGATTTATGGTGAAAGTGTCAGAGTTACTTGATAAGCTGTGTCAAGCTCATGTAAGAACGATTATTACTGGCGACTTCAACGTCAAATTTAACACAAGTCAGTTTCAAGCTCAGCAAATTGTCAACTTGTTTAGTTGCTATGGCCTTCAGCCAATAGTAGCAAGCAAAACCAGAGGGAATAACTGCCTAGATAATATATTCACAAATTATCCACACCTTTGTCACAATATTGAGGTTTTGGATACAAATTTCTCCGATCATCTAGCTGTTAATTGTTGTCTGGATAAAATCAATACTCAGATGAAATCAAGGAGGGTTAACTACAGACCTGTTACTCAGGAGGGTCTCTTTAATATATACAATTCAATCGAATCAACCACTTGGGACTTCATCAGCGATAACAACATAGAGTTAGAATCTAAATTCATGTATTTTATTGATATTATTAGCGCCGCTGTTGACGAAAATTTGCCTATGAAATCACGCATCTTTCGTGGCGATAAAACCTTTAAATCACAATGGTTCAACGAAAGTCTTAAACATATGAGAGCAACTCTTAATTTCTTAACCGAACTACATAGGATTGATGAAAGTAATGTCAGTAAACAATATCTCAATATGTATAAGAGCAATTACAGGCGCGAATTAACTAAAGCTAAGCAACAGGCCAACGACAGATACATAGCTGAGGTAAGCAATAAGCAACAAGCGATTTGGAATATAATAAGAAGCTCAAATCCTCAATCTACCAGAGATATCGACACTACTTTAAATGCAGCAGACTTTAATCATTATTTTACAAATATCGCTCAAAATTTAGTGAGCAAAATAGTCTCAAATGTTCGCCATACTAGTTACTTGGTAAACATAGGAGATAGTTTAGAATTCAGGTTTAGGGAAATAACATATAATCAAGTCAGAGAAGCCATTAATAAGCTTAAAAATTCTAGAAGCCCTGATGTTTATGGGTTCAACGCGAAAATAATAAAAACTTTATCTAATTTAATCATAATTCCTCCAACCAAGCTGTTCAACATCTGCATTAAGAACAATATATTTCCTGACGTATTAAAAATTGCAAAAGTCATTCCTATTTTTAAACACGGAGATCTCAATGATACAGCTAATTACAGACCTATATCGCTAGTTCCAATTTTTGCAAAAATCTTTGAAATATTACTCAAAGATCAAATAAGTACATATTTCGAGCTCTACTTCACAAGCTATCAATAAGTTTATTGAGTTCGTGAACGAAGCCTTAGAAAAAAAAACAAATTAGCATAGCAAATGTCATCGACCTCACGAAAGCTTTTGACTGCGTTCAATTTGACATTCTGTTTGCTAAACTATCACACTATCGTTTCCACAACTCAAGTTTAGAACTTATTAAATCCTATCTCAATAACAGAAAACAATTAGTATCGTTTAAACACGAAAAATCCCCTACCAAAGCCATAACAAGTGGTGGTCCCGCAGGAATCAGTTCTGGACCATTGTTATTTTTAATATATGTTAACGATCTCCCAAACAGTAACCACATTAATAACTTAATTTTGTTTGCTGATGATACTACAATGATAAATAGTCACTGTTCAATGAGTTTATTATCAGAGGAAAACGCAACATATAAAGTAAACTTGGTAAATTGGTTTGCTGCAAACAAATTGTCACTGAACGAGTCTAAGTCACAGACAATAGTCATCAGCTTGCGTAAGCGCTACATTGGTACATTGCAAACGGTCAAGTTCTTAGGCGTCTATATCGATAACCAAATGACTTGGGAGACTCATGTAGAATATCTTATGAAAACTCTTTCAAGAAGCATCTATGTAATCCGCAACTTAAAAAATAATGTATCGGACAGTATTCTTCTCACAAGCTATTACTCATACTTACATAGCAAGATGACCTATGCACTTATCAACTGGGGACATTCTACTCATATGACAAGAGTCTTTGGCATACAAAAAAGATGCATCAGGTACATGAACGGCTTAAAGTACACCGATTCATGTAAGTCAATCTTCATAACAAAAAGAATAATAACATTACCTAGCCACTACATTTTGCTTTGCTTAGTTCATGTAAAAAGTAACTTAGATAAGTATAATACTCATAGTGCCTTTCACCAATATAACACCCGCAGCATGAATAACCTAGTACTGTCTCAAAACCGTCTCCAGAAAACAAGTTTTGGTCCTAATTATTATGGCATTAGATTCTTTAATTCTCTCCCTTATTTTTTAAGAAATCTAGATGATAAAACATTTAAAATTAAAATGAAAACCTATCTCATAGAGAAATGCTTCTACAGTTTTGACGAGTTTACAAATAACGATTTTTCAGATCTAACACCGTAATCTATCGCTGTCTTACTGCCTCAACTCACCTGTATTTTTTGTCTGTGATATCTATCTGTCATTTAGCTTACATGTTCATTGTACACTATGTTATATTTTAATTATGAACTGTTAGTTCTATTTTTTTTCTTCTGACGTGTGCAAATAATATGTTGTATTTGGCACCAATAAATTATTATTATTATTATTATTATTATTATTATTATTATTATTATTATTATTATTATTATTATTATTATTATTATTATTATCATTATCATTATCATTATCATTATCATTATCATTATCATTATCATTATCATTATCATTATCATTATCATTATCATTATCATTATCATTATCATTATCATTATCATTATCATTATCATTATCATTATCATTATCATTATCATTATCATTATCATTATCATTATCATTATTATTATTATTATTATTATTATTATTATTATTATTATTATTATTATTATTATTATTATTATTATTATACCTGCACAGTTAAATTGTGCAGGTAAAACTGAGCGTGTATATGACAAAAATGTGCAGTTTTTCATACCTGTGCAGGTTACCTGAATTCATGGACACCTTTATTAATTTAGTTCAGGGGTGTAGCGAGGGAAGAATCGGTAGCTTGTCATCACAAAAATTTCCATCATTTAAAATTTTGGAATATTGAAAATGAGGCTTATGTATACCCTGGAGAACAGATTATGACGTTAAAATCAGAGATGTTTGACTGCATCTTATACACATGAAGCGTATAAATGCAAAAGCAGACATTTCACATTTAAAAAATATCAATTATACATTATATCGATTCCACATTCCGCAAAGCGTTCCGGGAATACCTAGATAGCCTGATCCGTTACATGCGTAAAAAGTTTTTTTTAAGGCGTTATACACAGGTGAAATTTAGTTTTAGATGCAAAAGTAAACATTTGTGTGTACCCGTTCTGGGCCCACAGCCTTTGGGTCTGCTCGATGGTTTAGTTCGGCTAAGTGTGTGGTGTCGGGAAACGACCACACACCACAGTTTTGCGGCATTTTTGATCGAACAGACTTGTTCCGAACAAAACCGTCGAGCAAAACCATTGTTGTGTGGGCCCTCTTAGCTACGCGACACCATGCCGTGGGGTTTGCGTCGTGTTATGCATTCATACCACGATACACATACACCGGTATGCCCATGCTCATCCAACACTGTTGGTCTCTTTTCGCGTGACGTCATCGAGGATAAAATCACAAGCGACCAATAAAATTATGTATGCCTCCGTCGCCGAATTGCGCCGATTGGCACTTGACTGCCTGGACGATTTACATCACAGACTACTTCTCTCGTTCCTCATTCATAATTCGTTCTGGTCGCATGTGGATAATCTGTGATGGAAGGCCTCAAGACAAACTCAAGCCCGCTACCGGAGGAATAAATTATTTTATTGGTTGTTTGTGATTTTACCGCCTAAGACGTAATGCGGAACTGGACCGACAGCTTCAGATGCGCATGGGCATACAGGTGTATGTGTATCGAGTTCTCAATTTTACCCTGTTTACCTGCAGGTTGTCTTCTTGAGATTGTCATAGTAGTCCCGTTCACTTCCTTTGGGCGTTACGTGTAGTCTGCTGTGCCTCCACTTCGCTGGGGCTTTTACCTGAACTCCACATTGAGTTGTTCCCAGATCCCACTGAAGGTTAACGACTTTTGAGTACATCCGCACTACTTTCCTTCCAATAGGTGCAACTATTCGATTTGTACATATTCCCGTTTCGAAGGTCACTTGGATTATCCGGCCCTACTTCCCAACCCATAGCAGGGAACGACTAAACATCATCTGAAAATAGCAGATTTTATCAATAATTTATAATCCGATCTGCATTAAGAGTCTTGTGATCAATATCGGAAACTTGATTTATTTTACAAATTTTATTTTGGAGTACTGCCTTTGAAGTTCTGACTATATTATTATCAATCAGGCAACAGTGCAGCTTTGACGTATGATTATTGACTAGCGACATTTGACACCTTTGACTTTGTTTTGTCAATATTATCTTGTCATTGTCATTGTCACTAGTGTCACTACAGATGATGCTTACCGCTCTCCGCTTGGACGAAGTCCTGAAGTTCATAGGTGAAGTCGTTTGTTATCGTGGTTGTCTTTAATGCTTTAAATATTCTGATTTCCTCTGAATTTATATAACTTCATCTTTTAAATCTCATGAGATTTTTTTTTGTTTGTGCTACGACGTTCTAACAGTGAGTTTCATGTAATGATATAGTGATTAGTGGAAGTATTTGATACAATTTCGTCTAACATAAAATGGCTGTATTAGCAGCAGCCCAGCTCCTTGATGAGCTGATGGGCAGGAATCGAAACGTGGCTCCCAACGAAAAAGTCAGGGAACTTAATTGGGAAGATCCAGAGGTAAAACATCCACAGGTCAACCTATCCCTTCTGTTGTCTAACCACAACTAAAATGAACTTTAGTAATACAGGTGTTTTTACTTAAAATTTGGTTATCATCATACTTTTTATTACTTTTCACGATGATTTAGAGCCTCACTCTAAAGTCTGTAAAGATCTACTTACTCCTTACTAGTAGCTTGCTAGGGTAACTCCTGTAACTTGCTTGCATTTCCTCCCAGTACCCACTGGAGTGTGGGAGTGTGTACACTATTTTGTTTCCAAATTACTTCTAACAAACATCTGATGTTACATTTGTAGACATTTTTATATTTTTACTTTTTGTTTTAGTTTATGCCACATTGCCCTTGAAATGTTTGACACATTTGCCAGTATTTGCTCAACACATACAAGTTCTTAAGTACTATTTTAATTCACTTTGACCATAGGGTAGAATCAATTAATTTATATTAATGTGGGAAAGGGGGGGGGTGAGAGCAATCAAGATTATATAACTGTAGGCTATGCCTAGGAGGCATGGATATAGGCAAAAATATCTTTAGTGCTAAACATTTCTATCCCACCAAAACTCAGGCTAACTATTGTGCTCATTAGATGTTGCATTGACAAGCTTAGATTAAGGTTTCTTGTATACACAGCTATTTAAAGATATTGTAGAAAATAATCATTTTGTAGGGTTCCTCAACATTTTTTGTGGAAATTAGCCCTTATCAATGTGTAGTGCCAAAAGATCTTTTCTGTTTTGGAACATTAAAAAAATTACCATGTGAATTTTCCTTAAAACAGTTACAACTTTTGAATGAGGTTTGTTTCAGGTATTGTAAGCTTGACAAAACTCATTTGTTAAAAATAGAATAGATTTTGTGTGTTTTGTAGTGATGAATCATATCTTCTAGACACTCAATTAATGTTTATAAAATTTATTGTTGTTATGCCCATATGAATGAAAGAAAATGAAATCCACATTTTGAAAATGTAGGCTAAAGCTATAAACTTTATCAATCATTATAAGATATGTGAGAGTATTTAGTCATGATAATTGAAGCATAATTCAGAAATCCAATGTTTAAAGATGAACTTTAACAAAACTCATCTGAGTGGTCAGAAGCTATTATAAGTTCATACTGAGCTGTACTTCACTAAATACTTATTGGCATTATTGTACAAGTCATTGTACATTGTAATCTTTGAATACCAAATTTGTCTTTTAAGTTATAAATTATTATTTTACGATATCGTCACATAATGGGTTGAAGAGCATTTTCATTCAATGAATGTTGTTTTGTAGTACTGTAAATACTTCCTGGTTAAATTCTGCCCTCATGACTTATTTGTGAATACCAGAGCAGATTTGGGTCATTGTACCAAAGTCCATGATGAAGAGGTCAGGAAGCTTTTTCTCAATACCAAGCCTTCACACCATAGAAAACTACAATACCAAGAGGACTTTCTTCGTTTCTGCATATCTATGATGAATGATGTTGAGAGAAAAATCGTGAAAGGTTTGTGGAATTATATGGTACTAATTTTTTCACTTTTTCTTAGGATGGATAGAACAGTTAGATGTTGTGTATTTTTACAGCTAGTTGGTGAAATTTGATAGATATTTATGCATAAAATGATATTAATTACAAATTAATATAATCATATTATATATATATATATATATATATATAATTTTTATTACTTATATACATTTAATATTCCATGTTTTAAAAGGTATAGACATTTTCTTATAGATATAGATAATCTATCATAAAGGCAGAGGGTTTAGAATCAATGTGGGAAGATAAATGGGATATAAACTTGTGGGCTGCTCATACCACACTGCTGGGGCTCTCGAAAGGAATGGCTTTTAAAAGAGACCTCTCTATAAGTGTTGGAAATTGGATCTGAGAGATGAGCCCATAGGGCTTGGGCTTTTATAGTGTTCATTGTACAGATGGCTCTTAGTATTATTATCTGAGTCAGCATGATTGAATATCCACTGTGATAAAAACAATCAATCAGGGATAGATCTGCAACAATTCTCCAATGTTTCAGTTTAAGAAAGCCTCTTGTTATATCAGGCACATCCACTAGGTTCACTATTTTTTTCTAGATTAATTCCAGAAGTTCCGGGAGTGCTTTGGAGTGCAATCCTACAAAGGTGAACAGTATTTAATGATGGTTTGGTCTGAGGCTAGTAGAGTAGTAGTAGTAGTAGTAGTAGCTGTTGTGGTTGAAACAATTTTTTGCAGTGGATGAAAACAACCTTCTGGGATGCTGACCCAACAAGGCTGCTAACATGGTAGTGTTGGGACATGATATTGCTAATGTTAACCCACATGAGCATAATGGAAGATGACTTTAGTATTTGGCCTCGCTCATATTATACATATGTTTTTCAATATTCAATGTATTTCTATAAGAAATTATGTGGATAAGCGCAACTGTAACAATATTAGTGCATTTTTTTTTAATAAGGCAATTTATTATTTTAATTTGTTGTAAAATTTCATTAGTCTATCAACAGTCTACCCATTCATCTAAATACATATACTTTGCCCCTTAAAATATTTGGAGTAATTACATTACAACTTTGCTAACTTTTAGGTAAGCAGCGTCTTGCATTGAGTGGCAAGGCTGCCGAAACCCCTGCAACAACACCTGCTCAAACACAGAAAAATGAAGAGCAAATTAATCTCTTGAATGAGAGGATAAATGGGCTAGAGGCTGAAGCTGAGCAAGCAGGAACAGAGGGCAATGTTGAGCAAGCCCAAGGTCTCATGAAACTCTGTGATCAACTTAAAGAAGAGCGAGAGAATCTAAAGAAGCAGGTTGAAAATGGGTAATGATAGCATATATTTGTCATATTTTTTACTCTGGACAAAGATATTGTTACTATCAAATGGACAATTTCTACTGTACATGTAGACTGCTAATGACCTATGTTTGGACCTACACTTGTTGGTGCAACAAGGCAGTGGACAAAAATCACAGTGAAGAGCCAGTAGTTTACCTATCACCGGGAGGCTCTGATAGCTTATTGTGTGTAGGATTACAATTAATAGCTCCATACTTTTCTCTAAAATATAATTTTTTTCATATAATATATCTAACACTATACAGTATTATTTATATTGTACCTCGCCATTGTTCTAGCCATTGGAATGCTACTGCAGAGATGGCAGCAGCTCAAGAGAAACAGATGGAGGTCTGTCAAGTTTGTGGTGCATTTTTGATTGTTGGTGATGCTCAGCAACGAATAGAAGATCACCTAATGGGTAAACAACACATGGGGTTTGCTAGGTTGAAGGCTTCCATAGATGAGGTAATTATTGGTTGTGGAAATATGAGCAATTTAATTTTTAGTTGTTTAATTTTAATATTATCTTTGTTTTTAGGTGTCGGCTTTGGTAAAGGCTGCTAAAAAAGAGAGAGATTTGATAAGGGGAGGCTTAGGATCGAATTTTGATAGAGATCGTGAGCGTGAGAGAGATAGAGAAAAGCGAAGAGAAAGAGAAAAGGAGCGTGAAAAAGAAAAAGAACGAGAAAAGGAAAAGGATAAGGAAAAAAGGGACAAGGACAAAGATAGGGATGGAGAGAAAACTAAAGACAGGTATATTTGGTCTGCTTTGAATGGTGTATTATCCAAGTAAAATGTTCATGATGCCTTTTATTTTGTTTGGTAATGATATGTATTTATTACTTTTCACAATTATTATCACATATATACATATATATATATATATATAGGTGTTTTCATATTTTTATTTGGAAAACTAAGGGAGTAGTCAAAATACTTCAGTTTGATTAATTTCTGCTACCTCAAAAATTGACCAAAATGAGCAGGTTGGACAATGTACAGGATCATGGGATAAAGTTTATTGGTTACTGCTGATAATTGAGGCTCCGAAAGATTTCCACTGCTACCATTAATTTATGTTATTAAAAAGGTCCAAATTTGAATGATGAAATATTAAATCTGTGCTTAGTGTGAGGTTAAATATTTATATTGTGTTGTAGAGATAAAGAAAAAGAGCGAGAAAGAGATAGAGAAAAAAGAGACAAAGAGAAGGATCGGAGGTCCAAGACAGTGGATAGGGGCGATAGGAAAGACAAGGATATAGAGAGAGATAGAGAATCCCGTAAGGATAGAGATAAAGGACGTGATCGAGACAAGGAAAAAAATAGGGAGAGAGATAGGAGTGGAGACAGGGATAAGGAAAAAAGGCGACGTTCTGTTGAAAGATCTCGAAATTCTGGTGAGGAAATACTATTTTTTCCAGATTCATACTAATAGGCAAACAAATTCAGATATATATTTTGAAATATTACATCATTGATCAACATTATTTTATACAGCATATTTCGCAAAACAAAGGAAGTCATTTAAAAAATGGTAGCTTCAATTTGCATGTAAATATCAACTATGAAGGCATTGAATTAGTAGATTACTTTAAATATCCCAATATTAGTATTATTCCTAACATTTCATAATGTCAACTGATTCAATGTTTGGCTCAAAATCAGGTTTTGTCAGATTGCAAATTTTAAGAAAATAAAGGTATGGAAGAATCCTCCGGAATTACAATAAACATATACTTGTATTAAAAATATGTTGAGTAAAATTTCTGAATATATTTCTCAAATACCTAATAAGATATTTATTCACGAAATGAAGGGTAATATGGTGTCACCATGTTCATCATCATCACCATCATTAAAATCTGTAAATGCAGATATTAACATGTTCATAACAATCGATGAAAGCACAATTTCATGTAATTTACAAAATATGAAATTGAATTCAATAATCTGAACACAGGCACAATGAGCTCAAACTAAATTTAAATAAGAATTTAGAAATTGTTTGAGTTTTTCGGTATAAATATGGTTTTTTGTTCAATTAAATTTTCGGACTTGCGGTTTTGCGTTTTAAGATGAAAAATGTAATCTGATGAAGCACACTAGATTACTACAAGATAGATAATCACATACCTTTTTCATTTTTCATAGGTCGCCATCACCATCGCCATCATCATCGCCGTTAAAATGACCAGTAAGATCAACCAAGACAGGTAGGTGTCTTTCTGCATAGCATAATTCAAATCATCTTTTCTTTCAGCGTATCAGGTTAGTAAATTATCTAAACGTAAATGTGGGATTTTTTGTTTCATATACATTGAGAAGTTAGAAAAAATCAAATGTTTTTGTTGCTTCATTTTTATAAAGTTCAGTTCATTGTTGTTATATGAGCTATAATCACTTATTGCGCTGGTCACGTTCATTTATTGATTTTTTCTAACTCCAGAATGGATGAATATTTGTCCTCCATCTAAATAGATTGGCTGTTCAAGTAGAGTTCTTTTGCATCTATAAATTCTGCTATGAATTGAAAATTATTTTCTGCTGTACCACTCAAACACACACTTTTAGAGTGACCTTTCCATGACTTAAATAAAAGATACTTTTTACGGGAAAATATTTGATATTCTAGTATCTTCGTGCTGTAGGCCTCTTCCTGTAACTAAAGTGCACCGTCATAAAATTCTATAGTTTTTCAAAAAAAAGTAGCTCATTGCTCTGGTTCGAACAAAGTTTATGAAATAAGTACAATTTGATTCACTGCCTGGTCGAAGCGGTTTTTCTCTTTGGCCCTACCTTCATCTGCTCAGGGTGAAAAAATAAAGTTAGAGAGGACAGCGTCGCTGATGCCCGATGCCTGGGCTGGTGGGAGCGGTGTGCGTTAGAATCGATCGAAAGAAAAAACGGCTGGTCGGAGCGTCTTTTTTAGAAGCCTCGACATCAATGGATTTGCGGAAAGTGATACAACTTTTATGTATTTTGTAAACTTTGGTTTGGAGTATTTTAAGAAGATAATGTTTGGACCGTGCAGAATGCTTCATATAAGAGATGCAAATAAAATAATATATAGAGCTACTAATTACTTGACATATTCCTTGCTGGACGCGATAAGGCATTTAAAATTAAATAAATTAACCCCCTTAACCTTGGAGCAACAACAATTTGTTCTAAGATATAGCAATTATACTGTTGTTAAAGTAAATTCTTAAGCAATTCTTGATGCATTAAAGATTCAATAAAATATGGGCTTTTTCAATAGGTTATCTTGTAGATCTAGATTTGAATCATAGGCATTTAGATAAAGTTGTGAGGTAATCGTTATTTTCAAAACAATAGTTGAAAACGTATGGTTATTATTTTAAACTTTAATGAACGCTACTCATTTCAAATATCTTAGCATCGAATATTTCTCATCTTCAACTAATAGTATCCATTTTTTTTCTTAAACAGCTTCTCTTTATGTGGCATCTTTCATATCTATAATAAATTAGCCCAATTTGCATTCAACCATTGAGCCACTTTGTAAACAGTTTCTGCGTAATCATTCTAAGCAGACGTTTCTATTGTACCTCCTGTACCATAGAAGCCTTCAGGTTCAATATAAGGTGTGTGATACTCCTGATTCTCATAGCGGGTTGTTTTATTTCACCTTATCACAGAATCAACATAGGAATTGGATAACGCAATGGCTGGATATACTTGAATAAATCCTATTTTCTACTCTAGTTTGACATTAAAATATCAATACAAAGCAATTTGCACACACGATTTCCAACAGCTTCTGTTTTTATGTAGATTGTAGATGCTCTTACTTGGTGAAACTCTTCCATCATGTAGATTAAAAGTTGTGTAGTTATCACACAGTTTCACAAATAAAACTCTTTCAATATGCTTATAGCTTCTTATTAACGGTTGATCGCAACTGAACTTAATCATTGCTTTTGCTTCAAGTGGTTGAATGAAAATAAAAACATATCCCTTATCAAGAGAACTCTATATTGTAACCAGAATGATAAAAAGAAAGAAAGCAGAATAATAGTTTTTGGTATTTATGTACATTAAATTATTATATTGGACTGCAAACCAGAGAGATGGATGTATCCATTTTGTTTTGCTGTTAGTTTTTTCAGCCCCGTTATCACGCCAGACAGCAGTTTGCAGCAAGTCAAACTCTCTGTATCCCTCTGTTTTTACACGTGTGTCTGAGGTATTTATATTTATGTCATAGATAAATTTTAATATTCTGTTGTGAAAGTTAATAATCTTAAGGCAATTCATCGCCGTACAGATGCCTTTGAAAGACAGTACAAACAGTGTACGACACATATCAGAGGTATTTATTTTTAATTTAGTGACGATTCAGTGAAATATGTTTGTCCTTGCTCGAAAATACCTTTGCTCGCTCAATAGAAATCTATTAAATCTAGATGTTTTTGTTAGACTTATTTATTTATTTATTCATTTCAGCAGCAGCCTAAAAAAATATGATATAAAAGTTGTTATAAGTAAAGTAGAATCTAACCTAATCCACCAACAGTATAAGGTGTATTTAGAGTGGCTAACTATTGTCATTAATAAGTCATATGGTGTGAGTCTTGGTTTTTAGCCTGGAAAATTCTGCAGATGATTGCACATAAAAAATAGCTTTAATTAGGTTAACACTGAACTTTCTTCTCAATGGTATTAGTAGTAAAAGTAGTAGTGGTAATAAAGGTTTGTATCATATTTTGGAATATTTTCTGAAATCAAATACAAAAAATTAATGAAAATATTGAAATATTTTATATAATTCAAAAAGTTACAAAATTTTGCTGTAAAAATTTTTTCAATATTTCAAAAACTTACTATAAGTATATCAGTTAGTTCTAAATGCTGATTAAAATCTTCTATTAACTGTGACTATTGAACTGAACGGGAAATACAGTACCAACCTAATTGAATCCAAGAGGCTAAATACTACTTTCATAATAATTTACAGACGCGAACTAAAATAATTTAAAAAAGTTTACTACGCTATATGTGAAAATAACAGAAAAAGCTATTCAGCATTTAGCGTTTTAACCGAGGATGTATAGCCACGAAAAAGTTACTGACAACGTATTTTATTACAAAAATTCCATATGTTGAATTTTTGTTTTCGTAAAATTTTCCAGTTTTTTCATGTAATCTTATGTTTAACTATCTTGTTCCATCTTTTAATGAAAAGCACCTCAACGGCCAACCGATACCACGAGATATAACAAAAAAATACACGAAGACATTGAATTATTGGTGATATTTGAATTGTTACTCTATTTGCCAATTTTCCCCAGGGTTCATCGTGGTTAAATGGTTAAAGCGTCTGTCAAGAAGGCTAGATCCCCATCAGCGATAAATTTTTCTTTATAACCTTTTTAATCGAGATTTTGCAATATTGAAATCTTAGTAATGGAATTGATTAATATGCCAAGTATTATCTGGCTTCACCGTGTGAACAATGTAGGTATCAATGCAGCTAACATGAGAATTGAAGCAACAACTTATCGAGGCTTTAATTAACTTTTCCGGGGTTACGAAACAAGAGATATTTGTTTGATTGATTGAATAGGATCAGGCAAAATTATATACCTTACAAGACCGCCAAAACTCAAATATATGTAGACCTCGTAAAAAACATAGTTACATAGTTAGATTTTCTGGGATACAAAACGGATGAATAATGTCCTATGGGGTCTAATTTGAACTTCTTCCTCCCCGTTGGTGAGATTCGCTAAGATATGGTGGAACTTTCCCTTCTCATGATGCTAGATTTACCCTAATTTTATAATATTAAAATTTATTTGATTGATTGCTGTTCTATCTCATGCTTCATACCCCTAAATATGAAACTGAGGATGATACTTATGTGTTCTTCGAATTATTTTTTATACGCAATAAGAGGGGAGATGATACTGAAGTGCACTATATGTGTTTGTGAACAGCTTGTTTCAGAAATTATGAGATCAAATTTGAGTTCCAACTTTTATGTTGTTTGTATTCTGTGAACTATGTTAGCTGTCTCAGATGACCTGTTGTCAGATTGTGAAAATGTGGTACAATCTTGGGCGCGGCTCTTTTTCATTTAAGACGTCATGTTATTAAATAAATGTAATAATTTCCAAATCTGGACGATTACACAAATACAAAAATTTCGTTAACACTTTCTCTTGAAGTACCACCGGAGAATGTATTATCTGAATAAACAGTCAACTAACAAATTGCTATGAGGTATTTTGTTGTGAAGGCAACCAGTACAAAGGTATTTTCGAGCATCGTTGGTGAAAGCCCAAAGCCAAGAACGAGTCCACAGTATGGTATCAGTCTCTCATGCATCTTCGTCTGGATCTTTGCAGTTGGACATTGAAACAGGTGGGTGAATCTGTTTTCCTAAGAAATTCTCATCTACCAAGCAACCAGATCTGTCGTGAGGTAAACCGTAAACCATTGGTCCACCGACATGTATATAGAGGTGACGCTTATTGATAGGATTTTTTTTTAATATTTTGATTATTAGCATTTACCTATTATGTTGTTCAATATAACGATATCAATTTTCCGTAATTCTGTTACTATTGATTTGGAATAAATTCGAGTACTAAAATATCTACGTTATTTCTTTACCTATTCTTTAACTATTTATTATTTATTTGAGATGTATTATTATAAAAAAAATATTTTCCAACGTTAAGGCAATCAGATTAGCTACTCCTTAATAATGACGTAATACATTGACATTTATAAAATTGCTGGAGTATCCATTTTCTTTTTTGTTATATGTTCGCTAGAATTGCTCTCGGTTCAGTTTAGTGTCGCACTTTTCGAAATTGAAAGATGCGTAATACATTAAATTAATACTACTTATCACCATAACAAGATGAGCTCATATAAAATAAAATGTTTCAGCTATAATGAACATTTTTCTGGTCTTTTATTTTAATTGGTACTCCTAAAAATTGTACGCTCTTTTATAGAGGGACATTCGCATTTAGTCGCAGCACTACTTAAATAATCAACTGTCATAAAAACATTTTGCACTACTCGTTGTTTTAACAACGTACTGTTGTAATTATGTCAAATATTTATTACAACTGCCTTTGAAATGCTACGCAAGATTCGTTGAAAAATGTTCAGCTTTTCAACCATTCAGACTATCCTAACAGATGGAAGGAATTAAAATTATAGTCTCATTGAATTGTCAATACTTTTTATTAACTAAGTAGTACGAGACGTACATCTTGATACCTAGAACCTATCAATAATAGAAATGAAGATGACGCTCTGCTATGAAGACAGAAAGGCACAGGTAGAAGAAACAATTCGAATATTTAACAGCTAACAGACCTTTTTAATACAGTTCGTTGAAAATATCATTGCTAACATATTTTTAACGTCAATGTAGAGTTTCAAATTCTCTACTTTCGGAAAGTTCAAGATTCATCACAAGATATAAGGGAGATGAAACAGTTTTTTGTAGTGGTATATATTTTTTAACATCAACTCTATTAATAATTAACTTGAAACATATGTACAGTTCTGGACTATATAAATGTCAATAAACACTGTGTCATTTTGAACTCCATAATGACTATAGTATAATTGTTGAGGATTAATTTTAGGAAAATAGAGCCAACTTGCAGGTGCAGTGCCTCCCATAGTACCACAGTAATGTACTACAGCTATTTATGACTATTTGAGTTAAGTCAAGAATTGCTCCATACAACTGCAGTAGGTGAAATAGTGAAGCGGTCCCACTCTAATGGAATTCACTATTTTTGATTGTTTTATACGAGTATTTGATATACATTTAGCAAAGGTTGATTGAAGTTTGTAAGAATATGTTCCTTTACTTTAAAAGTCTATTAACACTTTTTTGAGGTGTATTATCTGAATTAATAATAATTGATTCTGCTACTACCCATGAACAAATTATAGTCAAGGTATTTATAAAAATACATATGTAGTCACGTTCTATAGTTATTGAAGCTCAAAGTGCACCAAAATTCTAGTGACATTTAATCAAACAAACATCATACTGTCAACGGAAATAATCTACGATGTTTAATCGATTCTTATATACTAACAGTTTATTGAAATCATGATAAACTATTCTAAACAGGGAGACTAAAAATATCACAGATTCATAAACAAATTGAATTTCAGTGTAAGTACATGAAAATCAATTTGTTTTGACTAACTCATACAGAAGCGATTGAAATGTCCATCAACAGAAAAAGCCATGATATCTCAATTTTCTGTGCAAGATAGTCTGTTCTTCCTATAGAGTTCAAATTAAAGATATTTACAAAATATGTGAAAGTGTAGGTTTCACTCTATACCAAAAGCATCAAAAATCCAATAAATTCCTATTATTGGAGTTTAGCAAAATGATGCTACGATGGTAGATTGATCTATTTAACATATCTCTTGGTTTGTCCACTGTTTTCTGCAATCTAACCATTCATTGTCATTTAGAAATATGATAAACATTGGGATAAACAATAGCTGTTCATTAAACAAAAAGAAACAAAACTAATGCATCCAAAAAAACTCGTTATGAAATGATATTATGTTCAATTTGTCCTGAAAGTGTTCTAGAATCCACAGAGTGTATGGTAATAGGCGCAGGATCTTTTCAGAATACGTTGTTAGTTTGAGCGTCACGATAGAGCCGCCGCGAACCATCGATAATGACATCTCATGTTTTAGTCAACTAGAACAATATGAAGTGTGATTGAAAAAGACAGAGGGTAATCATAGCCTTACATCTGATACATATAGAGCATTTTAACGGACTGAAACTCCGGATTTGAGTACCGTTTGGTAGACATTTTTTTGGGTTTTATTCTAATCATATGTAACTGATTATATAGTTTCTAAAACGACTTTTGTATTAGTTATTGATGTTTTTCTGACATATCTTGAAACCAACTTCCAAGGACAAGTACATATTATCTATATATGTATATATGTAGGCTGAAAGCAATAAATAATACATAATACCCTATCTAGTATTTTACACATATCTAATGCAAAGACCTTTGGGATGGTTCTTTTGTGCACTCCCTATTTATTTAACATGTTAGTTTACTTTTTATTTTATACTGTTAGAAATAGCAAGGAAGGCGAGAGATTGGATTGTCAATTTAAAATTGTTTCCCTTACATTTATTAATTTTATATTCTCGGTGTGTTGTGGAATATGTATCTACATGCTTTAGAAGACCCTGTAAATTCCAGTTTAAGTTCTACTGACATTCAAATGTATCGGCAATTAGTGTCAAGTAAAATAACATGTTGGAAAGTGGAATATCCGCAGCCTTTGAAAACTAGGAATCAAATAAGCAGGAAGGTGCCACTGCAGCTGTCTTTGATTAACTAGCTGGTATACCGAAAGGACTATGTCATTTTGTCAGAGCTAATATTTTGACGGTAAAAAGTGTAATTGTTGTCAAGAGCTTATCACTCATAATCTAATGAATTTTTTATAATTACATATCTCATAAACACCCAACTTTTAGATAAAAAGTATTCAATAGTGTATTGTTTCTGTCACAATTTGCCATAAATTAAATAAGTTTTTTTCCATGAACATTACGTTTATGTGCTAGTGCTTCATGGCTACGCATTTTTATTTAAATACTTGTTTTTTGCTGATATTTCAAAAACTGACCTCAAAAAAACGGAAAGCTCCTCATGAAACATGAAGATACTAAAAGTTTTTTGACTCGCATATATTGCTTGGATTTGTTATCGTGAAACATTAATGGGTGATAGAATTTGTAAAACGAACAGAAACTTTAATTTTGTCAGGCCATGTTTAAGAAATACAGGGTGTTAAAAAAATCTGACTAGTTAAATGAAGTCAGAGGCGGAGGCTATGTCCCCTTAAAATAGTCTTATAAGAGAAAGTGACAGTGGCAAATTCACAGAGGGGTTTTTCAGGTATTACATCTCCCCCGTGGAGAGCTTCGACTATGAACTCCTCGTGTTGAAATTTTAGTGGCTGTCATGTGGATTTTGCTGTGATAGAAAACCTATTTTAGCTCCTCAGTATTTCTGCAGATAGCGGTATTTTGTAGATGTTCCTTGTATATGTATTTTGCACTCCAAAGTCCTTGAAGACATAATTTTATTGATGTTTCTCAATAAATCTCCTTCCCTCAAGAAGCACTTCTACTCCTAATAGCTCCCTCTATGAACTATCTTTTTGAAAAGTTTCAAATTGACCATTAAGGGAATTTTTTGAGGACATTTATACTTGAGTTGAAGAACATTTGAACTGTTGAGATTGTTTAGAAATTTTCACAACTTTAGTTCGAATGTATTCATCAAAAAAATGTATATCCTCTCAGAAAATTCAGCGATGGAAAACTTTGAGGTGATAATATAACGTTACTATAGGGCAATACAAATCAGAATACATATTTAGCATTTTATCCATTCTAAAACCAAGATTTATATTTTAGACAAAAGAGTGAAGGTTGCAGAAGTGAACTAAATTGACAAAAGCTTTAATTCCTTCGATACTTCTAAATACAGTGCAACGAACGGAATGTTTGCAGGTTATATTCGGTTTTTAGCTCCTTTCTACGTTTTGATCCTTCACCTGTAGTGCTCGTAAATTAAGGGGGTTTATGGGAACCTTGAAGTGAAGCCAAACATTTGGAAAACTGCTTACAGTAAATTTCATAGGTGTTGTTGAATTTATGAGAGAGTAGCCTGAACAAGATGTGCATCGTATTGGCGAGACAGGTTTAACACCAAAGTGAACACGGCTCGCAGTGTTGAACAAAAGGTTGAGTTTCTTAGCTCTATGTTGCCGGTACTTTTGAATGTACAAAAATGTATTGACCTAATCATTTTTAAGATGAAAGTCAGCAATCCGTTCAAGCTAACGAATTCTTCCTTTGTGCTGTGATTTCACTAGTATAAAGTGGTTCATGCAAAACCCAATGCTTCCTAAAATAAATTTATAACTGCTGCTAAAACTACATTAAAATATTGAGCTATACGTGTAACATCCAATTGGAAGAGTAATTTACTCTACATTTTTTATTCTATCTAATAGTATACTTTTAATTTTCGACATGTATGTATTTCTATTTCTTTTTACAACACTGACACGATGATAATAGATATGGTTAGACCTTTTCTTTATAATCCCAAGTCCAAACAAATTAGAACATGAATAGGAAAGTGTTCCTTTTGATTTTTCATATTAGTCCGAGAAAGTTTCAAAGTTTAGTATTATAATCAATCCCATTTAAGCCTACTCGCTTCAAATATGAGCGGTAAAGGTCACTAACAACCAATTCATTAATCGATAATTATTGATTAATGAGTAATTAAGTCAGTGAAATTTAGAAGTAAAATTAGTAGCACAATGATGAATTAGACATTTAGACATATATCATTATATTTTCATTTTTTGGTTCTTGATGTAGTGAATGCTGACATTGAGGTGTATTCTAAGCTACAAAGTAGCTTCCAACAAATGTATCATCAAACAAAATGATAAAAGCGTCTTACCAAAAATACTGTACAATTTGTTATAGTGTGGAAAACGTTGGAGGGAAGCTTATAATTCAAAACAATGACACTTTCTGTTAAATCTCTCATTTGGGTGAATAATGAGAATTATTCGCCTTTACCTTTAGGTGATTTTAATGTACTAGTAGCTGCAACTATTTTTTCAGCCGTTATAATTCACTTGGGTGGTTCTGTACCTTTGTGATAACAAATAACATATAATATTTGAGTAAATCCATAAGTAGAGTATTATTGCAACCATTTAGTTGCGCGGAAATTGACTGGGCTTAAGATGTCCACTAAAGTTTGAGTTCCATGGAGAAAATGTACCTCCGGATTTTCATCTAGATGATTGATGATAATTTGTTTCGCTTTCATGTGCATATTAATACTACATGTTATTTAAAAAATATAACTATAGTTTGGTTTGACTACAGCCTCTATCGAAGTTCAACATCAATTATTGTATATATTGTATAACTTTTTATAAGCTGTAATGTCAGAGTTTTGGCAGTTATTTAATGACGCTATATGTGGTGTTAGTAATCACTGTAAGCGATTAATTCTTACAACTGTCAGCAGTTTCTGCATTCCATTGTTAACCTCATTGAACTTATCTGGATCGCCTAAATTACTTTGCAATTAAGTGACCACAATTTGATGCTTGAGAGCATATTGACTCTAATATGTCTAATAAATGTCTTTACAACACCTCTCTGACAAAATGTTCAATAAAATAAATATGTTGAAAGTATTAGTAACTTCTCATTTCTGCCTCTTTCAAATTTCGCAATTATTTGGTGACAATGTATATGCTCTGAATACTCCATAGACACATCGAATACCCTACAAGTTTAACTATATCCTAATCGAATAATTCACAATTCCTATACAATTAAATGTGGTACCACTTAAGAGTTAACAATGTACAAAATACTAAACATACTATCCGATATGTAAAAATAAATCATAAGAAACAGTTCTTTACAGCTATGTACATATTATAAAAATAAATATAAAAACTTCATCTCCTATTTGGTGAAATCAGAGTAGAAAATGGATGTTGACCTGATAAACTGTGGATAACCTATAGTTGAAAACTAAGTGTTGCGATAGGATACATTTATATACACATTGATCTTAAAACGCTAGAAACTGTAATATGGAGGAATGAACTCCACGGCATTCTATTCTACAACGCTGTAGTTCTTCCGAATGATTACTTTTCGAAGAGGCTTGTTCGAGAGGTACGAACTTCGACCTCTTAAGGATTTGCATGCTAGGACCCCTGTTTTACAAATCAATATTCTTCAGACTGTGAAGGTCTTTTGAAAGTGAAACCTGATTTATTAATTGAATTTATTTGTTATTTTTACTACGAGTGGAAACACATTTTGTATATTTCTGTGAATCTGGAAATCTAGAGCACGAGCTAGCATAGAAGACTACCCAAACTTCCAGAAAATTAAAAATGTACCATGGTATTTTAACATTCATAAAAATTAAATGTTCTCGTAGAAATATATTTATACAAGGAAATTATCTATCTCGTGTTTTTTGAATATATTTATTTGTTTTGTGTCCACAGTTTTTCATGTCAACCTATCATATAGGTCAACAAAAAATCTGCTACTAACTAATATCTATAGCGAGTCACATATATTTGATTTTGATAGCTTTCTATTGACTATGTGACAGACTATACAGGAAGATACTATATTCTCTACATGAATCAGTATGATGGTATCATATAGATCAACAAAAATCTGCTATTAATATCTATAGCGAGTTATAATAAATTATTTTGATAGTTTTCTATTGTCTAAGTGACAGACTATACAGGAAGATACTATATTCTGTGAATTGATCATAGCATCTGATTGTTCAAGTGCAAATTAATTACAACCACGTGACATATTCATATATTCGTAATGTAATTCGGAACCTTAACATAATTATCAATTCATTGTTGAACTACTTTCAGTAGAAAAAACGAGCAGACTCGAGTACATAACCTGACAAACTGTTAAGTAGGAGATCAAGGTTAAAAAAATACACATTACAATCTTATGATTGTGTGATAGGAAATGTGGGATCAGACCATTGATATAACGGCGATCATGAGTTGTTCATGTGGCGGAATTATTCCTCGGATGCATCAATATCCATGGAGGAAGCGATCCGCACCAGTCCCTGACTCTTGGAGGGACAATCAAAGTTCTTTTTAGTGACATCCCAGAAAGACGTCAAGTTAATTGATATTGAGATAATAAAAAATATGATTTTTTGCTTTGATCTTACATTTATGACTTGATCATCAAAGTGAGTTGAAAGGTCAACTGCATTTCCTAAGATGTGTTTTCTACTAAACGTTTCACTCTCAAAAACAACAACAAAATCCTAAAATTTTATCAAGCAACATTTCTGTATGAATCAAGTTGCTCAAGCTTGTTTCATCTTCAACGACATTAAAAAAAAATCAAAGGAGTGCTTGTGGTCACGCTCTGGCGTAAATTGGACGCGGCTCGCATTCGTATTTTTTACATTCTAAGAAATACGTATTTTCAAGTTATTATAAAATTTATTCGTGAGAGGTGTTGTTTTGAGCTCGGATTTGTATCAAGCCAAAATAGATATAAATATCTATTATCATTACCTGACAAATCACACATTTGAAAAGTTTAAGAATTTGGCTTAGGGAAAGGGTCTGTAGTTTCTAAAGCCACACTCTGCTACAATCTTGAGTGGACTCCGTTTTTTCAGTATTTTTGATTATTAAGCACTTATAATAAAAAAGTCTCTTATACTCGACTCACGTATGAGCACAGTTTTGTTGATCAGGCTCGTTTATGTCGGCTAATACGCAATGTACAGCTGCGTATGAAGCCATCTGGGTATCCATTATTTAACATAGACACATTTACAACTGTGTTATTCATTCTCTTTATCAAATAATAATGTAGTGAGTCTCTATCGATCTTGAAAATGAATATCATTGTTTTAAACGTATGTGCCACTTAGAACTACTTAGACGAGTGTAAAGTCCTGTATTATTGCTTTATTTTGTCGTTATATCGAGTCGAGCATAAAATGTGCATAAGATTCGATTTCGTAACCTGTTGATAGGTATATAGTAAATGGCTTGATCGTGAATGGAGCTTTTTAATCTCGGGATCATACTACTGCTTCGCACAAAATCTTTCAGTTTTTTTCAGGTTTATTGATCATTTTCAGTTTGACCTTGATGTCCAATGGTTGAAATCAGCTATTTTTCCACATCGCTATCTCAAATTTTGAATCAGTATGAGCAAAATAAAAAGTAAAATAAATTAATATTTTTTTGTTACATGCAAACAATGTATGAGATGAGACTGAGATTGATAATTAAGAGGAAATATATATATATATATATATATATATATATATATATATATATATATATATATCTACGTGCCTGTGAATAACAAGTAACTTTTTTAAAAGTCGCTCGAAAATGGGTATTATATACATGGACCTCATATCAACGTCAAACGTTTGATAGATACATCGGATGAATTTATTTTGTATAGCACGAGAGTTAGAAAGAGAGATTGCATTAATCGTTCTCAATTCACATGGACACATCCAATCAAATTGCTTGTTATTGGGAATAACATTGGACACATTTTACCAATTGCTAATTGCTTGAATATCAAGATTGAACACATTTCACGTAACTGTTGAATTTACTGTTATCCCAACTCATAGAAATAAAATCGTCATACTGTAAAATTTCTACCTTTAAATATATGTTGTGGAGTTGCCACTTCTCTTATATATCTACCCTTCATCTACGAATTCACACATTTACAGGTGTAGACACGAATTAATATTCACAGCTTAGGTCATATCTAATCTTATAAACTGAAACTCGATTTAACGACTTTACTATTTACTAAACTAAAATTTTTCGACAGGAACTAACATTGTTGCTAAAGTCCATTTGATAAAAACGAACAAACAATGAAACATTTTAGATTTTTTTTCGGTGTACTAAATCAAAGAAAAATCACCATTATTCGCTGCTTCTCTCCTTTGATTATTTCAAGTTATTCCAAAATGTTAACACCTATCATCAGCATTTTGATCTGCATCTTCCCTGTCTACCAGATCTTCATCGCTGTTGTTTCTGGTTACGTCGAAAATATCGTATTGGTCGATTTCTCTCAGGTTTTCGTCCAGTTGCCTCCGCTCTTTAATGATCCTTTGGACGCTCTCTTGACTATCGTGCTTTGGCAGTTTGGTGTCCTGAGTTCAAAATCTTGAATTAGTGACTAAACAATACTATTTTTCCAACATCAATGATCCATAAGCGAACGAAAGATGTTATTTATAAATATGAATCCATTCGGGATTCGAACCCACATCTCAGGATTTCTGGGTCGTTTCCTCATCTATATATCACGTTATCCTAGTGGTATATGGATTCATGGAAGATATATATTGTTCATCTTCACGCAATCATTATTCAAAATTTCTAACTATAACCGGCTCGTATCTAGTCCGATATCTAGTGGCAAGTTTGATTGACACAATCTTCAGACCAAGTCTGCAAGTGACGGTTTCCTAGTCGTGACAGATCTTGCCTCCTTTGAATACAAATACCACTAGAGTAGTGTAGAATAGACGCATTTTCAGAGAATGACGTTATGTCCGGAAGCATATCTTCTTCAAGAAAATGATGATAATAAACTGTAAAATTGTGAATTATCAACTCTATTTTCTGAATCCGTTTTTTTATTACCACTGGGCAATATAATGTGATTTACCAAATAATCTTCTAAATCGTATTTACTACAATCCTTCAATAACTACTAATACAATAGCTTTCATATTCTGCCTGTGAAAGAACATAATATAATAAACCATTATTTATTAAAAGTTCTGAGGTTAGTTAATTGACATACACTAGAGCTGGTTGACCTACTAGTAGCCCAATCCAAAATGTACTTGAATTTAGAATTTCATCATCAGGTTACTGTTGCAGAAGGATAAGAGTGTGAAAAATAAACTGTCCGAAAACATCTATAGACTGAATACTAACTTCTTGAGTTTTGAGAATAAAATCGATACATTTTTCGAGAAGAAGATTCTTGCATTCTTTTTGTACATTGGAGAAGGTTGCTGAAACGTCAGTAAAGGTATTCATTCATTCATATGTGGTTTAATGTATAACCTCTACGCTGCTGAATTCCGATCTTTGTTCATTTGTTTAGTGTGAGATATAAAATCATCTCTAGAATCCTGTATTTTTCACTCCAATATATATTTAAATATAAAAATAACCTGTCGTACAAATAGGGACGAGGTCAGTAAACTTACGCGTGAAAGGACATACCTTTCCTTGTTGAACTGTAGGTACCGTCAACAGAAATGGCGTCTCTTCGTTGACATCCATGGAGAATTGCTTGCTGAAAAGATGCTTGGTGCTGCCATAGAGTTTCTGCATAGAATTGCTTTCTGGCTGCACCAGCAATATGCCGATATGCTCCGCAGTCTCGTTGATCCGTTTCAGATTATCGTCGACTTTGGGGAGCCTTAAGAGGGGTTCGTTTTGGGGTTGGAGGCCGAGGGAAGCCGGTGAGTCGTCTGTATTGTTGGGTTTCTTCGTGCTGGAAAATGAATCTGTATAAACGAAACATTCGAATTTAATTTACTCGAAGCCAATGTTAGATGGTACCGGAACGTTATGTTGAGAATCTTCAATTCAAAGCAGTTTCCTGACTAACAAATGAAATTTTAGTACCCACGCCATAGACTAGTGGCTTTCACGATATCGCTCATGAATTTTGAGAAAAATTTATATTTTTAATCGTCATTTTTAGCTAACCTAGAAACTATGGAATGACAACTGAGGCACATTAAGACGATGTGGCACTGCGAATAGGCTTTTCCTGTCTCATAAGTTGAGAAAATAGTCGGAGATACTGGCCATAAGGGAATGAGAAAGCCAATATTCTAGCAAGAACAGGCCAGGGCAATTGGAATTGTATATAAAACTGCTAAGCATATCTTATGTAATAGCTATAGATGGGGGATTGAGGGTTTGACAATATTGGGGGATAATTGAAGGGCCATTCCATGCTAAGTCATTCATACCGGACCTTGCAGAAATGATGATTGTGTAGATGTCCTAGAGGATCTGAAAAATGCATTTCGTAACAAACTGATTGATTTCCTCAGGAAGATGGAGCTGTTGGAAGAAATATGAATAGACGGTAGCTACAATAGAGCAGATAGTCTTAGTCGATGGTCAAGGAATTATGAACTCATTATAAACATAGGTACTTAACTTATAGTTTAATTATATCGAGATTCACAGGCCTACAATTTTTTTTGATGCCTAGGATTTTTGAGCTGATTCTAGCTATATTTGAGACGCTAAATCTAAATATAAAATCAGTTTACACTATCAGTTCTACTTTTATTTAGATTTTAAATACTCTCTTTATTGTTCTTTGTCTTTATTTTATCCAATATGTTCAGTTGCCAGGAAGGTAATACCAACACTAGTGGATTTTGCTGGAACTGAATAACCTCATATTTATCCATTTGGTCATTAGGTCAGACTAACCTTAGGGCAACAAAATATACAACTGAAAAAGATATTTTACTACCATTCATCCACATCTTGCAATATGAAACGATTCTTTTATCAAGTAAAAAATAGTTTTGTTTCAATCTGTCATGAGCCCTATGGTCAGGTAGTCAACGTTGGACACAACGCTTCATTGGTTACACTTGTTTCAATGCGCTCTATAATTGGACGATGGCTTGAACTAGAGTTTGAGTTAGTTTTCAAGTTTAAGCTGCAGAATATAGGCCGAAGATGAGCTAATGTGATATTTGTATTTACGAAGCTGATTCGATAAAGTTAGCTTAGAACGTACTGTGTTCGAGTTTTTGTGCAGAGGCAAAAGGCACCTTTGTATTAGAAAATAGTGGCCTAAGAGTAAAACCGTTGTGTTGGGGAAAATAATGTCATTAACGATATATTAGTTCAATGAGAGAAAATAATCTTTCATCCACTCCTATATTATTATTAATATCAAATAATAATAATTATAAATTGCCTTTATTTTTCCTGGTAGGTAGATCAGCTGAGAGCTGCTTTGAATACCAACCAGGGATATATAGGTGAATATAACAAACGAAGTCGTAGATTTAGAAGTATATACAAAACATCACAGATACAATCAATTCACATATGGTAGATCTGAAAACATGCTCTCTTGAGGCAAGAAAAACCCTACATGGTTACCAAAAATGAAAGTGATCCACAAAGTAATAAAATCAGAAATGTATGTCAAAGATGGTCAAAGCACAGAACAAAACAGTATCACCGAAAGTCCAATAAATCTTGAAAAACCCTATCAAGCTAGAAATTGTCGAGAGCGAAGTGCTTCATTTTATTCTTAAAACTGAGTTTACCCAGAGTTTTCAGATCTGAGGGCAGGCTATTGTAAAGAAAGGGTCCGAATCGAAAATGTTTGTAAACGTTCTTGATAAGAGTGGATACGGATTTGCATTATACCTAGGGAGAAAAATGCCCCAGTTGAGTTCAGAAAAAATATGCAAAAATATTTGACCCATAAATAAGGCAAATTAAGCACCCGATCTTCGTAAAATCAATGAATGAGGCCAAGCGAAAATCTGGACCTTATTTGTTGCAGCATTTGTTGAACAATTTTCTGTGGAAGCGCAAGACTAACATCCATGGTGAAGTGGTCAAACAGTTGCCTGATGGATTCAGATCGCTTCGGTATGTTCGTGAACATCAATGCACTATTTGCATAGTCATTCAAATCGTTTTGAAAAATAATTAGGATACATCAGTAAGAAATAGAATGAAATATTTCAACCAAGAAATTAGGATTATGGAGGGCCGCTATCAAGAATGTTGGGATACACACATAAGGGTGGATTACTACTGGAATTCAAGCATAAGACTGTTCCCAAATATATTGAAGAGTTTCACGGAAATGAAGGTTTTAAAATTGTACATACTTTAACCAATGTTGATCAAAGTCGTTTATGTATTTCTCTTCCATTTACCTACCTTTTTTATGTATGGTTATTCGATGGTGAATTATTTTGGAAGTCAAGGTCTTTCTGAACTTCAGTTCTTGTATTTTACATATCAAGGCTAGTTAGGATACGTTGTAAGCGATATTAAAGATTAGCAGGGTACGATGTTATTGCAACTGTTGACGAACATATATCTTCACGAAATATATGTGGATTTTTGCTTTCGGAGTATATACACATTTTTGCATTTTACATTTTTCACTAAATTCAGTGATAATTTCCAAATTTCCATAACATTACTTTATGCGCCTGTCCATAGTGCGTATATCTTGTGATTTTCCATAACTATAATCGCTAATTAGAACTGAGACTTGAGTAAATTATATCCTATTATGTAAGGCACAAAGCGAAGCCATACAGAAGTTTGGAAACAAGGTTAAAAATGAATAAAAGAATGCTCAAATACTTACCTGACGTTATTCTCGCAGCTTTCGATGATGCACTCCTGTATGCTGTAAATGTCGGAGAGGGAGTCGTCGATGTGCCGGATGTCATCCAGATTGAACATCATGATGGGTTGGTGGCTGTGCAGAGTTTGCCGCCTGGTCTGGGAGGGTTGTCTTTCTAGGGTGATTTTGGTGCCGGGAGGGTTGTACGTGAAATTTGACGGAAGGGACAATACCTACGAACGGTTGAAGGTAATGGTCAGCTTGCCGGGGCGAGGAGGAGAAAATTAGGGGTGGTACTTTTTACTTTCTATACAAAACATTAACTCAATCATAGAAGAATGTAGAAGTTTCATCTAACTGAGTAATCTGTACCACTGAGTTGTAGTAAATGAATGGACTGATTCAGGAACTCAATTTTCATTGGTTTACCTCTGTTATATAACTTTGTTTATACTCTATTTGTATTGCAATTTTAACAACAAAGCACGAACGATAAGGGTCGCAACTATGTCTCCACTAATATATATTTATACTTAAGGAGGTCGCTGAAAACGTTTTTTCGTCGGTAATCTTTCACAAAGGCTGCCATTACTCAACGCTGAGGTTTTCAAAAAGAATGACAAGTTGGTTCGAGCTGTTGGAAGCTCGACTTGGCAAGAATGCCTCTGTTGGTCTGCTCTAGTGTTGTATTCATGACTTTTGGAGTTATTATGCGAGACAGCTGGGTCGAATATGTACCATGGTACAATCTATAAAATAGGGACAGATCAGCCATCTCTCGTCGATGTTCCAGAATATGGAGGTCCTTTGCAAAGTCAGGCGCCTCCACTAAATTTTTCATATGTGAATGTGACATATCAGGGCTACATAATAGTGACCAGAAGTCGTAGGAGTATCACGTATATGACATACTTCACCAACAATTGAAATATAACTATTTCTGTCATACGAAAATCGGGGTATGCGCTTTGATGGCAGCATTATCCTTTTACCCACTTCACTCCCCAGCCTCTTTCGTCCACCGTCTCACGTGGAGACGAGCACTATAAAAATACTGGTAATATGCTGACAAAGAACGAGTAGCTTTGCGTGTCTCCCACGCACGGATCAGGGATGAGCTGGGTTGTCATTTATATCTTGTATACAACTAGTCAATGTACTCTGTACATGGTCTTAATACGTTTATATTTCATAATCTTTAGTTTTTCTGGGATTTCTATTTCTGGTTCGTTAAATAATTGGAATAAGTATAGGCTTTTCTTTAAAGCAATGTTATAGGGCACCGCGTTCGACTCAGAATATCAGTTCATATTTTCTTTATCAAAGAAAAAGACATGACCTCATTTTAAGATCAAATATTCAGCTATGTATATATAATTAGAGGAAAAACTCAACTATCTACAAACAACGCCAACGGTTCTGGAGAAACTTCAACGTTTGATAAGACTTGCATATTCAGCAAATTAACAACTGTTGTATTTTTTGGTTGTTCAAATTGGTTTGAGATAACTTTTTTATTATCAAATTGCGGCGAACTCCGTGGGGATATTGTTATCAAATGTTCATTGTTATAATTGTAATTGTCAAAGCCATGGATTTATGATAGTTCCAATCTGTAGTTTCATTATCCAGTCATTCATTTACAACAACGGAATAGTTGTGCACAAGAGAAACAAACGTAACTTAACAGATAAATTACATTTCAAAGCATATACTTACTTTTGTCAACGGTCGTTGCTTGAATTGACATTCTTGGTCCAGTTGTAAAGCTAAGAAAAGCTCTCTCCTTTCGCTCATTTCTTGTTTCTCTACAAATTCTCTTTCTAGTTGAGCATCCATCTCTTGCTCGTCCTCCAAATTTTTATGAGATTCCTCCAAATGTTTCATCAATACCTGAGAGAAATACAGGTAATGTAATTTGTGGTAAGTAGTTTATCGGCTTGGTCAGTCTCACGTTCATGGAAGTAGTTATGGCGTAAGTCTCTTAAGATGAGGACTTTTTCATTTTTAAGTCTCAAGCATAAAAGAAGAAAGTATTGATATTGGAAATTCGAATTTGGGAAATCTAATGGTTCACATGATCAAAAAATTTTAAATCTTCATCCATTATCACACGTATATGTTTTTAATGTTTTACGAGAGCTATAGGATCATTTATAATTTTATTTCCATAAAAATGCGGGGAATTATAAAAAACGAAAAAACGAAGTTTCTAGGAAATGTAATTATAAAATTCTAAGTTTATTAATTAAATATTCTTTAAAATTAGTTCCGAAAGAACAGTAGATGTGGAACAAATTCCTATACTTCATGAAGCGGATAATTGAAAGAAAAAGGTTGATCATATGTTTTTTTCATGATATTTTCTTCAGCTACAAGATTCTGAAAGCTTATATGTGCTTCTCAGTTTGGATTCACAGTATTGTCATGGTTGAGAAGGTCAGAGATGGCATTAGAAGTCATGTCAAACATTTTTGATATTTTTTTGTCTAATTTATGTAGGATCGACCAGAAAAGAGCAAGGGAGACAGAACTGGTTATGTTCTAGAAAACGCCTTAGACATTTCAATCAAAGATTAATAACTATTCTAATGAATATCAAAAAATACTTACAGCAACGACAACGTTCACGAGCACAAACTGTGCCATTAGGACGAATATCACAAAAAATATGGGCGCTATGATGGGTGATATGCAACAATTCTTCACGCAGTCGTTCTTTGAGTCGCAGTATTCATCATCTAAAGTATCTTTCATTATTCCATTCCAGTTGTCACCGGTGGCTACTCTGAACAGAGTTAGAAACGCCATTCCAAAGTTCTCAAAATGAGCGTGTTCACCCAAACCTAGCAACAGGAGATTCTTCAATTATGATTGTATTGTGCAAGAGTTGAGATATCTAAAGGTGGTAGTCTAAATCAGGTAACATGATTCATAGGTCCTAGTAATTCTTGAAGTCTTATACACACAACAGTAGCATCTGGGCTTGAAATACTGCATTATTCACTTCGAATAATACAATAGTTTTTATATTCATAACTGCAAGACACAGATGGAAACGCATATCGTGAAATTGAAAATTCACATTTTTGTTCGCTGATTTACTGACAAATGAAATATAGTAGTTATGATATGTCAACGTTGCTTATCTGTAATGCATATTCGATTAAATATTACCAATTATTACTTAGCAGTGCGAATAACAATTTTATAACGTTAGAGAGAAGATAGTTGAACCAAATAGGTTATATTAAGACTACCTGATTAGGACTCGTTATGTGCTGTGCTGAAACAATGTAAATATACTTGCATCACAAAAAGCTATATTTGGGCGCTGGTACATATTATTACATGACTTTATGCTGCTTAGGTGAATGCTCACCTTTTTCCAATATATCCATAGAATACTATAATGCTTTGGTTTCATGACATTTTACGAAATGATCTACTCATACTCATATTATTACATTCCTACCTTGACAGGGCGTGATGTTACAGTCTAATCTCCCAAATAGTTCAACTCCTAAGGCAGCAAAAATGAAGAACAACAAGAAAAATAACAGTCCAAGATTACCGACTTGAGGCAACGCTTGCATCACAGTGTCTAAGAGCGCTCTGATCCCTTTCGCCATTTTCAGAAGTTTCAGCACCCTTGCTATCCTCATCACTCTTAATACCTACACATAAAATTAGGAAAATCGATTTTATTTTGGCATACAGTTCAAACCAATTTGCAGCAAACATGTAACATTCGCTTATTTCCAGTACGTCAAAGTTTGATCACCTTCGCCTAAGGAAGCGGTGTTTCAGATGGGTGCCACATTTGTTTACCAGTGAGCAAAAAGCAACAAGAGTTGATTGGGCTAAGTTTATGCTCGAAAAATTTGATAATGGGCACAGTAAAAACACTTTTAATATCGTAACCGGAAACTAAACATGGTTATATCATCATGATCCCGAAACTAAACAGCAGTCATTAGTTTAGTGCTTTGAAAGTGAGCAGCCTCCAATGAAAATTCGTTGTTCCAAGAGTATTGCAAAGAATGGTCGTATTTTTTTTCTTCTAAAAGTGAATACATCACAACGGTAGCCTTGGAAAATCAAAAGACAGTTACTTCTGAATGGTATATAACCAAATATGTTCCTGTAGTCTTCCAAGAACTATTCAAGAGCCGTCCAAAGACGGGTCTGCTGGGTTATTAAATGGCTCCATGACAATGCATCCGCCCACAGCGCCGCTAGAACACTCGATTTTTTTGCTGAACAGGGTGTCAAACTGTTGCCTCACCCACCTTATTCTCCGGACCTAGCTCGGTCTTATTATCTAAGATCAAACAAAAATTACGAGGTCTCAATTTTTCCACCGATGAAGAGGCAATAGCTGCATTTGAGGAGGAAGTTAACAACATTTCAAAAGAACGTTGGTCACAGGAATTTGACAAGTGGTCTTACCGAATGCGTAAATGTATTCAGGTAGGGGGAGAATATGTTGAAAAAACAGAATAAAGTTTTTAAAAAAACCTTATAGTTTTTCTTTATCTAAAAACTTTCAGTGTGACCCTCGTATCCATGATTATGCTCGTATATATGCCTGAGCAATTGCTATGCAATAACCGCAATAGAATTCATTTTATGATGGTATATAATTTGCTTACCCTAATTATAGTGGGATTTATAGGTATGATTTTCAAATCCTGTACAATTTCCTCTATCACAATTCCAACTACTGAGAGTATCACTATTGCTATGTCAAGTAAATTCCATCTGTCCTTGACATACATTTTGAACCTATAAACAAACAAAGGTATCTGAATAAGTATCTCAACATTATTTGTATGATGGTTGAGGACTCTAGTAGCTACAACAGAATTACCTGACGTTACATGGTCTTTGCACAGACTAATTTGTAATTTCCATAATTCCAAGCTGATTCAATTAAACAACATCGCCCAATATTTATGAGGAAAGAAAGATGTGTTTATCTGTGTGGGAATATACATATTCCAAAATTTAATTATCGAGAATGCAGGCTTCATTGCGATACAATTTATTAGATATATATAAAATACAAACAAAGAAAGGCGCCATTTAGTGTTTTGTAAGGATCTGTCTATGGATGAATCTCTTGTGGCACTAATTTGTCGTATGCCACCGACTTTATCATACACGCGTGGATTTTCTTGAATAATATTGCTTGTTTGAAACGTATAGGTAAGTAATACCATATATATTCAGATCATACTTCCTGTGATATTGCATCTAGATGCGAAAAGAATCTTGAAGAAATACGCTCTGAAATAAAAATCATGTTATCGCTCATCATTACCTTTACATAGCTCCTCCGATCTGATTATATGTAATCAACAACAGTAAAAGCGAATGAGAGGAGTTATTCAACTCCGCTTTGTCAAGCTTTTTCCCAACCTCAAGTGAAACACCCAAATTATGTAACACAGTAATATTAACTCAAAAACTAGAACTAACCACATAACCATGCACCCCGTAGCATTATAGTTCTTAGTCCCTAATATCGCAATAGCCTTAAATCCTCAAAACCCAATAACGCAAGGATTGAGACCCGTTGAATCCATACCCTCAGTATATTGGAACCTTTGGCTTTGACTGTGCGATGTAATATCGAAGTGAATAAGTAATGCAAGTCATACGGACCGCCCTGACAAGACATGATGCATAGAGAATTGAGAAGGTAATGTGAAAACCCATCGAATTTCACATAACAACATAAAATGACATATTGGACTAATTATAAACAAATGTTGCATCCCCATTATTGGTGTGAAGCAAAGAATCTGTGTGCTCTACAGATTAATGCTGCTTTCAACTCTTGCTGTCCATTCGCTGATGGGGTTAGGGGATAAAGGGTTATAGGGGTACAGGGTTATGAGAATAGGGGGTTATTGAGGTATAGCGTCTGTTTCTGTAGTACATTTTTTGAGGTGTGTGAATTTTGAATTGGCCTTGTCGATTAGTCCAGTATCCTGGGGTAACTTTATGATAATTCTTTCGTGGAGCTGTGTGCTATCCACTGCAAACTAACAAAATTAAATAAACTTACCCTAATGCGATGAGCTTCATGGTACTCTCCAATATGAACACGGCGGTGAAAAAATAATTGAAAATCCTAAGGGTGTACTCCCAATACTCGGGCATTTTATACCTCTCTGTCGCCATAGTGATGACATTCAGACCGATGACCAATGCTATAGCTAAGTCAAAGTACTTGGAAGTAACGATTTTATGTATATCTAGACGCCAAGGCGCGTAGTTGATATAGTACGGAGGTTCGTTCATCTCTGAAAATTTAGACTTATCTAAAAGAGAATTTGAAAATATTGTTTGGTGGGAGGGTTCGGGAACAAAGCAGAGCTACTACGGTGTGGTCAGGAGTCCTCAGGAGTGTCCTTGGGCTGTTTGGATTGAATATGGTTAGTGCGGTGCGTTGGGTTGTTTACAATTGGTTGCTACTCTATACTACACTAAGTTATAGATATTTTCTTTTGCTATGATAAGGGCTCAATAATGTTGTTTGTCCCTCGAGAACGAGAGGATGTTAATGCAGTTGTATCAGCCATTACATTTGAGCGTTGATTTAAAATTGTTTGACTCCTCTTGTATTGACGGTTCTTTGCCATTATCTAGGATTATTGCCATTTCGGGTTTCAAATTAATAGTGGCTTGAAACAAAGGTGACTATTGTACCAAAAGACGTCGCGGCGCTCCGTTCGATTGTTTTATAAATAACCTTTTGCTAAAACAGACAGTCTTTCGTGCTTCAGAAGCTCTGCGTGAGAATAAATGTCCATTCACATTGATCTTAAAAATGCTATAGATTGTAACCATCAGGGAACAACTCTCCGGCAGCTCATTCCAAAATGTTAAAAAGGACCTTTGGAAGAGGTTGGTTCGCCTTCTGTTGTTTGCTGTGCTGGCGAACCTTAGTGATATTATGTGACAGCTCGGTCGTACATACTAGATCAGCTACCCATCTTCGATGTTTAAGACTGCAGAGGTACTTTGTGAAGTTAGGCTCGTTTACAAAACGTATTGCTCGTTTTTGATTATGTACAGAAGTTTTAGGTGTTGCTTCGGAGTGCATCGACTCGATTCGGAGAGCAGTAGTCCAGCGATAGTCTGATCTGAGCCTTGTAAAGTAGCGGTGAATAAAATTTTCCGGAGCGGAAGAGAATTCCCAGCTTCTGTGACGCCGACCTAGCAAGTCAGCGATATGGTCGTGCCAGGACACGTCATTGTTGATGTTAACTATTCAACTAAAGTACTGGGCGTCCCTACACTTTACCATACTTATAATTGTTTCGATAAAGTCATTAATCTGAAAGACATGTTGCATTCGCCGATATAACATCTTCAGGATGGCAGTGGTTCAATGCTGTCATTTGTGATGCTGTAAATTTGATTGGATGTCATTTCCAACGATGCGTTGATGTACAGAGTATTAGAGTATTAGATAAAGGAAAAATTATTGGGAAATACCGGTGTTGATGGTAAATTCATTTGAAGCTAATCCATCTAGCATCAAATATGAGGATCGTTCTGTGAGGAAATTATGAAGTCACTGGCATAGATCGCAATCCATAAGCAGAAGTATGAATTAAAAGCAGTTAAATTTGAGGTGCCTGAATTAATTTTTCGTTCATTATTGGTCTTACACTGAATAACAAATCATAGCAAAGAAAACATCTAAGTGGTTAATTTGTTATTAGTAGAAAATTATCTCTAAATATATGCAAAACCAAGTTGTACCTATTTTTGATGTATTTCTAAGGATATGGGTAAGTTCGTTACAATACTGAATATGAGTTACAGCATATCTCCGAAATAATTTCCTGGTAAGTTTATGTGCGATGGTGCATGTTCGATTATAGTTGTATTATTTAATAGTGATTTGTTTAAGTCATCAAAACTGGACAATCAACTCAGTATTTCTTTTAATGTTTCTAATTCTCTAGACAATTAAGCGGCATGCCAGACAGATATTAGAATTTTGACTTTCATTGCGCAAATAATTTGCATTGATTCATTCACCTGAAGTCAATTGCGGAAATATCAATCAAAATGTTAAGAAACACTGATTTCATACACAATAAACCGCAGAGACAATATTTTTGAAATAAATGATCAAACTCCTTAATTTGTAAGTATGTATATGTGATATATTTTATACTGGTGTAAATTTTTAAATTAGTTAGAACTTTCCTCTACTGCTTCTGATGTAAAGATTCATGTAGATGTACCACGGGTATTTGATTGAAACCACAACTAACAATGAATCATCCTAACCAATGCATGGGCATAAATTAGGATATCAAACATCGTAGGAGCAAGAGCAATTCCCTATAACTTATATTTTTTTCAGGTTATTCATTTTGATTAACATACAATTGGCCAGGGAGACATATTGTGCTTGCTAATATATATGTAACATGAAATTAGTAAAAAACCGAACCTGTATGATATACAAAGCTAGAAGTAATTATGCACTCATTGCCAAATCGAACGGGAGCTCTGTACTTTCCTGGCTCCTACCATGGGATTAGGGTTGGGGTTCAAAGCTCAACCGTAACGATTTTTTATGATTTGTATTCGCTAATTATTTTTTATGTTCAATTTAAAATATAAACGTCAATTGGAATCTAGGTCGATAGGAGTATTTTATAGTATCCACTCATTTTCAGTTAATACTGTGCAATGGACAGTGAGATTGTGTTGCTGTTGAATAATCTATGTACATAATAACCACTAAACTAGTGAATATTATGGGACATTGCGATCAAAATGAAATAATGGGATTGTCTTTATATTTGAATATTGGTTGAGTATTTAGTATTGGCGGAAGCCTATTTTTACGAGTACGGTTTGAACTGAAAATCACTGCAAATTGTACTTGTTGAAGCAATCATAGTTTCATGATAAAATTTCCAAGGTAAAAAGTAGTTTCACAGTAATAATATTGTTCATCTGGCCATATACTTCGCTATAACTGTATTCTAATTATTGATGACACGATTGACATTTTTGTGTAAGATCATACAGGTTGTCAAGTTTTGTTAGACAAGTTTCATGATATGTTGTAGTGACTAACATGAAATTCAAAACTTACTTCGTCTCCTCTTTTCTAGCTGAAGTGCTCTCTTTGCTGCTTTTCTAACCCGTTCTTCCTTCTCTTGTTCCTCCCTACACCTATGGAAATTTTCTACAACCACTCCCACGAACATGTTGAGTACGAAGAATCCCACCAACAGGATGAATGATATGAAATATAAGAGCCTCCATTCAGAGTAGTTAACTATGGGCTGTAATTTTAATGATTCGAATTAGCGAATGAATTGGTGGAATAGGTTTCTAAATAAAGCTGCTTATAATGAGAAATTGAGTTAAGAAGATTAACTATTTTTATCATTTTAGCTGTGAAAATGACTTACTGTATTGTAATCTTTAATTCAAAATGTTCCTTACTTGTTTGTCAACACCAACAGCATCCAGACCGGTATACATAATATTCACCCATCCATCTCTTGAACTCAATACAAAAAGTGACATCAGCGCCTGCACTAGATCATCGAAATTATATTTTTGATTTTTCCATTCATATCCCTTATCTAAACAGTCTTGTCTTGTTACTATTTCAGTGAGGTTTTCACCGGAGCAGTAATAAAATGTTCCTTTGAATAACTGCAAAAACATATCGTAGATCAATTTCCCAAAATACACTGGGAGCTTCTTGACCCGTGATATATAATAAGGAAAATATGGTAATATGAGCTACTAAATACTGTCGTCATAATTTTTATTTTGATTCTGTCACGGTTTTAAATAGCCAGGAAACTGTGAACAATGGTTGATCAATGGACTGTTCATATTTCTATACACCAAAATGCTGTTAGCAAGATCTATCAAACATTCTCTTGATTGAACTGTTATATTGTATACGTTTTTGATATAGAGGTTTGCTCATTAGGTACATTAGTGATTTATGCAGTGCATTTCAATTTATTCAATACCAATAAATATATCACAATGCTTTGGAATTTCATAGTTTTCAATTGTAGGTATGTTTAATCCATTAATCAAAATGTGTTCAACCATTGGAATTTTATCATTGTCTGATTTCCAATTATCTTTTCATTGGGCTATAACTTCTGTAAAGAGTAGTTGGAGTTTAATTTTTTGCACATATTTTGAATATTTATATTTTTTTATTCATTTTTTTTTAGTCATGAGAAAACAGTTAAAGTGTCGGTAAATTAATGAGCGGAACATTTGCGTCTATCTTGTTATCCGGAATCTGATTAAAATTTACTTGTAATTGGCGTCTAAAGCTCGAATACGAATGGATATGAAAAAGGCAGTAATTTGTAGAGAACGTTATATTTTTATAAGATAAAAAGGATCGATAATTTTTTGTTCTCAACACAACACTTTGAAGCCCAACCATCATTTACATAATAATTTTGAATCTTGTTTCACTTACCTGTACACCTAGGATTCCAAAGATAATGAAAAATGTACAACAAATCAATACTATGTTTCCAATAGGCCTTAACGAAGATAACAACGTTTGTACAACTAACTTCAAACCAGGGGCTCTGTTTATTACTCTAAGGGGACGAAGTGATCTAAGTAAACGAAACACCTATAAAAAAATAATGATGTTAAAATTCAAAGTATTATATACAAAGCTGTCCAATTTAATTAAGTTTTCATTATGTTTCTTACACCCGAATTATTGATCATATAAGATTTTTAATCATCTATTTTATATTATGGAACAGACACGAGCTGAATTGATGCCCAAAAAGGTTATCAAATACACTTTTCAAATTTAAGTTTTTAAGACCATTAATTTTAGAATTATGTTTCAATAAAATGAAGATGACCGGAGCAGAGTGGTCCTAGAAAATTAAAAGCATATGGATAACCCGTAATAGTTACACGATTAACATAATGCAGTGAGAACTCTATCTCTCTGCTACTCAACTAAGAAAAAAATTTTAGAGCTCCCTATAGAGAAGCTTTCCGTTCGGATCAAAATCAGCTGCTGGTTATTTTTCGACTAGGGCTTGTGCCTTGCACCAATATTTATATTTTGCTAAATATTTAATCTCACTCCCAGTTAACGATAGAGTTATTGATGATAATTATTAACGTTTCCTCTGAAATTAGATGTTTAATAGATCTTAAGTTTAAATTCGTTGACAGTAAAACAAATTGCATCGATGAAATTCACTTCAGTTAGTTTTGTCACAATTTGCATTTTTTGGGGCTTGTGTCATCATCAACTGTATTACTTAACAGCTGACTTACAAAATGGTAATTTTGTCTGACAAACTTCTGGAGGACGCCTCAAAGTCAAGCAAGGGTAAAAAACGCGCTCCTATAGAAAAATATTCTTACTGAAAATTTGTCTGACTGGACGTAAAGAACAGATATTCAAACTCTACATGGTTACGTCATCACAATATTTTTTTAATGCGTGTACTCCAAGACTATCTAGTTTTACGAGGTAATATGTTGTTAAGTATACCTACCCTCAAAATTCCAAATATTCTAGAGGTAGTGTCGTTGATTAGAAACATTATTATATCTACAAGGGATATTATTACTAAAGATCCATCCATTATGTTCCACCCTGAGGTAAAATATGCATTTGGTCCGTAACACATGCCTGCTGCTATAACCTGTAAATAGTACCTTTTACAGTATGTTATATAAATTCTTGTAAGACCGAATATGCAATTTTTCATGTTAATATCAAGCGGTCAGCCTTTTAATAAATTTCAATCCATCTTATGATTCCCACATTAGAACAAAAATCAATGCAGTTGATTCCGGCTTTTCAGCTCTTTTAGAAAATTTTGAAGTAGCAACTAATTTCTTGGACTGTAAAATTTTTAGGACAGGTGACGGATTTATAGCTGCTGTTGCTAAGTAGATAAAAGAATAATCATGCAGATGAAATAATTGTGTATTTTACACACGCTTTCACAAATAAAACTGTCTTACAGTGACGCATTTCGATTTATATTTAAATCATCATCTTTGAGATGGCACGGTGAAACGAACTTCAACAGCTATACAGATGACTGGTTAACATGCTGATATGGCAAAGAAGATAATACATTTACATGAGGTCTATATCACAAAACTTATAAAAACATTTCATTTGTATTTCGGTATGGAAAATTTTCGCGATCATAATATGTACTTTGCTCACTTATGGTATGGGAGTAAAAGACGAAATTTGAAAAATGAAGTGAACAATTATCCCATAATTTCAAAGGAAATGTAAAGCGAACTTGATGTTTCATGAGCTGACTAAAACACATATAATATTTGTGTATGTATCCCGTGCAGAAAGCATCATGGCTCGCATAATTACTGCTTTCGGTTGAAGTAAATTTCGATGTGCAGGTGGCTATAGGATGCTTTCTGCATTTAGTCTCGATAATATACTATTCTACTATACAGTATACAATGCTTGATGCACGAAGTTCTTAAGTCATCTCACCTTAACAAACATTTCGAGAGCAAACACAACGGAAAATATGTAATTACAGCTCTGCAGGAATAGTTTTTCTGTGCTGTCCGGAGGTATGTTAGGCCTTTCCATGGCCAATGTGATACAATTCAAAGCTATGAATAATAGTATTACGTTGTCGAACCAGCTCTGTTTCACTAACCAACAACAGTATTTTCGAAACCTGAAACGAGAAACATATAGAACGATAAAAAGATAAGGAAGTTCTTTGTTCCTTTTACTCAGAGTTAAGTTGCACTAAAATAAATTGAATCATATACAAGCAATACGGAGAATGTACTTCACATTGTACAGAAAATGAAGTATTTCACTTTGAAGGTGTCTACACGAATTTATATCGCAATGATGCTAAACTTAAGCAAAGTTTCTAAATTCGGTTACTTTGTCATTGGAGTAAATACATATTTGATTTATCGGCCATTGCTTCTAAGTGTTTATTTTCTTGTATTTTTCATTGTTGTGTTGCTATTGTTTTTCACATCCAGAAAATTGTTTGGTGAGCGAAGTAATAAACTCTATTGTTAAAAATCCAGTAACTTGGTATAATCTAGATCCAGGCAGGACCCTGCTTACAATATATTCAGAAAACGGATACAGGACGAACCATTTTTTTCAGAGAGATAAGGAAGTTAATCAGCAGAATATAGGAGAAAGCAACTTTTTTCATTAATTATGTGTATATATAAGCAGATATATATACACAAAAAATAGTGATGCACAATTGATTCACATTTTAGATAACTAGTTTGACAATGTTTCTGTTTAATTCTCCGTACTCTTTTATCGAAATATCGCTAGTTAGATTCAGAAAAATGTATTCATCTAATCGACTTGTTTACGATGTTACTGGAGTAGTTATTGAGAGTAATTTGACACTTTGATGATGCTATAATATACTCGTATACAGTGAAGTAGGCTTCTACATTTTACTATGTGTTAGAGACTCTCTCCAAAATCTGAGCACAGGTCTATTCCTCTGAAATAAACAAGTTTGTCAGTTCTTTCAGGTAAACATACACACATCTAGGGACATTAAAGATATGGATTTTGGTAGAAAGATATCTGGAATCAAATGCCTCCTACGTAGTGAGATAGAGAGAGGAGGATAAAGATTCAATGCTATGGGTGACATACACAAATTTCGCGTTAAATTCTTTTCAGGGGGTATGTGATATTGATTTGTTGTCATTGACCCTAACTGGAAGCTTTGATAGTATATACTGCTACTGACCCGTGCTTTTACCTCCTCTCGGTACAAGACAATACCTCTCTGTCTGATGACAACTGTTTATATTAAATAACCTATTGCCCAGTACACAGAAAATAGTCTTACCTATTGGTTGGCGCAAATATGTATAAGGAGTAATCTTCCCTTCCTTTTAAGCAGCCAGTTGGCTCCAAAAGCACCTGCAGCCTGTCAAAGACGTTGAACCTGGGAGACGACCTTCTTACCTCCTCCGTTTTGATTTGGTGCGAACCACCTTCCGTGATGTTCTTGTCTTTCAAGCTGTTTATCGATTTTACTTCAACTAGACTTCCTTTTCTGGATATCATCGGGCTAGTAGTTTTGTTCTGCTTGCGGTGTAGCGCTGGGGATTTATTCAGGGAGTTTTTTCTGGTAAGAGCTCTGGCTGCTGCCGCCTGGAATTAGATTCGGTACAAATAGAGTAAGATACAGACTTGGCGAAGAAAATAATAGAAAATAAGACCATAATTTCATCAATTATTATCCGGGAGGACAAGTGAAAGAAGCTGAAGTATATTGGTATTATTCACTTTAAAGCAACAAAAGCTGTACAGCACTTAACGATCCACGAGGTAAGACTAGAATGATTTCGACTAATGAATTACTAAATCAGTTATTGCAGAAAAATTTGATGTGCATTAAGATTTTTTCTGCCTGTTTCGTTGAGTTATTTTTTAAAAATATCAATGAAGATATAGTTAAAAAATAAGCATATATCGTTGGAAAATTGCATAAATTGAATATTTGCAGCAATCATTTTACAAATTATTATGCATGGATGTTTTGGAACATTTTACAAGATAGCAAGAATAAAAAATATTTTAAGTACCTAGTACCTATTTTTTTGGCGACTATACTTTCAGTGGGTGAAATTACTAATTTAATAAACAAAGACATGAACGTAGCTTTGAAGCGCAAAATATTGCGGCGCGTTATTTCGTTAGCATACCAGAAATTTTATTCAACAAAGTGCTTGTGTGAGAAGAATATTTATCTTTTGTCAAGAATTTGGGGTCCTAAATCCAGATTTAGTTTAAGAAGCAGAGCTTGTTCAATACCTTCGTTGATAGCAATTTTTATTCTTAGTCATGATTGAAATATCCCCTCCAATACTAAAATATCCATTTCTGTATTTCTCGATATTTTTGTTCTTTCAGTATTTTAAGCTAAAAAGGGAATATTTCAAATACTGCTTGGTCTATCCTAGTGTAACTCCTGAGTCACAGGAATCTTTTCAAGTCCACTCTTCATCAAAATAAAGTTAAAAGCAGAATATACAGGTATGAATGGAATATCTACAGATGATCAAAATATGTTTACTTGTGATTTGGTAGTCGTGTGGCTATCAGATCTACATCTAATGGAGTTTTGTGGAGTGAGCCCCTTCGCACTCTTGTTGTTTCGTGCCTCCTTTTGTGTGTCGTTCTGAATTCTGATTGACGACTGCAACAAAGAGTCGTCGCGCAAACTTGCCTGCAACAAATTTACGAAGTGCTTGAATTTCTAAGATTGCCTTGTCTTGTGTTCGTACTCAGTTAAGTGACCGATGATTGAATGAATACTACATGATGACGATTTCACAAATATTTCCCCACAATGTTCCTTGCCAGCATTCAATATTAGGAATGCATAGTTTGGAGAATTTATTTTGCTAATGAATAAATGTAGCATCATGATTAGGGATAAACCAGATGCAGAGCACCGATAATGTTAGGTACATTATCTTGAAAGCAATTTTTCTTTCGGATCTCACACGTACATATCTCGTTGGGTCGGTAAAGGTCTCCGACCACGCTTATTGCATTATCTCCTTTTTTTTGGATTTATGAATAATAATAAATAGTTCATGTTCAAAAACAAATCAGTTTCCATAGATGCAGTGAAAAATGGCAATGTTTTTATAATTTCAAAATTTAGTTTTTCATATCTTCTACTCCGGTAAATACTGACAAGACAGTAAATATAAGATAAACCAAAAAGGCCATCACAGGATGAATATCAGAATTGAAATCACTTATTCACTTTTAGTCTTGAGCAGCATCTGTGAGACTGGTAAATGTGTCAATAATGTAGCGAAACGCCATCAATCGCTAGAAGCTAGTATTTCACAAACAATAGATACAAAGTCATGACGTAAATGCTACAAACTGATAGCCGCTGTGATGTATCAGCAATCAATCATATGCAGCAATGATTCATCCATGTCCTGGTGATTTAATCATCAGCTGACGAAGCATATATATCTAACAGACTGGAAGCATTATTATAGCCAGAAAAATGTAAGGTGGGTCGTTTTGCGTTTTGCTAATTACATTTAGAAGTAACTTCTGAAAGGGTGGGGAAATATTTGCAGGTGCGCTCTAATTATTAATCATAATCGTGCTGTAGGTATTTACAGTGTAACTTACCTGTCTAGCTACACCCCCTCCATTACAGTGAGAGTGATCACGACCATTATTCAAAGGAGCGTCTTCTGAATCTGAGCTGGCTCTGGGCTTCTTCTTCTTCAAACTCGGTTTTGATGCGAGCTTCCAGGAACACTTCCTCTGAATTTTATCCTTCTCCTGGGAATGAAAAAGAACATTCATCGATAGACTCAGTGATTTACTTGAAGTTTATGAAGCTCGATAGACTTTTTCAGTTCCCTTACTTTCTAGAATTGACTTATTTCAGGTAAAAATGCAAAGGCGAGTACGTATTGTACAAATGAAAGTGATACCGATGATGTTTCGCCTATATAAAATAAAAAATCTTCAAAAGAAGGTATTAACTATATGGAAGAATATTTCAATTAGTGATAGGAAAAGTTTCGTGCTGGTATAGCTCTAAAATGTCAAAGTTCAGCAAACCACAAATTATGATCATAAGCAAAGGCTAAAGATAGAGAAAAGGATAAAGATAACTAGCAGACCAAATCTACCTGATTAGGATTATTCTCATTTTTGTTGATGTGACCAACTTTTTCTGAGAAGGTCATCGTCTTGGAGCCAATCTTCTCATTGTGTGTCACTAGCTTGGCCGTCAGCTGGTTCAAATCAGGTGGTTTTTCGAACTCGCGGAATGTGAGTGGTGGAGGGGAAAGCGACGGGGGCTTGAGAAGGCTCAAGCTCTGAAAGTCAAACCATACGTGTTGTCGTTGTACAAAAGGCCATGGTTTAGAGTCTCAATGTGCTAACAACTTCAGGCTGATATCAGTCTTTGATTTTGTTGTTGCTTACGTTAGTTACTTTGTTAATGAAATAGCCAACTAGTTACTTAGTAGTGCTCAAGTTACCATTATTATATATAATGAATATAAGTGTAGATTAAAAACAGTACTGAATGAATGAATGAATAGAAAGAGGCATTCCGATGTGGACCATCGGAGCATAGGCCACCGCCGGGCCCTTTTGCGCCTCAAAAAAAAAACAGTATTAATGCAACCTCTACCAAAATACGTTCAATGAATGAAAAGGCTACAGAGAGTGCCAAAATAAATACATTTTTGGTAAACCCTGAATAGCACTTTACTGTGCTAGGCCAATTTTTTTTCAAATACTTATCATGGTACCCATCTACCCATAATGTACAAATGCTCAATTCTATAACTGCTGCAGCCTTCGATGTGATCTTTAGTGGTAGTAATAATAATCGTACATTTATGTAATACCTACTGTGTGTATGAATCAACTTCCAAAAACATATCACTTATACCTACCGCTGAAGTTCTTTGCGTAAGAGAGTCTTCGCTGGACGGCATGCCAGGGCTTTCAGGTTCAGAAAACGTTGGGTCGCTTATGACGACAGTGGTTACATTGTAGCTAAACTCCGGATATTCATCCAGGGTGGTACTGGGTGAGTCTTGAGGAGTTGCTGCCGTATGAGTTATTATTGGGGGTGACGTCTGGGAACATATTTTCATTAGTTGAAGTGGATTCGTCACACAAATTTGAAACACTGTAAAACCTTATATGATTCTATGCAACATGAAGGTATTAAAAAAATGGCGTCTCCTAGAAGTCTTCGTTGTGTGTTTTGCAAGTACTGTCATATAATAAAATATTATTGTATTTTGGATCTGCTTTTGTTTTGAATAAGCCCTTTCACCTATTATTATTCAGTGATTTCTTTTTTTTAGGCGCAGCTCTTGTAAAACGTAATATCTGAAATTTTAGCGTCTGTAGGTACATACCAGCTTTGTACTCTCAAGATGCAAAAATGGTAATTGCTGTTTTTTTATAGATAATCTCATGCAAAGATAGACAGCATATCGCTCCATAAGTGCTGTGTGAACACATGCCTATTCGTATTGACCTTATCCTCATCTAGTTCCTGGCTAATTGGCATTTATATTTACTTGTTTTTTGTAGTAAGCTTTTCAGGAATAAATAGTTGCATTAATCCATTGAGTAATATATTACATAAGAGTCCTTAATCAATGCTATTACTTATTAGTGCTCGTAAACTAAACATCTACTTACATGTCTGAATGGTCTTCGTAACATAGATTCCTTTCGAATGTTGCATTTGGGTTCTTTAGCCAGATAGCAACAGTCGCACTTGAAATTCCTATCTTTAAAATCACAGTTTGATAAGGTCAAGGTTGACCTGTCATTATTGAAGTCTTTCAATTTTCTCAATTCCTCCGCTGATTTCCAACAGTTTTTCTTATCCTAGAAAAATGGAATTTGTGCAGTATTATTATCCAATAAAAATGGCAAACATCAAATGATTGATCATAATACTTTTCAGCCGACATGCGTAAAACTGATATTATTATTATTATTATTTTGATATAAATGTGCAAGGGGTAAATCCTAGTTTAACGTCTCGCTGTTCTCAGACCTGTCTGTCGAAATATTACTTGAAAATTAATTTTCTGGTTCTTTCGCCACATGAATGAATGACACTGATGATTATAACACTAAATTCACGCGCTTTTCATGTGCTTTTATTGTACCCGAAAATGTAAGTTATGTGGTCATATGTAGCATTAATTTATATAAATGGGTGCGCTACGTACCCGGTGGGATGCACCTCCACGAATATTTAAAATATTTATACATATTTATTTGTCTTTTAATAACACTCGTAAGTATTCATAAATTTGTTTTCAATAGAATTAAATAGTTATTGCGCTTCATATGCCCAGTAACAACAATCACAAATGTTTGACAAGAAATTTCATCAACAGATAAAAAGATTGTGTAATAATTAACACACAGTGTCACAAATAAAACTATTTTTCTTTCAATTTATATTTAAATCATGGTCGTACTGTCAGATTTGACTGTTTCTGTCGGATTATAAAATATAGAGATACTAATAAGATTGTGACATTTAGATAGGCGTCTACTATCAGCTTAAAAGTAACTTTTCATAGATATTCTCTCATGAACACAAAACGCCAATCGCGCTTTAAAAGCGGCCTATTCACATTGGCCTTAAAACTACATATACTGGGTAACTATTGGGGAATAAACTCCAAGGTTTTTTAAAAGAAAGAGAAAGGCGCCTTCCAGGTGTTCAAAGTGCGACCTGCAGAGAGTGAGCTTGATGAGCCTTTTTTGTGTTCATTGTATTAATGGTTCTCGATGATATTATCAAAGACAGCTTAGTTCAACATGTACCATTGAAAAATCTATAGAACAGCGACGGATTGGTCACGTTTATTAAAAGTTCCAGACTGTGAGGTCCTTTGTAATATTAGGCGCGTCCTCTTGATGTATTGCTCTTGATCTTGCTCTAGAGTAGTAGTAGCTGCTTTGGTGAAGACAATTCGGTAGCTGAACTGAACCTCCATCTTCAGGGATGCCTATCTAGCGAGGCTGGCAACCTCAGAAGCTTGATGAAAGCCGACTCAAGTATTGGGCGTTTCTCTGTCTCTACATCTGGCATACCTGCTTTGATTTTCTTCTCAGAGTAGTTGTTCGAGCCCTCTATGTATTGAACTGAACTCTATTTGTAGATCCTCATTTAGACATTTTTTTCTATGTCTTTGTTGATTTGAATAGCATATTGTTACGGACGATCTATGGTCTCTCGGAATATTTGATTTATCACTTGGTTCCATTTATCCAAGAAAAGCGTTGGTTACAAAGTAAAAAATAATAAATATCTGTTAGCTATATTTCGGCTAGTCAAGAATTAACTTCACCCAATCCAGTAAATAATCGTTTTCGTTTTCATACATCGGCACCGTTTGGCGCAAGTACAGTTATTTATTTCTGAGATAAGGGTTTCCATTTTTAATTATTGCTTTAATATTTTAGTTTCGATATGCTTAATTCTTGTGAACAGATACAATATAGTCTTGTAATATTTGGTGGACGAGCAAATTGAATGATACAGAGCACATTCACCATTCATTGATCTCAAGTAGTCTTGGCATCTTGTTTAATGATGTTAATATGTTATATAAAAAGATGTTCTGTACGAGTAAAAAACTTATTTGACTGTGTGGAAAACAGGGAAAAACGGCAAATATGGACAATATTTTGCAAAACATAACAGATGAACCTACAAAGAAAAAGGTGTCCTTCCTTTTACCTCCCAATTATTTCAACACATCACCTCTGTATAAATCTCTTCACAGATAACATATTGTTGGACTTACTTGCGAAAAACTGTCAGACGAGGTAACAGATGAACTGCTGCTATTTCTCGATCCCTCTTTTAAGCTAGCCTCTAGGATGCAGGACATCTTCCTTCTGGCCAGCTCCCTCTGCTCTCTTTCTCTCCGCTCGTTCCGTTCCGAGCTGAATCCCTCTACCAATATGGCCACCAGGAGATTGAACAGCACGTAGTTGCCGAATGTCATCAGAGCGACGAAATAAAGGGCGGCCCAGTTAGAGGTTTTTGCCATGCCATTCGATAAGACCATATTCCAGTCCTCCTGAGTCAGGATCTGTAAAGTCGTTTTGTTGCAAGTATTTGTGCAGGAGAGTACAGTCAATGAACAACTTTGCCTGACTAAAATTTTTTAACAATTTTTATTCCGATATATGTAACTATCTAAAAAATGCTAAGTATTTAGTGTATGCTCTCCACAATACTTTCACTGAACAGACTCCACAAATAAAAAATAATGTATTTTTTCAACTAAACACTGCCATGTGTTATGGTTTAGATTATTGATTGTTCATTCGCAGAAAATCACAGAGTAAGGTGATTAATAATTGAAAAATATACTCTACGATATGCCAGCTGATCTGGTATCATAAGTATTTTTTTTATTTTTTTCTGTTTTATTTCAATAAAACTGTTAATTATCTTTCTTGCCTGAAATTTTAAATGATTTTCATTAAAACTGAAGAAATGTGGTAAATAATAATTCTGACTAAATAGTGATTCGTTAAAACAGTTCATTAGTTTAGAATATAAGAATTTCAAATTTGAATTTTTAGATGGATTCGGAACCATCCAGAACTTTCACTGGTACAAACTTACTATTTAAAAAATGTAATGTAAATAAGCTGAAAAACTATCTAAAAGACCATATCTTTATATATGTAATTCGATGAGCAACAAATGTCAATAAGAAACACTTCCATAACTTTATTTACAACTTGATAAAATAAAAAAGAACTAGTGCTTATACGATAAATTCATTCTGATTAAGATGTACGTTAGGCTATGAGGAGAATGTTCATTGGCTGCACTAGACAAGATTAGAATGGATTGAGATAGGAAGAATGAAGAGAAAGGTCCGCTCCTTTCTACTTGTGCTAATTTTTACTATTTTTCATTTGAATGTGTCAAGAACTTTTTGTGTTCTTAAAAATATTTGGGCTTTGAACATAGATAAATAGTAGTACAAAAAAGTTGTATTACTAATGGAACTGAAATCAAAGAGTTTAATTTAACTTAAGAAATGAGTATTAAAACAAAATCTCTAAATAATAGACAGCTCTCATAAATATCTTTGAAGGAAACTATTGCATGGAAAAAAATATTATTCTTCAGAAAGTTTCTTTTTAATAAAGTTATACAGCACTTTGCTGTAGCATGTGTGTACGTAGAGCAAACCATAATTTTAGTATTCTAATATCTTTCTCACTCCATTGAACCCTAATGGCAGAATTCAACAAATGTGGCAGTAATAATTTATATTTTTTCTGCTCCAGACATATGCGGTTAATTATTGCCCAAGCAAAAGTGATGAATTAGAGGGAACAACACGGAAAACGCTTCAGAAGTTAATAGCCAACATTATGTGGTGTAATTTAGATCTATGTATCTATGTTAAATATTGATAAAAAATAGAATTTATGATTCGGGGTTCCTTTGACCCAAGAACATAATCTCAGAATGATGGCTTTGCACTGAATGTTATTGATCATAAGTACCTAAATTTTAATAAAAAGTCTGAGTTGTTATATCACGCTGGGGTTTTATTTATGGATAAACTATGGATGTTCTTTATGGATAAACTGCATTCAAGTCAATTATTTAATTAGAAGGCATTCCAAAACTATGGTCAATGTGTATAAAAGTCTGAGTAACTGCAATATGACAAATTCGAACAAATTACAGTCAAGGGATTTTTGGGAACAAAAATAAAATTGGTAACTATGTTTGAGAATACTCGTAGCTATTAATGTATGATCACAAAACTTAGAATTGAAATCTACGCTATTTTGTATCAGTATTATACTGTCAACGGTTGTAGTGCTCTTTTCAAATAGAAAAAGAGTTTATAAAATACCGTAAATGGGAAATAAGCATTTGAATAGCATGAAGAATTCGATCATAAAGTAAAAAATGATTATAACAAAGATGAAAGTGCAGCAAGTTTTAAAATTGATTCCGTGGTGTGCTCCAAGATAATTATTATTCTTATTGGCGAGTTCATTAAATCTCATTGATATAGAAATAGAGAAAAACTATTGTAACGCAGCCAAAGTTATAGTATGATATTGGATTATGACTGCAACAGCGACCAACAGATATCGAATTTTGTCAGGGACAAAAGTTTTGAAATCAATACAAATAATAAGTGCTGTCCTGACTTATTAACGACATTGTTTGCCCCCAAATAGAGCTGGCAATAGTGTGATAATTAATGTTATGTGAAACTACACCTTTCTCTTCACTGGTCCATTATTTTTGCTATATTTGACCTTCGATCAAGTTTGAGTTCGGCCTAAAATAATCACTTTATCAGCATTCCTCCCGAAATTTCATGTTAGAGCTTTGAACATAATAAGGTATAGCTTTATCACTTGATCAAAGATATATAGAAATTAAAGTACCTACACGTAAAATAATTATGTGGTATGTATAGATAAGTAGCTATAGCTCTAGTAAGTTATAAGCATCATACAGCTTTCAAATGTTGAAGTCATGAGAAAAAACTAGTCTGTACTACTAGCAAATCACAAAAAAAATATTTTAAGTCTATTTATGCATGTGTCACATTATATTTTCATCAGATCCTGCAAATTAATAATTTCTAGAGATCAAAATCAGAATCATTCCCTCCAAGTAAAACAGATATCAAATAATATTTCGTTAGAAGAAGGTAATAGGAATTAGCCTCCATCAAACTTTGAAGAAATAAAACCTTAGATAAAAAGCATGTTAGGACTTAGATTATAAATATAAACCTAAATACAATTTTTTGTATCTTGATAATAGTTTAAACTCAAGAAAGATTACCTTTTATGTAGAATGATTCAATTCTACTTACATTTGATGTTCAAAAGACAGCTTATATAAAATTCAATAAAAGACACTTGATACCTTTCAAAAACATATAACCACAGAGACTAAGAGATGCAATAAAGAAGCTGAGTTTTTCGTCATGACTTCATAGTGATAATAAAAATGGATCTCACTTGGAAGACGGTGACGGTGGCCCAGAGGATGTTGTTGAAGTGCTTGCGGTCGCACAGACACCTGTTATCATTCATCATATCACAGCTACAGTCCCTGGTGTCTCCATGCTCGTCTGTGTAGGTGCAAAACTTACCCCCGAACAAGTACATGCCCAGAATGCTGCCAGGACAGATATGTGGAAATGCGTAAATTGTGTTAGATGGATATGGCGCCTACTTAAATGATTGGTGAACTACTCGCTAAGTCGGGGCCATGATGGTTAGTTTTTGGTGATCGTGTTTTGTTTGGCGCTGCCGTGGATCTGAACTGTCTTCAGAATGCTCTGCTACATGCATTTTTATTGTTTGGCGATGGGAAGTTATCAAGCACGAATCTTTATTCAATGTATTCTCTTGATAAGTATAAATGTTAGAATATACATTGTTCTTCAAATCTATTAATAAAATGATTATTTAATTTGATGGCATTTAATTAGCACTTTATCCACAACCTACCCTTTACAATGGTGTAAATCTTATTATCATTCTTGTGTCGTCTTAATCTACGAAATGTCAATAAAATCCATTTTTACTATTTATGTTGCTTATATTGTGTTTCATTATTTACGCCAAATTACGGAATCGCGGAAGTAAGTGCTCAATTTTTTTTATGTTCAGATAACCATGCAAAGGCAGAGAACCTATCGCCTTCCAGAAACGCTGTGAGAGGGTAATTCATTCATTCCAAAACGATTAAATTCTTTTATATTCGCATTGCATACACGTAGTTTCATAGAAACCTAAATTTCCTAAATTTCCTGATGGGGCACTATTTCATATTGTTATTAAGTAGCTGGTAATGGTAACTCATAACAATACAAACATGATAAGTTCCTATGGGATAGTAGGAAAATATTCAGTCGCTTAATCCAGGAATAGAAATTTATAGAAAAGTATGTACTCAGAGAGATACACTTTTGAGGTAATCATGGGCAAAACCTCTGATATAATTTACAGTTATTGTTCCTTTGAAAAATAATAAATGAAAAGCTTGTTAAATATTCCCTATATTTTGAACTTTTTAATTGTGGCTCAAAGTTAGTGCCATGTAAGTTTTCGTCTAAGATATGAAATGGGTACTCCAAGAAAGTTGACTTAATATCGTTTACTTGTCCTACATAAGAATTGGACACAATAATGTATCTGTATCCACATATAAATTGGAAATTCAACAAGGTACACTTGCTAACAATCAATGAATGCGCACATAGAAGAATAAGCTAGCAACTTATTTTTGATGATGACTTATCAACAATAATTCAAACTCATCGCCATAGCAAACAAGTAAAAATGTTTCAAAATCACCTATTAACATTATGTATAGAAGAGCTTAATGAGGTGATGAATTATTTTAAACACATTTCAGTAATTTCTAACATAATAATTAATTTTTTGGCGAGCATATTTACAGCAATTCATTGATTTCACAATTTCACCAAACAATAAATTTGAGTAGCCTTCTTGAAACTAATCTATAGCATTCCGTCTATGGTAATTGAATTATCTATGAATACAATAATATTTGCAGCCTTAACTACGTTTCGGCAAGCCGTCATATAGTTGCCTGTCGTATCAAATATATCTACTGGTAGTCGTGTTAAATTGCTGTTATATTTTGCAGGGGTGACATGTTGATTCACTTTAAAAAATCCCAAAAAGAAGCAGAATCACTGCATGCAATAGAGAGCTGTAGAAAAAGGTAGATATAGATGAGATATTTTTTACCATAGCCATACCAGATCATGCACCAAACTATTTAATTAGATGTTGAAGTTAAACATGCATTCTGAATACGTAGCAAGATAAGCTTTAAAGGAACTTGGAATTGTATAGGAATTATACTTTCTCAACTTTCTTCTACTTTTAATTGTTTCCTACTACTCTACGCTTTAAGTCGTGTCATAGGTATCATAGAGCTTATATTTTAGATACAATCTATGTCGACATATGAGTTTGAGAACCTATGCATTTGGTTTGTTAAGGTCATATTAAGATAGAATAGATAATAAGTCAATTATGAAAGTTCCTTAGGTTACCTGACTGCTACTATAATTCAACCCTATCTGCGACCCTTGAGGTTATTTTGAGGTTGAGTTTATCTTGAATAGTACGAGTCACGCTGAAAGTCTTTAGACATTCCTAATCTATACAAATTTAAACAATTTTGAATACGCAGCTATTTTGTATAACGTTGTAAGTGCTTACACGCAAAGGCAGCGTTTGAATCATTCAGTAGTTGCCTTGCCACGGTCTCGAATGCATCTAAGTGTTGGCCGAATTTTAACTTGAAAATGGGACCGGGCAGTCGCGATTTTCGAGCCATGACTATAAAAAGGGACTAAAACAAGCGGAAGGTCACGAAAGTTTAGTAAGTTGCTTTGGGAACTCTGCCTCTCCGAGTGCTACAGTGTTTGCTGAGTTTAAAAGGGGCCGGGTCCCACTCTATGATGAAGCTCGTACAGATCGACTGTCCATTACTGTTACTCCGGAAACTGTAGAAGTTGTGCAAAATATGGTAGAAAAAGATCGACATAACATACATCGAGATTGAGGCTTCTCTGGGGATTGGATCGGCAGCGGTCCGAACAATCATCCACGATCACCTTCGCCTTAGGAAGCGGTATTCCAGATGGGTGCCACATTTGTTGACCAGTGAGCAAAAAGCAACAAGAGTTGATTGAGCTAAGTTTATGCTTGAAAAATTTGATAATGGACACAGTCAAAACACTTTTAATATTTAACCGGAGACGAAACATGGTTATATCATTATGATTCCGAAACTAAACAACAGTCATTAGTTTGGTGCTTTAAAAGTGAGCAGCTTCCAACGAAAATTCGTCGTTCAAAGAGTGTTGGAAAGAAAATGGTCGCATCTTTTTTTCTAAAAGTGGGTACATCACAACGGTAGCCTTGGAAAATCAAAGGACAGCTACTTCTGAATGGTATAAAACCAAATGTGTTCCTGTAGTCTTCCAAGAACTATGCAAGAGCCGTACAAAGACTGGTCTGCGGGGTATTCAATCGCACCATGACAGCCGGAAATTAGCATCCTTTCAGAAGAACGTTGGTCACAAGAATTTGGCAAGTGGTTTTACCGAATGCGTAAATATATTTAGGTAGGGGGAGAATATGTTGAAAAAGAGTTTTTTAATAAAAACTTGTAGGCTTTCTGTATCTGAAAGCTTTCATTGTGACCCTCGTATAGTTAAGATCCGACACAATATCACCATTGGATAGCTAGAGGAGAATCTTACAACTTTGTTTATAGTTTTCCCTGTGACTTTGATACCTAGAATTATTGTTTGTTTACTTATTTTACTTCCAGATTACCCTCAAAAGCCTAACTTGGGAGTGTATAAGATCATATACAGTTGCAAAATATGTTATGCTCTTAGCACCTCTAGGGTTATATTGATTTTGGTTTGTGACTGTATGAACTATCCCTCGTACCTTCAAAGTCGTAACGGAGTCAAAATTTAAGCATAACCAAATCTTGGTCTTATCGATAACAATTTTCAACTGATTAAATATTGGATACTATACGATGACTACGAATCATGCAGGTTGGAAGTGTTAAGGGGTGAAGTAGAAATGTAAGTAGGGAATACCAAGATCTTGAAGATATAGAGGCACTAGTAGGAAAAATATTAATTCAGCTAAAAAATTGTTTGAGTACCTACCTTCAAAATTTGTATCTGAGATTGACGGTTCTTTTGTGAACAGTTATGTGGTCAGTTACTTTTGCTTTTATGAGTACTTTATAAAGATACTTCATGCATGATAAATATTTACGTTAATCTTGCGATGGAACTTAGTAAATATAAAACTATTTATTTAATACTGACACAGGAGCGAATATTTAAAGAGAAGACATTGTTCACTTTGGAAGATTATCTACCTGAGTTATACTACGATGACTGAAATCAAGGACATTTTTTCTAAGTATACAATATGTTTTAATGTGAAATCCTTATCGGTTCATGTGCGGTTTATAATGACATATTGTTCCACATAAATTCCGATATCCAAAACATTTTTCGATTTTATCCATATTTGAACAAAATAAATATTTTTCAATCCTAAAGCTAATTTAACAACAAAACATTTTACGATTCCTCGATGGAATATTTTGTTTATGTATTGAAAAAGCTCTTTTTAACAAAGTACCGCAGAAAATTATTGTTCAATTGGGTTCATTTATATTGGATATGTGGTTGGACTGAAATTGTAAATGCAAAACTGAAAAACTTATCGAAGAGATATATGAAAAATGCAGATTCATTTTTGTTTCAAATTAATATGAGATGAAAAAATACGTATAACTGTCAATGCCGTGCAATCCTGTCGTTATTTTTCTATCGTTGCCGATCCAAAATCTTATTGTATACCATTCAAAACTCGTCTGGTGGTCATAACATTTTTTTATTAAGGTGAAGTTTACCGCATGCCGACAGAAGGTACATAAAATCTTTATGATTCCAATCACCGTAAAACTCAGCATATTTTATGTTACGCCAAATTTCAAGTAGATTTTTTATATTTACTAGATCCTAAGACATTACGCAGTGTTTAAAGCTAGTGGCAGTAAAAATAAGAATTGAAGTTGATTTGTAAAAAGAAAGCTGAGACTACCTGTAGTCATAAACATTTTAGCTAGGAACAGTCCTATGCGAGGTATATCAGTTTACAGGGAGATTATGTTAACTGGTTTTTAGCCTTTTTGTTTATTTTATATGTTATCATGCATATCATAGTGGTGAGAGACATTTTGGCTGGAATTTTCCATACAATTATATTGTACAATGCACAACTTGAAATACTTTCACTGGTAATTTACTTGTATGAAATGTATGTAGAAACATTTACTCTAGAATCATTTTATTCCTGTATTTTTATGGATTTATTTCTGCTAGTAGCTATAATTCTCGATGAAATGTTATTACTTATATATATTATTGCTAACCTTTTGTTTAGTAGTTTACTACGTGTCACTATCTTAGATATTATATAATATGCTTCTTTTTCATTAAGTAAAGTGTCTCTTCCAAAATTTATCTTTTACACTATAAATTGATACTTAACAGTTGATGACTATTTCCTAGAAGAATGGAAAAGTAGTTTTCGAATTACGCTCCACACACATGAAGAGAGAATTGTCAACATAAATGTTTTCATGTAGATTGTAGATGCTTTTACTTGACAAAACTCTTTCTTCGGAATGATAAAATTGTGCAACTTTCAACTTCGTTTCATAAATGAAAGTTGTAATCCCAGTAACGTGTTTTGCTTTAATTCCAAATCTATCGTCAGATTGCCAAATTTGTCAATGAAAAAACAACTATTATTTGTGAAACGTAAGGTAGAAGTTGCATAGTAACAAAGCTTATGTCAGATAATTTTTTTCGACGAGAGGTGGTAAAATAAAATTGTTTCAAGGTTTCGAACTCATAACCTTATTGTTTGGGTGAAAAAAAAATGTTTTGTACTTCACGTAACTAATAAAGTCATCGGTTTACAAATTAAAAGCAATTAGGCATTTAAAATCAATTTTTTTATTAACAATTTTGCAACATAAATGGATAGCTTCATAACTGTTCAAGGTATGAAAATTAGAGCAACCCTGTTCTAAAATTTCTTTGAAAACTCTGCTGTTTCCAGGTGCCATTACCAATAAATGATTGTTGTTTTAAAACAAACAAATGTTAATACAAATATTATCGTAATCAGATTCAGTATTTGATTGCAAGAATGAGAGGGGTTAGCTTGAATGATATGGCATATTTCGTTTCATTTTCCAAATCAACTTCACCCTAAACATTATTTTGTTATTTTTGTATTAGACTGCCATCTAGTTGTTAGCGCCATGTTAAGCAAATCGACTAGTTAAAAACTGGTTAGTAGAAAGAGAGTAAGTAAATCTACCTGAAATACGGTAACGAGCGACCACAAAAGTGAGTCAAAGTTTTTTCTGTCTTTATCTTCGGGCTTGTCAGACAGGCAGAGCCCTTCGGGCGAGTAGCTCTCCTCGTTACAAAACTTGCACCCGAATATATTCATACCAAGGATACTATAAAAAGATCTTAGTGTCGGGTTCAAAGTTCGTGCTTTTATTGTAACCTTACCACTCGACTGAATTAGGTTATATACCGCAGAATGTTGTTACAAGTTTGTGGGAACTAAACTCATGGAAAGTTTCAAACCCTCTACCATTCAGCCCATTAGTTTGTGACAGTATATTTTGAGTTTGACTTGCTTTGAATTCTCTGTATGTAAACTTCCCCATGTTGGTAATTTCGTTAATTGGATCAGTTTTCGCTGGCAATTTTTTCAAATATTGGGTTCACATTATACCAGATTGCATCGCCGCGCAAATTGATTTACGCATTCCGCTCATCGTATTTTCACTTCCACTACCTTTTTAGCATCGGTGCTGAATTTTGGTGAGAATGTAGAATGTCTTATTCTGTGATGCAGCTTCTTTTGACGCAATTATTAACAGAAGACGAAAAGGATGTATGACAAGCCATCAAACATTACAAAATACGTACATCAATACTGCAGCCAAAATGAGACGCGGTCCAAGAGCAAAGTACTATTATATTTTTCAGATACTTTTATCATTGCAGATTTTGCCGTCAGAAAATGACTATAAAATTTTCAGGTATTCGACGCGTGTAAGTATGATCTTGTTGTTTCGTGTATAAACTCTGAAATTTATTAACGTGCGAACGCCTGAGATGAGACATTATGGGGCATTCACATTTGTATTTAGACAGGCCGTTTTATATCGAATACTCTGGCAATTCAAATACCGAACGAAACCTTTGGAGCGCAGTCCTGAACTGTACAATATCAAAGTAAAAGAAGGACGACTGTGACTCTTCATCTTTAATAAGATTTTCATCGAAGTCGAATGGTAAGGTTATTGATGAAAAAGTGTCAATGAAACATGTCCTATAAACAATAATGTGTAACATCAAGATCTTAAAGAAACTGTTCGTCATCTGGTATCCGTATGATTACGTGTACCAAGGTTTATATTGTTAAATGTGCTTTTAAGGCAGTTATTGATTGTCTTATATTGTGGAGTAATAGTGATTAGCATTTTCATTCAAACCTATATGCATATTGTAAAGTGATTTAATATGTATCATATATTGTAGAAATTATATTGAATTAACCTCAAAGAATCTGACAGACTAGATTGGCGGAACACGAGAGGGTAACGAGAAAGGGCCGTATAATTCGAATTGTGTAATTTATGCACGTATACATAGGTGTTGGTTACGACTGTTGCATATAGTGAGTGTTGAAAATTAGATCAAGCTAAAAAGGTCAAGAGTAAATAGGTGAAAAAGATATCTTTAAATTGAGGGAAAATTAAGGCTGAGGTTAGCTTGTAAGGGCAAATAATCCTAACATAGAAGATCGCGACACAAGGGCGCTGAAAATAATGTGGGACAAAATATCTAGATAAACAATCATCACGCAGATTAGGTGAGGGTCCACTCTAAAACGACGACTACCTTCTGGTCATTGAAATATTATTATTTCAATTTTTTCCCATGTAATTTTCAGAAAATTAGTTATTTGGGGATAATGAACTATCCGCTATCATTAGTAGTTGTAGTAGGAAGAGCAATGACGACACTTAGTACACCGGATACTTTTGTAATCATTAGCAAGTAAAAAAATGTTGTGATATCGATCTGGTTTATATGTATAAGACAATATTGGTAATGTATAAGGAGAACATGCACAGGTTTGAATGAAAAAACAAATTATCATTTAATTCAACAACTTTTCTCGCCTAAATAATAATAAATAAGATGTGTGAAATATATGTACAACTTTCTCATTCAGTTCATCTTCATATTTGTACTAGCCGCTGAATAAAACCACATGCGATTGCCGAAATAGATTTACCGTCAAATCTGTCAATCATCATAATTTCTAAGTTCAGTTTTTCTTGTTTTGTATTCTAATATAGGTTGCCAGGGTAACAGAAACGTAAGTAAAATTATTTCGTCAATCGAATGTGGCTTTAATTAGCCGCCAGAACAAATGTAAGATGCCCCCGAGAAAACAACCACAGGATACGTTTCTGAAGTCTCATTTCTCATTCAGTATTAGCTTTCGAGAGCACATGGCAAGAAAAAGGAGTGTATTCAAAGTATTTAAAGAAGTATAGGTCATAGGTATATAGTGGTGTTACAGAGTATTTATACATTATGTTCTAACATCAAGTGAACAAAAAAAAAATAACCAAAAATTTTTTTCTAAACAAAAACATATTTACACAAATTCAAAATCAAATGCCACCCCTACCAATTTTTCCCTTTAAAAATCAACCCAAAAAATAAGACAGTCGGTGAATATGCTGAAAATATGTGTCTTGAACGCAGAAGGAAGATATGTGATATTTTTATTATTTCTTTGTTTTTTTTCTTCCATTTAATTGATTATTAGAGTTGCTTATAATATATAAGCAAAGAATATTTCTAATATCTATGTGTTACAGATATATTTTGGAATAATTACTTCATTAGAAGTTATTAATTCTAAAGAACTTAAACAATTCTTAATATAAGTAGTTATTAATGTAACAATTTATGACAATAAACGTTTAACAAAATGTCTATAGTATGAAAGAAATAGGAGGACTGATAGATGCTCACCCATTTTTTCAGTCAATTTTAGTATGAAATAGCATGAGATATTTCGTATAGCGTAGCTAAATCCATATTTATATATGTACTTCAAACTAACCATCAAATGTCTGCCTATTATGGTGTGATTTATGGTTGCTAATGCTGCTGCAAACTCAAATGAATAGAGAAATAATATGCATTTGTATGAACTATCTACTATGGATAAAACATTAATTCATAAATCAAAATAAATAGTTCAATCTCAGGCACTCTCTGCCTTTAGTAAACATATAGGAGAGTCCAACATCAATAGTCTACAAACATTAGTCTTATTTTGTTGATGTTTGACACTCCTACACCCGATCTGTACACGATAGAGATACTCTTCAGAAACTTTGTTAGCAAAACACTTTTGTAGATCTTAGCTATCATTCACCATATCTTCATTCGTTGTAGAAGAGGAATTTTCATTTTTATATATATAAAGCTAGAAAGCGCTACATTTAACACTCACCTGAATATGAAAATGAACAAAATGAGAAGCGAGAAGAAGACCGCAACGTTATCCATCGTCCTTAACATAACGAATAACTGTCTTCTCAAGTTTGGCATGAACCTCACCAGTTTCAATATTCTTAGAAGTCTGAATGTCCTTAACACTGACAGACCGGAATCAGCGTGTTCTTCACTGGTAACGTTTTTGAATAGTTCAATTGCACTGAAAAAAAAAGAAAGCAACGTTATTTCTACCCTGCTCATAGGTAACCCATTAATAGTACACATCTACATGTTTGTGCTTACATGTATAGAAACATGGTACAGGAAACGAAATTGATTTTTTGTAGTTACTGATCTACATTCCTTATATTATAAAGTATAACCCGGTTATAACGACTGCGCATTTTTGACGCCATAACAAGGACACGATATTGACGGGGTTTTATTTTCAGATTAGAAATGATGGAGAGCGATATTACGAGTAGTGATTTTTTGTTCATTTTTAACAATTAGACCAATCCAAATTCGCGACACTCGTGTACTTGTTTTCTGTACTTCGATTACTGCGAATTAGTGGACCATATTTTTCGCTTTAAACTTGTACCTTTTGTTCGATCTCCCATTGACATGGTTCATACGCTGAATGAGCAAATTTCTCTGAGAGTTCTTAAAAGGAATTCCTCAACAATCAGTAGCAGGTCAGACAAACAGCGGAAATTGAACAATACATACGCAAGTCATACATATTCATTGAATTATCAGGAGTTGTTGACGCTAAGATCGAGTTTTCTCTTGAATATTCAAGTATTAAAACATTGGGTCGTTTAAAATTTGCTCCTACGTATAAGAGAGGTGAGTATTGAGACAGCAAAAAAGTATTTTAAATCTGTTTTTCAAAAACATTTTGATTGCAAATCATGCTTTTAACACAGATATCCCAAATTTTTCTGTCAATGTAATTTGGTTTCCTTGTAAACATGGTAGGTAACGCTGCCATATTTTTGCAGATGCCTGCATTGAGGACGGGGTAATTAGACAAATATTAAAATGGTAGGCTTTTAAGTTTACGATAATTTCCAGGCGCCACTACAACAATTTTTCTAAGAGGTCAGACACAAACTTGTATCTGGTTTGAATAAGCGGCCAGCAATAATGAATTCAGAAATTGTTTTTGTTTGCTCCTTTATTTGCTGATTATTTTAGAGCGTAGTCAAGAGAAAATATTAATGGGCTCAAACATTAATTAATGTCTCAGACCCATTTTTATTTTTTAAATTGGGGAAATATGCTGGGACAGTCGAAGCATTAGTTGAAACGAACTGTATTGTAACAATGGTGATTTCTCATATGAATGATTTCCATTCTTACCTTAATACTACTATAATGCCATCGAAAACGTTGAAGCCATTAGATATATACCCAAATGGACCTTCAGCGATGATCTTCAGTAGCATCTCTACGGCGAAGATAATGGAGAATATAACATTGGTCACTTCGACAGCGTGGGTGAGTATCTCTGACTGTTTGTGGTGTTCAATTCCCATGGAGAGAGTGTTGATCAGTATTGCAAGGAGGATTCCATTGCGGAAAAACTTGTGCTCCACAAGGACCTTTATGTACCTGCGGAACGACTTGATGAGCCGGACGGTTCCCTTCACCACGAGGCAACAGATTATGTAGCATCGAGATCGCTTTTCATTCTTGTATTCCGATTCGCAATGCCACAAGTCTTGGCAACAAGAGAAATCGTCCTCTGGAAGCTGTTGGATGTATAAGTCCTCGCCTGTTTTGTCGCTCCTCTTGCAAATACCTACATCAATAGTCATTAATGATATTCACCATCGTGGAGTTTTTTTTTATTTAAAATTATGATGAAACTATTTTATCAGTCCAACCAAAACATCGTTTTGCATGAGTATATGCCATCTGGTTGTTTAAATGAAATCATCTTGCATTTATTATTTATCAGTGAACAAGGGTTGAAGATATCTCACATAAATTACGATAAGATAAAGAAGCTCAGTTTTTCATCAAAATATCCTTGGATGGAGATATATAGTTTATAATATCTGAATAGAATATCCATTTTAGAGCTGCCTGAGTTTCTGTTTGTGTTGCGTTATTTGATCTGAACAAAATTTCATTAATGACATCACGGAGCTCTTGGAAAAACTCAATGAATATTAGAATTGTTAAATTTAAATTATTGTATGGTATATTTATGACATTATGGACATAGCAAAAAAGGTAAATTTAGAACTTTGCTGTAAACGGTACTCGATAATACCACAGTTATGGGAGCATTGCGAATTGGTAACTACACCAGATAGTGCATTACAGAACACATCTACTTTGGTAAATACCTAGTAAGAATGGAAGAACAGGAAAATATTCTTAATCATTGATCCGAGTGCACCGGTTCTCTAAAATACGGAGAATAAAGCTAAGAAAAAGACTAAGGGCTTGAAAGTGTATCAATTTGGGAACTTAATCCTTAATAATATATTTATTTCTGTGAATGATAATTAAAATAAAGAAAACACGTCAATTTCTTTTTAAATGGGACAACTATAAACAATACTTGCAACCTTTGTGGTTCAAACTCTTAGGAGGGGAAGATGGTACCCTTAAAATCTCGAATGAGATGGAGGGTCAAGTAACACACTATTTTTAGCCCGTTTCATTGTCTTTACAAAAATACCTCAATTTATACTTTTTGGATTAGAAGTTACGAAGAAATCGCGTTCCAAGAATAAGAATGATTGAAACTTAGAGATTTGTTTATAGTATTATTGTTTCAAATATTACTAAGTTAGTTTTCTGTTCAGTAGATACATTCAGATATGCTTGGTGACATCACTTTCGAGGCTTAAACAGGAGTAAAGTCTCGTGTAATAGTTCGATCTCTTATGTGATGGCTATTTCACTTTTACAGTAATAACTTTACGAGTTACAATCTTCAAAAATGCAAGTGATTTGATATGATCAGCCTCTGTCTCATAAATTGTTCAAAATATTGTTCATTATGTTATAAACAGTAACATAGTATGTCCCACTTTTCTTTAAAATTTTAAAGAACTGGCAGACATGCAGCTTAATTCGTCTTTTAAGATCAGCAATATCAGCAGGCTGTGTTTTATAAACACCGTATTCACGTGGTCGTCATAGAAATAATTCTAAACTTCCCCCTTTTCTGAAAATATGCAAGATTGCGTCATTCCAATACCGATAGTTTTATTTATTTATATTACCATTTATGAAAAATGTGCATTTATCACAGAAAAATATATTTGGCAGAAGGTTAGGAATGACGCTGACCAGATTGTACATAATTCACAAAACTCTAGTCTCTATCAAAATAATCCTCGTGTAGCTCTTGAACTATTTGCATTTCATGAGGATGAAATTTATGTAATTTCAGTACTTTTCTTACGGTCGCGTGTGATATGCCCGATTCTTCTGCTATTGTTCGTGAGAAGCTGAATTTGGTCTTATTCATTTAATACTAGCTAGCTATTTCTTTTAATATTTTCCACCAAACCGGTTTCTAAAACCTTTGCCCTCAAATCAAGAACATGCCTATAATTTAAATCATGATTTGCATTTCTTTCATTAAAAAGACATGCCGTACTTCGGGCAGACTTTACAACCTCACCACAGATAAAAATAATTGCATTTTTGCCCTGTAGAGAGTCAATCATTTTCACAGTTCATTCACTACTGAATTTAAGACTGAATATCCGAACAAGTACAACATAATTAACAATAGAGCAGTGAATCCTTGAAATCTTTTGAAATATAATTTTTTGTTAAAAAAAACTATTTTAAGAATCTCTTTTCAGAAGTAGCAAAAAGGTGGATTTTGTCTTAGGAGCTTTTCAATCTATAACAAAAAATGAAAATTCATACACGATTTACTAAACGAAAATTGACTACCATCTAAATTGTATTATTAGATTTATTTTCAATGTAAATTTTCAATAGATAACTATGCTCATGACAGGATTGGAAGGAGAGTCACCTTGAGTATAATTTCTTAGCATTCATACAAAAAATGACACAGTATATATTTTTTATCATTATCTAAAATCCATAAATCGCAGTCAGGCAAACTCAAATTATGTAATGGAAGACATAAAGAATAATTAAGTATTATTAAACAGAAAATCAAACGAGCTTCAAAATGATGTAATACCTGGCCTCACTTCCCATTTAACATTTTGAGGGTAACGTCTATCGATCTTTAAAGGTTAAAGCCCAAAGGCTGCAAATATTGTTTATAATTAAGTCATCCCTTAAAAAAATGGATTTTTCTGATACTGGAACATGCACCTCGGTCCAATAAGTGTGATCTGTTTAGTTAAAGAATTTAATAGAGACACCAGATATCTAACTAATGAAGTAATAGAGAGCATTACATATATTTTCAAAACTCCGAAACAATTTCTTAAGCTGATCTACCTTTCGAGAGGGAGTTGAAAAATGTATCCAAAACTATTTGACCAGTGGGCAAAGCGGCGTTGATAGCACCAAGTGCTAGCAACTCTTGGCAAGTCAAAGTTTCTCCGTTCATGAGTTCGTTGCAATCTTGTTGTATTTGCTGTTGTGTCTGGAGCAATTGCTGTTGATTTGGCACTGATGTTATCTGCCAGATGTTACCGTCACCTGGAAACAATACAGCTTTTTATTAAATTCTGAAGCAGTAAGCAACAAGTAATTTGAATTCAATCCGTTGTATCAATTTATCTAAAATACACATCCCTACCATTAAAGTTTTTCATATTGTCCCAATAATAATCTGGTCTCTTCCAAGCTGTAAGGCCTTCAGACGTTTTAAGAGATAGCTACGATTTCGAATAAAGTTACTGCATACCATATTTGCAATTCAGCCTCTTCTGAATTCATAAGAGGGATAGAGGAATCCATTAAGTGCAGGATATTGACTTCATCTGATCATTTGGAATCAATAACTAAAGACATGATTCGAATACATACATATCTATACACATCTCTGATATAAAAAAATTATAAAGATGATTTGCTAGACGGATTTCATATACGCGTGTAGTTACATTGGATAAAGTCAGATAGAGGTGTTTCAAGTATAAAACTATGCAACACAAAATGCCTCGCAAACTGCACATTGGAAACACTTTTGTTCATCAACTCATACAGATTATATTGGAGCAATATACGAGTAATAATTTAAAATTCAATTATATTATAAAGGTTCCCTGTCGGAAGACTTGCTGTCAAAGGAAGTTGGGGAATTTTTTTCTAGTACTAGGGCACATAAAGTATTCAGTCAGTCTACTTGACGCAATCGTGAAGGATGAATAATCATGTTTTTTGTTGATACTATCTACTACAAACTTTTGGACAGACAATGTGTAGCACAGAAACAGCTAAAGACAAAGAGATAAAGGAGAGACTGAGCAATAAGCGTCTGCAGCATTTATTCAACAGTAAACTGATATCTCCTTCGGCAATGTTTAAAATACCCTTTTATCTTCTTATTTAGTATTTTTCTTATCCGACTTTAATTTATAACTTCCACCCGCGAATCCGCTTAACTTTTCGGTCCGCATAGATTGAAACTTAAGCTCAGATTACTCGAGTTTTTCGTGTTCGGTGGACTAAAGCTGCAATTGAAGGAAGTTTATTTTAGTCTGCTTGGCCTTGAAAAAGGGCATGATGGTATCTTTTTGCGCTAATGCCAATGCAAATAAATCCCTGTTAATATACTGTAAAAATGGAAGTAAATGGATTTGAGAATATTTGAATTCATTGTACTTTATCTTATTAGAAAAACGTAATAAGTTAGCATATAGGGGCATTGTTTAAATGCTAGAGATATAGAGCATGTTGTTCTACAAATGAATTTTTTTGAGCATGTAGAATATTCAGAAAAAAGTGGAGGTGATAAATAAATTATTGTGTGAAGTCGCAGGCGATTAAATTTTGATTAACCTTCCGTATTTAATAGCTGCGCTTTGTTGCTATATCAGATAAGTCTCGTCACGTTTCTTCTTCTTTTCTTCATATCTCACCTGCTTGAGTAGTTTTCTCACTTGAGCACACGTTTTTCTTGTCGATGTTGGTGTTGGCGGCTAGAAGATTCGACGAAGAGGAAGGGGGAGATACGTTCTGCCCATGCAACATAATTATGTCGCTAAACATTACTGAAGACCTCCGCCTATTGTTTGGCGCTGCACTGGGAGACAACAAATTTGTGGGGCTCTGAAAAGTAGAAAGAGTAGGTACATATTTTATGGTAGTGTGAAACTAAACGTGTTTATGATTTTTATTTTCTGATGAGAATCTTAACAAATTACAGAAACTACAAGAAAATAGTTCACACTATCAAAAAGCGATTAACTGTTCTTAGCCTGAATATACCAGGTATCTGAGATTATTTTACACTATTATGGAATGCTCGATATCGAGTGATAGTAGTGGTAGAGTATTGTCAGATAAATCCCGAATGACAAAACGACATACCGTCATTCCTGATATACGATGTTGCCTGAAAGAACAATGCTGCATACAACTGTGGCAATGATATTCCATTTAGGACACCAGAGTGATCCTTTAGGAAACTCTTTTAGGAACTGTGGGAAAAGCCTATGATCTATTTAGATTTGACTGAACTGGATAACTCTAAATCTTCTGAGAAAACTGAAGGACAATCATATTCAAACTTTATATTGTATTTCTGGGATAGTGATATTTTATTCTGTCATTTGGAATCTATAAACAATGTATATGTATCACTCAGTATGGATCAATTTTTTGTGTGTTTTTCATTTTGAAGCATGGTTACCCTTCATTGAAGCCCCAGTGAAGTTTGTTTTTCTTCCCAATGTGGTTTCAATGATTGGCGAGTTTATGCGTAATGTTTTACTTTGTTATAGACATATATGGATTGATGGAGATGGTTACTGCTGTCATCTCTAGTACACAAAGTGATTAATGCACTTACGTCATTATTATTGAACGATGGTATGTCAGTATTGGAAGCAGAAGGAACTCTCAGCAAGCTCGGTCTTTTTGGCAAGACGACCAGCTCCACATCTTCGTTTTTTTGGACGTTCTCGCTCACCGAACTCGTCCTTGATACGTTTCTGGTGCTTGGCGCACTTTGTGATTGTTGCTGGAACAAATGAGGTCAAGTCAGTATTAAGCGCTTGCAATAATATTGAGCATTAAACATTATAAGCACAGCATAAACATGGAATGTACTGTATTAGCGTTTTTTGCTTGGCTAGTATAAATGTGATGAAATTTGGACTGAATAATGAAAAGCGATTCTTTCGCATATATTAGAGAGCGAATAGTGATTTCTGCGAAAGTGATCGAATTTGAGAGGTAATTCCCAAGATAAATACATTGGTGGAAAGAACTGAATTACAAAGCAAAAGATCACATCGATTCAGTTTTTATTCGAAGGTCCAATTAACATTAATCTTATAGGTCTAAAAGCTGGCGTAATTTCAAATAACCAAGGAAGTCAGTGAGACTTTAGAGAACCACAGCTTAGAACGCCGTTTCAATATTAATTATGATGTATTCTTCTAATTAAGAAATGAATTGCGAGCTAGGGTGAGCGCGAACATTATTTATTAAAATTACGAGCTCTAGAGGCAGTCACAATCGTTGTTAGGGGAAAAGGGGATAATTATTCATTTTTTAGCGCAGCTTCACTTGGAGCATATGTTGAAGTTACAGCATGGTGACATACTTTAGAAACTTTAGATGGTTAGCTGAATGCAGTGGTTAAAAGTGCAGCGATATAATACACTTATATATATATATATATATATATATATATATATATATATATATATATATATATATATATATATATATATATATATATATATATATATATATATATATATATATATATATATATATATATATATATATATATATATATCTACTTAGTTAATTCTTAGTAGTACTGATGGATTTTTATGGCCCAGAAGCCAAGTGGATTGATGTGGTATTTTTTACGCTGCACAGTGGTCTTTTTTCCAAAAGCTATGCCATAACTTGAAAAAAGTTCAAATTTTGCGATCGTGCTTCTGAGGGTGTGGAAAGTGAATTCCAGAACGACAGGCTTTCAGGATGAACAGCTTTTACTAGGGACGTCCTCAAAATCACTGTTCATGACAGCCGACGTTGGCGCCGGCATTTAGTCTTTCTCAAGCACTCGTCGTGAAAGCAGTGTGTTTAGGTGCAAAAGATGTCGAAACATAAAAAAATGAAGGGCGTCCTGTAGATATGTACAATACGTTTTGTAATAAATATTCTCCAAAAAATGGTATAGCGCTTGTGTAGTTAATATTATATTAACTTCCTCAGAAGGCTTATACTGTTGAAATTGATTATTAAAACGCGTCGCTAGACTTTACTGAGGCTGAAACAGTTATATTTGCAAAAAATATTCAAAAATGTATGTTCCGTATTGTCCCGTATGTTTGAAAAACAATTTTTACTGAAGTTATAAACAAAAATTGACAAGGCGTACAAATCTTACAAATTCTTTCTACAAAAGTCGCATTTTCATGTATATGGGTCACTCATTTTGAATATCAGATTATGAATAGAGTAAAAGATTATTTTTCCTGGCAATTAAGTCTATAGTCCAAGAGAAAGCGAGTGAGTTTGAAACATCAACTCTTTCTAAGAAATGTCTGCCATTTTGAATTTAGATAGTTTGAACATTAAATAGTCCTAAAAGTGCCTATTTAAATCCGTCTTGATTTAATTTAATTCTGACAGCGGAACCATATATACGAAGTCCCAAAGGTTAAGTAAATTTCTTAGTCTTGGCCCATCTTTTGGGAAAACACCACTACCCGCTAGTGATACCGTTATTTAATAAAAAATATTATTCTGCCTTATAATGAAATAGCAACATTATATATAAAGATTCATATAGAGTAAGTAAAGAGAAAATTATGTATGTTTGACTTACGGAATATTATATGGCGCAATTCTTAAGAAATAAACAGGATTGAGACAGAATACCAAATCCGAGGGAGACTGGAGAATGGAATGTAACCCCGGAAAAGTTCATTGATTTCGCTCTAAAATTAATAGAATATTTTGAAACATGCAACAAAAGTTTGGACAATCATGAACGCTTAGAAGTAACCTGAATAACGAAGTAAGGAGGAAATCTGAAAGTTTTTTGTTTGTTGTTAATTACCTGACTGCCACCTACTGTGCCCATATCATATATTTTCCAAACTGCTTGCAGCAATTACTGAAATTATGCGGTTAAACGACATACAGAATCACAAAAATGAATAATATGCATTTTTGTGCTGCATATATAAACGTTAGGAAAGTGGATTACCTTAATTTCAAAAATATGGAATATGAATCAAAATATAGGTTGTCCCTTACAAGCCAATTGTATAATTATCTTCAAAATATCAATTTTGTCATTATTCTTTTACTACTTGTATTGCAGTCATATTTCCGCTTGGTCTAGAATGTATTCTTTGCTATGTCTACCTCATTACTGCCTATTGAATTGTGATTTTCTAGCACTCAAATGATAACTCGGCTGTAGCATTCATAACGGTAAAAACGTTTTGAATACTTACATTTTGGCGAAGCCTTGGGCAATTTGGATGGTGCCTTCTAGCATAGTTCAGCCTTATCGTTTCTCCGATCGCTATTTTCTTTTCTCTCCGTTGGTCCCTTCTTACCCTATATAATCTAATTTTCTTCAACAGTCTTCTTTTACTTCTCCTCCATAAGTGTGCAATGTACTAGAAGGCATAGAAATATTCTTTTAAATATGTTTTTCAATTTACATTGAAAAAAAAATAGACAACATTATTATAAATCGGTCGAAAAACTGTATGGACCATACGATCATGTTGAAAAATGGGCAACGAAAATAATTAAATATTTTGAGGATGTGTGAATACTAATTCATTTCTTACGGTTGGAATTACTTCGATTTTTTACTCGTTATCATTTTGTTTGTGGGAATTCAACATGATAGGAGAGGAGATTTTTGTGAAACTTCAATATAGTAGAACACAAGTCTATTGCCTACACGCGGCAGTACAGCTTGGCGGTCGACAGTAGAGCACACATAAGGTAGGTAAGTGTGTGATAGCAACTTTTTTCAAGTGTTGCAACAAGTGGTACTGTTTAAAAAAGTCCGAGCATAGTCAAATAATTCTAATAAATTGGAATATTATATAGCGGCGACAGACGACACTTATGACATCTAAGGATTAATCATTGATTTACAGCGACATCTTTTGTTTTTCGTGAACACTTTTATTATGATGCACCGTTATTGGCGGCATTCAAGTCAGAAGCAGACGGTCCAGTAAGTTTATATCTATACGTTCCACTATGAATACGCATTTATTCTTTTGCTTGGGTTTGTCAGTATAGCTCGGCGTCCGACAGTAGACAGTAGACGGTAGATAGCAAACACGTCGTCTATATGTATCAGCTTGTGACGTTGATATTTCTGATTACAGTACATCGTAAAATTATTTACGAAAGGAAAAGTATGCTGCAGTAAATCAGTTCACGCTTGTTGATAGATGTCATAGTGGGTACTATGTTGTTAGGGCAATCTGAGTTCAACATCAATGGTCAGCGCCACTTGTCGCGATACTGGGAGAATGATGTTATAATGAATTATAACACACTTGACATTCAGACCGCAAGCATTTCATAATTACTACCTTCACTATTTCGGCATAGCAGCTGGTAGGTTCACTGTTATTGGTAGATGACGCGAGTGTACTGGTGCTTTGAAATCTGGCCCGTTCCAGTCGCATCCGCTCCATCTCGCGTTTTTTTGTTTCGCTGAACTGCGTTGCTATCACTACCAAGCACAGGTTGATCATGAAGAACGAACCAATCTGAAATCATGTTAAGTAGATTGACTCAAATATTATTGAGTCGAAATCTTTGAGACACTGAAAATTTCCTTGACCACATTTTAAAATGATGAACTTTAAGAAAGTACAGAAATGAGGTTTGTACATTTTTGACCTTGACCAGATATTTGGAGAAATTACAAAAGCTAGGTTTCCTGATTTTAAAAATGATGAATCATTACTAACTTGTTACGTTCAAAAAGCATAAGAATAAATCAGCAATAATACTTTTTGTAAGAAAATTTTGATTCTATAATATTTTTCTATATTGTCATAGTTATTTTCAGTTTGCTGAGTATTCTCGGCAATGTTGGAGGCTTCAAAAAGCTCTGATTTGTTTCCAGTGGGTAGCAACATGTTTGTACCATAATACTCGCCAGATTTAATCACAACCGCATGCGTTGATGGATATAAGTAATACTTACCACAATAAGTAGTACAAAATAAATCCAGTCCCAAAAACTATGTCCATCTTGCACGTAATACATAATTTCAGTCCATCCTTCAAGCGATATCACCTGAAAGCCAATTAACTTGGTTCTTTTCTGTGAGAATTAAAACATGATATGCTGATGTGCAGTTCTACGTTTCAAAATAAGAAATTAAAAAAATTCAAAATCTGGTTCCATTATTCTTATTTGTAATTTCTTTAAGCATACGTAAAAAATCAGGGCCAATCTGACAGCTATTCATTTGATAAAAAATTCCATCACTTATTCCTTAATTCACAGCAAAATATATTGAATATCAACAGCAAAGAAAAAATTTAGCCATGTCCGCAATAAAGAATATGGACGAAGAGGAAGTAAGCCGATAATTGGCATACGGTTGTGACGTGAGGAGGAATGAATTGAAGAAAAAATAATATATGAAGTTACCAACTAAAGCCAGCCACGACGTGTGAGGCTTCTGTCAGGAGACCCTGTATGCGATAGTTACATGCCGTGGTGCTTTAACATCATGAGGTAAGTACACAGAAACGTTAATAAATAAAGAAGGAAAATGCCCAAAATGTTTGACATCCGCAATAAATGGAGTGGGAGAGAGAGGAAATGGTTTGGTGAGAATCACTGTAATCTGGAAAATATTGGATTCAAATATAAGGTTTTCTTGATATTGCACGACAATACATCACGAAGAACGACAATACGTTTCAGATTGTGATATGATTTTGACACTAGGTTATTACTATGGTAAGACCAAAACAGTTTTATACCAATTGAAAATTGTACAGCACCGGAGAATGTAGCGCCAAAACGTAAAGTGAGAAAACAACACATACCAGGCTTTTATTCTTTCTCGCCTGCCCAAATTTCCTTTAAACCAGGACTGGATTAAATACTTACCAAGAATATAGCAATCCAAGCCAGTCCAATATTATCAAAAGATATAGTATCTTGAAATGGATTTTGATTCCTATCTGAACACAATGAATAGTAAAAGTGCCAGTTGACGCAGTACGAGTCGTTGTTCCTATACTGTGGCAGTTCCTTCGCTTCAACAGTGAGGTTACATGACTGAGAACCGTTCTTGAATGGAGGCAGGTTCGAGCAGGAATGCATACCAGAATAGCTGCTCTTACTGCAGATGTAATCCGTCTCCACTGGTTTGTAGAAGTACCCAATCTCCCTGAAAGTACATTAAGTCCTTTGTTAGACAATGGTGTATTGGTAAGGTTCAGGGTAGTGTTCCAAAGAAGTCGTTTTTTTGACAGAGAATCTCCTCTAAGTAGTTTTTCCTTTCTTTTCAGATGTTTTCAAATAATAGTCTTTGGGTGCGTTAATATCATTAAGAGACATATTTTTTTTTCTTCTGCTGATACTCATGCACCAATAAAATTTTGATTTGACATGATGAATACATTTATATGTAACACTATGAGCTTTTTGTGCTTGAAAAATGAATATTGTGCTCATATATAACCTTATTTTTTATAAATCATAAAAATGGGCTCTAGCTTGGCATAGAAAATCAGAATGGAAATGCCTAGTGAACATGTTTTATTGTGAAATAAATTATGTGATAAGTAACATTATTTGTTATATAACAAAAGTTTTCAGTAGAGCTTAAATTAAATGAATCATAATTAAACGTAAGTTAGTAGTAAAATATGTGATCTGCCATGATAGGTTATTAGGCTTCATTGCAAGAATTTCGATATCGATAAAATTGAAGATAATTTCTTACTGAAGATTTGTTGCAAGAGATCTGACTACCCAATATGCAGAAAGTCAGAAATGAAAATTTTCGAGAAAAATCAACCGCTAGATGGCATTAATGCGAGAAAACGTAGCAGCGTACGTAATGCGATAAAAATTTTTGCTTAGGAAAAACTTTTAATTCTGATGAATTGTTCATGTTTTTTTAATTAATTTTCGTTGTTCACCTTTTATTCTTACATCAACCTGGATCAGGTATTCTTTCAAGCTGAGTGGTAGCTAACTTAAATAATAATACTTCCCAAGACATTGAAAGTGTTGTAAATTCATTCACTATTTATCAACATCCATCCACACCGAGCACTTCGTCGTAAAAAATAATGTAAAAAAATCTAAATTTAGGAATATTAGTACTAAACTTGGCAAGTATTTGATATAGAGCAGTCGGTGTTACCAAAAATAGTAAAATCAAACTAGATTTAGTAATTTTTCCCCGATCAATGGATTTATTACAAATGAAACAGAAAAGTACTGTTTTTAATCATTATTTTTTCCTATTGAGGTCTATTGCAGAGACACAGATGACACATTTGTCATGATAGTCTCGGATATTTGAAGTGAAAAAGCTTTGTTCGTTATCTCCCACCGGTTATTATACGATATCTAGTAAATTACAAGAGAATAATATGCACAACAAAGTAAATTTTGGATCTGTTAAAATATTGGGAGTACTTCTTGTAACCAAATGACTGGACTATAGTTCACTAATGTGACGACTATGTGTAAAAATACTACCTGCTATGAAAAAACCTTACAGTAAAAAGTCAACAGAAGCTGAGGTCCATAGATTTTCTGTAAAAAAGCAAGTCAAAAGCTAATTTAGAAATGCTTTTCCGACCCTTTGAAACACTTTTTGGGACTGTTGGCCAGAAATATCTAAAGCAGTATTTAGCATTTACAGAAAGTGGCGGCTTACACATCCGATGAATACCATTTTTGGTTGCTGTTTTCTTCAACTTTTCAACAACATGTACTGTTTACTATTTTTGTCACAAAAAATTATAGTAGTTTATTTCTATTGATCAAGCCCATTCAATAGACTCATCGCAATTATTGACTGTAAACTTTTCCAGGGTTTTAAATGTCTGAGTCACCAAAATACGATAAAATTGAACTAAAGGGTATCATAATTATCAATGAAGAAAAATATCAATTCTAGAGAAGTTTCAAATCACCTAAAACTTGAACAATGTTAATTATCAAACTGCAAATGAACCATATACTTTTGTAAACGTATTTCTCCTTCATATGATACATAAGTAGGTTGTAGCTCGTCCAAGTTCCATGTAATACAGTACAGTATTCTAGCCAACAGTTGATTAAAATATGTATATAAAACTACGAATTTTTGACTAAGTAAGTCTATATCCACCAAATAGGTACAACGTTTTTCACTGAATATCTTTGTACAACCAAAAACTATATAATAAATTAGTCTGCAATGTGAGGTTTTCATTTAATTATGCCTCATATATAATATATAATATGAAAGCATATTAAAGTATCGGTCATAAATATTTAGCTACTTTCGAGTACTAGTTATAATAACAAACAAAACAGTGAAAACCCTTTGATGTTTATCACTTATACAATTAGGATGAAATATGAAGATTCATAGTGGTTGCTCCCACAGGTATGAACCAGAAAATATATTTCAAGCCAGTGACTGGCAGCACTTCTTTTATATTTATAAACAGCATACCTCTAAGTTCATTTGATGAATATGGACTTAGGCTTTAACGCACAATAAGCTTTATGATAGTCAAAATCCGTATTTACTGCTATATGTACACACATAAGGACACGTCATCACCATTTGACCATATTCCTAATACAACATCGAGGAAAATAGACAAATATGGTCAGTTTTAGTTGTTCAGGTATATACAGTAGTGTTTTTGTATAGAATATAAGAGAGTGTGTATCTTAGCTGAAAATGTGTGGTGCCAATTTATTTAGATATGAATCAAATCAGTTATTATTGATTACAACAAATGATTTCATATACATTCTCCGACATTTGAACCACTTAAGTTCTTAAACACCTATTTATTTAATAAGTGAAAAAGATGCTCATAAAGGTTTCAAGTGGTTAGCTTTTTCAATTAATTCTAGCGAACGGAAGCTATATTGACATATAACTTATTCAGGATATGGCGAAGGAATTTACGGAGCAATCGAGCTGAAGACGTACAATAATGTACATATGATTTTTGGGTATTGAAATACATAAAATCGATAGTGTTTCAAACTATCACTGATTTATTCATTTTGGAAAATCTTCTAGTATGGACATACTGTTACTTCAAAATAATGTTGTTGAACTAGTGCTAGTCGACATTTGTAAATAATTATCCACTAATTATCATGGTAGCTGGAAGGTGACATATAGTGGGGTTTTTGAAATACACTATTATATCTATAATGACAGTATATTAAATCGATTTTAGTTAATCAAAATGATATTCTGAAGTCAATGAATAGCATTACAAATCCTACAGTACACGATTGATGATTTTTTCTTTCGGATCTAATGAAGTCAGTGAAATGCCAGTAAATGGTAGAAAACCGCCTCAACGTGAAATTTTTAATATTCATACATACAGGGTGATTGGGTGAGTGAGGATTTTACCGATTGCACCAATGTATTGTACACAAAGCATTATTTGAAAAAAAACTCATCAGTTATTTCAAATTTTCAATTTATGGCAGAATGGGATAGTCATATCCAAAATTAACAAACTTATATAATAATTGAAAAATTTGTCGTCAGAGAAGATCGAACTAGAATCTCCAGCTTTTTGAGCAGATGCTTCAAGCTATGGCGAGACAACCAAGCTGAGCGCCAAATGTGTAATGGAAGGTAGGGGAGGTAGCAATTTTTCATTCTAACCTTCTAATCTGTACCACTCTATCTTGGTTAGACATCACAGTGACCGATACATATCTTCATTCAAACTTTGCCGTGATGTAATCGTTGTTGAGCCAAATGTGAAGGACTGCCGCCACCAGAAAAGACTATGACAGATTTTCATTGCTTATTCCGTAAGTGAGCCAATAAAATTAGACAAATGATACATATCATCAAAGCAAAACCCAGATATGCAACAGTTACTGGCCATTATATGTCTAACGAAGATTTATCTGTACAAGATGGAAAAACCTGTGCGGGGGAGGTACCTTCCATAGCATATCCGCCTATTTGCTTGACGTTCTGCCATTGCCAAACGGTAAAGCGTCTGCCTAGAATGCTGGAGGTTACGGGTTCAATCCATACCGGCAAAGAGTTTTTATTCCTAAGTTCTTATAAAGGTTATAGGAAGTATCAATATACCAATTCAGTAAGCGCAGAGTTTTGGGAACAATCCAATTCTCACAGATACCCCTCAATATATTTTATGATTTTTTTCCTGTACTATCAAGTCTCATCTTCTACATTTTCCCTCGACCCTAAATGACTTTTCCAATATTTTCTTTTGCAAAAAGTCTGGAGCGGCCGCTTAGAGTGGGCTGTTTTCTAAATTGCTTAAATAAAAATCACGCGCAGTGACTCTCCAGAGAGATTTTCAAGGCTCTCGGGAATTCGTGTCAAGTGGTAGTTTAAACATCATCTAATGGTTGCTTCTTTTCCGTTCACCAGGTTCTTGATTTTCGAGGAGGCTTGTGTGCGGGTACTAAATAGAATTCGTGAAATAAGTTTTGGAGATCTGTTGTTGATTTAGGACATATTGTACCATGCGTTTAGGTTCAGATTACTGATATGCTTACTTGCTAAGTTAGCCAGAATTTCCTGTATTGATGTTGATAACAGTGCAGACATTTTTCAAAACTCTTACATAGATTGCCATGTGACATTTTGTATCACTCAATCCCTTCACTTCTATTAATACTATGACTACTCTAGAATTAAACATTGCGATCAAGGGTAAGGAGCACTATTTAAAAACTTTGTATCTTGCCTAAATTATTTGCAGTATAAATTAAACGTTGCATAAGGAAATTTCAAATAATGTCATATCTACATCTTAAAGGGCAACGACAAAGTAGACTCGCTTTGAAATTTAAAAGGTATGAGCCGCTGCTTTTGTAACATTTTAGATATTCAGGCGAATTCGCAGAACTTTTATGGGTCTCGCAACTTCTATCTTTTCTTTACGACTAATTTCATTTAATCTGCATAAAACCAGCTCTGGCTGGCTACGCATTCGCTGAACGAAATAACTACCGAATAATGCAAATCCCCTGTTATAACATTGCAAGTGCTACGTTGGAATGGAAAGGTGTGCATGTTTATGATACCTTGAGTAAAGTCATGAAATTGTTTGTTCTTTTGTAAGATCAGCTCATAGAGGGGTTTCTAGTACTCGCATATAGTAACAGGTGATGTTACTTGATCGAAAGTATGATCACATGTAGTATATTACTTGAGCTTAGACTTGATGCCTTTTTCTATTTAAACATTTTTGATTCCGTATAAGTTCTGGTACTTGGCCTATGGCTATCACTATGATTAAGCTTGCTATAACTGGTCAATAATTATCATCACATATCTTAATGGAAACTGTCTTGTTTCAGATGATGTAGAATGAGAAGAACTCTGATTCTGCTCAATTTGACGGTTTGTTAACCAGAATTTTCCACAGTGCTTGCTAGTTCAGGTGTGTATGTTTATGTGTATGTTTCAATAATGCTTCTTACATACAGTATAATGAATTTGAGCTCGTCTCAAATGTTTCTTTTCTTTTTAATAGTTAGTATAAAAAAAATATTCTTCAAAGCAAGAGACCGTTATAGATTATAACTAAACATATTTGATGTTGCTCTTTCACGAAAAAAGTTATAAGGGCTGAACATTGAAAGCAATTTTATGCCACTAGAGCTTTATAAGTAGCAAAATGCTGTATGTACGTACACTTCTCTCTCCCCTTCACACGTACCTCTGCAGGTAATTAAATACGCTGAGTGGGTAATAAGGGCAGATCATCAATATTGACTGCGATTATCGGTATCGACGCGCTGAAAATTGGCTAATTTCCTATCTCACATTAACTGAAAATGTTCAGAAACTGTCGGATGATAAGATATGGTGTCATACCGTATACCGTACCGCTCAGCAGGAATGGTTGATGCTGTCGAGGTAGGTAAAATGTGCATCACAGATATCCGACAACGACGCTGATATTGGATGAAGTCCAAGCAATATTAATGTAGATAGCACTACTGATCCAGATGTGATTTCAGAATCTTGTCCTACGATTCTCTCCATTACATTCTCTGCTCATTAGCTTTTTGTATATATATATATAGCGACGATTTTTTCCAAAGTTGTAAACCGATCTTAGCAGATGCAATGGAAAAAGTATTACAGCTGCGACTATAATACTGGGTAAAAAAATATGGGCAGTTCAATGCTTCTAGAAATCAAAATTTATGCTGTCAAAGTGTTTCTTACGCGAGTATCTAGTTCTGATGAATAGCCAAGTTTTATCAAAGTTGCTGTGAACAGTCTGAGATATCTATTTGTGGTAAGTACCACTATCTAACCTCCTCACACGGCATAATTTCCAGATAAGACCAGGTATAGGATACTGCACGCATTTCCAGAGAGATGCTCTCATTGTTCCAACGCTTTACCAATGGTATTGCTTCTTGTGAGCTTTCTTGAAATGTTCCAGACTCTCTAATCTTACTAGACGATACTGTCACTTCTCATTACGACTAGTTATCTATACATTAAGAACTTGCCGATACGACTGTTCCTTTGTTACAAGGGTGAACAATCTACCAAGGGATGACTTTTCCCCAATTTATATGCGTTGACGACCAGAACTCTGATTAATGTACCATCTGTAACTTATCCCGCAGATGTCTTTTTGAATAAATAACCATGCAAATGTATTACTCTGTAGTTCATAACTTTTTCTGCAGACAGTTCATTAATTAATGTGATTATAATTTCAAATTCCAAATAGTTTGTTTAATTCTGTACCATGATTCAGTAAAAATATAAAGTTATGTAACGTTCTTAAAGACAATACAGCAATTATACGCTAATTCATATCCACCATTTCTGGTTCTTGACTGTTTGATGTCTAAAGACTAGCTGATTGCTGTCACGGCTCAATATATACCAAGCTGCTCATCTCGAAAGCTCCATAACAAAAAACATGCTAATTTCATAAGTTCTCGAAGTTGGCGATGTCCCTCTCAGCAACTGCTCACATGTTCTGGATGATTTACATACAGGGTGATTTTTTTAGCTGCTACCGCTGATCTGATCTTGTTAACTAACTTATTTACAGCAGATATAGTCACTTGGTTTTACCTTCGTAGCTACTTAAATGTGTATATGAAGTCGACCTTTATTGTTATAAACGTTCAAAATGTGGTTAGATTCAAATCAACAACAACTTGGTCGCTATGGAGGACTAGTCGAATGAGTAAGAATCCGTAACTGTGTAAGTACAAGAACGGGAGATTGAACATACCACCCTGAAGAGAGAAAAATACAGAAAAGTTCTGGGGCAGATGGGACTCAATACGGTGTTTTCAGGATTATATGCTAATGCCGTAGGTTACAGCACTGAGGTGATTAGACAAACTAAGGCGTTTAGTAAGGTACGTTCGGGTTCACATCATTAATCTCTCAAGTGTTTGGAGTGAGAGCGATGAATGGCGAGAATGTAACTTATTTTTTTTGACTTTGAGCACATCGTAATATTGGCGCAATGGATACAGATCTAGCTTTCCTTGTAATTTTTAAAATCATTTAGACGTAAAAACTTTTTAACGAATTTCCAAAAATGTTCAGAACAATTTCTTCCAGGAGGCGAAGCTTATGAAATATTGACAAAAATATGCCAAAAACCTTGAAGAATATTATTCTTCATAAGACTTACTGCGATTCCGCATTCATAGATATTGTGTAGGATGTAGAGTACCCTTTTGAACACTTACCAGCAATTCGATATACTGCCTATACTACGAAGCTACTAATAACTTTTGGGCGTACATGATTCATTTTCGGAATAATATTGAAGGTATTATGAGACTTGCGCCCAAAAATATACCTGAAAGCAGCTAGGCAAAGATCGACATGTATATAGAAAAGAGCGGTGACAGCTGTGAGTTAGTCTTCAGACGTCGAACAGTCAAGAACCAGAAAATGTGGATATAAATTTAATGTAGAAGTTATTTTATTATTAGTAGAAATAAATTAGTTTTTAAGAACTACAGTACATAATATATTTTAATAAATATATGAAACCTTACTTTATTTCTATCGGACCTTGTATAGCAAAGAAAGTTAAACGATATCTCAAAAGCTCAGCAGAATACAAAAAAGGTGGATATGCGGTTAACATGTTCAGCATAAAGAATTACCTACTGCTGTGCCCTTTCGAAAAATAAATAGCTACAATATATCACACACTCTCCTAAATGGCAGCATTTCCCCGTATTTAGCCATGTATTATTCTGGAAAAGCTTTCACGTTATCAGTAGGATTTTGCTGGCTACCAGCCTGCTGTAGCATATTGTTGAAAAACATATTAAAATTTGAAATCGTTGTTTGGCAGTTTGAATTCAATTCTTATAGATGTTTGTTTAAAGTTTGGTCATAGTGGTTTACGCTTAACTGCCACAGTATCGGGTAAATGAACTTACCATTCATTAATATACTCATAGTTCAAATGGCTACATAACAGTTAAGTAATTTAGTTATCCAAAATAAGGTTAACTTTAATACTTAGCTGGTATACCGCTGATAAACATATGAAGCGTTAGCTACAGTTTCCGTCGGGATGACAAAAGAGCTCTTTGATTTGCGAAAAGGCAACAAAATAAATAAGTTCAACAAAAATCAAAAAACATGTTATTATGTAGCTTATAGATACCCTAACTTGGTGAAACTCTTCCATAATTCAGATAAAAAATTGTGTATTAGTGCACAATGATTCGCTTAAAGTTTGTAAACAGTCAAATTTGGGTGTCCGAGAATGATTTTCAATATAAACTGAAACGCGTCACTGAAAAAGGGTTTAGTTGTGAAACTTTGTGTTCTGATATTATCTTCTGCTGATCAGTGATCTACAAGTAGTGGAAATATTTTTAATTCCAGCAACAAATTCGTACTATGACGATCAGTAATTCATTGAAAATATGGCAGATTTTACTGAATTATAGATAGTAAATCAAATAAATTATCGGCTGCCTATAGACATTTTCGATAACCGTATGGTAATAGGCAATCTATCATTCCAGTCATTCAGTAAGTCAATTAGATTGGAATCTGTTAATACTTTATATTTTCTGTGTACTAGCCTGATAGAGTACCAGTTTATTGCTATAATAGCAGTTACCGCCAGATCAGCAAATGAACACTTACTTTACAAGCTTTTATCTAACTTGTAACATGTATGTATGCAACTAAGTTTGTTCGGGTGGATTTTTGCAACTCAATTTTGAAGCAGATATCTTCAAGCGAATGAGTTGAAATTTTGTATACACGTTTAGTTTGGATGACAATGCATTGTTAGCTGCGTGACGTCATTCCAAATAATAAATTGCGGAACACCTAAGATAGCGAACTAGAATTTTTAATGCACATAAAAAGATGGCGGACAAAGTGTTTTATGCTTCCCTACAATATGGGTATTAAATGAAAGGACTTGCTGAGAATACGAATGGGAGTTACAAAAATGGTGATCATAGACCTCGTTGCTCCAATCCGTCTAAAATTTTGGTGTACTGGGGTTTTTGCAGTGTTGACTAAAAAGTAAAAATTAAATTAAAAGTAAAAAGAACTGTTTTAAAAACAACCTTTCATTTATAAATGCGCTAAAAAAGCTAAAATAAACTTTTCCTTTAAGACTTTTACTATCAACTTATAACGCCATCACACAATTTATATGATATAAAAGCTTGTCGCTAGATCTACTTGTGTAGATAAACAGGTAAATTGAATAACTTGATCTGACTGATTTTAATTTTTAAAATTTCAAACTAAGTAAATACGAGTACTTACTATATCTTACGACCAAGCCTTCATATCATATAAATTGTTTAATGACTTCATGGGTTGATAGTAAAAGTTTTAAAGGAGTGGCTTAATTTATTCTTTTTAGCGCATTTAAATAAAAGCTTGTTTTTCAAAAAAGTTTTTTACTGTGGAATAATGCAAAGAACTTTTTCGGATCTTTCAAAAAACAAACTCGATTTATATAAACTTTTTCTTTTAACTCCTTAAAACTAATTTTGAACATTTTTTTCAATATTTCCTATATTTCTGGGACACCTTCAGAATTTTTCAATATTTCCATTTCCATGGAAATATTTCGAGCAAAAATATTTTCACTCACAACGCTAAGCCTAGTTCAGTCATTGAGGAATTCAAATTATTTTTATCATATCTTGGAAACCTCAGTAGATTGATCTGGTCAGTCTAACCGCAATACCAATATATGCGCAAATATGTATCCCCGACTGTATTGTTGTTGCTCTGTAACACGGAATTTCGTAATCAAATCCATCGTCAAACGGTCTAGCGCTCTGCCAATAATAATTGAAATTCGATATTATCCAAAACAAAAGGCAGTCGCCCAATGACCAGTTGGACATTTCCACCCTCCAGGTGAAAACTGTGTCGAAAAAGCGCTCATATAGCTCGGTGATTTTGGTATTTAACATAAAAATATATGGAAAGATTAGTGTGAGTGCCGCCGTTTGATGTTTTACAGATAAGACGGTAAATCATGTCGTTATCTGAATTGAAGGAATGGCACTTAGTAACTGACATATTCATGTTGCCGTATGCAACTCAGTAATCGAGTTATTGAACTGACTTCGAAACTCATTTTCCTTTGAGCAAATCCTTGCAGCCGGTATGCAACGGAGGAGAAAAGTGGAAGAAACGGAAATCAAATTTAGTATTACCGAACCGAAGGAGACTTTAAATAGAAAGGAAGATGCCAGAAAATATGGAAGATAGAGAAATCGTTCAACAATTGGAAAATATATTAGTTCAGAAGATATAAAGATTTTTACAGTTCGCTTTGAAAGCGGCGACATGAATGATGATAATGAAGTTAAGTAAATACAAAATTTATACTTTTCTCATCCGCGAACCATCAGATACTTAGGAAGGTACAACAAGTTATCTCAGATAAAATTTTAACTACCTTCAGAATTGACAAAGAACTGGGATCAGTTATTTCAGTAGATATTGTGTAGTTTTCGTATAATGTTTAATATCTTTTGTCGATTTATCATTTTTTATAATTTAAGATACATTTTTTTCTTAGAACTGTTCCAGTTGTGTTTTTGTGTTATTTTGATATATAACAAAAATAATAGGTAAACCTTTTAACCGCTGTATCAAAACATATTTAAGGTATAGGTATACGAAGTATCGACAAAATTATATATTATAGAGCAATATAAATATATTGAGTTGTTTCAATCTTTGAAAAAACTTGAACTCATATAGGAAGCCAGCATGCTTTATGTATCATTCAGCGATGTAACTCTCGAATAATATTCCGTCTGATTTGCAAATCTCGACCTGCGGTTAGATGGGTGATTTTGATTCATCCGGTTTTCCATAGATATACAACTGCTGTCGCTAGTGTTGTCACATATTCAATCAATGCTCAATGCTTTTTCCTTCCTTATATCTCCTTTGTCAATTTTGTTGTTCGTTGTTATATGATCTGATCGAATTGGCTAATACAATGCGAACAAGACTGTTTAAAGGCACGTCTCGAAAAATACATTGTATCAACTAATAGTCCTGAAAATTCCATCCACGCGAATCGGGCTATTCGATTAAATTTTCCAGATTTGCTACAAAAAGAGAGATACAGGCATTGGATGGTCTCTAGTTCGCTGCCTATATCACAAAGCGTATTGTACCGGGAATTATACGCCACTGAATAGTCCACAAACATTTATTTTATCCGCGTTCGTGCCGTTGGACCACAATGGTTCGTGCTACGGTCAAAGCGTAAGGGAAGTAGGAGTATACGGAGCTCGTTCACAAAATAAATAGACCCATTCCAAGCAGGTATATGGAATTCGTGCAACAAGCAAGAGTAGATTTTGATTAGGCGGATCATTCATTTCAGAAGCAGCTCTTCTATAAGATCAACTCGTAGAAGTTGGAAGCCAAAAGCACTGCGAAAGCACCCCGGCAGTTCATTCCTACACCCCAAGGTTCTCCAAAAGAATGTCTCTTGGGGGAGGCTCCTTCTCGGTATTGGTAGTTCGACCTGCAGAACATACACTTTGGACAAAAAATGTCAATGAGAACATTGTCTTATCATATGTCTATCGCAGACAATCAAAATATGTGAAGCGCTTACTGAGATGACACAATGAGAAAAATGACAACAGACAGACACACCGCGAAACAGGAAACTGTAAAAATTTGTTGCAAGAAAAAAGTATAAAATGAACAACTGCATGAAAAATATTCAACATTAGCATGAGCCTGAGAAAATATAATATCATTATTTTCGCGTGACTAGCCTATCAAAAGTTTCCATGTCAAATTCAGCACTAATGAGCAGTACAAAAAATCCATAAACAATCTTATGTGAGGAGCTTTCCATCTCTCTTACTTATGCTCGGTTATTTTCATTACAGTTCTCTGAGGAGAAGCTTATGAAAGTTGGCCACTTGCACAAAAGAGGTAATTATATCTCTACTTTTTTCCTGTCGATCTCACGAGACGATTGCGTTCACCTCAATTTTCCAACAATGCCTTTTTCTGTATCTATGTATACACGTCAGGCACCAGGAAATCTGTTACCGATGCTCCACAGCCGACATTCAACGCTCCAGTGGATGTATCGGAAAGAATCGACAGTTATCAATGGCGATCGGAAACCCAGCTCGCGGTTCGATGAAAATATTGAACTGCGAATTGAAAGCCCGCCGGCATATTTCGTTCGACAGATCGCATTAGTAATGTGGTCGACGATCAGTACAAAGGTAAAACGAGTCTGACAATAACAGTTTGCAGATAGTGTATTTTTTAGAATTGTACCATGAAACATTTTTTTTTATGTCACACAAATCAGCCCGGACAGTATCGTGGTCGTAAAGGCTCGAGTGTTCTTGATTTTAAGTTTATGGTGGTTTTTTATGACGTGTAACTCTTGAACATACTTACCACTCATTTTCGTTGTCCTTTCCGTGTGTGTCTTTGTCTGCTTGTTTTTGCTAACGAATAATATCAGTAATCGCTGTACCGATTTTGATGAAACCCGACGTGAGCGATACGATTCGGGATCATTGTGGGTAATGGAACAAACAAATGTTATACTATCACTAGATTCAATTTTTGTATGTTTCTAGAGATTCCAGCTATCCTTGGGTGCAATAAAACATGTTTTCAGAAAAGTACAAACACTTTTAGAGACGTCAGATCTTTTCTTTGTATATCGTGCGTGATTAAAAAAATAGGATTCAAAAAGTTGAAGCAAAATTTTCATGTTGGCCAAACTGTGATGCAATTTGTTAGCAACCGATTAATAAATAAAGGATTCATATTACGGTTGAATTGCAGGCCAAAACAAGCCAAGAATATGTTTTCCAAACGATACTGCAGAATTATTTTTTTCAATAGTCTTGACTAGTCATACCTGACTAAATATACTTCTAATTGAGAACATTGAACATGTGCAGAGAAGGGCAGCTAACAGCGAGCTAAAGACGCATTCGGATTTTTATGCTTATAAAAGCGCTTTTGTCTTGTTATTTCCGGTACGTGCCTTGAATCCGTACATATCCAGCAGCTATTTCTCATTTTTATTATTAGACTCGGGCTCTTTTCAGCGAAGCTCTTCTCATACCTCCCAACGTATAATGATCGTTCAGAGGTGAGCTTTGTTCGCCGATAATGCCGAGAATCTCAGGAATTCCTTCCTGAAAGTCATATCGGTTGTAGTGGTATTCTCAATTGTTGGTAGCGGATTGCAAAGTTCGATATTAACGGTCTATTATACTCCTATCAGTTCGGGTCCGTAATCATCTATAGTCGTCAGTATATTAATACCATCTGTTTCTTTGGTGAGATTATGATTTTCCTTGGCGATGTCTTTTACCCAACGCTCTTCTTGCTGTATTTCAAAGAACTGTTGGTAATAACATCTAATCCAAACTACAGCCTCGCAGATGACAGCACAGTTATTTCCTGCATGGAACCAGTTAAATCACTATGGGGGGGGGGGGGGGTTATAGCATGTTCTACAGATTAATGAGGACATTGAAATAATTCATGAAGCTTCTGGAAATTAATATGAACAATATCATGTCCAAGCATGATGACGTTGCCAGGCTTGCTTGGTTGGCGCTTCGGAAGGTGGGCTCTGTTCCGCTCCAGAGAATTGTTCACCAGATCTGCTACTGCTACTGTTGCTATACAAGGCTGCTCATTGGAGTGGCCAATTTCATTCTACTATACGGGGCCGAGATGTGGGCTGGGGCATTGCACCTCAAGGGCAACCGAAAACGCCTCACCTCTGTGCAAGGGCTCGCCAAGGAGAGAAGATTGAAGTACCTCGAACGACGGAGGAGTGTTCGCTGGGCAGAGACTGTGCTCGGGTGGCAGGTCGAGTGGGTTCACGGGGTGAACGGTCGATGGACACATCGACTTATCCCCCAAATCCAACCCTGGCTGGACCGGTCTCACGAATCAGTGTCATATTACCTGATACACTTTTTGTCGGGTCACGGAACGATCGCGGACTACCTCCACTAGATGGTCAAGAGAGGCATCGTCGTTGTGCCAATACTCCCCACTTCTGGTGGAATCCGCAGAAATATACGTTCTTTGTTTGCAGCCGCTGGGTCGCTCAGAGAACCAACATGGAGAGTACCATGGGACAGACAATCACACCCGACATTGTACCGATCTTGCCTCAGAGTCGGGACTACTAGGTGACGATTGCGTATTTCGTCCATTCGGTGCTGAAGCGAATCTAGACCGCAAGAGGAACGCAGGCGCTTGACCACGACGGATACGGAACAGGGGGAGACGTCTCCCCCGCCGTCGTGTGATGCCGGCCAATAGATGCGAGCCCGGGCTCGCTATAGGCGTAGGTAACCGGGGTGCGGTACCTAAAACTGGCGTTCATCTTGAAGTAATGCTAACGCAGTTCCAGGTGGGTTATATAAACCAGGAGCTACGAGGAGAGTTTTAGTAAGTATTGCAGCCTTCTGCTGCGAGTCCTTGCACTGTTGGTGTCTCGCCTTCGTGCGTGAAAGCATTTCTCTTCTCAACCCAAAAAAAACTATACAAAGTTCAGATCAAACCAACACTGGAATATATGTGTGGGGATTGAACAAGACAAACCACTAGCCCCCCTCTCTAGGGACCTTACCTTGGTTAGAACATAATGCAAAAACGAGCAGTACGTCTAGTGAAACCAGGCTAACGATTACCTTAGATATGTTCCTTTTCTACAGATTCTGTCATGGTAAGAGGTTCGATCGAGCTCTCTCCAATAAAGATACCATCACAAGTTGTCAATCCAATAAACATTACCAATGGGCGCATCCTCACCAGGTCGAGCGCCCAACACCTCCAACATTTATCATTGCACAACACATTTTTTTTTCTGCCTTTGCAAAATTTTATCTGCAAAAACATTATTTCTTTAATTTTAGTCTACCCTACTAACAAGATTTATAACCTTATGTTTCCTTTCTGCGTTTTATTTTTTAACTGCATCAATGCGCGTAATGTAGGATTTTTTGTTCTGTTTATACATGGTGTTTGTTAAATTCTGTACTGAAAATATTAAATGCTAGTTCTGATCTTCAACAGAATATACCTGTTACCTGCTAAACAACAATACATGACTTTAAAATACTGGGTCAATCAAAATGAATCAATTTTTTCAGATAGTTCAGCAAGTATTGCGACAAAAATGTTTCTTGAAGCTGGAAGATCTGTTGCTGGTTATGCATTTACGACATTGGATAAAAGATATTATTTTCTCAGGTATTCCTTCCCATGCCATCGGAAAAACTGGTCAGATATACATATTACTCCATGATACGTAGACGAATAGAACATAAAATCCAATAGTGAAGGTACTGCTCGATAATTGCAGTTTTTATTCGAAATATGGTATGAGTTTCTTTGAGTACATTTTCATTTGTTTTGAGAGGACAAGCACCCTTTTGGATATGCATCAAAAAGCCCAATTGACGTTAATCATGAAATTAATAGAAACTAGTTTCTCTCAATCAACCTTTGGTATTACTGACGCAAAGAAATAACCTTTCTACAGTGAGAATGTATGTCATCAGTTATATATAGTTTCTGTAGCTTAGGTAAAATCAATCACAGAAAAAAAGTTAAAAAAACTAGAAATATTAGGTTACTCCTGATACTTATGATGTGCTTTTCTCGGTAATTGATTTTTACTTGTTATGGATGATAATTTAATCCCTATATGACTAGGGACGGAAAATGCTAAATTAATTTTTTTTAGCACTGTGACAATATTTTAATGTCAATGCTTTTGTAAGGTGTCAAGTTTGTGCAATAATACTTAATAGCTTGACTTTCAGCCCCAAGTATTTTTCAGTTCAATTGTTTGTTGCTCTCATTCAAATTATTTTTGGTGGGGATTATTCTCAATTCCCTCTCCTATTACTTTGAAATGAAAATTAGATTTTACTATAGCTCATTCTGTAAGTTGTTGGTATTTGAGTGTTATTAATCTCGATCCCCAATTCCCCTTTTGTCAAACCTCAAACCACCACTTTATTATACAAAGCATTGTTACAATGTCAACATATACAAGAAATTGTCGTCGTTCGCCAATCTACCTCGCACTGTACAAACAGACGCAAACTTAACGAGTATATAGCAACAGTTACCCTGAGGCGTAATAGATTCTGAGCTTAAACGGTTAAGTGAATTACTAAAATGCAATTATTTCAGTTAATAAACCGAGCGCGGTGAAGTGCTGTTACATAGTTTGCAGTCTATTCTTGGCGTTATATATAGACATTTAAGTGGCCTGCCTCAGCTTTTTGCTGAATAAATTAAGTATACGATGTGAATTGAAAGATTGGATGCTCTCTAAAACCCAAAGGTTCAACGACTGTTGATATCGTAGAGTTGTCAGCATGCAGATGAACGTTTTAATTCTTTACAACAGTAATATATTTCTCTGAGCAATAATTTTCTGTGGCTTACACTACTATAGTGCTCCTTATTCAACTAGTTATGCAAAGGTTGAGAAAGTAAAAGAAACGCAAAATGTAAGTCATTGCACCAGGCAAGAGCGTCATCCTGCGGAGAGTACTGGAGTTGATTGTGCGTTATGGATCCAAATTTCAATATAATTTTTTTTTGACTATTACAGGAACTAGTTGTTTTAAGGCATATAGAGGTAAAATCATTTGACCGTTCGTTTTCACAAATTTCTGCTCGGCATGACTTTGACGTCCATTACACAAGTATTTTTCATACAGGGAGAGCATCGCAATGTTTTTTATTCAGTTAAAACATATTGCTCTTAGCCATAAAACTATAATACAGAAAAAACTTTTTGTTGTAAATTGCTAAATAAGTGTAACATTTTGAGCATTTATTTGATAAATTATGGCGAATTAGTTATTAAATCTTTTTCTAAGGAACTAACCTACATTGTACAATGTAAAACGCTAAGAAAATATATGAACATTATTTTTTAATAAACTTCCATTCGCTAGAGCTGTAGACGTACGAATAAATACTATAGTATAATGTTGGTAAACGTTTTAGGAAAATATTTACAAGGTATACAGGTATACTGATAAAATCAAGAAAATATTGATGAAGAATTAATACATCATCATCCATATTTGTCGTATTACTAGAGTCCTGCAAAAATATCTCCGGTAATGAGAGAGATTGAATTGATCGGTACTGAAAATCTGATAATTTCATGAATTCCTTCAATCCATGACCATTGACAGACGTTTTTATACATTTTGCCAATTTTATTTTGATGCTGTTTGTTCGTGAGAGCGTGAAGGCATAAACGGAATATTGGAATTGATGAATATTTTCCAATCTCTGAATTAATGTGCATCAGGTGCAATTTGTGTAACGGCTATATCGTTGGATACTTCGTAAAGGACCGCACAGTTTATATAGAAATGGTATTCCTATTAATATTTGGTCAAATCTCTATGTGCGCATCTTTGGGGTATGTGACCTGTTTGATGGGTCAAAACAAAAAATTATGTTTCTTTATTACTTGTATACTGGTTTTATAAAAATCAGTCTTCCAGTGATGGGACCTGAAAACTTGGCGCTGGATCCATTTTTCATTCTTTGATATATTGCTTTGATGGGATGAAAGATCTACGTGCCCATTCTTAAAGTTAATGACCTGTTTGCCAATAATGGCAAAAAATCATTTTTTTTATTATATGTATAATGATTGAACCACTTTAAGTTTTTGCATGCGATATTAGCAGAAGTAATTGAAATATGCCGACATATTTTAAATAACTTAAAACACTATATCCTTATCCGAACGTGGTTATATCCCGTACACAATACTGATTTTCTTCGTCCGTTTTTCATAGTCATTATAAACTTATTTTTAATCTTATATTAAATAATATAACTGGTTCAAGATAAACATGCTTGAACTAAGATTATAATAATAATTCCAATGAAAACAACTAGTTCAACTTTACTAGAGTAACTCAAAATTTCGTACACAAATGCGCACATGGAGCTTCAGACCCATTGAAATAGTATATCATAAAATGCAAAATGGATCCAATACCAAGTTTTCAGGTCATGGTATTGGAAGACTGATTCTCATATGAATAGTATACAAGGAATTAAATAAATGATTCGTGAGTGTTTTTGACCCATAAAACAAGTTATACACCCTAAGGTTAAGTAGGTAGAGCTTTGAACCCGTGAATGCTTTTAATCAGTGTGAAAAAATGAACCAAATACCGAATTTTCAATTCATGTTATTGGAAGACCGATTTCCATATAGAATGTATCATATTAGAAGCATATAAGTTGAGGATAAGTAGTGAAGTAATAAATTTAGTACGGCAATAAATGAAAGTTTCAATATATTAGTCTATAAACAGATGAAAAATATAAATATATAAATATACATTGGGAGACGTGATCTGAATGCATACCATAATAATCCTTTATTCAAGAAATCAAACAAAATGGATTATTAAAGGCTTTTGAATACATCTTCAAATTTATTATTCAATGACTCTGTTAATATAGATTTCATGAAAGATTATTGTTATCAGTATACTTTGGAATACAATTTTCCTTCAATACATAATAGAACTAAACGACTAAACGTATAAAACACCAAACTAATTAACCTTTTTGGCGACTAATGAACTGTGACTCTGATTCGATTGAGCGAATTAACACTGTATTCCTATTTTAAAATATCTGCCCCGTAAAGTAAGTTTGCTATTTATAAAAACGTAAACTTGGTTACCGTCAAGTACTGTTTCGCTTAACCCATATTGCTCATTTTGACACGTTACACTCATCTGTTTACGTGACTAAAATTCAACCATGATGGTAATTTCGATTTTTAATGGTCATATAGATTTAGATCTTTCTGGGGTACTCTTTTTGAGATGCGAGAATTATGTATATATCTTGTCCATTCCAATACATCTCATCTACCAACAAACAATGAGTAGAAGAGTATTACTCCTGAGCTTCGTACTCGACTTAGACGAGATTTTCTCAGATAACTGGTGCAATTTGTCTTTCATTTTTAATTTTGTGGTTGAGCGAATATAATTGTTTATAGGTATATTTGAATAAAGAACCGTACTCTAAACTGAACAACCTGTTGGGTTTTATCGAAATCGCCAATAATCAGTGGATTGTCTTAGCATTTTATAAAAACCTAAAATGCTTGGGGTGCCATTATTATAGCCTGAACCTTTCCTTCTGTTATTCAGAGCTTTCTATAAGCAATAGATTTGGACACTGTAAGGTTGTGTAGGTTGTGTGCGTTATGTGTGTTATTGTATGTATGAGTAACAACAATTTTCCTACAACAGCAGCTACAATGAATGCATAATGGACACCATAAGATATGAACGGTAGGGCACATAGTCTAAAACTACGGGTTTTGGGTGCATTATCTACTTAACTACATCATTTTATGTGCATGCATGAGAATGAATAGAAGTTTATAGAATATACATGTAGTGAATGGAAAAGCGTTCTTTGAGGGAAAACGAGAAATGAACGTATATACAAGACAATTATATGCATGTTCATTTTATCTCCTGTCAATAAAACCTGTTAATATTTTTAACGCTCAGCAGAAATGATTTTTTATACAAAGTTTAACAACACTTATAATATTTTTTTTTCAATAATGGTTTTTTAAATCAACTCATTTAAAGCCTAATGCCTACTGTGATTTCCTGTGTATCATGCTAGTCATTAGCTTTGTGGTACCACTAGATACCTCATCATATTTTTTTTCCTTAATCATCATATTACTATTCACGTATCGCAAATCATTTTCAAGCTATGGAACTGGTTGTATATTGCTTATGCCTTACGCTAACTAACTTAGAAAAAGTTGGATTGGTAAGGTGATTGTCTATAACTGTTTAATGACACCAAAGACACAAATTAGGACTCAACATATTATCCAAGTCATGTTTCAAGGAATAACAATATGTACATTTCTGCATCTGAGGCGTTATCCAAATGTTGTATGAATTGTAAACATCAATGAATCTCTGATCGTTCGAGCAGCCATCTAGCTGCTATACAACGAAATTGAGTGGAAATTCCATCGCACAAAGTAGTCAATCGTGACCGGAAAGAAAAACAACGATATTGGAAAACCTTTCTTCCGACAAGTTCATTCTATCAGAGAAATCCATACCGGGATACGTAATGTATTCATCCCAGCACTACTAAATTCCTTCACGAAATATATTTAAATCAACAGGTGGATGGAGAGGGAGGACTTGATGTTCGACGACAGCGGTGAGCTTAGGAGAGAGACATACAAGATATGTCCAGGAATGAGGTATAGGATCCATATAGAATATCCCAGTACCCAGATTATTTTAAAAAATACGAAAAGATTTTTGATATATTGATGAGCGCTCAGGGGGAGGAGGGAAGGGGAGAGCTAAAATTATGATTAACTTCAATTGAAGTTTCAAGTTAGTTATGTACGAGTATTAGTGGCTTTCACTTGAGCAACCCTTTTCAGTGATAATTTTTCGGCATTTGAGTTGATAAGTCTGTTGTAAATGTCCTACTCATTGAACTATTACTTTTTTTATTGAAAGTGAACCCAAACACTAATATTTTCTTATATTTTATTGTGTTTCTTGGGGCTCTATGAGTTTTTGTATGTTGTTCAATATTATAATTGTTTTATTAAATGTTTAGACACTTCATTAGTTTTTGAGCAAAATCAATTTTTTCTGTGTCTGTGATTTCACTGAATGTATATTTCAAAACTGGAAATGGAATGAATAGCAATGCGTGAAAACTATGAAGACAATTTACTTGATTTCCAATTTTGATGGCTGATCACATCCAGTGTAGGGGGCGCGAGATATTGAATATCCCAGTACCCAGAGTATTTTAAAAAATACGAAAAGATTTTTGATATATTGATGAACGCTCAGGGGGAGGAGGGACGGGGAGAGCTAAAATTATGATTAACTTCACTTGAAGTTTTAAGTTAGTTATGTATTAGTGCAACCTATTGAGTGTTTGCAAATACTAGGACACAAATTTGCTTAACATAAAGACTCTGTCATAATTATATCAGAGTGGCTTTCAATTAAGCAACCCTTATCAGTGATAATTTTTGGGCATATGAATTAATAAGTCTGTTGTAGATGTCCTACTCATTAAACTATTATTATTTTTTATTGATAGCGAACCCAAAAACTAATATTTTCTTATATTCTATTGTGTTTCTTGGGGCTCTGTGAGTTTTGTATGTTGTTCAATAATATAATTGTTTTATTAAATGTTTAGACACTCCATTAATTTTTGAGCAAAATCAATTTTTTTCTGCATGTGATTTCACTGAATGTATATTTCAAAACTGATGGAAATGAAACGAATAGCAATGTGTGAAAACTATGAAGACAATTTACTTGATTCCCATTTTTTATACTGGCTGATCTCATCCAGTGTAGGGGGCGTGAGAGGTGAAAGGTCATACCTGAGACAAAATCGTGCTGGAAATTTAAATAATAATACGGAATTCTCTAGCGGCAGGCTCGAGCGTGCAAGAATTTGATATTCATCGATTTCGAATAAGTCTTTCGCGATGGAAAATTAAATTGTAAAACACGGCATTCACTAGAATTTATTGTTATCCATTTGAGAGTGCGGAGGGAAAAAAGTTTTCCCTCGTTTTCCGACCTTTTTTCAATCTTGCTAAGCTTAAATAGCCTGGGCTGTAATTTTAATGAATTGTAGATTTTGTTTCGGGTAGTACGATATTGAACAAATATTGTTGCCTTCCTGACGAAGTGTGTTCGTCGGTGGTCTTACAAGATCTGCATGTTGTTAAAGTATATTTTTATGGCAAGGCATTGATTGTCCTCGTTTGTTGAATATACTGAATAAAATTGCCCACCAGCGTTTTCTGTACAAAGTGTGAGACACACACTGCTGTTCGCTATAAGTTTAATTAGCGTTGGCTGCATTTCGTTATGGTGGATAGCATCTTGTATATCAACGTTATCTGGCATTACCTTCCATCGTTTCTCGTATACTTATTTCTTGCTTATTCATGCATAAATGCTTATCTACAAAAGCACAACACAGGTCAGCCTGAAATTCGGTTATGCAGCTCATTTCGTTCAGACCAATAAACCAATTACCGGTTCTTTGTCATTCAATAAATAGGCGCTCTTTCTCATTATCTATGATTTATTTCCCCTTTCTATAGAGCTCACGCCTTTCTTCTTCAAACAGATTAATTGATGGTACCTCAGCTACCAGCACTGCTTCTATTCACGTGATCAAATAATTAAAACTTTCTTACAGTGTGCAGTTCTGGGTTTGGACCACGCAGTTACCAAATGGTATCCCCATGTTTCTTAAACTCTAATTAATTTGGTCGTTTCTGACTGCTACTCTAGGTCCTTGACTGTTCACAATGTGGAGAAGTGGAGGAGAGTATGTAGTGCCATTTTAATAATTTTGTATATGGTAATGTGGCCTAATCGGCAAATGTCCTGGTACAGATTGTTTGAAATGTGGACTTAACTTCCGCTGTCACTTGATCGTCTTTTGCTTCCCCAAACAAACGTCTAGATATAATTTTCATACCAAAAATATGTTGATATATAAATGCTCATTTATTTGCACTTTGTATGCGTTTTCTTCATTTGATTTCGTAGATATTTAAGCAGAACTGAAGCTTTGATATCAAGCCTTTTCACAAGTAGTCATAGAAGACTAGTACTTCAGCATTATTATGGGATGAAACAAACTTTCTTAATATCATAACTCTGGAACTCTTTTTGGGTCAACGTTTTAATTTTTGTAAATACTCAGACTTATCTGCACTTCCGTTTCCAATTTCCTATATGATTGCTGTTTTCGAGCAGCGTCTTCAGTATGTCTACCCCGTATAGATGTGATTGTAAATTTTGACATGTTTAACTAATTCTGATGCGCCGATAGGGACCTTTTTGAAACGTCGGTGCCATGCCGCTATGGATTAAAACACTGCAATCAGTAAAGCTGATTCTCTGTAGAGTCAAACCGCAGATCGAATTATATGGTTCACGTTATTCGTAATAACGCATATTACATCCAATTTTCGAATTAATGGCCGTTTAATGCATCTTTCAACAGTCAGCAGCAGGGTCGTTAACGTAAATTTTGCAATAAAACATTAAAATCTGCCATTTATATAAAACAATATTATAATTAAGATATTTAATAAATTTGATATTCATTAATCAGAGTATACCATGCATAATTACACGTAATTTAACTACCTGACTTTCAAACAATGTTGTTTTTTAAAATGAATGTGGGATAAAGTGATAGTTCCCAAACGCACTGGACTTATTTGACATGGATATACTGGAAAACTGAGTGTGTAAGATTGTCCTATACAAATCTGCAATGCGCATGTTTTTCTCAGAATGTATAAAAAATATTCAATGATCGAAAAACATCTGAATTGTAGAACTGCCATAAAGTATATAAAACTTAAGAAATAACAGCTTTCAACAGAGCGATCTATATTAAGAAAATTCCAGACTACATCTTCAAAGCAGCACACAAGTTTCCTATTAGCAGACGGAATTCTATTCTGAAAAATGTTTCAGTAGGCGAAAAGTATAGGGTTATGCAATCATATGGACATTCGTACATTATTTTTTATAGCCAAATAAAATGCCCTCTATGATATGGCTACAATGGACGGTTAACGTATTTATGCATTGGAAAGCATTAACCTCCACCATTATTTGAATAATCTAATTTGCTTTCACTACGGGATTCAAGCCACCGTCGGCTGTCACAACAGTCGTCAAGATCTCAATTTTCATAGCTTCTGTTCTTAAGTTTGTGATGTCTTGTAATCCAGAAACCAGACAACGTCAAGGAATTACAGGATTTAATTTCAGGAATTCTGAATTTTGGTGGCGATGGAATTAAACTCATTGCGCTTATTCTTGAAAATAATTAGAATCAGATATGCTTAGCTAAACATTCAGAGTAACACTCCAGTTGTCTCTGCAGATTCTGTCACACGAAATAATTTTTCCTTGACATCTTCACGGGAAGATCAAAACTGATTTGTGACACGTGTCGAGTTTAAAAAAAGTTTCAAAACGATTATGCGTTTGTCTTTCGTATACTATTTAAATTGACTTTATAGTTATGATTTTATTATTGCCTTAACGTTTTGGGGGTTTATTTTGATATCGATGTACAGATTTGTATTATAATAGGTCGCAAATAATACAATCTTGATATAGATATATAGCAATAGACAGAAAGAAGCACACAGCAATCACAGAAAAGCTGATAGATAAATAGACATAGGCAATGAGCATCTGTTATGATGTGCTTACGTGTAAGGAACGCGAACAACGTAATGTTGAGGTAACTCCCTGGAACAAAATCAAAAGCCACAACATTCAAAAAACATTTGCAATCCATGGTTAAAAGTGTTTCACATTTTAAGGGTTAACATAGAATGTGAGTTTATTATTATTAGAAAATAGCTGCATGAGTCAGCACCTGTAACTGCGTAACTAAATTTAAGATACAAATTGGAGTGAAAAAATTCAGAAATATTTCTTGTATTCCCGAGGACCGAGCCCGTGACTCCAGCATTTCGCCGTAGCCACTGGGCCACCGCATTGCGTTGAGCAGTCGATCTGAGATGTCTTATGTGAGGTACGTACTCGTTCATGCTAATCATATCTCTGAATCCTTCCCACTAAAACCCCGCTTCGATCTGGAAGACATGTTGCTCACACTAGTAACGCTCTGGTCATTTGAGCGGATACATGTATATTCTCTGTGCGTTGTGCGTAGGGAAGGCTAGCCGAATATGTCAGCTTTCGTTACTATGTAAGAATGTGAAAGGCAGAATAAAATACCAGTTGGACTGAAAAATACAGTACATCTTTTGATGCAGAAGGAACCACGATCCATGCCTTCAGCATTCCTTGCTTACGCTATAGCCGCTGAGCCACCTAACAGCAGAGACCAGTCGAGCTAAGGCTCGATATAAGACCTTATATATGGTATATTGAGTAAGATATATTCTAGTTCACGTCATTGACTTCTTTGGATCACTGTCACTCCGATCACGTGCTTCAGTTCGCGGCTGGAGTACGAGTGATTCAGAGAGACGAATGAAGTGAACGGGAATTTACCTTATACAAGACACGATTAATTGTTTACACACCATAGTGAGATTTCTTAGTGGTTACGGTATCAGCAGTACATGCTTGAAGGCACAGGTTCGAGTTCCATCAACACAAAAACTGGATTTTTATTACTCCAACTTGTGTCGTTAATCTATCTTTCCTGTATTTACACATTTACGGAAGCTCGCCTATTTCACTATTTCACACATGGTAAACCACAGAGGCGCGTGATCTCCAGATCTGTGTGCAGTTGGAGTGAGAGTTATTCAGAGAGATAAATTGCACGAACGAGGGCGTACACAAGAAAACCGAGCGCGCATGGCTAGAGACAGGGGATCAAGTCCCACCCGTACCTAATATTTTTCGGGTTTCTTTTTCACTCCACTTTGTGTCTTTATCTCCCTTTCGTATACACATTATCTTACTTTCAGGATTTGTGAAAGATAGAAGATATGTTTTCATTTGGTAAAGTCGCTGAGTTCTATTTTAGAGCAATAAAAGTGTATATCAAATATTTTCTGAGTGCTGGAAAATTAATGGTACATACATGAACATTACAGTAGGGTTTGGTATACGTTTAGCTTTCAGTCGACATCTTCACGCAAATCAACAAGACTTCACTCAAGCTGAACTTTCTATATGAAATCGGAAAAATATTCCATATTCCAAGGTGGTAATGTAGCGGAACTCACTCATCCAAGACGAGACTTTTCCCAGATATTAGTTCTTGTCGCTGGAACTGAAAATTTGCGAACTATATTTATGAATTTCAGATATGCCAGGCCAGGCGACGACGACATCAAATTTAAAAAGTTCTCGGGAAGTTGCGGGAATCTGGAAAGCTACTTTCTAGCAGCAGCGCGATGATGGCCGCGGTGGTAGCTCGTGCCTTCCAGGTTCATTTTATTTTTAGCGGTAAATCGTTCAAATCGCATATTATGATTCAAAATGGATTAAGGATATACTAACGTGTAGAAGGACGATAGTGAATTTCTTGCAAGGGGAGACGCTTAAATATGAGGCTGACATGGATTCTCCACATAAAAAGTACTATCTTCTATATTACGCTGCTCAGGGGTTTACTTGTTGTGACTTCAGCACAAGGAATACCGGAACTTGATTAGTGGATGCAGGCATGGGAAGACACTCTGGTTTGAAGATGCATCTAAACAAACTTTATAACGGAGACTTTAACTACAAATAATGTGGTGAGGGAACAGAATCAGACTTTCACATCCTCCGTAAGTATTATGCACTGGATCACGAAAGAAGACAGTTTTTTTGGGAGCCTAGGTTGGATTAGTAGAGATAGAGTACAGTACTAGCAGAAAAACTGTAAAAACTAGTATAGGGTGCAAGACTGCCAGAATGGCTGCTATAAGCAGTACGAGTAACACCCATAATAGGCCTAAAGGCTGCAATACTAACGGAGACATTACATCGGATGGTTAAGAGGAGATCTTAATGAAATTTCTTGAGCAGCTGGCAATAATATAAAAAGGATTAAAGAAAACATGAAAATGTCAATCAAGCCACAAAAAATAGTCACAGTACCACTTAACACAAAAACGTAAGGTGGATGGAATGCACAACAACATAAGCCTGTTCCAGAAGTTATTCTTTGGGAGAACCTCAGCGTTTTGGAATGACCGGGGACTTTGTTCCCCGATGGTTACAGTCTAAAAGGTTTTAAGCTCAATGTGAATAGATATTTATCCTCACGCAGTGCTTATGAAGCACGATGGGCTATATTCATTTGCATGAGGTTTTCTATGAGAACAAAGTTTTCTAATCGTCCGAGGGCCACTGGTGACTGAGGCAAGGTATCTGGGAGTGGATGATTTTCTTGATGTTTACATTATAAAACATCCAGAAAACGTATTACGTTACTTTACGTAGTACTATAGAGTAGAAATTATTCGTATGTGAAAAAACTAGTTTACCACTTTTCCTGCCCGGATATTATAACAATTTTTTTTCATCTCAAGCTCTACTCAACCGTATCGCCATTCCCTTTTCAAAGACCTCCGAGAATCATCTGCTCATTTCAACATGACCTAATTATTTTCGGATTCTCTCAGTCTGTCACAGACATCTGCATCTGGGTCGTTATCAATTTTGCAACAGAACACAAACTTCCATGCCAATTCCAGTTTACACCGGAAAGTGAGACGGACGAATGCAATTAGCTAAAAGCTCTATAATCCGTTAAGACCAAACTGTATTAAATTCTGGTATAAAGCAACGTAAGGTAACTTTAATTTGAGTCTATCAAAAAAGGCGCACAGTATTTAGTGAGATAAGACATCTGACTTCCAACACATATTTTATGAAGCACGGAATTTGAAGTATATGTGCTTATCGTTGCTCATTAAAAATTATGGTAGAAATATGTAATATTTTTGTAACAGCTTTGTAATTTTATTTCCGTTAGCTTTTGGGGCTAACATAACATACATAAAATAAGACCAAGAATCCAATGAATAGGAAAATATGGTTGTATAATTATAGTCTCTTATGTATGTTCTCATTTTGTACAGGGGCTTAAAATTTGAATAAAATTTTCCCCTCTAGCTGCGTCACGTAAATGCTACATTCATAATCATCCCAGCAAGATGTAAGTAAAATTGATTACGATTATTTTGGTAAATTTTGGTTTGAGGATCTCCTGTACCATCGCTGACGAAAGCTTCACGTTTAACACAAACCAGACGTAATATCCACTAAATGTGATATTTTTTTCGTATACGCATAAAATAGCGATTTTTATTGTTCGTTCATTGCTTATGAAACTTTTTACCATGGATTCTGGATCATCAAAAAATAGTTGATTTGAAGTGATAACCAAATAGATATTATTACACTATAGCCAATTTCTCTGAATAATACTAGGATTTTTATATAACTAATGCTACTAAAACACTACAACCTATGTTAGCTGTTGCAACAATAACTACAGATTACACTGCTTTGTCTCTAATACACAGCTAGGGAAAACAACGGTGTATCTGAACTGGTGAGAAATTGTTGGCCTGTCTCATAAATAAAATTGGGTTTTTTGTGACACGTATCAATGTAACCTTTAAACGCGTCACAAAAGCCGGCTATTATCTTGAATCTTTGTGCACCAATCACACAATATTATCTTAATGATGCAATAATTTCATCAAATAAGAGTATCTACAATCTCTATGAAACTTTAGTCGTCTATTAGTATCACTATAGTTTTTTAAGTATTAGCTAAATCAATTTTGTTCGAAAATTATTGACTGTGTAACAGGTTCCTAAATGTGATAACTGTCAAGCTTTCACTCTTGTTCATCTAATTCATGCAATTTTGATGACTGCACCAGACTGCTTATAACATAAATATTATTGTGACTGATATTAAGAAGCTTTTGGATAGACGTAATCAACATATTTTCTAAATGTCGGAGATAATGGTGGAACGATTTACTAATTGGTAAAGAATACAATATCGTGATTCCGTTGATGCTTTTTCAGGGAACTTTGAATGTTCCACAAATAGCTTTTGCGATAAAGCTCAAACTTACTTTGAAAGCCCTCTCCACGCTGCTACTGACTACAACTACAAATAGTTGACTTGCTGAATATGATATTAATTTCTGTATCAATGTATGGTCATTATTATCAAACGTACTGTGGTACTCAACAATATTCTTAAAGAACCACAATATTAGAGTATGTCAACCAACAATTTCTACTAGGCAGCAATGACCGCATTTTTGGCACTTCGATGATCATGTCCTCCACAGTGTGATCTTCTATACTAAATCGGCAGCTGGGATTTCACACTTCACATTAAATTATTAGTTGATGATCCATGAAGTGAAGCCATATAAAAACTAAACTTGGATAAAAAGTTTTAAAGATATATGGGGCCAAATCATTGTATTGGGAGGTTGAAAATTCTCAAGAAACTGAAGCGTTTACATGCTAGTTTCATTAAAAATGGGTAAATGTATTAGGCGTAGCTAGCATGATGATATATATTTTAAGTGGTAATGTAAGTGTTCTAATCTGTTACAGATATGCTCATTTGTTTTATTAAAGGATCTATGAAATATCGCCTTCCTAATATACTAAAAGTTGACTTCATTGCTCAAAAAATCTGTAGGAAACTAACGATGCCCAAAAGTCATCCCGAAGGAACTAAGGTATTCAATTTCTCTCTCTATCGATCACATGTTTGAGGTTAATCCCTTGTTTGAGAATATTATCTTCATTAGCATTGTACGCGTAGTTCTACATTTAATATTTTCATATCCTTTTAACTGATTAACCAAACGATAATCATTTGTCTGAATTACTGATTTGACCTAGTTATAAAATTGTGGATAAGTTATCCAGAAAATTTGGCCATGTACTATGTATTATTTTTCTGAAATTTACAACAATGAATCTAGTATTTTACTATTTGATTGAACAACTGTACAGTTACGTTTATAGTAAAGAAAGGGATATATGGGTACAAAGTTAAGAGATAAGTACGAAGTATAATCTGATAAGGTGAAATTAATTAGTACGGTGATATACATCTCTTTTTTGTTCGGGAACACAATCAGACTTGGCATTGCCATCATGCGTATGAACGTTTTCAGCAGACTTCCTTATGTTATCCCATGGGTTAGTGGTGACAGCTTTCGGACTGAACCTTAATTGATAGCAACATGGTTAGTTTCCTAGCAATTTAAGTAAGGCGTTTATGTGAGACCCATTTAATTGTTTAAATTGTTAGAGTACTTACTTTGGTAAAGTGACGTGAGGATATTGCTCAACGTTGAAAACACAGCGTTGTCTTAAAACGCCTTGCCACAGTTGTACGCCAACGATTCCGAAAATGAAGAAAACAAAAAAACACAGCAGCAGTACATTGCCCAGCATCGGTAGGGTATCTAACAGAAGCATCACTAGAATCCTCATGCCTGTAACAAACGTAGAATGTCAATATTTTCCCATTCAAATGCCGCTGAGGCACAACACTTAAGTTTCAACTCTTTGTCAACAGTCGATCTATTTTCAAGATTGAAAGCATTTCAATTTCATTGGACCCTCATTCCATTTGGTGATATTTGAACAATTAGGTAATATGGAAATCTAGTTTTTCTTGCTAGGCATTAACTGCATACATTTCTCTGAGTTTCCGGAATGCTATAAATGCGAATACGAATCCCGTTTGCAAAATAAATTTTCCTAGATTTCTCCAGAATCATATATACGCACTTTTACGAGTATCTTGTTGGTCTTGTACCCATTTCCAATATTATACTGGCTAATCACCAAGCCACAAGATGTACAGCAATCTAGCTAAGTTGCTTCTCTATAAAAAAGTCTTCCCTTCTATATATGAACATATCTCAGTGTCACAAGATCCATTTTATTCTACGTCTCAATTTTAGAGGTTGACCTTAAGCTCTCTGTTTTTACCCTTATTTCATATTGACAGGCGGGTTAATGGTGGGGCAAAATCATGTCCTGAATAAATTTTAACGACCTTCTAGAGAGGAGTGTGGAAAGTTTCTGAACTCGATGTCATGGCTGTTTCGACGTCTTAATTAAAAACAGCCGTCATCCCCTTTTTCTATAAAGTTTCTGAGTTGCCTTGAATGCCTAAATAGGGTAACGGAACCGCGTAACCGTGAAGGAAACTGAGCAAATTGAAAGAAAATATTGAGGTAAGATGGGATGCTGATGAATACTTCAAAGGTAGAAGTTTGTTGTCTGATAAGTGAAAAGTTAGGGGATGTCTACTCCTCTATACAAATTAGACAATAGGTTCATTAATTAGATCGTCGTTTGAAACTTGGACGTGATTATGCCTCTTTTGTAACCGGGATTTCTAAATAGCGGGACGGAGATCACGTGTAATAAAAACTGAAACCACACGTTTCATTGTCACATGCACTAATAATGCAAAATCCGTTTGAGTGTGTGTGTGTTTTTCTGAACATATAAATGCTTGACGTGCTTTATATCTGTAGACATACTTCTTCTAATTTCATTACTGTTTATTTAATCGGCTATTTACAGAAGTAGAAGCATCATGTAAATGTAAGTAGAGAGCCTCACACCCTTTTGATACGTCTTGCGATTAGGTGGAAAGAATCTGATGGAAACCAGCATGAATTCCGCATCGATTATATGGGTATCAGTCTGTTGGAGAATATTTCCGATGACTCCAAACTCTACAGAATGCACATTTTATATCGGAATTGTTATTTCGTGTTTTTATTAAACTCGCCGCGTTGTACATTTTGCATTCCTGATGAGAAGTTTCCGTTACTCCACTTTCAATTTCCCCTCTTTATAATGATGATAATAAAAAAATATATTTTTTCAATGTACGAATAATTAGAGGATGGAAATTCTATACGAAGATTATGCACATATAAGAAGGGGTTCAGGTAGAGAGGATTTGGGGCTGTTACTTACAACTTTCTCTTATTAGTTGCTAGCGTCATGCTCGGAGAACATGCCCTGAAAATGCTTTAAGGTTTTATACCCATCTAATATCATTCCATTATGGTTCTAATATAATCTTCCATAGAGCGCAAGCATAGACGATGACAATATTCAGAGCATTTCTGGATGCTGTAAAGAATCCCATTCCACAACTCCCTGCCACAATGTCAAGTGACACTCAACGCCGCGGTATTTAAGTCCCACTTCACCGGAGTTATCCGTGAAAACGGAATAGGCGGGAGATTTCCACAGAAAGTTGCGTACTGGAATATATTATGCTTAAAATATGACAAACAAAGAAAGAATAGTAATGTGGGAATTGACTAAAGGGACATCGTACTAGGTCCCTAACGAGAAAATCCCACAGTACAGTACTGCCCAAAAAATCTGTCGAATAACACCATCATGTTGTAGCTGTTCCTTATTGACCTTATTGAACTTAGACGTTCCACATACCTCATCCCTAGATAGCCCCATGATTTCCTTAGTATTTGGTATTTGCATTTATTTCTAACTTCATTCATTTCTATTGGTACGAATTTTATGAATTCTCCATAAGTTATATGCACATTCAGTAAACATAGGCAATTATTAACCGCATAGCAAAATACTATCTAATATGGTACAAGGTGCATTGTACTTCTAGCTACGTATTTGCTATACGCTGATCAAGGCGCAAAACATCGATAGTTGAGTTCAATCATTGATTAAGGACACTAAAATATTACACAATGACCCAATATAATTACCACTGCATTTAGAAATAATACATCCTTTCTAGCTTTATAACTGCTAGCATCGCTAGATCCAAACACGATTAGAGCACAGAACTAGTAAGATACGGGTCAAATTAAAAATCATGTTGGAGCGTAGCAAGCCTCATTACATATTTATTGTCATTTCTGGAAGTTATAGTCATATTTGATGTTGTTGATAAGCATCTTGTTGAAAATAATTGTTGCATTAGTTTTAGAGTAACTAATCTTGCACCTGTTTTCTACAATACCTCGCAATATCATCGCATGACCGCAACTAAATACGAGGTGTGATAACAAAATAAGGCGAATTTTCATTTTTCTCAAAGAATATTTATTTATTCATCAATTCCTATTTTGTCCCCTTCAAAGTAATCGCTCGAGGATATAATGCACTTGTGCCAACACTTTTTCCAATCCTCAAAGCATTTCAAAAAATAATTTTCTGTGATCTAGTTCAGCTCGTCCTTCGATGCCGTCTTTATCCCCTCAACCGTTGCAAAATGCTGTCCTTCCATGGGCATCTTCAGTTTCGGCAACAAGAAGTCACAGGGGGCCAGGTCTGGGGAATACGGTGCTTGCAGGATAATTATTGTGTTGGTGAAAAAGCCAATTTTTGTTCTTCCACAAATTCGGACGTTTCTGGCAGATTGCTTCGCGCAAATCGCGCATAAATATCATCAGCAATTTCTCTAATGGTAACTCGACGATTCCCCAACACTATTTCCTTTACTTTTCCAACGTTCTCATCAGTTGTTGACGTGCTGGGGCATCCAGAGCGAGGTTCGTCATTGGTGTCTTCTCGGCCTTCTTGGAATAGTTTATACCACGTAAACATTTTTTTGGCTTTCAACATTTCAAGTGTTTTGGAGTACTTAATACCATTTTTCACGCAAAATTTAATGCAAACTCTTTGATCCATGTTTTTCGACAGCAGAAAATCGTGGAGCACGCAAAACACTTCTAACCATTATGCCTCTCACAAACAAACTGAACATGCTACATAGGTGAAATTTGGAATATATGTTCGAGACGAGTGTACCAACATAACTAAATCCCCTAAAAAAAATCGAAGATAGAACGGATGTAGCTAGCTACATTTGAAAATTCACCTTATTTTTTGATCACACCTCGTACATATATTGCATTTAAATAAATGAAAATTAACTCCAATACTGATTTAAAAAGTTAATGACTGACTGTGCATGAACTGATGAAAGGATTCGAGATAAATGTACCTTTATAAATATTCTACATTTTCCTGGTACCCGTTCCGGCACACGGGGCAGGTCTTTATTCGTTTCCATACCTTTTTATGCAGTATTTAATTAATGGTTCATTATGAAATATATTTTTTCTGCTAGTATTGATAAAAACTGCTCATGGTAATTGAAAAAATGGTTGAACTGGCCTTAAAGCATCTACATACATGTTCGATATCTTATGCGATTTAGCTTAGGTAAACATAGATATCGAGACCAATTTTGAAATTCGCCACATCAATAAGTTTCAGGGTTATTGGCCGTTGTAGTTTCAATTGTGCTATGCCAGATCCCTTTGCTTGTACTCTGGAAAGTTTATTAATGGCGGAAAAGGTGGCTAACCCTAGTTTCACACTTAAATCAGCTGTATTACGTTATTTGCTATATGAATTCTTACCAAGTAACTTTTTTCTCTGACGAAATTTAAAGCTGACCTCTATAGCTACTTGGAGTTTTCCGAAAATACTTCTAGTACCTATCAAAAACTTTAAGATTATCGATCGATACGTACTACCGTGGACTAAATCACATATGAAATAGAGCATCTGTGTAGAAGCTTGAAGGTAGATATAATTCATGCATCACTTCCTCTGCTCAATCGTTGCACTCCGATGTAATTTTCTATTTATCGGAGCTACTTCATTTGGTGATTCGGAAGTTGGCATAACCCCATCTCATAGTGACGCATTCCTTTGCAGTACAATATTTATTCGAACAGACTTACGAAACTTCTAAACAGTCAGAGAAGGTACTCATATACTAGAGTTTATAACATACATCGAAAACTTTGCTTAGCAATTTATTTATCTAGCAAGCGGCATATACGAGTATATCAAACTTGCGTAATTTAATACGTATGGAGGGAGTTATCGGCTTGCAACTCTCCAGCTTATATATTTATATATATATATATACATATATATATATATATATATATATATATATATATATATATATATAAAAGCGACTACTATTACTGAAAATATTAGTTCAGATTGGATTCATTGAATATAAATATCATTTAAGCATGTTATTGAATAAAATTATCAAATTACGAAGGACTGCTTGAGTTATACAACAGAACGAGCCATGCATAAGAAATCTTCGTTGTTAAAAATAAATGGATAGATATTTCATTAATAAAGGCTCCTCACATTCTTCCTACATGTTGGAATTGCAGCTTTGAAAACTTAATTATAGAATAAAAATAATTTAAATACCAAAACAATTAATGCGAACATGCACAGAATTAAAATGAGAGTGATTAAAGAAGCCTGAACTTTAAAACAATATAACTAATCTTGGAATAGGTCAAATCACTGAAATTATTATCGCTTTGCCCAACAATGAAATAAAAGCAATTTTGAAAAAATTTTCATTATTATTTAGGAAAGAAATAATTTGAAATATATTATTAAGTACAGTAGAATAGTAGTTGCCACCTATAGGATCTTTCAAGACCGAAAAACGTGGATTATATTGAGATGAGTATCATGCTATGTGGAATAAATTAACATGGGTTTTGTTTAATATATATTAACCAAGTAAAGATGTACAAGCAGGTATTTTGAGATTTTTGAACATTTGATGACAGCAATCCCATTATATTTTACCTACCCTTAAGCGGATTACCATAACTAAAGTTTGGAGATAATGTAGGAATGTTTTGAATGACACCAGCTCAAGATTATGTAGGACAAACCGAGCTGAAGTGATACGCGGTTTCGACCACTTCTATGACACAGATTTTAGCCGGATTTCTTATAAGAAATATGCTTCTGAAACATTTTGATGCAATTTTTTAGTATTGTTACCTGCCGATGTGACTAATGAATTAACTTCATTATTATATCAGCTGCCTACCTCAATAGCCTATTCAAAACTATAATATTACTAAAAGTTAAATTTTAATTCCGATGAAAAAAAATAGTTAATTAGGCCTACAAGAATGTAATTCGGAGGGAGAAAAATGTGCAAATATACTAATTAGATTCAATATTTTCCCGTATTTGTTATCTCCACCGTCATCATCCAGATGTAACAGTTGTTTTTTGAGTAGTCGGAATTCTTTGATTGATTAATATTCCAATGCTTCCTCATAAAACTCACCTCTCAAAAGCACAGTGTAAAGGATAACAAGAGATTACAAAGGAGAAATGTTACTGTTTTTGGCATTAAGTAAATGCTCAGACATTAGTTATTCATTAAGGTTTTTTTTCACATTAGAAAGTAGGGATCCAATTTATAATAACGGTATAATTCTATGAATCTCAAGAGGATGGTAGTCCTGATGACTGTTTGAACTACAGAAATTATACAGTTTTTCAAGCTGCTTAGATTTTATGGCTGATATAAGATCGCACGACGTCTGTCAGGTTTTTCTTATTTTCAGGGTTATGGGCACTCTCTAAGTTTCAAAATGATAGTGTATTTCCTTAAAAAAGTATATATTCTATTACAGATAATCTGTCGTACAATTTTACTTTCCTCAAATAGGCAAGAAATGTAGAGTGGGCCCGAATATTTTCTAAATTGAATTAATACGTGATTTTGACATTCTATGTCTAAGAATATTCGTGTCAATGATTTCCGTTCCGTGTGTTGGTCTGTTGGATATAATGTGGGTAAGTAGTAAGTTTTGCTGTTCATTGGATGTAGTGTAAGAAGCAAAAAACAAAAAAATGATCATTAACGTTACTCAAATTCCCTTCTTTTTGGCCCGATAAAATTACTTTTCGGGAGTTTCAATTATTTTTATAATTTCAAGGACTCATATCTGCGTTTTACAGGTTTCTGATTTATTAAGTGCGCAGAAAATAAAATGAACTTTCGATTTTCAATCTTCAAACATTTTTGTGAACCCTAGGAGGGGAACTCCTTATATCAAGCAATGGTTAATTCCAAGCGAAGCTCGGGAACTATGAGTCTATTTACTTGCTGCAATTTTTGGAACTTGAGTCGTGTCCACTTATAAACATTTGGTTAACTAACGTTGGATGAAATATCACAGCAGCAAAAATGATTCTGCACTTCCTTAAGAGGTCAACTCGGGTATGAAACAACAACCGACAATAGAATCATCTAAGCTATCTGTAGATCGCCATCACGTACACTCTAGCACTATGAATCAGCATAGCATAGCTATCGGCTTTCCTGGATTGGCGATATCTATGGAACGTCCAAAGAATTACTCAAATACAAAATAATTCAATTTAATTTTTACATCCTACGAAACGCTGCATCCTCTACTCTACTCCATAGATAACACGGCACTTAGCATTACCAATTCAAATTGGAAACATGGATAATCACTCCACAAATTGACTGGATTTCACTTGAGTTTCAACAGGTATTCCATTCGTGTGTATAAACTAATCACGGAATTACGTGTACAACTTCATAGCATGAATATGCTTGCCAATATTCAGAAGAGCTTATTATTGCTTGACTCAAAGTCATTATCATAGCAGCAAGTCCTTTGTTTATGATTCTTATAAAATGTATAATTTGATGGCTTTATTTGATACACTGTACCGTCTCAATGTTATTTTTCTAATGCGCAAACGACCTACTCGGATTCCAGCTGAAGCGAATGAATACTTTATTTAGTTTTTCGGTTATTCTCGTACGGTCATTGGAACTACATTAGTACCAGGAACCTTTGTTCCCTTCCCAGGAACTGCCCGAATGAATATCACTGGTAGTACTTCAGCCTTGTAGTCGTTTGTAGTGCTGTTACTGTACCCTATGGGTTCTAGTTTAAGCATCCCAAAGAGCTGTTTTATCTTGGCAGAAAGTGTCTGGAAGTAGTCATCATATGAACCACTTGTGACTTAATGAAACAGAAGTATAATTATTTATAACATCCTTGTACAGAATAAGTGTTTGTTTAGATGTAGGACCTTTTCTAAAGTGCTACGTCCGGAGCCAGACAGAACGACTGACCGAGAGACTGACAAACAGACAAACCTACCTAAATGAACTTGCGTGATATAGATATTACGAACCATCAAAAAAACATATCATATCACATATTCGAACATTTTCACCATCAAAAAACTTCTTTCGTGGTTACAAATTTATATGTAATTCTCAAGTATAAATAAAATAAGATGGCTCCTTATATTTTTTGGTCAACAGCACAATACTGGAAAATATGCTATATGACATACCTATGCTATATGTTATATCCAATAAATGATTGAGTAATGGAAAGTTCGTTTTTTGAGTACGCTAGTATATGCTAGTAGCCATTATTTTCTTTATAGGTAACCTCTCATAAAGGCGAAAGGCTTTTCTGATTCCATAGCTGAAGTTGAAAAAAAGCGCGACTTTTGGAAGAAGCTCGTTTGAAGTGTTGAAAGTTTGACCAGGTTAGGATGAGCCTATCAGGCTTTTCTGGTGTTGCTTGTACTGGTGCTCTCGTTGTTAATATCTACAGCATATCACCTTCCATATAACAATCTGTGAAATTCTTTTGTAATTCCAGGTGTGTATGTTATATATTTTGTTACTTTTTCAGCATGATTTTCGCAGTTCTGTAGTAATACGCACTATCTCGACAATATAATGTTCGAGGTTCTGAGTCTCCAAATAATGCCTGACTACCTGATTATACTATCTTGCCCATAAAAATCCATCTATCGTGATTCTTCTGGTTGTGACGGCAATAAAAATAAAATCAAAAACGAAGCTGACATATACAGCCACCACTATTTCCGTTCAATGTATGAAAATTAATCTGGTTCGATCTGGCTTGCGACAGTAGCGCTCTCTGAGAGGGTTTGAGGTGCGAAGTTTCAAACTTGTGCTACGTGCTCCGCCTTGTGTAATCGTATAGTTAAGCCAATTACTCATTTTAATTTTAGATGTTTACATTCATAACATTGTATTATTATATTTCACATTTCTACGTATTTTTTAGGTTCATATAAGGAACAGAGGCAATTTTTCGAATTTTACCTTCAATTTGCTACAAATGTTTAGTCTTTAGTTTTTTCCTAGAGTGAACAGTTTTCGTGAAAATGAAAATGAATCAAATTAGATCATTCATTAGACACAACCGCGTGGTTAAATAATAAGTGCAGACAACGATGTATTGGTAAAATGGACCCGTACATTGGCCAGCGAGGTCTACTGATTTGAACTCCCTTGATATCTTTTTGTGGGGCGCTTTTAAACAACTAGTGTATGCTGAACAAATCAATAGTGTTGATCAGTTACAAGAAAGAATAAATAATGCATTTCATCAAATTCAAGCCACAACAAATTTTGCGGAAATACGTTTTTCTTTATTAAAAAGATGCCGCACCTGTATCCATCAGAATGGTGTACTTTTTGAACATTTATCGAAATAAAGCTTAGCTTATCTAGTTTTATTTTCTTAAATTTTTACGGAAACAATGCACTCTAAGAAAAAAACTCACGAAAGGTTATTTGTAGCAAATTGAAGGTAGAATTCGAAAAATTGTACGTTTCAGAAAAAAAAGTATTTTTATTTGGAAAAATAGTGCCACTAATCCCCTGCATCCCCGCACTGGTGCACGTTAATTTTAAGTAAAGACTTTTGAATGTGGATAATGCTTAGGTAAATCCACATACCAAATTTTAGGTGATCTCAGTTGACGGTTTTGATGATATTAAAAAACTGTTATTTTTGAATTTCAACAACCCGTATCTTTTTAATGAAGCCCTCGAGAGAAAAATGTTATATGAAAGACCCTCCTTAAAATACGTCCTCGTATATGATGTTACATTTTTGGTCACGACTTGTGAATCACCCTGTATATGATAATGGTCGGTTAGTATAGCCACGTCATTAATTATATCCAAAAAAAATTTTTTTAAATTCTAACTACTCTGAAAATCAGATATATTGATTCGTACTATCAAAGAATTCAAATTTTACGAAAATCCATCGATGACATATTACAATATGAGCGTAGTTTACCTGCCTGTGTCACCCGATATATTTATATAAATATTTCCATAGAATGTTCACTGTGAAATACTTTCGTAAAAAACATTAATGAACTTTTTGCCATGTTTAGCTTTACCCGCCACTGGATAAGTGGGCTTCATCCATAAAACAGGCTATCGCGTGGGGTTCGCGTTGGGACCCGAACAGATGCATGTCGACCAGCTCTAAGTCAATAACGGCGTTCCGGACAGGGTCGTCCATACATCATTTTGAGGAAGCTGCCAGAATCCACTGTATACATCAGTCAATAAAAAATGACCGTGGATGGAGGTTTATCGGGATGCTTCATTGTCCATCGTGGCAGCGATTTTTCATTTTTGAACACATTCAGGATGGTAATGTGTAATACTTATATGAACAAGCGAGAGCCTGGTTTATTAATCAATTAATTGATGACAGAAAGAAATTATCTGATCCACAGCCTTATCAGTGCCCTAGTCTCCCTAGTGGATCCTCACGCGCCTCTATCTCTCTATCAGTCACTAAGACTGTCCGTGTTTAGGAAGGCGAATATGGCCTTAGTTCCTACATATCACACCCTCTAATTTCAGAACTCTAGTACAGTTTACCTGTGCTACTTCCAAGTCTTATAGTGACAAAATATGCGTAGTTGATTCCTTATCTTCACCGCAACGTATTCATGTTGGTTCATTTACTAGTGTGATGGTTTTGTCGCCAGAGAACAGTCCTACCAACAATCTCAAATGTCTTGTATTGGCAGAGAAAGGAGAGTTCCGTCCTGGCGACAGGCCTCTATTATGAATTTTCGTGCATGACAGATATGGAGATATCTGTCTACCTGCTTTTTCTGAATCCACTCCTTGTGCATCTGGTTCTGTGCGCGGCTACTTCTAGAGTTGGTTCAGAGCCCAAATGCCTATGGAAAGGCAACTGCTATTCCGTAGCTACGACATCTACAAAAACCTAGCGTGCTGTTTCCCTGCAATATGGAGCAAGAGCCTGGATGTCGTATATTATAGAAAAAAATAGAATATTAGTACTTATTTTTACGAAATGCTCACTGTAAATGGAAAACTTATTTTTTTAATTAAACATATAATTAACACTATACATGAGTGTAACGGCCTTGCTTTCGTAAGATGGCCAGCGCCACCCTGCATGACGCTTGGACAAAAGTGTTGATAACCGTTCAAATTTGATTTAGTATTCAGCTTCCTAGATCCATCTTAAAATAATGTAAACATGGGATGTAATGCACCGGAAAAATCAGGATTTTAGGTAATAGGTCTGTTTGCGGTTTTGCATCACAAAAATGTACGTGAATCATGTCTATGAGTCTGTTAGCGTCTTTATCGTTACCGTGGACTCGAAAGTAGCTATTGTTGATTCAATTTCGGAGATTTCTCGATGAAATGGACTACAAAAAATATTGAATGAGAAAAATATATCAAAGCGTGCTTTACGGAATACTGGGTGTCGAAAAATTGTCTTAAAGTATGCTTAATTTGCCCAATTAACTTCCTAGATGTTTATCAACGTCATTAACGTTTCCAATTACGTAAAGCTACTTTAACAGAGATCACTTATTTTGAAAGCTGGAAAATTTTATTTCATCAATCATTTATAGTTTTGTATCGTTTCGAATCAACTGATTGATAAAAAATATATTTGTAGTCTATAATTTGTTTAATGGTCGTTCCAATCTATAAATATTCCAGGTATAGGTTGAGATTAGAGGTGAGTGGCAAGTCAATCAAACTAAATTTTGTTTCATCAGTTTCGGTAAAGTGTTGATATCTGAAAACATTTAGCATTCCTTGATAACAGTTTATCTATTTTATGGTGCCGCATGTTTCAAAAATCGACGTCTGTTGCTTTTCCGATTTTACGTTATTTCAGAGGATGAGTATTTTGTTAACTTACTATTACTTTGACCTCAATACTTGTCTTAATATAAATGATATAATATTAATATAAAGCTAAGAAACATTCAGTGCTTAGTAGTGTTTTAGTGGTGTCTCCAATACCTTACAGTATTATATGATAACACATCACAGTATCTAAGGTTGTGTAGAGATAAAAATGCAGATCTGTGCAAATCGTTTGCATAAACATTTTAATATCGAATTATCTCAAATTGAATTGTGAACGTCAAAATATGATGCATATCTGTTGCTCTTCGTAAACGAAAATAGATATCCAACATTTAGCGGGTGCGGTTGAAACATTTATTCTGAAACTGCCCCAGATGTTTTCTAGAGTCAAAAGACGATCAAAATTAATCTTGTCTGGGCATAACCAGTGAGAATGATGGAAGACGTAAAGCTAACAACTGGCTAAATTGCATCGCGTTTCGAGGGACGTGTCTGGTGGTAGCGCCTGCCACCATGCGAGACGTCTGGAAGTGAATTTCACTAGAAGTGGACACCCAGGTGACGTTTACCGTTCTGTTTTGGTAGTCACGCGGCGTTTATCGACTGAAATTAATAGTCGTCACAATAAGGTCATTAAGTGGGTATTCAGTATTTGTTCGACTTGTGGTGCTGTGAAACTTATATTAGCACTCATAACATTATTTTGGATTTCAGCAGTTCATAATTCAAATTTTGATTTACGGGCGAGTTTTACTTCCCACAAACAAGCGTGGAAAGATTGATTGCTGATATATCCAAATTTAAGATCAGTCTACCACGTTAAATGATATCCACATCCTGAGAATCCATGTCATTTATTTTCGCCAGTTACAATTTTTGTCGGGCGGTCTATCTGGACGGTGGAACGTGGTATCTATTAGTTCATATTTTGATTAGCTTTTACTAATAATAATTCATATTTTTCTAGCTTATTTTGTTGAAATGGTCGCCATTTAATATTTTTGATACTTGGGTGCAAATTGATTTATTTTAAATGAAACTCAGTCATGATGGTGGTGTATGAAGCATATTAATATTTACTCCTAAATACTCGGATATTCATATTCTACGATATTAGTTATTGTGACTAAATAATGATAGTAAGTATAAGTATACCCACTTACAAAGGATAGACCTCATTGGGGCATAAAATTCTAAGTGGTTCTGTGGATATACAATCGTCATAATTAAATTAATGGTAACCTACGAGTGATGATACAGTTGTCACCATTAGAAATTTATCCGGAATAGTGGCTTTAAGAATGATAGCATGGTTAAGTCTATTCATATAGAACCGAAAATATAGTGTTAGGTAGATGAAAGTCGCTGGTTCTACTGAGATTCTATTCCTACTGGCTCTTATCGTCAGCATCCCCTCAATGTTTATCTTGTATCGATCTCACACTTACAAAAACTGGATTATGGAAGATGCTATCAACATTTTCTCAGATATGGATTTGAAAAAACTGAGAGAGCCTCCTTAGGCATGCTTCAGAGGCAGCCATATGAATTGTGAGTGACCTATGAACAAAGATGCCAACTTACCGCAGCTAGAACTGGCTGTCATAACCACAGCTGCAGAGAAGATTGTCTTTCACACATAAAAATAAATTCTCAGACCAAGAATATGCTTTTTTATTCAAGTATACCATGTCTTTCAATATACGGATAGCTATAATAATATTGAGGTGATAATACTGTATTTTTGATCATGTAGATTAAATTTAGGTAAATACATATATTCAAATCAAACCTTGAAAAGTCTTGGAAATGAGAATACCAAAATCTCAAATTGAGCATAGGTGTTATATAGAAGAAGAAAAGAAAAAAAAATATGTAGCTGTAATTGAGCCACAAGATATACGTCCACCATTTTTAATAGAACTTATCACAACTCAAATATCACTCATACCACACTAACACCTGTATACTTTTATGAGATCCTCACGACAGTCACAACCTCAACTTTTCAACAGCACATTTATCCTGAGAGGTGGATGTTAAAAATTAAAGCCATTAGAAACTACGGGTGCGGAAACAGACACACGCATACCGCTGAATTGCCAAACAAATAGATGAATTATTTGGAGGAAATCGCAAGATGTTCTGGATTGGAGTAAACTGAGCTCCGTTGGAAAATCTGACAAAATTAATTACAAAAAAATATGGGATACTTGTTAGAAAAGCATTGAAACCTTAGCTGTAAAGAAAATGATATTATTTTTAGGGTATATTTCTTTAGAATGAGTATGGAATTCGAAAATATACTTGGTTCAAATTAATAATAATTTTCTTATCAAGCAAATTGTCTCAGAGTAAGATAAGATGTTCTTGTCGTGAGTATATCTTTACAAGAATATGGAAATTCTTGAATTGAAGATTTTTTTTATGTGGGGTACAGAAGTATCACAACATAAAAAATATTTTATTCCTCTTTACCAACTCTGAACCATCAGAATGCGACATCCAGCAAATAACCCTGATCAGTTGATGCGGTTTCTTGAGTAAATGTTAAAAACTATGTTATAAAATATCTTATCTTCAATCATGGTGCAAATGCAGTCTCCAAAAATAAAACAGAATAAATTGAATACTAGATTTGAGAACTATGGTTTTATATTCATGATAGAAGTGAATTAGCTAGCTGACAAATCACTCGGATAGCATTCGTAGATATAAAATCTAGTCATGGTGCTTTGAAGGCTAATACGAAACATGTGACAAAAATTATTTTCATTTGTGTGTAAATTGCACATCAATATATTAAAAAGAGAATTTACACTGACAGGAACCAATCAATACTGACTAAAAAGTGCTGCAAGTTAATGACGAGAGCAAGCATTATACTGCCATTAGCACTTGTGCATGCTTATATCAATACAATACGGTTAGCTTTATAAAACGTCGGTCACAATCCAAAGAGAATACAGATTCCACTACTTGAAATATCACCATTACAATATAGGCACAGATATGTATTTGACGTCAAACTAAATTCCATCATGTTTTCCAAGTTATTGATTGCTTCTGGTGAATTGAAATATTTTCAGGAAGTCCACAAGGTATATTTATATAAATAGTACCAAATATCGTTCCTGAACGTGTGAATAATCTTGGGAATAAATGCGTTACTGCCGAAATTTCCATCTTAAGAATTAAAAACTATCAGATTTCATCGAATTTAGTCTTTTTATGGCTTTTGATTTCCAGGATATACGAGTATTTGGAGTTTATTGAAAAACCGCGAACTTTTACTTCTAGATATGGTTCTTGAGTTGGAATGTAGTTAAATAAGAAAAATAAAATGTATTCAAGTTGATTGACTCAGCATTTCTTACAGTCACGATTTCATGACCAGTATTTTGCAGAGAATCTAATGAGGACCTCAGTTTTCTTGAAAAAAAAGTAAACGATGTATAATTTGTTTATGAGACAGCAAGATAAATGAGTACAGGCAAATACGCCGATGCCCAAAAAATATCGTACATTGAAAAATGTACATAAGATGATTTGCTACTTATTTGCTTTATGTGAAATAATCTACCGCCAATGCAACCATTTTCAATTTGTAGCAGCATATTTTATGACTCCATAGCATAGCATTATAAGACTAATTGATGCAGCTGTTACACAGATTACGTAGGACTACCAAATCACCAGACGTAATTTTATGTTGTAGACGGAATAAAACATCACAGAAACATGTTTGTGCTCTCAAAGATGTTTGCAATGACAACCCTCATATCGTTTTTGAGTGGCATTTGATACCAGACTGTTTGCTAGGCTAGGCTAAGCAGAATAATAATTTTATTTTACCGAACCTGACTAGCTTTGATGAATCGCTTATTTCAGATCTTATTTCTGCATCGCTTTCATTTTGAGTTACCCATTATTACAGTGAAAGCTTCGTTCCTTCAAAACATTGAATTTCAAGCAACAGACTAAAAGTTAAGCCTAAGCCGACTACAGAAACCATCACCGTTTTTCAAATCGCTGCATACGGTCGTAGATTTACTCCGGAGATTACACAGTCGGGAGGCAGTCAAATAAATCCAACGGCAATGCAATGGCTGTCCGCTTTGGCTATTCAGCCTGTTGAACTGGCTGCCAGTTCGAAAAACGACACAGAAACAATTAGATTAGCCGTCCAAACATGAACGGCTCTCGCTAATCAGAGCGTCGGTTTTTGGCACATGAAGCCTGTCATGTCAAGTTTTATGAACTTGTATATGGGTACCTCGGCTTTCTGTTTTGATATTGTTATAATTATCACTTACGACCTACAATTTAATATAAAATATATATTTCCGTACACATAGACAAAAAAATATGTATTTTTGATATGACCGTACCAAGCTCCTGATGATCAGTTGTACTTTGGGATTGATGTGTTGCATAGAGGGATGAAGGAGATGGAAATGGGGAGTTGGATTGCAGATAACTGATTTTACGTTTATACTTGAGGTGACAAGATTGGAGAAAATGATAATAGGTATTGTTGGGTCAAAGAATTTCTGGTGACTTCATTATTGTACTTATTTCAATTTCTCGCATCTGGGAACATAGCGCCAGTATACAGTAAATATCTTTAAACATATTTAACTGACAGGTCCTTGCATCGAACAAACATAGTAACCACCACAGCAGTTCAGTCATCTTAACATTTGCTGAAGACTGCAAGAGCAACTTTCTAGACTCTATCTAGACTTTATCTACTCTTTAACGTAAAAAAAATGAGTACATCCACGAATCAGTACAAATTCACTTGAAGTACAAGAAGTTAAATAACTCAATCTCGTTGTGTACTTACTGGGTATCCTGTTGATTGCCCTGAGTGGCCTGAGTACCCTGATGGTTCTCACTGCAGACAGATTGATGTTGTTGAAGTTCGGTAGTCCATACTCCACAGCACCTGCCAGGACGATGAACAAGTCCAGGCGGTTCCAGGAATCCGCAAGATAGGAACCATGACCGTACACGCCCATTGCGATCATCTTGATCGTCATTTCCAGTGAAAAGAAGGCGAAGATGAATTCGTCGAAGCGCTATAACAATGTTATCATGATTACAAATATTTGAACTAGTCATTTTTGTTAAGTGAAATATTTCTCACAAACAAGGGTACATTTTTTTGACGTTAGTGGTAAAATTCTATCACCTATACACTTTTGATTCCGGTAACTATACTTGATAGACAGAGACGATTGTTTACACAACTACCTTTAAACACAGAAATTATAGATTTGATTTCAATAACTGTGGATTTCAGGGTATAATCCTGCTTATCAACATGAATTTCGAATGTTTCAAACTACCGTTTTTATGGAAATTCAGGCGGTACTTATCATCTTAAGGAGGAGGTAAATTTGTAGATTTGTTTTGGACTCTAATTTCCTGAGGTTTTCCGCAAAAAAAAGATAGAAAAACCTACCTTTAGGAGTAGGAAGATATTACCCGACCTACTAGGTATAAAAACATCAATCACTGCTTTTATATGAGTACGCATTAACAGTGAAATTAGCAACGCAAGGGCACCAAGCGCCATGAATGTCATCGATCGCTCGTTAATCGCACGGTGCTCGTATTTTTTTCTCTGATTTATCGACAATGAATCCTCGGCTGTTTATACGCGGTTTCATTCCCGATTGCGTCATTTACAAGACAAATAAATTATGGAAACAGCTGAGGTCAGAAGCTCAAATAAAGGTTATCGTAGCACTGAATTCCAAAGGCAATACAACTGACATAGAAATTTCGAAATTTCAGGCAGACAGACAAACCGAGGTAAACAAGTGACATGGTTTTTAGTGATTTATATCTTATGAGACATAAAGAATTCAAAAATGTTCGTTATTACAATTCGTCCCCTGTCTATAGGTAATGGAAAGTGAGTGTTTGTGAGTAAACAACACGAGTATTTAGTTATGACACAGAATAAATTTGTTACCAACTGTAATAATCGAATATCTACCTGAGAACATACTTAGTTCAGAAAACAGTTTCTTCTGATTTTGATTGTGGTGTACAGGCCGAGATATCGACCGACGGACGTGTTACCATATAATCTCAGAAAAATATATTTTCGCGAAATCGAATACCTCCGTGGTCATAATCAATCCGGTGAAATTGAAAAAGTATTATTTTACCATCGCCATAGAAATGAAAATGTATATATAGTTTCTCTTCGTATCCGTTCAACAAAGTTTGATTTCAATTTCAGGATTCAAATTCTGGGTTCGAGCGTAATAAAAACAATTTTTCAATGCACGTGATCATATTCTTCGCTCTGAAAATTGAACGTTGGCGTTTTTCTTCCCAGGATATAAAAAAATGGTTTTAGGTGTGTTTATACAGGTCTATGAAGAACCAATTTAGCAAATCCCTTTCAACCTGAAACGTGCAAACAGCCATTTTCATGTCAAATCTGGAACGGACTGTTCCACGCGATTACAAATATTGATAGAGCTTGTTACCGGCAGATAAGACTTGAATATAACGCAATTGAAATATAGTGTACTTTACCTCAGAGACCCATAATCAGGGCGAGATGTTGGAGATAGCGCAAGTATTTTCAAATACTTGTCCACTATCCAAGCACTACGCGTTTGCCGAATAGGTATTTTCATGTGACCTTATTTGTTTATCTAAAATTGACATGGTACTGTCCAGGCTCAATGAATGACAATAGCTGTTTGTAGAAATAAGGTTTTGACAGCATTCAAACTTTAACCCTAAACATATAAAAATATTCTGGCTACATCCGGAAATAATAAATTCTAGAAACATATATAAGTCTTGAGTTCTGACAGATGGACTTACCGAAATGAACTATATTGATTTTTGATATGTACGTAATTAAACGTAAGTGTAAAATTCGAAAAATTTACACTACTACATGCTTTTTGCGCATAGGGGTGGATGTAAAATGAAGTTAAAATGTTAGTAATTAGTGAGGTTGTCTCTGTATTAATACAAACAAAGTAATCTGTTACGTGACGTGGGTATCTCAGAGTCTCTTAACAGCATGTAGAACTGTAGAGCTAGAATGTGTACTAACGACTGGTGAGACGTTATATTCAGCTATGTTCAAAGGATGCCATGTAACGAACAGGACGGTTTAACCAAACACACATGCAAATTAGTGGAAGGTATTGATACAGACTACATCAAATGTTTACTTATCTATGTTCAGTTCTGCTTACATTATCGTAAACTCAATGATGACCGATGCCGGAGGCATAATAAGATTAATAGACAACTGTATGGGTAATAGTGCAATAGGGTACACAGGGTAAGCGAAAAAAGGTTATTTATCTTCCTTCAGTAAATTTATTCATTTATTTTTATAAAATTGTTTTATTCACTGTTAAGGAGAGTATATATTCATTGAGAAATATTATTTAAAAAAAAATAATATTTTTAGTGACAGTCACGTGAAAAATGCTTCATGTCCTTTATTGTTTGTTGCTGCTCTGTAATAATTTTTTGCTTCAAATTTTCCCGCCAAATTTCATTTTTCAATCCGCAGTTTGTAAGCTTCAATAGAAATTGACACTAACATTCTTCAATTTTGAGTCGAACATGCATCTGATTTTGATTTCACAACGCTGCCTCATATCAGTGTGTTGGTGACAAAGTGATAGGCCAAAAAACCAGTAATTTCAATACATTCTAAATCTCTTAGATTGTGGTTCCTAATATTTATAGTATTTCTGGGATCTTATCAAAATCTTATTGAAGTCAAATTTAAAGGTGTCTGATTTTATTTTTCTCTATCATAAAGTCTCTGAACCTGTTATGTCGCCATCAGTAAAAAATTAATTTTTAGGTAACTCGAGAAGTACTTTTAAAGTTTCAATGGGAATTAAAATATCTCGAAACCATTTTTTCTATATATAACTTCCCGCAAAGATAGAAAGCCTATCGCACCTCAAAAAGGTTCGAGATTGTAATAATCGGAAACAAAACTTTGAGTTTGAGGCATTAGGATCTCGTTAACGATGCGCCAGTTGGGCCCCTCTGGTGTTCGCTGTACTAGCGACTCTTGAAGACATGATGCGCGATTATATTTTAGACCATAGTCAAAATCTCATGTAAGTTGTGAATAATTTTATTGTCTGCCTCAAATGCAAGAAAAAAACAATTCAATATATTCAACTGATTTTTCGTATACTGTAAATGACTTCATGTAGCCGTGACATGAAAATGGCTGTACAACTATGTATACTAGTTAATAATAAATAAGTCTTACCTGTAAAATCTGGCACCTGTTAGTGGTACAAGGATCTTTATCCAGGCATGGCTGATACATTCCCAAGGTCACGCAGTTCAGCAAAATCACCATCATAGACACCCTCTCAAACCATGTGTGTATCAGTTAAGGAAATACCTATTTCTTCAGAAAAGTATGATAGTTCCCAATAAATGTAAACTACATCAATATATTCTAACAATAAATATTAATTATAAAACTTTCGAAGGAAAGGAAATCGTGATTTAAATTAAAAAAAAATCTCATACAGGGTGTCCCATAAATAGTGCGCAAACACCCGGGTGCTTATAATTGGTATCACGACTTATCATAATAATCATCATGTTTAGTCTGAAATTTATACCATCCATCAATGTTTTTGCATTCATTATTCCAGTAGGTTTTTATCAAATTTTTTAAATACTCTACATTAATTAGCGCATCGAAAGTATTTAACAAACATTTTTAAATAATATCACAGATTTAATGCCTTTTTCAAGCTTTTTACATAATTGAAATTTCATCAGTAAATTGACTTGAAAAATCTTGTTAAAAACATGCTTTTTGAGGCCTATAAAATCTATATATAGTAAAAAATCATGTATAGGGAAAATGCGGTAACCTGAGCTTCCATTTTTTGTGACAAGCTGTTCAAGGATGTATATTCAACAGTCTTTATGTTACCGCTGTATATGTCGAATGAAAACCAACAGATATATCAATAGTTTGCTAGTAAAAAAGTTGAACCTACGCCACATTGAGAATTAAAAGGTAATTTGGAGAAGATTTCAGATGAAACCAACAGATGTTGATGAAATGGATGAAACGGAATCCCTCGAACGCGCATTTTAACCTTTCTGGAACAGAAGTTCATCGACCCTTATTACTAAATTAAGGAGTTGTGAGAGCCTTTGAAACCGTATGTCTAAACGGTTAGTATCCAAATCATCCCTTGAACTCTGTTAGGGTCTCTACAGTCATTAATGGGGTTGTTAATTGCTTGAAGAGCATCCACCTCGCAGGTTCAAGGACAAATATTTGTGGTTGTGGGATGTATTCAACGCCTTTGATAAGATATTCCGACAGGTTTATTCATATATTGAAGAAATACATGTTAAGAATTGTACCCAATCATTATCAAAAGTTACACAAGTCAAAAATATCTTGGGTTTGCAAAAATATAATGATGGGTTGTTTATGCAATTGATACAGGAATTAGATTAATATTAGATATTAAATTTATAATGCGTTATGCACATCTTAATTGAGAACAGTTATCTGATAATGTAATCACATCCACTAATCCGAGGTATCATAACGGACATTCTGGATGAATTATTTGGCAAAAAAAAATCTGTTTAATGTCAACTATATGCAGTTCATAGCTTTGCTAGTTTAACCTTTTCCGATTTCTAGTGATATCATCCGAATGTGCAAAGGTTCATGCTAACAACCTTAGAAAGATGAGTCGTGAGACAGTAGAAACCCGAATACCGTGTAACGTATTCCACGAAACAGTTTGCAAATATCAAATTATTTCAAAATATGGAGAGATACAATCTGTCGTGTCATATTAATAGGATCACAGAGCGCTCCAGAGATGCATCTGCATATATTACAAGACAGATCCTCAAACTGAACTGAGAACTGAAGCAGGACAAGATATAAGCCGGAATAGTTAATAAAGGTTCCTGCCACTTTGTCACTAATGACTGGGGTTGGCTTGTGTGTTAATTAAAATTCGACTGCTCCAAGGAGATAATTGCTCTTAAGCTGTGAATCTCGGTGAAAAGGCATGTCATGGCAGACAGAAGCGCGTTGTAGCAGATACAAAATGAGAGGCCGATCATGTCTAGATGGAAAGAAATAGGATTTTCATAATGGTATGTAATATAAAATTACATAGTACAGAATTGGTTCATTTTTATCCAGAATACGATACCGACTTATAAGCGTAGTATATTTTCGATGGATTCTCAGTGCAAGGAGTTTTACGGAATCTTGGGGGGTATTTAACTAATTTTATAAATCGATTTAATATCTTCCGCTTTTGTTTTAGTAACTACTACTGCCACCGGTTGTTGCATTTTAACTCGAAGAATAATAAATAATTAAAAAAATTCGATTTAGCGTCTTAAAAGGTACAGCGGTTTCAGGTCTTTGGTAACTAGATTTGAGAGCTGATCATCCACTTGATGTAAGTTTCGAAAATCTTTGAAAATTTGATATTTTTTGTATACGTTTATACATTGAAGTTATTCATTCTTATCATTAGTTTCTTGATTAACCTACTTCTAGATAATCAACAGCTTAAGGACGACGATTTAAATCTTTATTTCTATTTCTATACCATTGTATGGATATGAAATCGTCAGCCTAACTAATTCCATTTTTTATTGCAAAAAACGGTTAAAATATGCCTTTTTACAATTTTGTGTCACTCACTAATTCAATGCCGATGAAATAAAATATCACACAAAGGACTATTTTACCTACAGCTAAATCAATTGTTTATTAATAAAAAATCAAACTTTATAATTTATAAAGAATTCGTGCTTTCGAACCAGCTGTACAATGATATGTAGGGATGTTGAAATATTCGGTTCAAAAGCTATAGTGACATCCTAACTGTTAATAAGCCCAAATATGTGTTTGTAAGTGGTACTTTTTTATGAGGGGCCTACTTTAATTCTTAAGAAAGATCATAGTACTCCATGGATTCTGCTCAATTTCCCATTAAAGATATTTGGAAAAAAAATCTCATCAAATCCAACAGAGTACTCCATAGTAAAATATAAAGGATTTATTTGATACATTCTTATTCAAAAAATTCAAAAATGTTAATTCAAATCTAAGGGATTTAGGAAATTCACCTGAAGGTAGTAGCTAAAATCACAGAATGTTTTACATATATCTTAGATTTTTTTTGCCTTATCACTTAGAGAGATGAAATTAATTGCTCCTTCTCGACTATAGATTAGTTTCTCTCCAAATCACATTCTTAATGTGATTAGAAAAAAACGGAATTGCTCTGGAAGTATCAAGCATCACATGATAATATATTTAATTCATTCAATGGAAAATGAACCTCTCCTTTCCTCACAGTCCTTTCTTAGATTAAATGTTGCCTGTTGTGACACACACTGATCCGTGTTCTAAACTTTTCCCCTATCGCAAATGATATTAAATGCGTCTTCGCGTGGCATTTTGGAGAAGCAAGCGCATGAGATGATCGTAGAACATTCGTTTAACGGATTAATGGATATTTCGGGCGGTAAGTTAACCTTCAGGAGGTAATTTCCTTCGATGGCGGGGAATCACAACTGCGCAGCGTAGAGGAGAGCAACCGAAACCGGAATAAAGTGCCGGCATCTCCGGGGATGGATCTGTCAAACCGCTCTAACGCACCACTTACCGTCCCGCTCCAACGAAACTCAGATTCCTAGGGGATTCACCTGGATTCAGTCCCAATAGCTGTGGAAGGAAATGTTTGTGAGCGGTCACTAATCCGAGAAGATTGGCAAAATTTGTGTATAGGGTGTCCAATTTGGTTAGTAGTATATTTATATAACTTCCCTTTGCCGTTAATTGAAACCACATATTCCTACGTAAGAACTTTATAGTATCTACAGTATTTGGTTTTGATTAAACACCAAAAGCAGAAAGATGAAAAAAAAGAGAAAGCAATAGGACTTAGTCATTGGTTAATTAAAAAAAACTCAAAAATAGAACAACATACAGCCATCGTAGCTTGAAAATGAATAGCAAAAATGCTAAGCGTGAAAACCAATCGTAATCTTCATTTGCAATCTCAGTAAGGGCAGATGGATGGGATTTACTTTATTATTGCGGCATCTTCGTTCTATAATACTCAATTCTGAGAGAGACAGGGAGAGAGAGAGAAACATAGAAGCTCTGTCAAAGCTCCTGAGTGCCACTTCTTGTTCAAATTTGAAACAGAAATTGAAATTTTACACGTTTGTAAAGCTACTAGTAATCCTAACGCGTAGTAAAAAATGTAGATATCAATAATTAAGAGCTTATGTATTTTTTTTTTCTTTAAATGATTAGGGACCTGGGAAACAGCCAAAATCGAAGTAAGAGTGTTCTTTCTTTTTTGTTTTTTGACGATCCGCCACCAATAAACTGATTTTTAAAAACTACATGGCCTATTCGTCCTTGTCAAACTAGTAATCTAGTGTCAAAGTTTCATCAAAATCGAAAAAGTGATTTCCGAAGTTTTAGACTGATCAAGTATAAGCGGATAGAGCACAGACCGACAGAAAGGCGGACCGATGGGAATGAGTGACTTATTTTTCGTGATGTATGAAAACATTTTTACGCCAATTGGCGAAGGGAGTAATATGTTTCTGAATCAATTCTGATCAATTCTTTAATTAGCTCAAATAAAAAATTCATGGTTTCCAGTTATCAAGTAGCATACAAAAAAGAAAAGGGATCACGAAGAGATTTGTACGGGAGTACGCAAGAAGTTTAGGGCCCGGACTTTGGCATGAAAGATTTTTGGTGCTCTTCAAAAAATAAGGTGGATGTGTGATATATACATTTGTGCCCTGATTTTGAGCTTTCTGGCTATTCTTCTGAAAAGCTGTTCTCAGGTCCATTATGAGTGACTAGATGATTCAAAAGCTTAAGCATTCGTAAAACGTTTTTTGTATACTATTTTTGTGCAAAGCATTCGATAATATTACCCATATCTGCTTTTATGCTAGACAAAATCAGTTTTGCATGAATATGTTTGATACTCATATAGATCGAAAACAAAGCCATTACAAAACCTTCTTCATATGACCATGATATTTGACAACTACTTTTTGAGCAAATTTATACACCCTGTATATTATGCATCCATGAAAAATGGCTTTCACTGACGTGATCATGACGCGACGTAAAACATTCACGTGCAGTGGCTGAAGTTTCATCGGGCGTCTCAAAGACGACCTACTTTGCTTTCAAGGTGGATCGAACGACATACCCAAGAGTAGGAGGAGGCTCAATATGCATACGAGTATTTGTAATGCCCTCGAACTTCCCGAACTCACTTCGATGCGATCACCCAGTTTTCATCCAGGTCTGATCCTTGAGACGCCCGGGATCGTTTCAGGTGGACAAATCTTTTATTAGGATCGATAGTGTTTTTTGTCGCCTTGAAAATAATGAAGATAGTACTCATCCCTATATTATGATTTCCAGTCTCTTTTTTAAGTAATATCTTATATTAAAATCATATAAACTGTTGGTGGTCTTGATGGATGAAACTTCCTCCAATGATGTATAAGAGACTGGAGCTATCTTGCTGAATGTGATGTTTTAATCAGTTCTATAAGGCAATTATTTAGAATTTGGTTGCATATTTTGGATGCTACACAGTGCCGGGACCCCATTAATAAAGAAAGTCTTACGAACGAATACCAGAAGATATGTTCTAGTAAATGGGTTTTATTGCGAAAAGGTAAATATGTAGCAACAACAGCGATATTCCTGAAAAATCACCTGAGGAAAATTTCTGAATCATTTGTTGTTCTCATGATAAATAATCACTAAATACGAAGTACGTCAACTTAATTCCAAACTAATTTAAATGCCTTGTGCAAAATATGAGTTTCGACATGGTTATGAATATTGTGCGTTGGCACTGACATAACCTTAACCTTAGATTAAAAAATTCTTTGTTCAAGACATTAAAATTAATGAAATTCTTCATTGAAATAACGTTCTACTTGAGAATTCAGAAAGAATGTAAAATAATATAATTTAATCTGCCGTCGTCTGACAAGCCGGGAGATGAATAGAAAAAAATTCTTCAATAATGTACTGTGTCGGCAATCTCCCGCTTTATTCGAGTCATATTTGCGAGCAGTTGATATTGCTGTAAAAACTAATATTCTAGATATTTACAAAAAGTGGGCTGTAAAATCAAGATTACGGGGTCAAAATAATCTTCCTGAAAGAGAGGTTATTGATTTGTATAATATACACAGGTCTCAGGTTTGCCCTGGGAATATTTTGTGCGTGCTGTATCAGTGATTAGAGCAAGAAAAATAAAAAAAAGTTGTAGGTACAGATGAAGCTCGGATAAATTCACGTTTACAGTATTCCGAGATGACGCTGCAGCCACTAGGCTTCTGGACTGGGGTGCCCAGACAATCTGAAGTGTGTTCTAACGTAAGCTACCGTTCACTTCATGCATCACTCTAAGTGGTTCTCACTCTAACTGTGACAAAAAAATCTTATTTCATATTGCGAAATTTTTTACATAACTTAAATTGAACTGTCCATAATATTTCATTTTTCACAGCTAGTTATGAAAAGTGATACCTTTGAGAATTATTATAATTATTCATTATGTTAATCATTATTATTCGCTTTGGAACATGTCACTTTACATGTCAAGAAAAAAATTAGTTTAGCATTTTATGGTAAACAGCAGTTAGTTTGGTGCTTTGAAAGTGAGCAGCCTCCAACGAAAATTCGTCGTTCCAAGAGTGTTGAAAAGACAATGGTCGCATCTTTTTTTTCTAAAAGTGGATACATCACAACGGTAGCCTTGGAAAATCAAAGGACAGTCACTTCTGAATTGTATATAACCAAATGTGTTCCTGTAGTCTTCCAAGAACTATGCAAGAGTCGTCCAAAGACTGGTATGTGGGGTATTCAATGGCACCATGACAACGCACCCGCCCACAGCGCCGCGCCAACATTTGATTTTTTTACTGAACAGGTTGTCAAACTGTTGCCTCACCCACCTTATTCTCCAGAACTACTCTGTGCGACTTCTTATTCCCTAAGATCAAAAAAAAGTTACGAGGTCGCCATGTTTTCCACCGATGGAGAGGCAATCACTGCATTTGAGGAGGAGGAAATTAACATCCTTTCAAAAAAACGTTGGTCACAAGAATTTGACAAGTAGTTTAACCGAATGCGTAAATGTATTGAGGTAGGTGGAGAATATGAATATTGATTATACCGATTTTCCCAATATAATGCAACGTTATTTATTTATCCAATGTCCATAGTAATAAGTATTGAGATATTCCATTTATATAGTCACATACAGAAATAAATGTACATAAAATGTAAAATGAATGTGTACCGACTTGTCTCTAAACAGTAAGAATGCTTGTATATACTACCACAATATCGCAAGAAAACATTTCCGAGCCATTAATGGGCCATACGGGCACTTCGCGCGTGGATAACACGAATTCTCTGGTGGTAATAGTCTGAGAGAACGGAGTTTCTTATTAAAGGCGGTCGACTACCTTAATAGCACTTTTAGGAAAAGGAGCGAACCTGACAAAGAAACTGAGAACAATAGTTGCTTTCGTCGAGATACACCTTTGAAGAGGTATTCAAAAGCCTATTGGCTATGGAGCCCTAGATATCTGAAGCTCATATTTTGGATTTATTAAAATAAAAGAGAAGTCTACCCTTTGTGCGAAGCTACGGTACAAATTCGATCGGCATCATCAAGCAACGTTTTTAAGCATTTAGCTAGTTTAAAAAGTATCGCTATGGCTAAACCAGGCAAAAAAGTTGGCGTCTAACGGATTTGATTTTTTGAGTTTTTATCTCATGCAGGATGTCCCACGCCAACAGGCGGAACAAGTATTGTTATCGATTTTTTTTTGAATCGTGATATGTTTTTTTGATTTGTCATGAAAAACCCAATTCACTTATTTCCATCAATCAATATGCCTGTCTGTTTGTCTGTCTGTACTCGTTAGGTTGTCTGTAGCCCTTCTCTATGACTGAGAAAGTAGCACACAACATTTGGGAATGAGGAGTTGAGGGGAAAAAGTATTGATCTCTAAACTTTGGTTTCATTAATGCTCCGTGATTGTTCAGATATAGATAGATTGATCACACATTTGCCTTCAAAATATTTGTATGATTCATTTTCAATAGCTTTAGACTTTTACGATAAATGCGTTTTTTGTCTTCTTCTCCTTGAAGTTTCATATCCATCAATGAGCTTTGATAATAATTACAGCAAAAATTATGGATTTTGTAGGTTCACAGAAATTTCAGCTACTTAATAATTATTACAAGTACTTAACACAATTTATTTGTAGTCGTGATTAATACATAGGTGATGATGTTGATCATCAAATCATATTCGACGAGGAGAACTCCCCTACTCTGATTAGGTTTCGTGGAACACAGTTTTATAATCGATGGCCTATAGGAACATGCTGCATACAAAATTATTCGCTTCTTCGTTATATTTTCTCCATTATGAAAGTGCATCTAGTACAAAACCTATGTGTGCATGTCAACACATGCATACATGACATCGTCTAGCAACCAGAGCCCCTATTGTATTTCATCCCGCTTGACGAGAAAGGGAGAAAGGCAATTCTACTCCATCGTTCCAAATCCCGCGTTATCTCCGGCTTCACCGCTAAATTGTTGTTTTTATGTTTTGATCCAACAAGGACATGCCCTACTTTGCTGTATATTCTGCGACCATAAAAATATAGAAAATTTCAGAAAAAATAAAATGGATTAGTGGGACAACTTATCTTTGTTGAAAATGGCACTAAGCTAATCTGATGATTATTGTTATTCCAACGTAAAGTATCGTCATCGTGTTGTGAACCCATTACTATATATGTTTTACTACACCTGACGGTTACTGAGAATAGATAATGGAGTCAAGTGAGCTAACTCGGTACTTCCCATTCAATAATATGGAATGCTTAGAGTTGGTAAGTAGGAAGATCCAAAATTAATTCAACGCTTAAAGCTTAGCTGGTTAAAAGCTAGTAGATGATCAGAAAGTAGATTGACATAAAAATTATATTTGTATGCCTTTAACGTTCTCAAAAAAGGTAAAATCAAAAAAATCCAAGTTTGGGGAGTTTTGATATTTTCTATTTTTTATTCTACTGCCAGTGCAGCGATTTCCAGATATTCTTACAAAATCGATTAAGTCATAATGGAGACCATTCGGCTACAAGAAACAGCAAAGTAAAAGTACCTATTGCAGAGTTTAAAAACATTTTGAAGTTAAGGAGGATTTTTCAGTCCATTTGAAGTGTAAAGTTGTAATTTGCAACAAATTCAAAATGAGATTTGACTTTGTAAACTTTTGGGCTTACGTTCATTTTGGAGTGTTATCAAAAATTTATAGATGAAATTTTCAATTGCATGAAACTTCTAACATATAAACGAGAGAATGACTTTTTTGGACGTGTATATGTTGATTACGAATATCAAAGCTACTTATTTCTGTCGGTCTATTTGCCTGTTCTTTATATTTTTAGACTACCTATAGTTAATAAACTTTAATAGAAAATTTTGGTATTGGCATTGTGATATTAATGTTTTGCTAGTACCGAGACAGGGAGATAACAATAACAAAGCATGCATTTTCAAGACCATTAGATCTATTAATCAAATAGGAAATTTTCCGTACTGGCGCGTGGAAAAGAAAATGCAAATAAAGGCATGAAACTTTCCAAACAAAACTCAATTTTCAGTATCCATGAAAATATATATCCCTTTTGACACGTATCGTTTTATATAAGCCCCGCGGATAACATAGTAGGCGGCGTTAGCAAATTGGCGGTACACCGCAACTATTAGCTGCCCTAACAGCAGCAAATATCGACCGCCACTCAGCTACCATAAGCTGCACGTTAACGTGTCGTTAGAGGCGTAGTCAGATATTTTTTGATCGCTAAGCTTCGAACGAGAGCACAGAGGCGAAGAGCCACTGGCATCACTTTTATTTTTATCTATTTTACTTACGCACAGGCGAGGAAAGTGTTATAATAGCAAACATGTCTAAAGTCGAGATAGTATTACTTTTGAGAAATAATTGTCTCAAATCTTTTCATTCATTGTATGACTCGTAAACAAGAAAATAGGTACATACAAATATTGTGTATTTAACACACAGTTTCACAAATAAAACTCTTTTTCTTTCAGTGACGCGTTTCGATTTATATATGAAAATTCATTTGCGAATTTTGAAGGGCAAAATCGATGCTTTCTCGAAGAGGACAAAAACTTGTTTTCTGGGTAATTCTGAGGCGCTATTTACGAATCTGGCCTCCTTTTCCATGCCGGACTTCCATCTCGGCCCATTTGTTTAGAAAATTCTGGAATTTTTACGATTTTTTAATGTCGAATTCTGACGCCCATCTTGAGGCGAGTAATTTATTCGACACTTGTTGCTCGACTCTATCAAACGGAAAAATTTCGGCTGCATCCAATAGTGCCCTCAGCAACTTTGGATATTCAAAAAAAGACGTCACTGTTTTTTTGCCGACTTGGCAACGATTCCAAACGTAAATGCTTTTCGCTGGTCAATAGAGAACCAAACTCTTCCTTAGGTCCGGAACGCATATTGTGGCCCGATTCGTGATAAGCGTTCCTCAATTACCCAAGAAACGATTTTCCATCTTGTTTGCAGAAATAAAATTTTTCGACCTGTCGACCAAAAGATATAAATCGAAACGCGTCACTGGAAGGAAAAGATTTTTATCTGTGAAAGTGTCTGTTAATAACACAAGTTTTTTTTATCTGCATGATGGAAGAGTTTCACCAAGAAACATCTACAATCTACAAGAAAATAGGTCCTATAAGCTGACTATGTATTTTCAGAGTATAGAGAAATAGTTAATGATATTAATTTTGCATAGGACATAAGCTCTATACGATTATAGTTTTTCATTATTGCTTTAGTATCATAATGTGTGAAAAAATAGTATATATGGGAAAAATTGTGTAGTAACATTGTTTCAAGTAATAGTGTAGTTAAAAAGCAAAAAAATAAAACAGAAGAGTAGGAATTTTCTGACCAAGGTTTGCAGAAACCATTAACACTGAAATTAAAAGTAACTGAAAGATAGCTTCCGATTAATATGATGAAGAACAAAATATGAAAATAATTTTTGTAAAATGGTTTGCTCCCCCTTTATTATATTATTGTATATATTACACGCTCCCCCGCTCTTGGTGCTGACTCGCAAAAGAAAATTCAACACTGCGACGTTCCTCACGTCTTCGTCCGACTCTCCTATGGCAACCAAGCGTCTTTAAACAGAATCGCGATTAGTCACTAAGCAATACGTAAGGCACTCTAAGTTCTAGTGCAGGTGCAAGTTACACTATTCTGAACGTCCTTTTCGGTGTTGAATCTATAGTGGTTTTGCGTCCAAACCTCTGATCCTACGGTCAACCAGTCGAAAGTTTATAGCTCGGTCTTTGCTAGCTATCCATTGATCGACCATTGATAGTTATGGATAACCGGAGTCTTGCATTCCTTCATTCGGGGGTCTGGGGTCTGCCATTGCGAGGGAAAATGCAATAGAGGAGTATTTTTACAAGAAATTAGAATATATGAATATAGAAAATGGATTTGATTATTTGTAGCTTGACTATCTTCTCAAAAATATGCAGCATGATTCGCCATTCGCATTCAATTACCTCTTTGTAACGACGGATAATGTACCTAAAGCAGTATATGTTGGATTATGACAATAAAATGATGTAAAGTTATTACCGTGTGAGACTATAAGTTTATTATGTTTATCCTCAAGCAATATAAATCTGGAAAAGAATGCCTGTGCTGTGAATTCTGCGTTCCCAGTTGGTACGATAATGATTTACTTTTTCCTTTCCATGTCTTTCCACCTCAAGCAGAGTTTCTAATTACATGTCAAAAGTAACGAGGGGCGCAGCTTTCCCGCTAATTATTATTTTACTCATTGTTGAGAGCTGACAAAGGCAGTCCCCAAAAAATACTTTACCACAAGATTCTAAAAACCACAATTTAATTCTCTCATTAAGATGCACAAATAGTATATAACACTTGGATGCCCTAGTATTATGTACGACCATGTGGACGACAATATTATTAGAGCAATTTTAAGAACAAATACATTTTTATTTATCGTAATTACATCATATAATAGTCTAGGTTTTTTACCGCAAATGCGTCTCTGCAGCACCAGTTAAATCTGGGTTTGTTTTTGGAAGGGCGTTTGTCAATGTGACGTATTTCTGTTATTTTTTGGCCACAAGCTGACGGATATCTGGACGTGAAACAAACATTATTCCAATAATAGTACCTAACATCATCCCACTTTGATGATTTGAAGTGCCAGACTGTACATGATACAGTATATTGTAGTGATGTCATTATATAGTGTGTTGGAATAGTATTGTGATGGGATGTTCCTAGTGGAGCGGATATATTTACTCTTTAGAGGGCGGGATTTGTTGTGGGACACAGGTCCAGTAGGCTAGCAAAGTCTTATCGCGATCGGGAGCTCCTGCTGTTTCGCTGATTATCTGTTCCAAGCCACCGCTGATAGCGAAGGTTTCAGATTCGGGTCCCTTTAATCTACTGATAATATTAGTAGAAATACTATTCCCATATAACTTTTCGAACAGATTATAGCTTCAAAGCATTTATGTTTCGATATCTGTAATTATAAGCGTCCATGTTAGATTTCTAAACAGCGGATAGGCTGGGTTTGGGAAAATAAATATATTAAGTTTAGGTATACAAAATTGATAATTCTGTGATAAAAAAATCACATTAGTTTATATACCATAGTTATAGTACGTTCGACAGCTATTATTTTAAATATCAAATGCAATTTGTTGCTGGCAAAGCATATTTATTCTAAATAAATAAATTCCATATATCTTATCAAATTCCAAATCAAAAGGCTTATTTTTGATGTAAGGTATGTATCGATCCCAGAATATAATAATATATTAATGAAGAACTCCATTATAGAAGTTTGAATCTTGTGCTTTCAGGTCATTCATCAGCTTCCATAATAACACGCCCACGCTTTTGAAAGGAGTCGTTCTATAGTCATTATTACTTAAAGGCGATATACTGTGGGGAATTCATAAATCGAAACTGATAAGCATATAATAAATTTACTAATGGGTATATAGTGAGACAAAACGGAACTGAAAGAGTTGCCGTAGATATTTTTTTTGATGGAAATTGTACAGATTCTTAGAGCATGAGCTGTAGTTTTTTGTCTTTTACAAAGCTGTCAGAATACTACCTCGTAAGTTTTCATGGCGTGTATCCCAGTATATTGAACTTTCCTACTCAAAATAAGGACACTCAGGTCACTATAATAAGTTTCTATTATTAAATTCCATGAGGAAATACCGACATCTATTTATCAATTTGTAGTTAGTATCTTTTTCACTGAGGTCACTTGGTTTTTCGCTGAACTTTATCTGAATCTAAGTTATATATGTATGTATATGTATATGTATATGTGGATGTTAAGATATGGTACCGAATACCGGTGTGAACAATGGTTTGTGGAAAATTTTAATTCACCACGTAAGAATTTTAGGACTTTTTGATATATTATATTGGATTCTCAAATAAAAATGAGCTGCGGGCAAACACAGTGTCAATATATTCTAAACCAAACTTTCAAGGTAATATAAAAGGAGTCGTGGTTGGTTGAGGCATTTTGGCACTAAATTATAGAAAATAATTGTGTTACGTATTAAACATCTCAGCTTGGGTGGTATTGTGCGAAAACACGCAATGTATAGGAGTTACAGATAGGATGTTATAAACTTCCTATTGAATCCGATAACAAAACGTTTTGTGGCGTGCTACAGCTGGAACTGTTCGATAAGCAGTGTATTGTATTTTGCAGGAACCTGTAACGAGGTACTCGTTGATGTTCCGAAGTTTTTAATGGAATTCGGTCGAAATTACCGAAAGAAAAGCAGGAGGATATAGTTATATGGCTAGTTCTCCTGAAATTAACACTTAAACTGGACACCCTAAGTCATACTATATCTTACCAGTGAGCCCTGTTGTAGAATATAGGGATCTCAGAATATATATGAAATAAAATAATATCTAAAATCTCATTGAAGATCTACATTATATAATTTCTATTCTTGTACTTAATCAGCTTCCATAAAAAATACCTCATGGAAGGAGTTACTCTATCTTCGTTATTTTTTAAGCGAGATATAAGGAGGCGAATTCTTAAAGTGAAACCGATAAGCATAGAATTAACTTACTGATTGGAATATTGAGGAAGACTGATATGGTTGCCGTTGATTAGTTTTATTATGCAAATCGTAGAGCTTATTATAGCTCAAGTTGTCGAATCTGGCACAAAAATATCTGAAGAGTCATAAAAATACGTCGGTAATTTCTGAAATTAGCAAAAGCGTGCCTCATTTGAATCTAAACATTTAGAACAATAGCAATGTATAACGTTTACGCAATTACAATTTTTTGAAGTTAAGCAGGTCAAAAAATATGTGATACCTACATTATTCCACCATTTCAAAAATTCGGTATCTCTAGATTTTTGCTCGGCACAACTTTATGGTTCAACATTATATCATAGCTCATCGATTCTAAGTACATATCATAGGAAACGTGAGCAGATAAATTGCGAGGTGAAATATTACGAATCAGGTATCAAGTTCTTTATCGAACAAGAGACATACCTTCAGAGTTAATCACTACTGAAGTATCAAAAAATTCACGGGACTACTTTATTCCTGTCATACTGCTATTTTATCTCCATTTATCATCTTATGCCAAGAACAGTTATGAGAAAGTAAAGCGGCTTTGTCATTCCTAATATTTTTTCAACTTCTGCAGATGAAGTATAAAAGTGTATTAAGAACGGACACGCATCTTCATTTTATGTTTATTGAAATAAAAATCTAAATAGATATTTCCCTACTTTTGATGACCATATTTATATTTATAGATAACACATTTCTTGGTGTTTTATCTTTATTATAGCTTTCATTAACCAAATGTTATTAATTCATTTTAATTTTCAACTACCATTTCGTGAGAAAAAATTATATTACAGGCGCCAGCTAAAACCAATAAAAAGAGATATGACTTTCTAAATAAAACATTCTTACCGCTTCTAACATTTAAAACACGATCATATTTCAGTATCTGTCCAGCAATTGTGACATAATTTCTAATGGAATTTCTGATGATTGTTATACCCCGTGGGACAGGCAGGACATAAAATGTTACTGATATCAAGAGCAATTTTGTCAGTAATAAAAAAGCAGTTATCTGTCTCGTCTTTCGGCAATGAGATATATAAGATTAATAGGGTTAATTCATTTAATTGAGTTTGGGGATTCGGTTAGCCTGCTCGTGAAAATCTAATTGTCAGAAAAAGTGAAACAAGAAGTAATAGCTTCAGCTTATTTTTCGATAAACGGATTAGGAAACAGAAATGGCGAACCGGCAGATGAATGGTATTGGCTATGAAGGATTAACTCTGTTTTACTTCTTTATTTCCTAGTGTCGTATTGTAAAGGATGATTCAGGTTATACAGTGCCGGAGCCAGACCGGGTTACAGACGGGGGATGGTCAACTTGGTATACTTTTGTATGACTCAATTTATAGTATACCGGATCTAGTCCGTGCCCCGCCGGAGGCACGGCCGGGGCACGGTACCAGAATGTCAGTGGGTTTTTCCCGGCTCCGGCACGCCGTATCATGAATGTGTTCGCCGGGCGTCAGGAGGGCAGGCGACGAGCTGTTAACGGTACGATCACTTCAACCAGTTATCGTTTAATTCTTGAATCCAGGGACCTTGCTGCCCGTATGGTCTCCCTCCCCGAAACTCTGAGAAACCGGCATGGTTTCAACAGTACAGCTCGTTATCTTTAACACAAACATTTGCTTAGTTCACAAACCTACTTACTACGAAGATCATCCTATCACTGGCTATTTTGAAAGGCAACTGTCACAAGCATAAATTTACCAATTTACCAGGTTTGCACGTTATGTTCACAAGAATCTTAATCGGATTCATTTTTTAAGGCTGTTAAAAATCAAGAGACTTTCATTCGGTCGATTTTAGGAAACTTCTATATGTTTCTATATGTGGTTTAAAGGAAAGCTTATGAATAGAAAAACAACGACGAAATTGTGTAAATCAAATTCAGAAATTTAAAAGAAATACGATATTTATTATACCGTATTCTGAGAATGACAAATAGTATAAACGTTTTGTGTAAGTAATTTTATGCAATTTCTATTATTCCATGAAGATCGTCAAAAAATTTATAAAAATTAGGAGATACACGCGCAAATCAAAAACTATCAAATAAATAAATGTATTATTTCATTGCAATAGCTGATGCTTGGCAACACTTCGTACATACGCTGACCCGGACGTGAACTTTTGCCTAAGCAGCCTGGTGTAGCTTGAATGACTGGCCCGACCGGCTCGGCTCGGGCATGGTGTAACCTGAATAATCCTTAATGCATTACGAAAGTCTATGCCTCTCGTTGCTGTTATTTGGTCTATCGTATTGTCTGCTGTCCAGGTATCCTTGATCAATAAATTTATATACGCATTCAAAATGGGCTCATATTCTAGATTTTTTAATTGCTAAATCCGAACTTACTCGACAAATTTTTGCAACTTAAATAGTTTGGCGATTGGGACTGGTTTTATATGTCTATTCAATTGCAAGGTATTTAATAGATTGTATTCAGGGAAACTACTTTTTCACATGCTGGGCGCTGTAGATAGCGGAATTAATAATAATAATAATAATAATAATAATAATAATAATAATAATAATAATAATAATAATAATAATAATAATAATAATAATAATAATAATAATAATAATAATAATAATAATAATAATAATAATAATAAACTTTATTCCAACGGGCTTGCACCCAATCACAGGAACAATTGAAAAATAATTCAGTAACAGTTACTCCTAACAACCAACAGTAATTTTTACAGATTAAAATGAGGAATAAAAAAACAAAATATAATCGACACTTGACTATCTAGTAAAACACTAACACTACTAAAACATCCGTTTAAAAGTAATTATTGTCTTAATAATAAATTAGTTGCTTTAAGACTACTAAGCATCACTTGAAGATTTTCAAAATGAACATCACATTCCGGACAATACTTGTCAAATGTACTGCACATCCTATTTATAGGAGACATTCCAGATATATTTGATTTACCTCTGGAGATATAAAAGGTTGCATTGGCACGAGTAAGTTTCTTAGGCACAACAAAATTAATTTTAGATACCAATACAGGACAGTCCAATTTATTATTTAGTAGATTGTGCAACACTGTAATGTCATTGATCTGACAGCGGTAAGCTAATGTATCAAAGTCCATTATTTGGAGCAAAACATCATGTGAAAAGCCCCACTTAGGGTAGATACCATAAATTTTGTAATACATATACTTCAAACTCTTACGTTGTACAGTTTCAATAGCTGAAATTGCATTTTGGTAAAGTGGTGACCAAACTAATGCGGCATATTCTAGCTTGCTTCTTATGAAAGAAGTATATACTATTTTGATGCTTTTGATATCTGCAAAGCTAAACCAATTCCTAACACAGTACCCTAATGCTTTATTGGCTGATGAGACCACTTGTCTTATGTGTTCTGAAAACGTAAATCTGTTATCAAAGATCACCCCTATATCTTTGAATTCCTTACATCTATCTATAATTCTATTATCAATGCAATAGTTGAATAATATTGGGTTGAACTTCCGAAAAACTGTTAAAATCTTACACTTACCTATGTTTAAGTTGAGTTTGTTGGCCACACAGCAATCATTTAAATTATTGAGATCGTTTTGCAGTGCCATACAATCATTGTAATTTTCTATATCACAGTATAATTTTAAATCGTCTGCAAAGAGTAAGTTCAACTGGGATAACTGAAAAACTAGGTCATTTATATATATTAGGAATAATAAGCGATTAAGCGATATATATCAGCTTACTATGCGTGTCTCTAACAACTTTAGCTCACAAATGCTACTGTTATGTCCAACATTGATAACGTAAAAATTCGATGTCATCCATTTTGTTGCTGGACATTCTTGCAAATTGTACACAGTAATACAGTATTACTCAGCATTTCTGGTTGAGTTGCTAGTAATCCATTGGGTTAAGATAAGGCTATCTAGGGGACAAGTACAAGACAAGTACAAGTATCTATATCGTCATCTTTTTGTTTTCATGGAATGGTAAAATCTGGTAACATCTGTCTATATACAGCAATTTATATTTAATTGTTCCCTTGAAAAATAAAAAAATCCTAATTTTTCAATCAAACATAAAATTATTATCTTCCATAATTCGAATATCTTAAATGATTATCAGTTATACAAGATTACCCCTTGCATGATGTTTGCACTCTCATAAGAGTTGCGCCCCATGCTACAACCCTGGTCATGACATACATGCTTGCTATTTATATAAAAAAAATGCACATAACGAAAAATCAATTTATTTCAAGCTATATCTACTTGTCTATTCACCGATCAATCCTTCAATATATTTATAGTTTAATAAGAAGTAAATTTTCTTGGAGTTGTACGCATAGTACAGAAAACTTTTTAGGGCCAATAATTCATGGAGCAAATTACTACTTAAAGTTTATGGCAGAAATATCTATTTCTATCAAATAAAAATTTTTGCAACTATTTGGCCAATGCAAAGTATCGCTAGGATATTATAATTGCAGACATACTTCGTCGTATTAATTATACAGTTAAACTGGCATCAATTTCAATGAAGGCGTAACATGCGAATATGCATAATGCAGATGTTATGAAGAATGTACTCTCAGATTTATTACTTGCTGCTAGAACATAAAAATAGTAGGAACATGCAGTTTGGAATTATTTGGAGATACTTGTTTTGGTAGGAAAAAATATATCTGGTAGATAGTGGTTTAGTGTGTACACATGATGACATTATATTTTGAATATTAGCACTTATGATATGTATTTATATTGCAGCTCTTTACCATCTTTACCCAAGATTATATAATAATAATTGAACATTTATTTTTACACATTATCGCCTATAACTCATTATGGGTGAAAAGATTGAATATATCAGAGACATTATCTTAAAGAACTTCTCCAATCAGCAATGTCACGAATTGGCCATATATATTCATGAATTAAATTTGCATGGTTCCAATAAATACAATATCATTGAATTCACGCACATGCATAGCCTCTGAATAACCAGCAGCGTCGTCAATGGGGGCAATCCAAGAGGTTCTTCCCAACAAAACTGCGGTTGAAAATATGAATAGAATTATTTTTGCTAAGGTAAGGTAAAGTGGAGCAATATTTATGACGAAACATCTTAATGAAGAATTATCAAATGCTTACAGGTGGTATGAGGCACCTAGGGTCATTTGCAATCGTTTTGCCACAACAATAAGTAATAGTAGTAAGCCGAGTATTTGTACGTATTGCAGATCTATAACTTATAAACAAAATTATATTTCTATATTACGAAAAAATAATAATAGGCATGAATCCAGGGCGAAAAAGAGAGCTACTGCCCTCTCTCCAGGGCGCCTCCCTTCAACACGAAATGCAACGTGTTTGGGAAGCGCATCAGTATGAACGCCCTTTGTTGTTTCTCAAAAAAATAAACAAAAGACATTTTTGATGCTCTCCGAAAGATCTAGGATAAATTATCCCCTCTTGAGGAAGTTCTGCATCCAAGACCAAGAAAATGCTGCAGACTACATAAGTATTAAGCTGCCATCTAATCGACATGTTTTTTATTCGCACATAAAATTAAGCTTATAAAGTGTTATTAGAACCCGGTTGATATATGGCTCCGATCCATCGTACTTTGTCAAACCGGTAAAAAACCACATAAATTTAAAGGAAAATATTAAGCACAGTTGCCACTTTCCCTACAGTTTTGTATATATGGCGACTTTTTGTAGCTTTAGTATTGCTTTTCGCATTCCAGACGCCATCATTTCCTATCGTTCCAGTCTCCTTCTTGAAGTCATCTGCTTTTCAATTCGGTGTGGATGTTTTAAATCCGTTTCTTCCATTCGTTCCTCGCTTATTTTATTTTGCTGGTGTCCAGTTCTAAACCTCAAATGTTATCATTTCTTCGTTAATTCATTGCTGATGGCTATACCATTTTAACTGATTTTCAGTTATATGATCCGTTATCGTTCTTTTTACTTCAATTTTTTCTCCGATGTGGTATGTTTCAATTTTTAACCTAGACTTGTTAGTATAGCTCGACGGCCTGACGGAAGACAGCAATTAAGTTGTATAATGCCCCTCCCAGGAAATGATGTCATTAATAGTAACATTTCCCCGAAGTGTTGTAGCAAGTGGCGCTGTCTCTGGCTTTTTTACCTAACAGCCTAACAGCGGCGACATGTAATCTTTATGATATGGTCATAATTTCTCTTAGTATTAGTTGTCGGCTTCTGACGAGCCGTATAATGAAAAAGAGGTTTGAGTTTGTGTTGAAAATAATCTATTTCTGCAAATAAATTTAAAAATGTGTTTTATCCATGCTAAAAACCTTTTTACTTCTAGAACAGGGGCATACATTAAGCTAATATTTTGTAAGGATACAATCTGTATGCTTTTTACTCCATCGAGCAAAATTATAGCACCTCTACTGAAAATACCCATGTAGAGTGGCATAAATCAATGCGTATCATCAGCTGCTAATAATTCAAAATTAAATACCGATGATATTTGTGTACATACATATTTGATCCCAATGATTTGGCTTGCGGATTTTGAATTTTTGAATAATATGATGGTGCAGCAATTCACAAACCCATAATTAACGGCATATTATGAGCTCGTAGATTAAACATTGATAACGGGAACATTTCGGTTTGCAATTCTGTATTGAATTCCGTTTATTTCATTTCGTCAATAATAACAGTATACTACTACTGCGAGGCATTGCTCCAATACTGTATTAATAGGGCCAGAAATCTGTATTTTGTACTTTTGCTTGGAATATTCTGCTTTTTGTACTATTATAGTCTTTGGGCTGAATTTCAAACAATCTGGTGAGTATTTTTTGAGATAAAATAATCAGATCATTCAAACTTACTTAAAAACTACTACTATTTCATCAGCAGAAAGCTTGTTAAGTCCAATAGTGTCTCCAATCTAGGCTAAATATAAGTTCTGTTTACTTCGAATATCATGATTATTTAATTCAAGAACAAGATAAATAGATACAATTCTGAAAGGCTATTTCTGTATCCGATCTGTGCTTCCAGCTCACTACTAATCTGCTTGTATCATATGCCTTTGTATTTTTGCTTTTTACCGTTACAAAAATATAACTATAATATTATTAGCCGTGTACTGTTACTAAGTGTTGACTAAATAACTATTTAGTTCCAGAATAACTGTTTATATGAACTTCCTTAGCTTACAGTATTCATGCATAAATTGCGTTTGTTTAAAACATCTCACACTGTCGCTGTTTGAAAATTTTTCTGAAATCATGAGAGATGGTTTGTGCCTTTTATTTGTATTTACCATTCGAACACGCAAACTAATAGTGAATACTTTTTTGCAGAGTTTAATTTGTGAAACTGTATGATTAATCACACAACTTTTTATCTACATGATGGAAGAGTTTCACCAAGTAAGAGCATCTACAATCTACATAATAGGAAATTGTCATTGGTATTTTTTTCGAAGCACGTAATTAAATCGTGTATTGTTTACGAGTGCTCGAACTGATGGTTAATCATCTAAAGGGCATGGCCAACTATGCTCACCAGCCTCTAAGCGGCAACGCGTTGCGTTGTTTATCATTTATCATCCCCCGCTTCTGTTTATCGATCCTGTGGATCGGAATACATTTTAGCGGATGTTCCTTTCAAACAGTGGCTAATGGTGGTGACTGTATGTTTGTAAGCCACCTTTGTAGTTGCTTCCCCACAAGGGAGGATCAAAATCAGCGATATTCTTTCCACTTTTTTATCATGGCTCTGTGAAAATAAACGCTTAATTACTACTTAAAGAGTATTCAACCTCCCGCTCATAAAGCCTACTCTATTTTGTTGCAGTTATTGGAACTGGTTTACATGTGTATGATGATGTGAAATTTGTGAAACAAAAATACTGAGCTAGGTCAAGATCAGTTGCTTGAAACTTGTAGACAAGGTGGATTTTTCAAAAGTTTGATTTCCGACTTCCATTGTCTATAAAATTTTTGAGTATCACAACGTTTCGATTGATATGCTATCTTCAATCGTCTTCAGGTGAACTGACAATGGAAGTCCGAAATCAAACTTTTGAAAAGGTCAAAATCAGTACTCCCAAGATCATTAGGCAACCTAGGAACACGAAAAATGCTGACCAAGTGGTAATACCTAAATTCACAGATAAGGAGATTAACCAACAAATATATTTATGGAAACCAGTGTCATAAAACTTGACGATGACTTGAATTCAGAGTCGGCAGGCAACTGAAGCATGATAATATTGCTTCCACATCAAAACATCCCACAACGACATTAATTTACTCAATATATGTTATTTCAATACATTTCCATTAATAATAACCTGCGCAATCTTATGCTAAGCCTTCGAGGCTCAACTAAGTTTTAGTATTGGTAAATTTTCTAATATATACGATCGTGTACAATACTTTCGAATGTTAGCATGCCAGTAACATACACTGAATCACACTTATGCATGAAATGTTTGGTTTTGCTACTCGGATACTGACTCATCTACGTCGAAATACATATTCTTTACCATTACACCGCACGAGCATCATTAAATGAAATAGGTATTCTCCTACGGCTAAAGAATAATCATCATTTATAGAACTATTACGATTGCGCTACTTGAAATTCACAAATTCATGAAATTCGCCATTGCATTGAATTCAAGTAAACGTTGGTATAAGACTATAGAGATATGTTGAACTGGTAATATTTTGTTGCTGGCGGTAATAGAAAGGGAAGTATTGCATTAAAGACTAACCTGATTTGACTGACAGGAAAAATGGGATTCTATTTTTACATCTTCACTCCACAGAATCGTAAAAATTGGTTCATAATCTATGCTTATACAAAAGCACTGGTACAGAAATTAGGGTCCTCAGATTATCCTTTCAGTATACCTACATGTTATTTTTTTTAGTATCGACCTCTATTCCATTTGCTAAAATGCTATTCCATAAGATGAACAATCCAAGTAACCTAACAAAATAAACCTACTCTCTGAAATATTGTTGGCCATTTTTATAGTTTCGTGCACAACCTTACTGTCACTGGACGGCAAACCTTCTACCCATGGCAACATTACATGGATAATAAGCACGTAGCAGCGAAAATAGCGACACACATAGTTCACATGACAAATTAAAAAAATTGAAATATTACAATACATTTGATCTGGATGAAAGAAGAAAAGTTTACGTCCATACTTTCGACAAAAGCACTTTTTCTAACAAAAGGAACTGGATCTGTTGATATCGCGAGCCTGTCATCAAACGTTAGGAGTAAAAGCCATGTTGCGCAAGTTCAAAGGTCCTTTAGCATCGGTCTTTCGGAGCCTTCGGTCTTTGTGTTCCGTATTGACAAACTTTCTATACAAAATAATTGATGGTGTACAGCTCGCTCTTTTTCCCTCGTCAATCTGTCGGTTGAAAAGAGAAACAGATGAAAACATCGGAAACTTTGCTTTTTAATCACATAGATTTAGGAGTTTGGCAGCACAGATAAAAAACTAGGTCTAAAGAGTTTTGTAGCAGGAACTAGTAAAAAAATCAGTTCGAAAAAAATATCAAAGATAGCGCATAGTTATGTGCAATCATTATTCTGGCAACTGGGGAAGATACATATGAACAAAATAGTAGCAGATACGTCGACGTCCTTTTGTGCACATTATTAATATAGAATTATGACCAACTTAGGAAGGGGAAATGTTGGGCATCTTGTTTTAATAACGTTTTCGAGGACACATTGTGGCTTTTATAAGATTTTCTTTCAAAGTTATATTTTATCATTTAGGCATGTGTTAACTTTTTAAATATAGACAGATATAAATTACGCAAACGGGAAATGATATTGATTCTTCCAATATTCCTCCAAAATTTATCACAAATCTGGAAGGATGTGGCTCATTTTATTTTTGTGTAGCGAGAGTAAGTTGATGGTTAGCCCTTAACCGTTGACGTCTTTTATCACATCTGACACCCATTCAAGTTAATTTCGACGGAGTTATCTTCGCGCGCTTTTGTATCGACAAGAAATGATACTTTAGTGAAAAAGTGACAGCTTGTTTTATCTACATTGCCCCCGTTTCTTATGAACATATTGTCGCAAAAAATATGAATTTAGATAAAGACCATTGTGAACCAATTCATGCTAGATGAGGATGAAGAGGAATAGCAGCTTTGAATGAGTGTTGGCTCGGATAGATAATCCGGGTCATTGTCATCGATCCACTAGATGAATAGATTATATCAGTAACAGGCCAATAATGAGATGTATAGATTATACTCTTACTTTTTGTTTCATGTTCTGCTAATCATAGTTGTCAGAGTATCCATTATTGAAAATACTGTTTCTATGCTTATATTTTCACTGAGAGTACATTGCTTCATAGTTTTTATGATGCATATTGGTTTTTTTCTGAGACTGTTTCTTTTTTGTTTGTTTGTAATTGGTAGCCTAGTACGTGTAGACTGTTGAAATGTTTGTTTGTCTGAGTTAGTATTGAGTAAAATAAAAAATAAATGAGGTGATTTTTGCCTAATGATGAGGTCGGGTGGGTTGACTTCCTTCCATGCTAATTTTCCTAAAAAGGCCTCCTCATAGATTGTATAACTCATTTTTTACACTATTTTACGAGTAGGTACTTGGTCAAGCAAAATATCCTTTTAGTAATATTTGGTAGTTAATGTTGATTATGGCTGCTATGTTAAGTGAACAAAATCTCAGAATTTGCGTATTGATGAATACTTGAATATTTTGGGATCTTTGTTTGTAGAAAAAGAAATAAGAACACAAAAAAATTAAGGAAGGGAATGCCACTACAGTTCTATTAGGGCAGTACTAGAAGTTTGTTTGGATAAGCGTTCACGAAAATTTATTGGGAAGTTGAAAAAATATTTTCAAGGATTTTTTTAAATACGCTATAGATTGAGCACAAATTTGTGAGGCGTGTAAAGCAAGACAGGTTTCAAGACTGATAATTTTTATTTTCCGTACCAAAAATAACAGTAGAACCTACTATTTGCCCACAACATATGCCTCCCTCGCCATCAAAATTGGTTTAGCGGTTACCGATATTATGGAGTGACACGGAAACAACCAAAAAAGTATCTTGTATTCCAATTTTTTTGCGATGACAACACTCCCGCCTGCCTATTGGCGTGATAAGTAAAAATGCCAACAAAAAATTCAAGCCTGTATCATATTTTTTTAGGTGTAGTGTAACCTATATTACGCTTTTCAGCCATTTGTCTTATTCTGCCTAATCTTGGACATGCAAACCCTTCCATACGGAAAACTGATATGTTGTTGGATTCAAAAGTAGTCTTTTGTTACTCCATACAGACTGCAGCTGGTTTAATTTCATGTTTTGCTATTTTCTATCATACGTATAGTTCAGTAAGTTTATGATCTAGACCATGATGGCAGGGGACTACTTATACTAGCTGACGAAATATATTCCCAGAATTAACCAATTTAGAAAAATATGAGAAACAATTTATACCAGTGGTGAGTCAAGGTGAATGAGTAATGGAAGGATAAAAGGATAAGGTTTAGGTGATCCCCCCCCTACCTACTTATGGCGATGAGGTTTTCCTGTTAGATAAATACTGATTATATTATCTTATTGGGAGATAATGACAGGATTCGCCAATCAGACTCTTTAATGATCCTTCTAAAAATTATCCTGTGGTTGTCTATCTGCTTCGTTATATTTTCTAATTTCTACTACAATAAATTTCATTGCAGATCTTTATCTATAATGTGATGCTTATCGACTTCTAGACCTAAGATTCTGTCAAGCAACAATAAGACATAGGACATATCTGAATCGATATGGGAACTGTGACATACGACCCTAATATTTTGGATCTTTGAAGAGCGCTGAAGATGAAGGGTATTAAAAACCAGCATTTCATATAACATTCACAATAATAAACAAATAATTATATATAGCTACTAAGCTATCTACACCTTAAAGACCATTATTCCTACTTCTACTGAACTATAATCCTGCTCGCTTCGTTCTTGATATTTAAACTTGGAGGTGCTCACAAATGCTTTAATAGAGAAAGCCCTGTATTCTCTAGGGAGATACAAGTGTGCTTATGAGTACGAAAATAGGTTTTTGGTACGGAGAACTTGTTATGTATACGGCATATAAGCAAAATGTAAGTGCAATAATAACTGTGTCTCTTAGGATTTGTTTAACTCCTGAATTTACATACAAGGAGCATTTCAGATGCAGTTTTCAGCTTTTTTATGCATACCTAGTAATTCATTCGTAATAGTAGATGCGCAGCTCGAATTTCAAGCATTTCTGTTTTTCTACTTAATATCATTCCAGATTATGTTTTTACAGATGTTTCACTTCACGCGCCAACAGGATGAGGAAAATGTTTTTGATGTTTTATGACATCACGAAACACCATGTCTCTTATTTTAGTCTGTCCGTCGGTCCGCAGTTCTTGGCCCCTCTATGACCTGAATGTACAGTTTTAATGAAAATCGGTTGTAAAATACTATGACAGCAAAGACAAAAGTGCTTTAGATCTAGAAAATTGTCATGAAAATATTGTATCCGTAAATCATATACCGTCACCATTGCAGTGGCAACGAAGGACTTCAATTATCCATATGAAGCATTTCTGACGTTCCTTGATGTTTTGGCGATCAACCTATTGGATTGGTAGAGCATTGTTACCCAGTCATACGAGATAAAACAGATAACATATAGTGTGATTTTCTCCATTCTAACGAAACTTGTGAGTCTTCACTTTTGCGTCAATGCTCGATAATATTTAGTCTGTACATAGTGGAGAGAGAAAATTAGAATAGAATATTGTGCGGTATATTAATATCAATATTCGCAATATTTTGGAAAATTTAGTATGAAATATCTGAAACAGCTGTAGAGGATCCATTCCAAAACAGATGACTGCGAGAAATTCAGAGTAAATATATATATATATATATATATATATATATATATATATATATATATATATATATATATATATATATATATATATGTATATATATATATGTATGTATATATATATATATATATATATATATATATATATATACATATATATTATCTATCTCATTCGGATAGCGTTGCTAGATATATAGGAATAGCTTATGGCGTGTTTTCTTTGGGATGACGATCTTACCCTGAATGCTGAAAAAAGCTGTGGTTATCTCTCCTTGATAAAAAACTCGTTATTCCAATGGAAAATTGAATATTTCGAGGGTCTAGTCCTGGCCGAAAGCGATATTTGAGATGTATCTTTAGGTTGCGAAACCATCACTGACGGTGATACTTTTTTGTTTATTATCACTATATCCTACATCTCTACGATTAATAAACTGCACAAAATAATGACACACATACCGCATTCTCTCTGATCTGGATCAAATATTTCACAATTCAAGTCGATCGATTCAGGATTGCAGTGTTTTGTGTAGGACAGGTTCTGGGAGCAGCGAAGCATAAAACTAATGTAACTTATCCCACATGTGATTGGATTAATTACTTTACTAACTCTTCGGCTGCTTCGACAGCATTTATCAGATGGAACAAGTGTAAAGACGGGGAGTGGAATGTTATTCAATCACATGTGGTTTCAATTAGCGGCCAGTATTAGTTGAATAAATTAGTCATGTGCTTACGTGGACACAGTAAGTTAGGTGAATTGTGAGAATTGTATAATAAGCTTATCAAGTTGCATGTAGTGTTTGGAGTCCCAATCTTCGGAATTTTTTTGCAAAAGAGTTGAGCTGCAGGGTAGCGTATTTGCTCAAGAGATTTGAAACTATACAGTGTAATGGTTGATACCAAGTGCTCGGTTCAGCTGCGTATATTTGTTTATATGATTGTTCGGAAGATATGTCAGGATTATTGATACCAATTCTAAAAATCCTTCGGATCTATCGAAATTGATGGCAATCCATCAGTAGCACTACTATTTGCACTTCTTTCCATTCAGAGTCATATATAAATGCTTTCAATCCATTCCCATATCCTGTCCATGAGTTTTACCAGAGAAAACTCAGCGCGAATATTTTTATTGCCTCCTATACATCTGAATGAGGCTGCGTTTCACAATTTTAGTACCGATCTCTTTAAATCAATGCATTTGATTTGATAAAAGCCAAATTTCGCAAACATACACCTTTGAATCTTTTATAGAGGTATTGATGCAATATTCAGAGTTACTAAAAGTAATCATCCTTTACACCTGTGTAAACAGGGAGGCGAGGCCTGAATATCACTGTAATGTGATTGCTATAGAGAAGTTGGAAAAAAATAGTATATATACGAGTTTTGGAAGAACATATATTTAGAGATTGAACGACTTACCTGTAAGGAAGTTCAACTCTCAATTATACGAGATGGTCACGTCCGAAAAGATCAAAAATGTAGTATTGTCTTTGGTCGCCGTTTTGTGCGTAATGTTGAAAGAAATTGTTACAGATAACCCCTCAGGTACGCCCCAGCCCATTACGTGCCACTGATAGCATTCCATATTCGTCATTATAGTTTTGTAGTAAGTGACTTCCAGAGGGGGTGCGGTTCTCTAGAAGGAGAAAATGGTAATAGCATTGAGAATATATCTGAGATTCTCAATTTTTCTATCAATGGAAAATGGGTTGTGTTTTCCATACTGTGAAAACTAAGATGTCTTCTGACTTGTCTGATATTATTTTGCTTAGAGTTCTTGGTAATAATGAAAACGGAGGAAAAGCGTAAAATTTTATCGTTTTTCAGTTCCCAGGCATTGGATCAGGATGCCAAGCAGCAAACTTTTCGCATTTTTTATTCAGATATGATGCAAACAGGTCTACTTTCGCGGTTCCGAATTTTTCAAAGATCCGGTCCACTAAAATACCATTTAAACTATATTCTGTTTCTATTTTCCTTGATCTAGATTCTTTATCTGCTACTACATTTTCCTTAGAGGCAATGTATGAAGCAAAAATCATTATGTCTCGGTCCTCACATCATTTCCATATAGTTTTTGTTATGTCAGCCAATGGAGGAAATCGGACTCCCCGATTTTATTTATGTAAGAGATTGCGGTGCTATTGTCAACCCTCAAAAGTATATTGCAATATGAACGATTTTTTGCGAGTGACCTGAGTCCGTTATATATAGCTGAGAGCTCTAGGTAATTGATGTGGCAAACGTTTTCTTCCGCCGTCCATAATCCCCGTGTATTGACATCTGCGCAGGCTGCCCCCCACCCTGTAGGAGAGGCGTCCGTAAATATAGTTAAGTTATAGTTACGTTGGCCTAAAGGATTCGAGACGCTAAGGGCTGAAAGCCACCAGCGTAATTCTTCCTTTGAGCTATCAGGTATCTACATGTTTGCCCAATAGTTTCCATGGTTGTTTTTGAGGGCCAAGTATTTCGCCCTTTCTAGGATCTTTGTGTGTCTCCACCAATACTTCACTGCCAGGCAAACTGATACTAGATTGCCCAATAGTTCTGCAAACCTATGTACTGTGCAATAATCTGTCGACAGATATCTGTTGATTATATTACCTTGTCATCTGGTAAAGCCATTGACATAGATATGCTATTGAAAACAAACCCCAGAACCTTATTTCTTGACAGGGTGTGCAAGTGCTTTTTTGCTTGTTAATGATAAAACCGAGTGATGAAAATGTATGTTTCGCCAAAAATACATTTTGCTGACATTCTCTGTGATCTTTTCCAATCAGAAGCAGATCGTCAAGATATATTACAGATATGCAGCCCTTTGTCTGCAGGTAGCTGATAACATGTTTCAATAGTTTGGTAAATACGAAGGGCGATGTTGCCAGGCCAAATGGTAAGCAAGTGAAACAGTATGTTTTTCCATTGTATTTACATTTTAAAAATTTCCTGCTCGATTCATGTATAGGTACCAAAAAATACGCATTTTTAAGGTCCAGATGATTAATGAAGCAGTTTTGAGTTATTAGATTTTTAACAGTTCTATAATCTTCCATTTTATAGTGAGGGACTGAAATGAATTTATTTAATTCCTTTAAATTGAAAATAAATCTATGTTCACCATTTGGCTTCTTTCGTAGAAAATATGGTGAGAAAAAATCCCCTTCGCAGGGACTGGATATGAATACAGCTCCTATTTCTAAAAGACTATCTATTGCATTTGTTAAGTCTGATGAGGGATCATTTGTCGGTTCCCTTTGTTGGGGCCTATCCTGAAATAGGATTTTGTAACCTTGGGACCCAACTAAAGATATTCCTGTATGGGGCCTTTGGCTGTGTTTGACTCCTCTTGTTGCTCCCCTCCCTCCCTTGTGTGTTGTGTGATCTTCTGAAAGAGGGGCTTTCCAGTTTAAATTACCGGATCTTGGGGATGCTGAGGTGGATGGAGTCCTTTGCAGCCACTCCTTGGCTATAATTTCGAGGAATTTTGCATTCTTACAATGCTCACTCAAATTTGAACCGAATATAAATTCGTCAAAAGACTGATCTTGCATGATTTTCTGCATTTTTGGGCTAAGACGATTCTTCAATTGATGCCTTCTGTGTGTGGAGATTGTACGAATATGTGTGATATCATTAGTTTTCCTTCTTCAACTAGTGCTGAGATCAATGTCTCGTCATGCTTTTGTGCGTTTGTTACAGCTTTAGATATAGCTGTTCCTAGTGCTGTTAAACCTCTTCTTAACATGTCTTGAGTATTTTGGAGTAGTGTTTCCTTCTTCACTTCTAGAGGTGAAAGAATCGACTGAAACTCGAGATTTAACTTTGGAGCTCTCAAAGCCTCACAGCTTACCGGATATATCAATTTTTCTATCAGTTCTTGTCCGGTATATCTTTCAATACCTATGGTAAGATAACTTTTCCACCTAGAAGATACGACCTCGGCAATATCCGGTCCTTCCATAACTAAACTGTTTGGATCTACACCCAGTAGTGTTTGCACTTCGTCATTTTCAGGGCCTGATTGGTGCTCTCGCTTTGATTCATCAGATGAGCTACTATCACTGGACGACGTGCTGTCACCTGCCAACAATTTCTTTCAACATTACACACAAAACGGCGACCAAGGACAATACTACATTTGTGATCTTGAGGACGTGACCATCGAAGTATAATTACAGTCAGTATACACATATATTATTATAGATTTACTCAGCTGAAATTTCATAGGCAACTTTGAGTGCTGTTAAGGAAATCAAAAAGCTTAATGATAAAAAATCATCTATCTGCGTATTTCTTGATCTGCAGAGAACTTCATGGTAGTCAATCACGATTTAGTATTGAAATGATTTGAATGGCTTTGGTTATTCATTAATCGAGAATTGTTTTGCCAAATAGGTCACAAACTGTTAAAATAAGAAGAAGGTTAACAAATAAATATCCTTTAACTGTGCCAGCCCACAAGGACTCGTTTTGGGTCCACTTTCAAATATATCGGAAACATAGATCACTAGCTTTTTATTACCAGTTTAAAGACTCTCAATCGCGGTATTTGAATAACGTCGATCATATTATATATTAGCTATAGTTTTATTTTGGTATCGTCATATTTATTGACCCTATTAGGCGGTTTATATTATTGCTGTTGACGTCATCGTATTTGAGGTTAATTAAAAAAGTAGTGTTTGAATTCACGGATCACGCTATGCTAACGATGTCTGCTGGACGCGAAAGTTAGTTTTGCCTCCTGTCATAAGCGTCTCATCAGAGGTTATTAATGGCAAAGAAACTGACGCCCAAAACACATTTAAAATGAAATAGCGTTAGTTGATGCTAATCCAGATACAAAATTCATTTCCCTCCCCAAATATTCACTACGCCTCATACTAGCTTTATTTGTAAAACATTAATTAGCCAGCAGCGAATGACAGACACATGCGTCATTTGTGTTATGCGCTCATATCGTAAAAACAATCCAGACTAAGTCATGACAATCCAACGTTCTCAGAGCAAAACATTCCATTGGAAACCAATTTGTAGCCGTGAGAATCAGTTTGCGCACTATTGGGAAATTCTTTGACAACCAATCACTGCTAAAAAATTTCCAAGAAAAAATATCTGAAGAGCCATGTGGAAGCTTTGCAAAATTATATTCTGCAAATAGTTAATCAAAGGATTCCGGTGTTTCCTTTTTATGATTTTTCAGTTTCAAACATGAAGGGACTAAATCTTCACTTGACGAGGAGAAAATTTAGATAATGACCGCCAAATAAAAAATTTCAAAATATTTGATTCCACTGAGTACAAGAGTAAAGTTGCATTGCAGTTGAATCGTAATTGTTAGTTGCTCCTGTTGAGAACAGAAAAGCATTGCGGGTTTACGGCTCAATATGAAAATGAACGGTATTGCCAAAATTATTTTTTTTATTTTTTTATTTATTCGTATAAACGAGAGGATTAACATTTATATTATATATATATATATATATATATATATATATATTAATAAGAGATAATAAATGCATTTTATATAACAACAAGTGGAACACTTACTGTGATTCCAATATTTTTTCTGTTAGGATTAAGTCCACTCGATGTCCTATGACGTTTTGCCATGCAAGTTTCTTCAGGTTTTCCTTTTTGATTCTAGCAATTTTAAAACTGTTAGATCAGTTCAAAGGAAATATTGGTATGAGTTTATAATGAGTCAATGAAAAAGCTTCAGTTATGTAAAATTGGTTGCATTGATGGCACATAAATAATAGTTGTACAAAACTTCTCAAACCTTTCGGTTCTATACTTTTCGAACGTCGGGTCAAAATTTAGATGCAATGTATTTGAAATAACGTATAGTTTCACCAATGGACGTTGAAAATATGGAGGGTTCCGCCCATGAGAAAAACATAAAGTTAGTTCGGGTGGCTGGTAATGGCAGTTGTACTAACCATGTTAATTATTAAGTATTTTTAAACTAGGCGAGTTTTAATTCCATTATTTACTTAGTAACTCAAAGTTGGTCGGAGTTGTTTAAATTTATGAAATGAAGACGTGCAGCTGCGACAATTGTAGAATGCGGAACGCTTCAGTTTAAGAAAATTTAAAATAATTACCCAAGAAATACTTTCCTATTTCCCATGCGAGTTGTACAATTATATTTACATTTTATCGTGTCTCTATCACGAAATCCGTATTATTCGTTTCCGTCGTTTTGTCTTTGATTGCTGTGCCATTATAGTCGGTAACGCAAGATTTATGTAGTTTGTGTCTGTGCGTAACTGAAAAATGGATACACAATAATACGTAGAAAGTAGTAAGACAATTCAGTTGACTCAAATTTTCTCGTGAACCATTTATGTTTGATCCATGTTTGAAGACGTCGATGTTTTATGCATTCCTTTATGATTTTGGAGCTTTTTGGACCACAAATAACGAATAACATAATATAATGGATTATTATTTTATATATTATTCAATATATGATATAATGGCAACAAGCAAACTAGTGTCTCCTAGTAGATTGTTCCAAATTTTCGTGATATTGGAAACAAGTACCGGAGCCGATGTATCGAGAATGACCAAGTTGGAACAATAAGCAGCAGTCTGACGAGTCCGTGTAGCAAGATAATAATTTTCTGCCGGGATTAAAAGCTGAAAATGGGACCTAAAATATAAGTGTCCCCTAGCTCCAAATTCTTTCCAGTTCACTGCAATATTAAGTAAATTTATATTGATTTTTAGTAAGGAATTGTATCAGGTAGTTGTGAAATATGTGCTGTGAATTCCCAGAGTGATTAATTGACACAAAATATTACTTGAACTTTTCAATCAACTGTGATAACCAGTTGATCGCTTAGTAATTGTTTGATCATTCAGCATCTTGGAAGATACGTGAACTTTTATACAGTAAGTAATAGAAAATTTAGCAACTCATCTCTGTTATCAACTTTATTGTGAAATGTATATTAAAACAATAAGTTTATTGATGTTCTTTTTGCTTTTCTGATTCAATTTGTTGAACTATTTTTAAGTAATATCCTATAAAGTCAGTCAATATTGAGAAAACATTTTTGGTAAGCTTTGTTTCTAATGGTTTGATTAATTAATATAGGAATAGAGCAAGATAAAGATAGAATGATTTAGGCAAGAGTTGTAATTTCACTCGTTTATCCAAAGTCTATGATGCCCTGGGTCTCTTTTCTCAACATACACCGTACCACGCATTCATGGCTCAAAATTGCCTGAATTTCAATCCTTGCTCTAAGTTGTCAGCGGTGAGAGTTTCACTGTCAATTTCAGTCGCCTCTGGTCATCAACACATTCGATTAGATGGCTTGCAGTGTCCTCCGCAGAATAACTTGCGTAACGTCCTTCCATTATTTGTCTCAGGAATATCTCAAAACTGTCATTTCCTGTAAGAATCAATCAAATATTCATTCTCTGGATTGTGTTGCGGTTAAATATCAATCTCTGCTAACATTTATCAAACACTCTCTTGCATCTGCCCTAACTTTTTGCTATTTCTGTACTTCAACTCTATTGTACTAAAACGCAAAGAAATGTACTCATAACTTGAAACCAACATAAATACGTTTATCCCTTATACTCACCTACCCTACAATCTGAAGAAAAACACTACCATTAAACTCTCTGGTAACACTATTTTATGAGTGGAAATCACAACCATCATCGCTTTGCAGTGACTTCTCACCATTAACTATCTGTACCTTTTTCAATGCTTTCATATAGACAGGAGCTCCATTGGGCATAATGGAGTACATCATTTCTGCCAATATAATCACCCAATCCCTGCTAGAACCTCCATTAGACGGTACTAGTAGATCAAGACTGTAGCAGCCTTGTTTGTCTTATCTATTGTTCACTTTATAGGTACGTTCAAAAATGTTTGTGTTTTACCCTAGTATTTCATTGTATTTTTGCTTCAATGTCAGTCATTAACAGTTGTAAATCCATTTTTCTTCCATTTGGTGATTTGGTTGTTAGCTTTCTAAGCGTCTCTTTTTATCACCGCATAATGGAAGAAGAAATTTTACCATACTCGTATGTGCCACTAAGACCGATACATGTGAACTGCATGTGACAAAAGCTGGTATTGAACTAGCAATACACTGGTAAACAGTAACCACCAAACTAGAACACGTGTAGTCGGTATAGTCGGCGACAATAAATCATAAAAAAGTTTTATACAACAGAAATACATCTATAAAGAAGAAGTAGCAGGAACAATCTCGCGTTTGATTTGTGCGAACCACAAAAGTGAGATCGGCAACTTTCCGCTATTCTCCCCCTATTCGAAGATAAAAGTAGCCTTCGCGCTTCACAGCACTCACGAAACATCAACAGATTTGTCCTTGTGTTTGAGAGAATTGGAAGTTGTGGATGATAAACAACTTAAAGCTTCGCAAAAACTCAACGTTTGCTAAGCAGCAGTCTGAGGGTATTCCTGCTGATAATTGTTGGATTTACCGGTGTAAAGCTGTTTTGTTGCAGGATTACCTCGGATATATCAATCAAGATAAGTTCAAAATATGCATTATTTTGTAACGTTATCCTGAAAAAAGTAATTTAAATTGATACTGAAAATAGAATTTTGTGTTCTAAAACTTTTTTTCGGCCTCACCCTAAAATATTAGAGAACTTCTTATAGTACGGAAATTATATTTGGCGCATAAGAATTTTCTGGCTTATGCGCTGGACAAAAAAGGTTATCAGAGAAGTTGACGAGCCCCGTCGTGGTGATAAAGAAAATAAATATTCTAGGTAAATCTACACCAGATGATCATCGTCAGTTGGGGATGTAAAACAGCTATTAAACTTTATACGATGTTCCAAAGTATACGCTAAGTGAGATAAAAGTTTGATGACAAGTATGCAATCAGCTTTGAGAAGCTGGCCAGTCTTCTACTTGTTAGCGACATTACTTTCAGCAAATAACTTTTGATTACATTTTTATAGCTGTTTTCAGTCTCTTACGTGACTGGATGATAAATCGAGCAAGTTTCAACCTCTAAATTATGTTGTCTTGCAAATTGAATAGATAAACGACTTTCCGTCTTCGCGAGGAGAGTTATCATTGAAAGTTCTAGAATTATGCAGAAGTTTTGATAGTGCCTTTTGCTATACATACTACCATATTTTCACGTAATCTTTCGCTCTTCGCCTTGAAAAAATGGAGCCAAATAGACTGCCTCGTACCTCTGATGCTGTAATTATTCATATAAATTCAGGCTTGGACTTGTCATTACAATCAGATCAGAATCTTACGACTTTCTGATGTAGAGGTTCAATTTATTTTTATGCAGCAAGAGGAATAAAATTCGCCTTTGAAATTACACTGGAAATTTTAGTTAGGATACACAATCATACACAGCAATGCCTTCGAGGCGAACATGTAATAATTGTTACTGATAGTTACTCACCATAACTTCGATTGAAGCATTAACAGAACTACGATTTTGACATACAAGATCATACAAATTATTTTTACATTGATAAAATAAATTCATTGTTATCAGTTAATTTTTCTGCAAATTTTATTGTTGAGTTTATAAGTCATGTTGATCAGGAAAATATGCTGCTGTTGAACATTGATAATTATTCACCAAAACTTATGTATGTGAACTTATAATAGTTAATGCTCGTCTTCTTTTAGAAACTACTTTATCTTTCATTCATATTAAAATATAATTTGTCAAATGTCTTTGACCTTTCGTCAAAGGAATGTAAAGAATTTGGGGATGTAGGCAATAAGAATCATATCTCTGAGTATCCAGGTGGGTATGGAACAATGAGTTTGCCGAATAGGTATTATCATATAATCCATTCATGTCAAGTCTGCACCGTAGTGATGATTTTCGGATGAAAAGTCGCACCTACGATTGATTTTAGATGAATAAATGAAATTCGAACCCTCGTTCACTCCAATTCTCATAAATGCATGTAGAAGAGTAACGTTGTCTGTTGAGGCGTTGTTAAATTTTAAGTAGCTTCCACTGCCCAGAACGGAAGGAAGTATTGCCTTAGTAGATTGAGAGCTGAAATTACTCATCACCATAAACAAAATATCTGTCTCAACTACTCAAATTTTGATACACTGCTGCCACATAAATATGGGATTCATAAAAGTTACAGACATAGTATGTCAAGTCACTTAATTGGTAAAGTTGCTCGAGTCGAGAGCAAGCAAACAAGTTGATGACGTACCATGCGCGTGAAACTCATTTGCCTTTGACATTTTTAGATAAATTACTTCAGTCTTTATTTGACTTCATTGGCGTATTACACCGGCCTCAGACAGAATGTTCACTCAAAAGATGGCATATTCCAAAAGTGAACAATATCTTGAAAAAATAAAAACAGTACTACACTGATTATTTGATCTGTAAATTTCGTGAGTCATCATGTTCGTAGCCATATTATATTATATTTTATAGTATACTTGGAGTATATTCAATTTGAGAATCACGATGGTCCATTCTTAAGAAAAAAGGAATGTCCCATGCAGTTACCCATACATCTCCCTTACGGGAGAGAGATGAGGTTCAACAATTATTTTTGACTATAGTGCGATACTGATGAAAGCGTATTTCCAGTTTTTTCAATCATACCTTCATTGTTACTTCATTCCTTCCACCATCTGGCTTCGTCATCAGTACTCGTCAAATAAAAACTAATTACCTAAATCTTTGCTAATACCCAGTATCCTTAAATATTTTGTGAATACTCTTTAGTACGCATGTTTTGTTTGCTGTTGTACCGTAGGAAAGAGATCTATGTGAAAGTTATATGTTGCATTTGTTTACATGCTGCCAGCATCTGGTCCAATCCTTAACCTTGAAGATTAAGGAGTAATCTTTCAGAAAGTGTGTCTGAAATATTTTCTGGCTATTTGTCATTCTATGGGAGACACAGAGCTTTTAGGCGAATTACATTCTCCTAAAGGGAAAGTATACTGCGTGGAATTCGATATCGTGGGCGAAATTAAACTAATATTCGATAGTTAGGGTGAAACACGGTGAAAGATTTGTTCTGCTGGTTAAAAGAGAAAGACATTTTAGTTATTTCTATTGGCTCAGAAGACCTGCATATTAACCGGCATATAGGTAGGTTCAACTTTTAGTACTTTATAACTTTTCAATAATCTGCACATATCTTAGATCAATGACCATAGTAGTACCTGAATATATTAAGGAATATGGCTCATTTGTCATTAGGGAAATATGTTTAATCTTAGTGACTCGATGAAGGAGACCACCTTAAACTAACCAGATAAAATCCTTAAAGATCCCAACCAAACTTCCCGTCACGACCATAAACCTTTTTTCAATTTGTCCCGTCGTCGCAGTCACGAAACTGGAAGCCCAATAAACCTTCCATCTCTGTCAACCCTCATTTGTTACGAAATTCGGGTGCCGCTCAACGGCTTTATCCACGGTTATCTGGCCGGGAAAACACTATATTTGTCAGGAGGTGGTAAAGATCTGCCCTCCTAAATAGGTCATCGAGGTTACGGAGGAAGATCCCGATGGAGAGATGGATACTTTGACTTCTACTCTCAGTGATTTTCGATGTACGGGGGTATTAAAAATCATCACAGAGCAGTTTGCCAAAATAACGTTACTGGATTTATGCTGTATGTTTGACCTAATGTTTACAGTTTACAGTTTGGAGTTTTTCGATGACTGCTTCGTCGCCACTTTTCAGATACCATGAAGATTTTTCGTATCTGCCAATGCTGAATAGATCCATCAAAGCATTGAAAAAACATCAAATTAAGTTTTGTTTTCTTAATAAAATCATATAGTTTGTTATAATGAAGCTGGAACCGATTCAGAACCAGTTCAGAGTATGCGTAAATTTCAACCGACGAAGTGGTGAAATCAGTTATCGTTTCTGAGTGATAACTAGGATGTTACATATTTCAGGTTAGGTTTCCAGAAAAATATTTTAATTACTCTATTTTGTTCAGAATCTTGAAGAGGAACAATCAGTGATTTTGAGTTAGAGATTCAGGATGACTATGTAGCGTTACAGTTTAGTAATACGTAGAAACCACGAACCAAAGAATAATAAAAAATGAAGATTATTTAGGTCTCTACTATCAGTTGGCAGTTAATAGATAATGAAATTACTGGTCACATACTTGATCTCGGATCTTAGTTTTATCCCCGATACTTATTGTTACTGATAACGCCTTTGCACAGAAACTTATTTAATATCGGTGCACATGCGGTTCTCCAATCTTTTATTGGTAGAGTTCTTAGAGCAGAGAATAGAAAAATCCACTAAGGTTATATTGACGTGTTCTGAACTTTCGTGACTCATGCGCTTAAAATGATTCATAATTGGTTTTGGAGTAGTGATAGGATCATCTGTTGGAACAACCCTATAGTTAATTCGTTCGGGATTCGAACCACGCATCTTCCGATTGCCGGTCGGACCCTCTAACCAACTGAACCAACTGGGTAACTGGTCAGTCGTTACAGAGCGTGGATGATATGTTAAGCAGAATCCCTAAAGCCATTCTACCGAATTTTAAACTGCGCGCGTCGCTCGTATCTCGAGGTGCAGCAGCGCCAGTGTTGGGGTTAGTAAACATCCCCTTCCGCGATTACTGACAGCAGACCTCTGTGCCGAACAGTCATAGACTCTCACTATGGCGCTACTGCAACTCGAGGTACGAGCGACGCACGCAGTTTAAAATTCGGAAAAATGGCTTTAGGGATTCTGCTTAACATATCATCCACGCTCTATAACGACTGACCAGCTACCCAGTTGGTTCAGTTGGTTAGAGCGTCCGACCGGCGATCGGAAGATGCGGATTCAGATTTATAAATGAGAATTATGTATCAAACTCCATCTTGCGGTGAAAGCAAGTAATTATTTAAGACAACTCTTTAGTTGATGGCATGTTTTAGATTCTGCACAAAGGACGAATCAATTTAAACAGATTTATTTTTTCTCTATGCGGGTTACCTTATAACGCCAGTCTCGTTCACCCTTGACATGCGTATTATCTCGGGTCGACTGTATATCCATTCCATTTGGAAATATGACAATTTGTTCTTTCTGTGATACAGCTTTGATAAATACTGTTGGGTCAGCCGAAACGCCAGTCAAGTTCGCTTTAAGCTAATATGTATTTTAAATGGATACATTCGATTCGTAATTAACTTTATACTGTAGCCTGTACTGTACGAGAAGATAATTTGATAGATAAATGTACTGGAATATTTGAAACCCAACGATATCGGAACGTCCATTTAAGCGGGTTATTTGAAGCTAAATCAACCCGGATATCGCTAACTGGGAGGTCTGGGTTTGTCAATGGAGAGGCAAATTCATTCTGTTTAAATATTAAAAGAGTTTTGGATACGACAGGGTATGGGGTGGTTATGCCATCAGGTCAACAAGGAATTCGATTGACTTTAATGAGATACGGATCCATTTTATAGAGTAATTTAGCTGATTGATTTACTAGTCACATTGAAATGGGCATGCTATTAATGTATAATGTCGAGAACATACATGTTACAAACATCGTTGTGCCTCAATAGCTGACTGAATTTCGCTGTCATTCATAGACCATCTTTTGTAATGTTTTTAAACAACATATCTACCGCCATTTACAGTTAGAATAAATCGAAAACTAGATCAGCAGTGATCACTACACTTAGTGAAAAGTATTTTAGAAAGCACTTGAGTGTGAAAATGAAGCATCACCAGCACCTCAATAGATATCTTGCTCCAGTGTATCTATACTCTATATATATTTTACAATATTATTATCTTTTAATACTCTTTGTCTTTTTATCAAGACTCTCAAGTTCAATTTGGAAATTATTCTACATGAATACTGGAAGTCGTGGCCTCAATAAGAACAGTTTTACTCAGAATATTTTGTATATTTAATTAATTGAATTAATAAAGTAAATGGTATGATATGGTATCATGCTTCGGTCATATTTTTTGTCCTGAACTAGTCCATAATTCTGTTATATTTCGTCTTATTTGATGCCCCAAACAGTGCTAAATATATAAATATTTCTTCAGGATCAATGTGAATATGATAAGCGACTATTATGGCTAACAATGGAACACACATTTCATTCTACTAACTGCTACTGCTAACAGATAAGTTATATTATATCACGAACTAGAACACCTTGAAAAAGTGGAATCAAGTAAGCCAACCAATCACCTACCACCGTCATCAATATATAAATATAACAAAATGTTTATAAAAAGGACAGTCAGATAAGAAATTATGTTTGTTTAACTCAAAGTTTCACGAATAAAGCTCTCTTTAAAAAAATAAGGACTTGAAATGTCATTTATATGCAAAATTTGTTTAATCAGTGTATCATGGACCATCTTAAATAATTGGATTTTTCTGTCTAATCAATGTTTGAATAGAATTGCTAATCATATTGCAACAAAAAGTGTTAATTAATTCTCCGCAAGGAGTAGGTTGCAGATTTATAATTTCATATCACTTCATCACTTCATATCACTTCATCAAATGTACGAATAAAGCAACGATTATTCAACCCTTAGTGGAAGAAGAACGGATGCTGATTTCGACTGGCCTTGTTCCCGAATAATATAATTTGTCACAATTTCATACCCGTCGCTTAGATCCGAATCTGCAAGCAGGCATCGAGCCATCGGCATGCACAGCTTGAGCCTAAGTGCCGAAAGAATTTCGCTTGATATATTATAGAAAGATTAAGCCGGGCGGGCAATATTAAATTTTGATACAGACGTTGCACGCTCAGCAGCCTTTGTAATCCTGGACCGGTATATTTATAAGAGATTATAGGGATAATAGATTATGCATGTCTAGGGGTAATTTGCTCCTTCAACTAGAATATGGAGTATATTGAGCTTGCGTTAGTAATAAACACTGCGGATTATGTAACTCGACCCTGGGATAGTGTTAGATAGGATATTCGGATATTATACACCTGCTCGAGGAACATATACATATATATCATAATAATAATAATAATAATAATAATAATAATAATAATAATAATAATAATAATAATAATAATAATAATAATAATAATAATAATAATAATAATAATAATAATAATAATAATAATAATAATAATAATAATAATAATAATAATAATAATAATAACAATAATAATAATAATAATAATAATAATAATAATAATAATAATAATAATAATAATAATAATAATAATAATAATAATAATAATAATAATAATAATAATAATAATAATAATAATGATAATTTATTCATCCATCAAATCGTGTTTCAGATATTGGACATGTCACTATTATAGTACGCTTTATAGCAGTATATAAAAACAGTAAAAACAATTATTCTTTTTAAGATTAACATACACATAAACACAACTATTAATTATCATATACATAAACAAAATACAAAATACACACAGTAGCATAAAAACAGGATTAAAAAGTTAGAAACTCCTCCACAGAGTAAAAAGAGTTTTCAAGTAGGAACTCTTTCAAAAGACACTTAAAAGGTTTTTCTTGTTTGACAGCTTTCACAGTCATAAGCAAGAAATTGAAAAGCTTGTGGCCCATGTAAAAGGGACTGTTTTTATACAAGCTTGTTCTGTGCTTGATTTATCTAGGGGAGGTTGCTACTCCTAGTGTCATAGTCATGCACATCACAAGTTTTTTCGTACGTATCCATAGCACCTTTAGCATAAATTATGCATTAATAAATGTATATTGATGGCAAGGTAAGTATCTTATGTATTCGGAAATAAGGACGGCACGATTCTGTGGGTTTCAAACTAAATATGAGACGAATTACCATTTTTTGTGCTATGAAGACTCGTGTGGCCAGAGGTGAGTAGCCCCACAATATCACGTGGTGTGATATTTGGGAGTAAACCATTGCAAAATAAATATCTAGGCAACCTTTCAGATGAAGGATTGCATAATAGTTTCTACTCCTAATTGAGCCGCAGATATTTATGCAACAAATCTCATTGACGTTTCAGATGTTTTAAAAGCTCTTTCAAAATATGAAATATGATGATATTCTGTTGAACAATTTATGTACACCCAAAGTTATATTTCTGCTGAGACTCACACAATATTAATTTTTAAACTGGAGAGGTTTTTAACTGAGATCATGCGTCTCAGAGACCACTCTGAGAGACAACGATGAACAGTCAGTGAGTCACTGTCTCTATGGCAATACTGTCTTGTTTTGAAATTGAAAGCTCAGACTATTATTGCAATCACAACATCGCTTATTTTATGAAAGAACAGATAACGTAAAGCAGTGTAAACCCAAGGTAGCAACACAAATATTATTTGAGATCAAAGAACATTCAACATGACTGAATAATAGTTAACTGACAAATTTTAAAGACAATTATAATTCAGTTTCATAAAAGCAATCTTCCTCATTCATTACTTCAAACAACTATTAGCATTTTGCATTTACTTTAATTCCACTTAGCCACAATAGCTGAAACTCCAATATTTGGACAAAATATGTCATGGATTGAGGCACAGAGAAGGATTCGGAATTGTATCGATCAAACAGGTACAAAGGATGATACATTCTGTGATATATTTATTTTTGAATGAGCCTCTGTTTAATTTCATAAATTTCTCTCATTCCGTTTGTGGAAGTTTTCTAAATAAAATATCAGATATTGTTGGAACAATGAATTCCAAATAATACGGTAGAGCAAAGAATTATTTTGTATTGCAACCAGAAAATAGCTGAAATCAGGTAAACCATGTGGAAGATTGTGGAAATCTATCAATGGCATATATTGAAACTGGTTCCATGGCAACCTTGAGTATTGGATAAACTATTTACGTTGGTTTCCAGTTTTTCGCCCGTCTGTTTGCGAATGATGGCTGAACAAACAAACTACAGTAGTAAGTTATTCGAGTAAAGCCGTCGAAAAAAGTGAAAAGCTTTTTCTCAGAAGTTGAAAGCCCCCTTTATTGCATGTTTTCTGCCAAGGATTTAGAATATAAACACTATAGTGCTTCCGATAATTTAATATCTTACTAGAAGATGGAAGTGCTTTAGATCTGTTACACAGAGGTTATTTCAAGTTTCAATTTGTTCCTGTTGAACGTTTTATGAAGTGCTGACTTATTCTTATCTTACTGTCAGATTGCCGAATTATAAATTCAGTCACTGTTTGCACTCAGGATATAACTACTCGTAATAGTAAATCATATCACATTGAGAAAATTCAAAGTCACATAGTGTACCAAGACTAGGATTAGCCAACACAATGTTAATTGATTTTATTTACAGCTATAAGTTGTGTTGCATCATAAGAGAAGAAATTGAACCAACATATTTATTTTTATTTTTTCAGTGTGATAAAATATGCTGGGCCACCATTTCTACTCATTCCCAAAAATGGTGAATGTGCAACATGTTACTGTCATACGCATGATAAACATTGTATTGTAGGATGTCAATAATTACACTACAAACCTCTCTTTTATACTAAATTACTCATCATAAAATGCGGTAAGAGTAATTTTAGAAATCCTCCTGTTGCATTCATAGATTGATGACGTCAGTTACCGATTTGCCCAGTTCTTTAGAGTAATTGCCTCTGGAAATGATCCTGAGGGATTGGAGCGGCATACGATGCTGTAACTTTCAGTTCCATGGGAATTCGCAGAGAATGCCCAAGTTCAATTGCCGTGAAATCCCGTCAAACTTCCGACACCTTGTTGGATTTTCGATATCGACGCACTTCACAGAATGGATGTGTAGACGTAAAAAAATTGGTGCTTGAACATTAACCTTAAAACTTAAACCTGGTGCTACTATATGGATACATTGATGGCCCACAATTGAAAAAAGTATATATGTACAACTAAGAGAATATAATGTCAATATTTAATCACCATAGACATGTATTTCGTACTGGAATTGATATAAAACAGAATGCTGGGCATGTGGACGTACAATATCTATTTAACGCTATTCGCCTAATTTGTCTTGTATTTCAAGCACATCGGCACCATTACCATGTCAATCTGCAGGCAGAGACAACGACTATTATAATATTCAAGAGGAAAAAGCCTATTGAGTTACTGTGACTCCTTGGTTAACGGTAGGTGTGATAAGACTGAGTATAACGACAATGCGCTCAAATTTATTGAATGTAATTTAAAGTAACACTATTTTCTTGCAGTAGCGCAATTAAGAATTATATCACTGCTTAGTTCAAAGTAGGAAAACATATGCTCTGAATTTTCTTAACTATGAACTTTTCACGTTTCCATTTGATTCTGCTTAATGGTCATCATGTTGTAGAGATACATTATCATCTCGCACGGTTCTGAAATCATTACCAAAAATAGAATAGTGGAGTTGGAAAGTAGTGAGTTAATTTAGTGATTCGCATTCCAATTAGAACTAGGAAATAACCGTCAAATTTCCGCGCCATTCCACTGCTCGTCGTGTGAAGTGATGACTGACTGGTCATATTAATTGGATAAAATTGGATTTTAGGAGGCGACATGCCTATGACGTGCTAGTTTTCGTTTTGCGCCACCAGTAATTTTAACGGAAACGGAACTTTTTTCACTGACTATCTGTTTACGACTACACGGATTGGAAATGAGTTTTAGGTGGATTTGCTGGGTCTGCTAACAAGCGTTGGTAAACACGAACTTAGATAAACTAAAATTTACAAATAAGGAATAACAGATGTTTTGCGATATCTGCTCAATAAACTGACTGTCTGTATCGACTTTAATGATATTTAGGGAGAGCTTTACAATGGCCCATAGTTTCAATGCTACTGAGCACCTTAGAAATAGAAATGTATCAATTTCCTGTCGTTAACTAAAGTAAACTATTATTTTGATAGGATATAGTGAATAAATGTTGCCTTAGGCACCTTAACATGCAATCCTGTGAGAATAAAATATTATTTCAAGCTTCAATTATCCCTATTATGATTGCTGTATTATTTTTAGGTGGATTTGATGTTTCTCGCAAATGAATATGAATAAATATAGCAAATAATTCATGTATGAATCATAATACAAGTATATAGAAAATAATTGTCCTCCGCCACTTTCTATGTAAGAGTTATTGCAAGTGCTATGATAAATCATCCATACAATAAATTGAATAAAGCGGTTTTTCAGTTGCAAATGCAGACATTGCAGCGGAGCGCTCATTTTAATTTAAATTAAATTTCCCTGTTCAAAGTATGAGAGTGCACGGTAGAGTAGCTGAAACGTTTAGATAATGGCCAAAGTTTCATTTTCAATTTTGCACCAGTTGACGAATATCCTTCAGGGTTAATATCGATCAAGATTAAGATTGTTTCCCAGTGCGCTTTCTCTCTCTCTCTCTCTCTTGTTCAGTTCAGGAATTTATCTTTTTTTATAGTTTTTCTTCTTTATTCAGTTTTCGGTATACAAAATCGCAATCGCATTTAAAAACTCAGTAGGTCTGCTCTTTAAATTATAATATTTATTAATTTTCGATATCCTCAACAGCGTGGGGTTGCACAGAAATGTACCAGCGTACAGCGTGGGTATTCGTAAGATGCTTATGTTTGAACCTACTACTCGTTAAGGAGGAAACAATTAAAATGTTCAAAAATGTATCCACAGTTCCTACAGATCACAGCATATTCATCCCAAAATGGTATATTATCGAGAGTGGGAGGTTATCAAAATTTTGCAGTAACAATAATAGTAATTGCTAGACAGGCAGACAGATGGACGAATACATTTAACATTTTGTGTTTTTTGCTAACCAGACGAAATGCGATAAATGATGGAGACTAGTGCAGCACAATCTAAGAAATATCAATCCAAAGAATATATAACCTATGCAATTGACCTATAACCCTCTCATCTTTAGGTTCTATTTATAATCATTTAAGGTATCTCTATCCAGTATGGGTACACTAAAAATGTAAATTTAGTTAGTAGGTAAACTACGTACACTAAGGCATCTTATCAACATTGAAGTTTAGTGTAGGCAAAATTGCATCGCTGAAACTTCCCATAAAAATCTGCATGTGCAATTTATTTTCCTTGGTGTATGCGCCTACATTTTAAGGCATTCTGTCTTTATCTGCTTGAAAAACTAAAAAAATGGGTCCATACATAGTGGCTTATACACCAAATTTGTTATTTTGTTCTTTAAAGTGTTTCAAAAGAAGTATAGATGTGATGACACTCACTGTACCACTCCTTTTGATGAATAGTAGAATAACAATGAGAAAGTGTTACGTTACTTTGCGAACTTGGAAAAGCTATGCAATGACCTAGTCCGGTGTATTTTTTACAGGTGGAACATTAAGGATATACGAGAAAATATATATCAGATCTACCCTGTTTATTTCTCTCATACACATACGCCGTAATTTCACCTGACATATAATTTGGAGCATACGTTTCACAGTTCACACTTACATACACTGACTCATATCCAAAATAATGACTTTGTAAAGAGGCCCCTTGGAGGTGTTGAAGGCTCTATCTGGTAAAGATTTGCCCATTGGGCTCCTCTAGTATTTGCTGTACTGATGTGTTTTGGTGGTATTATAAGAAACAATTCATTTGAAGATATACCATGGTAGAATATTTATTCAAGGGGCATATCAGCCATTTCTTTGATATTCTGGGCTGTAGAGGCCTTTGTAAGGCCAGGCGCGACCACCAGTCGAACTGCGCTTTTCTGGATTGAGTCCAGAAGCCTCACATCTGAAGGTTGTAGAGTAATAGCAGCGGTTCCTGTGAATACAATCTTCTAGATCGGAAGATAACTCCTAGAATCTGGGACGTGAACCTAGCAAGGCTGTGGTAACATATTCATGTCATGTCAAGTTAATGTTGATCCCCAGAAGCTTAATGAAAAATGAAATTCATTTGTTGAACTCTATTTGTAAATATCTCCATTCGACAATTATTTCGATGTCTCCATTGCTCTGGATAATATGTCGCCACCGCTCTCAGTAGTGGTTTGGCTAATACCATTCAGGAAATATGGTTACTGTCATTAGACAGCTGTAGATTGGATTAGAAGTTATTTCCACCAGTTCGTTGATGTACAGTAAGAACTACATTAGAGGATGGCTTGGTGTGAGTAGGTTGACAGTGCTATGTGTTCAAAAATGAAGGGTCTGATTTGATTCCAAAAACTTGGATCGTCCTTAAGTACCTAAGTTTTAAAATATTGAAAATCTTGGTCATTTTGTTAAATACTTTAAGACTCAAGGCCTCAAACAGAGCAAATAGATTTTCTCGGGTAAAATAAGTATAACTTTGATTCCAGACAAAGACTTGACCAGTACAAAAATGGAATGAAACAAAAATTCAAGGTACACTCATATCACGAGTGTAAGAAACAACCAGCGATTTGAAAGTTGTTACGCACATATGTCCAAAATGATATTTAAGGAACAGGAGAATAGGAAAAACAGATGTTTTCCCGGCAGCTCGAGCGCTTTGCAGCTCTAGCGAGCAATCGAATCAAATATAGGCTTTTAGCCGGAAAAGGTTTATCGTGTTTTGGTAAGAATCTCTCACCGATGTTGAAGCGTAGGGAAGAGGGTATACTCCGTAAAGTGGAAGTTTTTCACTACACGCGGTTCACTAATTCGATGGAAATGGATGCTTTTTTCCAATAATTGTTGAATCATGGCATGATGCCAATACGTTCCACAAACCATATATGGATCTTACCTACAATATTGAAAACGTGTTACATAAAAACGGCATACTTTCTTTCCATGCTTTAAACATAAATTAGTTCCAAGATGATGTGACTAGACTAGAGATATGTGCAAAAAATCACATTTCTTGAAATATTTGGATGCTACATATACACTAATTGGTGGTCGTCGCTGTGTCGTGTCACCACCTTCTTCACCAGTTTGGTGTAGCTGAATACTCAGTTCTGAGCAACACTTGGGAAGGTCATACAAGAAGCCCAATACTGAATATAGATTACCTACTATGGCTTACTGCATACCCAGTTGGTAAAGTTATTAGTCTGATCATTGGTTAGTTGCATTGCATAGTATCAGTAACCACTGTATCGATTTCCATAGAAATTATGAGATGACTCCGTAATCATTGGTCTGATTCTCCATATTTGCTTCTAAATTATACAACAATCCATTTTGAGTGTGAATACTGAATTGATTCAGTTTCATACAAAAATTGATTTGGATTTTTTTTAACACAAAATTGAGGGAAGTGTTACGATCGCAAACATTTTGGAAAACTTTATGATGCCTACATCAAGAAGATTATCATCGGTGTGTCATCTTCGAAACTTGTAAGAAGTATTAAATCTATGTACTCAATTCCTTCTTCAACTGTTCTACTAAGTTTGGCATCGCTTTTCCATAGTGTATTTATTATAATTATATAGCAGTAGAATGAAAATAACCACATCATAAAATTGAATTATTATTTTTTTAACGTTTTGTTATACAGCATAGCAAAACAGTTTCTTCATAAAAAATATCCATAAAGGTATTTTGGCCCCAGTAAACCTTAAATAGTACAGTAACGATATCATGAAGCACTCCCTTCCCACCTTTTAATGTTAAACATAAGACCATTTAGTTATTGCACTTTAGTTTGTTTCTTGATATCCAAATGAAGCTGATGTATAAAATATGTTTCCACTTTTCAAGTTTATATTTATCCATTTTGGAACAGTCAAGCATTTTAACGTGGTAGTTGCTCGAGAGCTAGTATGTCCCTATCGAGGGTGATAGTTGAAAAATATATATGGGTCCAAATTATGTTATTGCAAAACTGCGGATAATATTTAAGAAATGCTTGATCTTCTCTGATTGTTTTGTGACTATGCTCTAAAATAATAAAATTTTTGAGAAATACCTTAAAATGAACGACGGTAACGAACGGTGACATTTGTTACTCATAAACTAATTAAAAATAATGATTACGTTAAAAGTGTATATTGTTATTAAAAAGTATATTACGTCATATCTCAAATGGTAACAAGTGAAAAAGTTGCATAAGGAAAGTGTAATAAAAATTATGTTTAACCTCTGTGAACTTTCATCTCATGTTAACTGGAACGAAACTCTATTGGGTATATCCCAACTACTTCATCCACACTGTATGTGCTTTCAATAATTCTCCAGTGTAAGCGGAACGTATCAAAGGCACGTGGGTTTGACAGAATAGTCAAAATCTGACTTATAAGCGTAACTGAATCCAATTAGTGTTTCAACGTTGAAGTTGTGGATATATTACAAGCGACGAGTAATACTACAACCAGTTAGTTATAGGGTGACTGCTTTAATAGAAAGCTGATTTGATCAGTAACTCTATAATTCCCGAACTAAACAATCGAGGCTATAGAAACTAACACTACATCACGTTAGCTCATTATAAATCATTAATGCTGACTGCATTCATACATTCCTGAAAGTGAGCGTGGGTTGAAATTTTATCGACATTCTGGGAGTTATGGAACAGTTGAGTTGCATCGATTATATCAATAACACAATGTACACTTAAATCCTAACAACCACAACTCTTCAATGCCCGCAACAGCTATTTTAATAAAATTTGAGCGTTAATATGATCTACAATTATACAGCAACCCCAGCCTTTGCAAAATGGCTTCGTTGATTATGAGCATTTTGCGTTTGGAAGCATGCTTTGAAGAGATGCTTTGAAGAGGTAGTAGACTAAAAATGAATCCAGTCAGTTGATAATAAAATATTCAGTTTTCACATAATCGTGCGTGTCGGTTAACTCCAATTAGGTACATTTTCTCATTATGCAGCAAAATCATGAAGTCTAACATGTACAAAAGCAAAATAATCTATATCTGCTTCTCTAATTATTCTGTAACATCTAGTGTACGACTTTAATGACAATGTAAGCAGTTTCTCATTTATTTTATATAACCAACATCAATCCGTACCTATTCCATCCAGTAACTTATGGCGACATGTTGCAATAAATCGCCAAACATACGCCGTAAGATATTGAAGGGCTTAATCTGCCTGGGAGAATTTACGGCATGTTGGCTTGACATCAGCAATATTTTATTTATATAAAAATCGATAACCGATAAACAGCCTCTTCAATTATGGAGGTAGACGGCGACATCTTCGAGATACTTCTCTTTGCTGCAGCTGCAGCTGATGCATTCGACACTTTTGTACCGACGCGTGCATCATTTTTGATAGAAAATATTACAATACTTAAAATACGTCTGTACATAACAGTTTTTTATGTAAAACATGGACAACCAATGCTGCGATAAAACGTCAGGCTTGGAGACGTCCTTTCATGACAGCGCATCATTGTTAATAAGTATTTTGTATAGGTAGTCGCTTTTATCCTTACTAAAGCTCCAGTGTTGTTGGTTAAACGACTCTGAGAAGCGCTATATTCGTGTCAAGATCATGTGCGTATAGCCAGGAGGAAACTTTTGCGTCTACCATAGCTCATGCAGCACTTATAATTCTGCACATGCATAAGTGATAGATGGACTGATTATTATTTTTTTAAGATGATTAAAGGTTAACTTTGAAGTTCTATATAATATTATGTATAATAGTATAAAATTAATTACGAATATGGTATTCAATTTTTCAGTGCATTCCTGCACATTTGTCAAGGTCAGAGCTTTCTCATTATATTCAAGCTCTCTTCTGTGAAACCATGGACGAGGCGGGGCGCCACAAAATCATTTATTACAATAAATAGAATGCGTTTTCGAATGGTTCGTTTTAATCAGCTATTGATATGCCCACTTCTTACTTCAAAGACCGCATCCTGCAGTTCCTCGTGGACCAAGTCAACAACCCACGACTCGGTTACAAGTGCAGTATCGTCAGCGTAAGGATAGTGTCTACATTTGCTGGGCCAATGGACATCATGTACGAGAGTGTGCAAGGACCAAAATTTTAAAGATGCCTATCCTCACTGGCCGTGTTGTTAACAAGACTTTTTCAGGTTGTATCTGAAATTTTTCGACTTTGAAAACGAATTTTTGGGTTTTTTTGACAAAAGGGAAAGCCATTTTGGATTACTTAGTAGATGAGGCCCGCATTCCACACTTTGTCAAATGTCTTGGAGACATCCAGGAGCAAGGTACCAGTGTTTTTGGTGATGGTGAATCACCTCATTGCGTATTCTGCCAGCCTGTAGCTACGTAGTCTTTTAGTGAGATTTTATAAATTCATGGAGCATGCCTCATTGTTTACATTCCTGTACTTATCCTGACTATGGTGAAACTGAGTGTTGGTCTCGCTACTTCTAGGTGTGAGATGCACATTAGTCTCACAAAAGCTGTACTAGAATGTATAAATGTATGGTATATTGATTCGATAATGCAGAATAGTTTGGCGTGGAATATTTTTTCAATGGTGTAAAACCATACTCTATAATAAATAAAAGTGGGAGCAAGCCGCATAAAAATATACATAACTTCAATCCGTCTCGTAGTGTCTGAGCATCTAAATCCCTGCGAGTATTATTAGTTAGAATGGTCATGCACGTAGATATTACGCGAAACAGTGGACTCTAGTGAGTTTTATTGATTATTCAAACAGCAAAGTTCCACAACCTCAACGTCATATGAATATGTGTATTTATAACCAGTTTGCTCTACCAAACAAGTTCAGCTTTGTTTGAATTTCAGTAATTTCCCCATTTAAACGCAATTTGTACGCCCAACATAGAATTTTGGTTACACTCATATTTGTTTTACTCAAAGTTCTGTAGGAGTATAGAGTTGTTAAAAACTGATGGTATTGTAACTGAAACTAGACGCTTCATTGCAGCTGTATTTGTTCACAGAATCACTGATTTCAGGTAGGAGCACCTTTATGCGACTATACCATGGCTTACTACAATTTGTAAACTGTGCCCATTATGGATATGAATCATAATAGGTTGTAAAACCTAAATATTCATTATAATATGAAATTTAATTTGTTCAATCAGGTCTCACTGGGGAATTACACGAGTAACAAACTATGCGAAAAATAGTTTGAACATCTAGCTGTGTTATAGTTGGCATTTTCAATCGATGAATCATAGACCGAGTACAAAATCAATCTTAAACAGGCCGAAAATGTACTTAGCACGCAATAGCATCAGTTTAGAAATAAAGATTTCTATCGAGTTTACGAACTGTTGATCTCCAAGATTTGAGTTTAGTGATATTGAAAATATATGTATCTTTCAATTGTCCAATAACCTCCAATAGGTCGAATATTCAATAAATATAGTCCTATTACCTAACGCCAATCATAAGAGGCTAAAATGCAATGTTCTTATTATTAATGAACCTCATTTTATTAACATCTGTATTAGTAGCTGATGAAACAGGAGATGTACACATAAGGCATTTAAAATATATCGAAGATTCACTATGTTCATGAGTTGGACATGTCCATTATTTCTGTGTCTTGAAGGCAAACTTGTGAACAATAATCTATGTATGCCTAACATGTACGAAGGATTGCTGGAGTAAAAAGTAGATATATGTCCAAAAATCGAGGGCGACGTCACAAAAATTGAATTTTTTTGTTTTTTACTGATAACTGTGCCTTCACTGCAGTCATTTCGTAAAACTGTAAAGCTTTTTCCCTCTTGTAATTAGGTTTTGCAAGTGCCAGGAGTTATCGGACAGGGAACATACAGTCTATACAGTCGTATACCAATTGAAAGCTCTTTTATGTGTTGACCGTATGTGAGAATGGAACGCCTCACTATATAGATGTGTAAATTCTAACATTGAAGCTTCAAAAAACATTCCTCAATCTTCTAGATAGATCTCTTATAAACTGTATAGGTATTTTCATGATAGAGATTCGTAGATTTTAGGACTGAAGACTTGTCGAATGAGTGTCAACATCCAAAACTATGTAAATAAAGAAGAGTAAGATTGGATTGGTAAAAAAATGCACTCATCTCCAAGCATCGTGCATGGTGGCGCTACCCATTGACAACTTGGACTGCCTTGGAGAGGCGACAGATGTCCAAGTGATCACACCCTTGACTGTGTTACAGATATACCACCCAATTCTTCCTTTCAGTTGATTCCCCAGGCTACACTGACGGGTCTTGGTTAAAGATGAAACATGCTTGTCTATAGCAGGACTCATGCATAGTGGAGAGGATAGACTTAATAAAAGAAATATTGTTTTTAGGGGTGTATGTAATGTAAATAGATTAAAATGTACTTAAATAGTTCATAATAGTCACAAAACGATTTAATTCAACACGCCGCTATTTTTGAAAGAATTGATAAATTAAGGACACTGAAAATTTAACGTTACGTGAATTTTTTTGTTGTATATAGGTCGCATCCAAAACGTCAGTCAAGTTTTTTTTCTTCAAAGTAGTGTGGTCTCGAGCCCTACGAATTAAAAAGGCGACCACAGTAGATTCCAAAATCTATCATATGAGTCAATAAAAATTCTTTACTTTTTGATTTCTTCGGCAAGATTTTGATAATAACCAAATATATTTTTGAGAGCTATAACATATTCAAATATTGATTGTTTTTGTTCCTCTTCATCAGTAAATGTTTGTTTTGATTAGCGACCTGTGCTAAGTAAATTTATTTGAGGCACAACAACAGGATAAATCTCAGAAGTTACATATTACAGAAGTTACATCAAACTTTATATGCTTTCCACGTGGTTGAGCCGACGCCAAACGGAACGCAACAGGGTGAACGGGTGAAGTTGCGGTCTCGTTCAGCCGGCTGTCGTCATCAGCGTTAGAGCGGCGTGGCGGCGGCGTTGTTAGCGGCACAGCATCATTCGTCTCTTCTCTTCTCTCTCCGCTCTCTCCAGCACCGGTAGGCAGGTGTAATATTGATCCGAGCGCGATAGAGCTAGAGCCGGCACATGCACAGCTCGGCCGACTCGCGCTCTACACTCACCTGAGACCTCACCTCTCTACCATGCCTATTCCCGGATTGCGCGCGCCCTATATTCAAAATCGACAACCTTCTATGATACGGTTATCAATTTCAAAGTGTTTGATTTTTTAGTTGCCGAGCAGGCTTGGGCTCAGTTCCCTCATAATTTCTGATCTGTTATGGGGCTAATTCCACTACCAGGTCCCATCCCAAGGCTATAGTCTATATTATTTATTTGGATTATGATTTCTTAGGTTTCTTCCTTTAGACTGAAAAACATAAAAACAGACGGTCCAAGATAACACGCTTTGTAGTTTTTGTGTCTTTAAGCACTTCCTTCATAAAGGATTTGACGTTATCATCCTTATTTTCTATAGGTGTGCTCTTAATCATCAGCGGTCGTTCAGAAATGACAACGAGAGTGGATTGAGTATTTTCCGCTATCTTGTCCCATCGCCTTTGGTCTTTACTGGACACCTTTTAGTAGACAGGTATTTTTGCAAGACCATATGAGCAACTAGATGCTCGTTCAGATCCATTAATGGAAGATAAGTTATTTACCTTCTATATGACTTTGCACCCACAAGTGAACCTGGATTGAGTATCTGTCGCGTGTAACTTATTCGCCCTTCTCTAATAAAAACGTGCCCTGTTACTATAAACCTGGTACACTGCGTCATATCCAATATTATGGAAACTGTTATTAACATGCAGCTTCTGAAGCACCTGGACAAAAAGAATATCATCCATGATTGCCAATACGGCTTTTGCATGCATATATTCACTGAAGGTTCATCCAAACTAAGTCACCAACATTTAGAAATAAAATTAGCCTCATTGTGTCATACATAAGAAACTTCTAATGAAACTTGCAGCTTATGAACTGCCACTGAGTCTATGCCCATAGTTGAATGGTTTTCCGACCTTGATTTATGATAGTAGATGGATAGGAATTCGATGTATTCAATATCAATATCAGTGTTTCCTAGTCATCTGTCTTTTTTCAACGCCTTTCCTGCTGTACATTAGCAAAATGTTGGAACATGATACCTAATCGTGTCTACAGCTTTTCAGATGACAACACCTTTATTTTCGGCATATAACCAGGTAGACCAATTCCATCCGCAAAGAAAAACCTTACATCGACGGAAGCAACATGTTATGTTATCCAGATCAACAAGACATCGCATGAATGATCGAATATGGATCTATAGAACTGAATTCAGTACAATGCCCAGAAGAGTCAGATAATTACCCTAACAATAATATACATGGTGAGCTGCTAGCCGTAGAGGTGAAGGGATGCTCAATACACGAGTCATCTTCCATCAAGTTTGTGGGGTCGCGCCTGGCCTTACAGAAGACCTCCAGAGTCAAGAATTTACTGATCTATTCCTATTCTATAGATAGCAGATGTTCGACTGAGTTGTCTCTCACCAAGAGTCATCTGTGCAATGGATGCTATGGGCCCAACGGGCGCCTCCTCACCTGGTGAAAGATCCAACACTTTGGACGAACCTTTACCAAAAGACGATCTGTTGGAGAACCTCATCACTATAGAACGAACCTCCAGGAACTGAGTTTCCCGATAAATACATTTTACAGGGTTTCAAGGTTTGTGTGATTAGATATTTATCCTCTCGTAGCGCTTCTGGAGCTTTATCCAGAGTGCCCACGGCATCTGTAATTTTGGGCATTCCGGACGTTAACTATAAACCGCTTTTCAGCCCACCAGGGTACAAATAGGTCAATGGTTCTGTCAGAAAGATTTCTTAGCAGAGGAGCTGATTTATTTAAAAATGTATTTAAAAATCAACCATATAATCTCAGAGAAAGCTCACGTACCCTTTAGCGCAATCCATTTGAAGTTACAAAATAAAAAATTTACTATCATGTTATTGAATCTGGCAGGTGCATAAATCCGAATGCTTTAAAGCCAGTTCACGTTTCTGGTCTCCCTTATGAATACGAAATTCTACAGTAACAATCTCACCACGTTCTTAGGTTTTCGTTACTGGATTCGAGGAAATGTATTATATTCTCTTCAAGCCTAGCTACTCGTATTATACTGCATTTTGTGAAGATAATTTCAGACCATGATTTCATATATAAGTTAAACAAGCTCATATAAACATTATATGGCTCGCGAAAACTTTTGTTATGAAACTTGGTCTTTCAGAAATAGTAAAGCAGCTTCATGTTTTATGAGCCACTACTACAGAAACAGATGTATGCTTCATCCCTAAATATTTTTTGAGGCAAATGAGGAAAAATCACACATTTCGGACTGATTGTTTTGTATTTTCCCTTGAAGGTACTCAAATATGGTAAGGTGGATAAAGATTAATAATTTGAAAATAAAGAGATCAATAAAATATTAGTGTACCGTGTCTACAATACGTTTTTTAATAAAAGTAGTTTTTCCAGAGATGCATTGCGCGTTAATTTTTCCATCACATCGTCACACTGTTAAATTCACCATCTGCAATAAATAACTAAAGGACTTACTAACAAGTTGTATCATGAATATAAACTAAAGTTCTGAAATCTACAATTATATTAACCCTGTCTAGTGTCTAGCTATTTTTCTATTATATTCCTCCGTCTTATGTTTTATGTGTATCCTTTGCACTAAGGTTAAGCAAAAACAAATAAAAAAACTCAACCATTTCCTTAAAGTATTTCATATTTATGAATATTTTGTTTTCTGAATGAAAGATTACTAAAGTTTTCATTTATATTTTTAAGTATACAACTTTCTATATGTTAATTTTCTGCGGAAATAATTTAAATTTATATAATGTATTAAGACATGAAATATCTTTGGAAATGACACATAGTTAGATATTTCACAGCTACTTCTATGAAAAATGTGAATATAAAATGCATTTCCAACAAAACTATATCTTCAAAGATGTCCTTATATTTAAGAAATTCAGTTTTCATATTTTATATTTTAGGCATTCAAAACGTTAGTGAAGCTTTTAAATCATTCGTATGTGGTTTTAATTAGCGGCCTGCAAAATATATTGGAGCTACTGGAAGACTAAATCTTTTGTAATTTGAAAAATTCAAAAAAACATATTTCCAAGACTATAAAAATTAATTCAATTGGATATCGGAGGCGTCCAAAAACAGAGTTAGAGCGTTTTTATTTTTTTCTTAATTAATTGTCATGTCCGCGACTGACTAATTATTATCATCTATTAAAGTCTTATCCTTTCAGCCTTTCTCAATACTGAACATACATACATACAAATAATATGTCATATATTTTGCCTAACAATATTCTATTTTATCGTCATCTGTCACATCTAAGCGAATCAATCTAGAAATATACACAATTAAAAATAATATAAATTCAATTTGTTCATATTTCATCTGATTCAGATGAGTTGTCACTGAGCTATAAAGGAACCGATTGGTCTCACTCACCACAAATGATGAAAAAAAATATGTATTTAACACACAGTTTCAGAGTTATATTTAAATCATCGTCGAAAGAAAGTGAGGTTTATTTGTGAAACCACGAGTATGTTTCAAATACACAATAATTTTATCTGCTTGTTGGAAGAGTTTCACCAAGTAAGAGCATCTACAATCTATACGAGTATGATTGAGTAAAATCAGCCTAACATGTGTTTTTTTGTTCTTCCATCCATGAATTGGGTACTTCTGTAATGCCTTTTTCAAGATAAGAATGAAAACACACACATTGACTCATCCTTATGATTATTCATCTAATATATTACACATATTACTATTACGTACTGTTATTATATTACACAGGCATCGTTGCAGACGTGAAAAGATTTCGACGTGCTCCCAGAAACTGTTTAAGTTACCACTTTCAGGAGAGTTGGTACATAGAAATTCTGGAATTGCACAGCGATTGTAAACTCATCTAGTACAAAAAAATTTAACACTGAGTCTATTTTTCAATAAACTAGTTATCAACTGGACATTGCATAAATAGCATAATCGAAAGGAGTATTTGTATACGAACTGGAAGAAGGAGACCTTGAACTTCTTTGAAAGCTTAGTAATATATCAGAAAATCGAGCCTAGGTTAACAAAAAGGTGTCTAGTAAATAATAGCGCTAAATTCTCGTCTAATATGAAACCGTCATTATTTAGTCATGTAGTTAAACCACGCTTCACGGCTAATTTAATAACCTCAAATGTCAAAATGATGTTTAACGGAAAAACAGTGCATTTCCCTTTACACTTTTATTTACAATATTCTTTTGATATTGGATGATATGTCTTCAATAGCTGGTGATGAATCTTATACAGGTGAGCAATTACCTCTATTGTGAGAACCATATTAAATAAAGGAGTCCAAGTCCGTATTGGGGACACATACTCGAGCGTAGTTGCTTTTCGCATATTTCAAAATATTCTGTTATACAGTAATATTACTTATTACTTATTAAAAAAAAATCGTGCTTGCATTAAATTATTTATACTGGAACATTTAACTTCTAGTAATCCTTTGGTTTTGTTCATTATACGTATGACTTATTTATAGAATACTTAAATTTGTGTTTAACTTTTTTAAAGGCTGTCAAAGTAGCCCAAGAGTAAAAACCTTTTCTTTTAATCAAATAAAGCGAGATGAAGTGGTCGGTTACTGAATTAATTAATCGATGAAACGAGTTGCACAGCGAACAGTCTTTAAACCTCTGTCAACCTTCCTTTTTGATTTGTCAGAAAAAATTGTCATTTTGATAAGCGTACCTTTATAAATCTATTTTTTCATTTTAGACACAGAAGTTTGCAGTGAGGCAAGCTACACAGGTATATGAATAAGATAATGAAAAACTATATTGATCAAAACATGGGTTATTATTTTCAGGAATACACCTTCCTTGCCATAATTACAATACCAGACTATCAGGTAATCATAGGAATTATTTATTTTTTAAGCTAGGACTGAAAATATTATATTCACTCCAAAATAAACAAAAAATTGTGTGAAATCAGGTAGGTCAGCATTAAACTCCAAATATATTGAAAGGATTTAGGAAATGTTCTTTCTGCAATCAAGAGTTCACGATAAAGCATGGCTTTTGGTCTAAACATGATAATGCAGTAGTCAATATAACTTCTTATCTGTGTGACTATATAAAGAAACGTGAACTGGTACGAATGCTAATTTATATTTATTATATTGTATTTTTTATTTTTGAAATAATAGTTTTATTGGTTCCACCCTTCATGCCTCTCTCTAAAGAATTACTTGAATGAACATCATTTTGAATCCTATTATATTTAACGCTACAAATGTAAATACTCCAGATACATACGGATCATTATTTTGCTTTTTCGCAAAGCCATTGAAGATGTACAGTATTTCTCGAGAACATGTAATCAACTAGATAAGTACTTCGTATTAATTTATATGAATTTTTTCATGCAGACCTAAATTTTTGTTTGACTTGAGAAGCATTAAATAATCAAGGAACTTTTCCAATATTTTTTACTAAGTACCAAATGATAAATAAACTTGTGAACCGGATGATAAACTATTGAAGTTCCGTGGTTCCGAGAAATTTTCAGCAGGACTAAAAATTATTGGACTAGATTTTGGCTTCGCAGCCAATGATAAGAATACGCGGTTTGAAAACAAAGCAGCATTAGTATTACAGACATAATCAATTTCCATTAATACCGAAGCAACTTTAGTGAGATAACTTTGTAATAGGCATAATAGACAGAAAATTTTGTTTATTGTATATACATTTCTATATATATTATTGTAAAATTGTTGTATAAGTAATTTTGAGCATTATTTTATAAATCATACCGTATCAACCTCAGTGGACCGATCTGAAAATACGAAATGGATTCAAAAAGTAGAAATTATAAACTCTGTCTCGCCCTCATATTTCCCTGAATAGTGGTTGAGGTGGGTTGTTTTCAATCAGTGCCCAACAACTCTGGGCGAATCTATTAGCACCCGTTCGTTACTAATCAGCAACTAGATGATAAGCTTTAATATTTGCAGCAAAGTTCAGAAAAGCACTTTACGTAGACTTAAGCAGAAGCCGGATTACCCCAGACCTAGGAAGACAGACCAAGAGTTTTGAAGAATTTTGGTCTCTAGTAAAATATAAAAGGAGAGACAGTGATGGCCTCAGCACTGACAGTCGAGAGTTTCATTTCGATGAAGATCACAGCTTGAGATTTTGCAAAGACAGAGAATCAAGCAAAATGCCTTCATCTAGGAGGATATGTGGAGGTGGTCCTGAAAACAGCTGGCTGAAATATGTTATTGCGTTTTGTAAGGATGAAACGTTGTGATAAGTATTTTTCTCAAAATTCTTTTACAGGTATCGTAGGAGTGTCGTACAATATTCTGCACAACATCACCACAAGCGAAAAAGTCCGAGCCCTTTTCAGAGAACTTGATAGTTTGAAGGTAAGATGAAGACGCAAACCAAATGGTCAAGTGAAATATAATTTGGAGGATATTTTCCACCTAGAGCCCTGCACTTTTTTTATAAATGCTCTCTACGCAATAAAAATAATTCCTCTTCCTTGTACTGGGCAATAACTTCAAAAAACATGATTACTGAACGAAGTTTAGTAACGTTTCGGCTACCTAAGCAGTCTTGTTCAATGTATAAAGTGGCAATTATTAATTGTGTAAAATAACAATGACGTTATTCGATTGATTTATAAAATAAACCATAGTTTATTTATATTCTTCTGAATTTTGTGTATGGTGCCGTATATATTACTCAATGAAATTTACAGGCAGCAAAGCTAATCAGATGCACAATTTCTTAACTTATTTTTAAGATAAGTTTGTTGTCTGTTATTTTTATAACGCCATCGAACTTTTTATCAGTGTACTCATTTTTTGAGCACTGTGATTTACAGTAATAAACGGTTGTGGTTATCTATACCAGCAGCGGATCCAAATTAAACTACTTTATTTTTGGTTCAAATTCCACTGTTCAATTCCCCCTCTGCCCCACAGGCTCTGAACTAGGGACTTCAGCCCCCACATGTTAATTTTGGATTTGCAGCTGAGCTAGATTTACTATTTACGTAGTTCAGAAAGAATGCCTATTCACGTTACTACGGTCAAGAACTTCAAGTTGAACTTCTAAAACACAAAACAATAAAATACAATAAATATAATAGTATACATGGGGTCATCCTAGTACCTCCAGAGATTATCTATTTCTGGGTTTGTGATTGAGACTATCACCTAAGACATCCTGTATATTCATTAATTTTATTTTATTTTGCGTAGGAAGAGATCCAAACTGCGGACTACCCGAGCAAAATGTACCGAATAGAGAACACGCTGATAAATATGAAACGAGAGCAAGGTATCGTAAATGTTTTATGCGACAGGCAAAGGCAACGTGAGGGAAAGCCTCCAAACCTGAGTACAAAAGCGGCCCTTTCAGATGATTTTATGTTGCTATGGAATTGAATCTGAGAGTGCTGCGTCCTACTTCTTACATTCTATCACGCCATTCTGCCTATCTGCATGTTTTGATCTGTGTAAGATGCAATGCCTGATGAGATGAAGTTGCACGGTACCCTTTACGACCTATGGCATGACGAAAATACCTTGAGAAAAAAATTTGCGTATACCGGAACTCAAAGTGGAACTATTTGCATGGAAGTGATTTCAGGAGGTGGTTGAAATAGAAAGTTATCCTGTGTACATTGAGGAAGTATTGCATTGCATTTAACTTCCGTAGCATATGGCTGCAAATTTTGAGAAAAAATTAAAATCAAATTATTTTAATAAACCTTCTATTGTAGTGTAGAATAATCCGCAAATAATAATCGCACTAGGCTTATCTCATACAGGATGCTCCAAAAAAATTATTTTTTCTTAAGTGACTTGTTGACTATACATAAATCTTACTCAACAGAAACACCGGAAAAAACAAACGCAGGTAAATATACAAATTAAAATCACACTTTTCCAAAATTATATGAAAACTAATTAATGGTTTGTATACCTCTTTTTATTAGTGCATGATTTTCATATAGTTTTTGTATAAATGTTCGTGTTGGTTTTAACCTTTATATGTGCTTGTGTTGGTGTATAAATATAATGGTTGTGCTTAACGGGACCTAGAATACGTAAGCGCCTTGTGGGCGCTTTCGGCTAACTAGTCGATGAAGGACAAGTTAACAAGAAAGCACCAGTCTTAGCTTAGTTAGAGATTTTAGATAGCGCTGCTTTGATTAGCGGAAACGTATCTATGTCATGTGATGATTGTCATAGCAATGGCAGTTATTTTGAGTTTCTTTGAATTCAAAATATTGGAATAATGGATAACGATAATTGGATTATTGCTACGAATGATGAAGGTAAGTCGTATTCAACAAAAACTATATTGTTTTGCCCCATAAGCAAGACAAAAAGTATCAAACACAGGGTTGGCATATTTACAGCACGTAAATTCAACTTAATAAAAAGTTTATAGCGACACGAGTTAATGAAATGCAAAATGTACAAATAAAATGTAAATAAATGGAACAATGAACATAACTTGGCGATTTGGTGACTTTTTGGTAGAAATGACACAAAGAGATGGCTGTATCATGCTGTTAATTGCCGTCCAACTGCGAGAGTTAGAGCCTGTAGGTGCTGTCAGCGCAAGCGGTTTTGCAATAGGTCCCGTTGAACACGGTCTATAATAACTATAAAGTAGTCATACGGACAATTTTATGATAAATAATAAGAATGTTTTATATTCAGATCTCTATATGCGGAGCCTGAACCACAAAATCGAGGAAGCACTCGAGACGTATAGCTCTGACAAAACTGGACGGGCAGACTTTGCTTTAGAGGCTAGTGGTAAGTTAATTACTCCTCCGCCTCGTAAGTGGTATTGCCTCATATCGATCAAGTGTACATATGTACGTTAACACCTTCAATGGCAAATTGATTAACCATCATAAACAAATATTAATGACGTATGATACTGACAATACTGAATATAGTGAGAGCTTCGTTATATTATAGCATATTTTAGCAACAACACAATTCACCCAGATGTATGTGCCTTTTAGGAGGAAAAATAGTTAGTTTGCTACACGGAACAGAAAACTTTGAGCGAGCCAAGACTCTTTTCGGAATCACGTTATGTGAAGGAACACATGGACCAGGAGCAATGTTACACGTGAGTTTTATCCCCAGCTCAGATAATTTGTAACATGAGGAATATGTATGCAGTATTTGAACTTACTATATCAGGATTTTGACCATAACTAACTCAAATGAATAACATTAAATATATAGTAACATAAAAGACGAAAAAAGAGGAGGCTTACAATTTTAGTTAAGCGCCAAACTCATCCTCATACCTATTAAGACAGGGGTTAAACAGTTTTTGATGAACCCAAAATCAATAATGGTGCATATTTTAAAAATGTCTCTACTAGCTGTAACTGGTGTTATATACATTTTGATTAAGACTTAGCATAATGATATTACATATTGAGCATTTCACTGCATTAGATAATATTAACTTTTATAGTAAGCGATTGAGTAATGCAGCTTTTTTAAACAAAAATTGACTTCATTGCATACTTTGAACATTATTAGCCACGAATTATAATTATAATTTAGCTTTAACCTATTCTCTATCTGTCGTATCCGATGGGGTGGACATTTGATGGTGATGAATTTCCAAAGACTTGTTGGTGGAGTGCGGTGACGATATATTTTATCCACTATCTTTTCTCTATAGTCTCCTACGAGGAGTAGTATTTTTAATTGCTTATTTTTTCACACCTTCAGCATGACAGGAGGATGAACCACTACTAGTTCCATATACTCGAATCGCACCAAATTCAACAGATCTGCTCGTGCTTAGAGGGAAAGCGCTTGTGTATATAAATCAGATGCTGGAGTGCACTCCGGCTTCAATCCTTATCGGTGAAGAGCTTCTTATTTTGAATAAGAAAAATTGATGGTTAATTTATTGATTGACGGAATAATTGCTTTGCTCAGATTTAAATATTCGCTTCCATTTTGATGTCAAATTAATTAGTTATTTTTAATTTTGAGTCTCACTATCTATAATTTATATATATAATTAAAGAAGCACTTCCAGTCTCGACAGGAATTTATTCGATTCGAGCTAACTATGTTATAGCAAAAATGTGAATTTCAATCTCAATTAATTTTGCACCACTCCTAAACTGGTTGACTTGCATTGTCATAGTTACTATCTAGGCTTCTTTGAGATGAAAATCAGCTTTATAGATATTGATGCGAAATATATGTGTATAGCTCATAAAAATGATCATGTCGAGTATTATAAATGAACACTATGGTGTAAATTATGGCAGCTAAATATCTGGACTTATTAGTGCAAGCCTATGCAAATTAGGTAATAGCATCAAACTGAGTCTTATTTTAATAGCATGCCATAGAATTAAACGAGTTTGCATGTAGTTAAGCAACTTACAAACTATTAAACGGTCACCGCCGGTGAAGGAAGTGTGAGCTAAACTGCAATTAAGCAGGCAAAGTGATCAGCATTGCTTGCCCAATAGTACCCGCAGTTTTTCTCAACACAAGGGTAGTTGAAAGAAGTTTTTCCATAGGTATGATAATTAAAACTTGAATGATAAATAAAGGGGTGTTTTTTGATAATATCATGTATATAGCTTAAGACTTGTGTCTAGAATTATTTCAACATGTATATTGGTATACATGATGCACCATAAGTTTTTTTCTAGATTTCTTTATAATTTATTTTTGAATCCCAAGTGGGGGTATCGCGTTGTTACCTTGCAATCGCACCAATCTATGTTTCTTTTGATCTCATAAGACGCAGCTTTATGGTTCTTGTGTGGCGGTGCATTGAATGCTTTGTTAGATCTATCAACATTGCAAATTCATCATCTGTATTCTGACCATTCATAAAAGTTCATACTGAGGTACTGTTTAAAACGGAACTGACGTTATTAGCCGACGTAGCCGAAACGTCAGTAAAAATGTATTCCTACGTAAGTTGTTTCAACTGGCGGCCAGCGAAAAATATAGTGTTATGGTGTGGTTAGTAGGAGGAATGTGTGAGGCAATTTCATACCGCATTTAATTTATATACATTAAGATCAAATCATAAAATTTGCTGTGGAAATTACACAATTTCACTTAAATGAAAGGAAGAGTTCCACCAAGTTTTCTTTATTTTCATGACCGTAATCAAAAAAGCAGTTTTGGATAAAACTTTAGATAACAGTGCGTGAAGAGGTGGGGACCAACTTTAAGTTTCACCTTCTCGACTGTAGAATAGGCATGAAAACATTATTTACTGCTCTGAATAACTATTTTATTGGTAGGTTGACATGTCTCCGGGTCATTGCTGGGCAATCAAGGGAAGTCAGGGCGGAGCCGTCATCAAACTTTTAGGAAGGGTCAAAATAGACGCGGTCACTGTGGAACATATTTCTAAAAACATTTCGCCGACTGGAGAAGTTTCCTCGGCACCAAAGGAATTCGTTGTTTGGGTAAGTTGTTGCGGCATTTTGTTCTTACATCTCGTCTCTCTGATGTTCAAGCTGCCGTTAGTCCGGTAATGCATGGCCTTGCTCAAACTTCGTTTTGGCCATTTTAGAGGTGCATGGTGGCTTTTAAAATTTATTTAGAGTGGGTTAATTTGGGAGGGGTAGGGGCAGTAATGTCAAAACCACTTTTTCAATTTGAACCTACTACATGGAAATTTCAGAATTAGCCTACTTGGTCTCATTTTTTTTCTAGGGAATGAGAAACCTTAAAGACAGAGGTGTCCGCCTTGGTACTTTTGTTTACGAAATTGAAGGACATCTTGTGCAGACTTTTCCCATTTCAAATGACTACTACTTTGAGCTTATTCAGCTGGAAATACTGTCTAACCAAGGAAATCCCGAGTATACATGCATATACAGGTAACTATTTTGAATGCTTGTTCAAAAAACTTCAATCAAAACTGAATATCTGGTACTCACCATGCACTGCTAGTGAATAGGATGACATTTGTCGGAGATAGATATTATTCAGTTCAAAAATTTAAATTTTTGCGTTATGTTACTTATTTTGTGGGATTTATAAAAATATCATTAATTTATTGCCGATTATAATAACTCTAAAATATCATGCTGTTGATATGAATTTCACCGAGTAATAGCATCTACAGCCTACGTGTGAAATGAAATCATTTATCGCGTACTTCCCATGGTTTCCTCTAGTTGTCTGTTACAGCTTTGATAATTTATTTGTAAAACTTTTAACAAATATCAAAGGACATAAAGATCATTTTTCGAAAAAATACTCAGTAGAATTTCAATTATCACCAAATCAAGCGCACAGTTAAGTAATTATCTGCTGGACAATCATTACGAATGTAAAAAGTATGTATGTAAGTTAATACTTTGTTGGTTCTGGAATTGAATATCTTTAAATAATGTTCTACTCCATGGAAAAATAAAAATCCTGAAATACGACCTAACCTTCCCATTACACCTAGACAATATTTTTCAGATATCATAGTTCATTAAATATACTATATAACTGAAACTGGACAAAGCATTATAAGTTACATTTGCCTGAGCGTTAATACTTTTTTATTTTTTTCAGGTTTAGAGTACATGGTGAACTTGAACGAGGCTCATTGAATCCTTGAATTATTATACTTTTTACATATGTCGATTATTTTCTGCCGAGCGTTATATATTTTTATTCTATTAAAACATATCAGAGTTGAGCCGGGAGTCGGCTATTACATGGACCGGGCTCTGGAGGTAGTGTACAAGCAGTCTCAATCCAATCTTACGAGGGAGAAATCTCTTTAGCTTGCAGTGGTTCCGGAGAAATTTGAACCAAGAAAGTGATTTCAAATGAGAAAAAATATACGATTATTTCATGGAAATATAGAATAGAATTTATCCTTGAGAAAAAAATCAGATTCAGCTAATACACTATAACTGAAAATCTAAGTCGAGGCTTTTGGACGTGTTTAATTAATTTGAGCTCGGGTCTTAAATGAAAACAGTGAGTTGCTTACTGCTTCATACAAAATGCCTCTGCGGATTATCAATAATGAGCAATGGATGCGGTCTCTGTTGAACACCAAAAGCTCCGTTAGTCTATAACCGTTGAACTGCCAAATTGAAGGAGTAAGCGACAATGCGTACAATGTAACCTCTGACACTTGTCCTGTGTTGTTTCTAGTTCAATATGTGTATGCTCATAACTAGTCACTAAGTAAAACCATACACAACTGAAACTCAGAAGCTGCCAGGACAGCGTAAAGATGTCAAGTTAATTGTATGTGGTTTTAATTAGCGGTTAGAAGAAAAGATAATGAATCATGTGTTCATTGAAGAAGAAAGCCTTAAAGTGCCCTACTTTCAATCTACACATACTCATACTACGCATTACATTTGTTATGGTTAAGATAATAGTTCTGCTGAAATGACGTAGGTCTGGCGATTTTGGGATCTGGGTCCATAATTCATGATGGTTTGAAGGAAGTGACTTGACATACTTCCCATACAGTGAACAAAAAAATTTACTTGTGAGTTCAATATGTTTGTTGGCTATCAAACAGTAAATAAATGAGTAGGAGAATAACTCATTACTGTGCAACATAAATTATTGTCGAAATAGCGGGGAAGAGCTCCAGATGGATGCTATTCGAACGAGTAAGTTTTCAATGAGAAGCTGCTGATTGAACTGTTCAGACTGATGAAACAAATAACCAAATCTAGCCTCTATGCTAGCTAGGGACTAGAAGCCTCTACCCTAAACCAATGCTTGTTATCAGACCTTAGGTTAGTGTCGCCCTTGGTTAGAGAGCAACCACGAGGTAAAATGAAAAATGAATCCGGCTTCGATCCAGGAACGAATGTTTAATGGCATAAACGCAAACTAATTGGAAAAAATTGAATTACTGCCTGAATAAGCAAAGCGCGTTAAAGCTTTGAACAAAATGTCACCACGTTGAATGTGTATTCGTATGAAATGAATTTCAAAATTCATTACAGCACTGGCTAACAAAACTTTTCACCTGGCAGAAATTGATAAATTTCGGTATTCATTGAATTGCGTTGGCACTAAAAATATTTTTGCGTTAATTTGGAGACGCAGTTACTAGCAAATTGCAAGAAAATGAGAATTGGGCGTAGTATTAACAATGTTCATGAAAATATGTTCGACTACATAGCGCAATTATCTCAAGAATTAGGAATTCAGTAGTGATGGTCAAACGACGCGACAAGAATCAAAGAAATACTGAGGATGCTGATGATGCTCTATGTTATCTGTCACATATATTGCATTACAATTTATTGCAAGGGATATATTAATCAGCTGCCAGACAGGAATTATGAAATATTAGCTTCCACTTCGTCTTTTGGCATACTGGCATTCATCAAAAACGTAAGTTAAGAAACGTTAGGATTTGTTTGGGTTTAGGAAGTAAGTCTGCTTATTCGCTGAATAAATCCTGGTCTGAACAAGCTCTATAAAACTATTCAATATGAGAAAATTAATCACACATTCCTTCATGAATTCAAAATCAATTAATTCTACGTCTTGTTCGTCAGTCACTCAAAATTAATCCAAATTCACACAGAAAAAGAACAATTATTTAAAAATCAAAGGTTCAAAAATACCTTTTTCGTAATATCAGACAAATTGTATAAGACATTATCATCCCTTTTGATGTTCTTTGGTACTGGAGGGCAGAATATCCCAATTTCATAGATCTACAGAGCTACCTAGATAATTATTATCAGTGCTGCATGTAAACTGGCTTACTTCATTCCTCACTTCCAAGTAAAACTCGATTGTAGAGCCCTTCCGCTAATCAGGAGGGCTCTGTTGAATGTAATTTAATCTGCATAACACTCTAAAATGCTCTTTCATCTCCACCGTACTTATTTCATTATGCCGTTTCGTCTAAGTGCACACATTAAAACAATTTCGTGGAAACTCTGCAATACACCCCAAAACGGAGTCAAGTTGAACAATGAGTTATATATTTCTTGTGTATCTTTATTATTACTAGCATTTATACCTACGAACCTATTGAGAAGATTTGTACTTCGTAAGTAATCGTTCCATTTTCGAAATCAGTTTATTACCAGAGAAGCAATAAGTAGGAGTCGAAGAACTATCAGCCATCATTTTCTATATTTCTGAGTTATTAATCATCTCATTTGTTCATGCGCCTTTAAGTATTCTCTATGGTGAATGAAAATTCAGGAGAGATTGGACCAACTGCAATTGTACCTAATCCGTATAGATGCATACTTGTCTAATCAGCCAGTTCGCGATATTATTTACGTAATATTACATCCATAGTGGACATTACGATGCCCAACCAGTGTTTAAAACTTGAAATATCAGCACTATCAAGGATTGATAATATATTCCGCATGAGAAATACTGAATCAATCTATTTAAAAAAAAAATTTCATTCAATAATCCTAGTATCATTTAAAGCAGTATTTGAGTTACGCATACTGGCTCTCTTTATTTTGGACACAGTGTATATCTGCTCTTGATTATGAATTTTATCTTAATTCATCTCTGGCAGCTGCCTCGCCTAAAATAATTCAATTTTCTCTGGTAACGCTAACTCGGGAAAAAGTAAGCTTTAGTTTTTGTTGGCTGCCAGAGCTTGTTTGCCTCCTTTTGTGTCACTGACCACCCTGCCGTCAGGATTCCAATATCCTTTATGCCTGCCCTCGCCAGCTCGTAACAAGGTTTTTTTGTTCAATTGGGGATGTACACAATGAACCAGAGCAATTAATTTTAAGACTGCATATATTATTGCACGCTGAATTCGCTTTCCGTCATTCCCCATTTTAAGAGAAATAGCGACTTGGTGTGTTCAAACAGCTGTGAAGAACTACAGTTATTATCATGTATGCTTTACACATTGTTGTCGACTCTAACGGTGTTCTGAAATTAAATAAAATAAATTATTGGACATCATCTTCAAATATTTCAGTGATCTAAGTATTCTAATTTTTCCAATGTAGTCTATCAGGAATATGCATTATTTCCAAAACTTACATTACGAACGTAGATTTTTTAAACTTTATAATCATTATTCAGTTGAAATGCAGAAATCGGTAGTAGTATTTGCAAAAATACTATGTTTATAATTCGGATGTATCTGATAATAATATTAAGGCAAAATGTGTGAACAACCACCAGGGATATATAACCAAAGTGAGATGATTAAAATTAGGCTATCTATCAAATCTATCATCTCCCTATATCTAGACCATCCCAATTTTAATAAATTAGCGTCTTCCGAAACGACCAATATTTTTTTGTACATTTTTGGCTTTTAGATTGGCAGACATGAAACATCAAGAAAATTCCATATTTGTTTCTAGTACAATTTCCACAAAATGTATACGAAATATTAATATCAGGTCATATATAAATATTTTGTCATTTATATCAACAGGCAAGGCTACAGTAGAATGATAATTTCTCTATATTTTCAAATGTATATTTTTTTATGGAAATCTATCAACAATATAATATGAAATGACTTGCTTGTAGGAGTGCAATCATCTTCACTCTTATTTATAATCTAAATGACGAGCGTTTCTTCATACGTCAACTAAACACTACGAAGCAAATTAATTATTTCATAGGAATTAGCACGTAATTGAAATTATTGCTAGAAAAGTCAAAGTTTACCTGTATCAACTTTTCAGTTATCACTTTTCAGATATGCTTATCGAATGACTTTGAGTTGCAGGTTAAAAAATTAGCTACACTTTGCCTAGTCGAATGTATATAGAATCGCCATCCAAAAATAAAATCGATAAAACCGGTTCAACCCTCTAACCTCCAGTAAAAGCATAACAAGCAAGTTCCGGTGTGTTTGCTCGAACAGCAGGAATGTCCGAAAACTGCTGGCCAGTCTGGCTGGCGTCGGGCTCGTAATCCTCTTAACTGTCGGAGGCCCATAAGTCAACTCCATTATAATTCCCGTTCACTGGTCAATTTTCCACTCGCGTGCCTTCTCGAATTATATACAATTTTCTGCCGGCTCCTTGTGGCACCGCTAGAGGGACTTCGGTCGTTAGACAGGAATAATGACCAACGGTCACTGATCACCGTTTTGACCGAACTGGAACCGTGAGTCTAACAGTTTCAGGATGTTTGGAATAAAAAACATTTGTACCTATGCAACCATCAATGAGAATCCTATCTGTCGGTCTGTCAGGCTGTCGGTCTGTCGATATATCGCTCTATCCGTCTGTCGGTCTGTCGGTTTGTTGGTCTGTCGGTCTGTCAATCTATCGCTCTATCGGTGTCGCTCTATCGGTCCGTCAACCAATCAACGTTGGATGCAAGACATGTTTAATTTTTCAGATGCTCGTCCACGTAAAGAAGGATAATAGATCTTCATGAAATTCCATGGAATGTCATGATACTAGGCAATGACATCTTAGCCATAAGGATATGGTATCACTGCTTTAAAAAAAACATGAACGATTTTTTGTTGTTGTTGAATCTCCGTAGATTTGACTTGTCGACTTTTATGGCGAATAAATTATTTGGTCGAATATTATCTTCTCACATCTTTCAGGTCGACTACCGTATGAATATAAGTGCATTCAGAGACAACCCCAGACAAATTCCTTCCTCCTTTAGCATTCCATGCTGATTTATTTGCGAAGTAACATTCTGCAACCTGCTCGCCAGTTGCGGATTATTAGAAAAAGCTAAAACAGATGTTCCTCGTGGAAAATCGCTTTGGGAGAATTTATTGTAAACTCTCGGAACGTGGCCTCGAAATAAAAACCACCACCACTCCGTGGGGTATTAGGTATTTGAAAAACGGGAAAATAGTCGGCTCTCAGGCTTTCTATGTCTTTATGAAAGACACTTAGACGTCTTACAAATCTTAGTCTTCTCCACTTTTCAATGCAGTTCCTTCTTACAACGATTAAAATTGAAACTGTATTCTCAACACTGCTGCCGTGCTAGTTTATTACGAGCAGAAAAAAACTTAAAAACAAATACAGGTTTACTACTAACCAAACCACACGTGTTTTGCAAACGATAGTGGCTTCAGGGGAAGATTAAAGAGAAGACTAAAGCTGTGTAATATTTGTGGTTTATGTGCCAAAGGATCCAGTATTACATATAAAAAGATACTACGGCAATGTTGCTGATGAAGAAGCTATATAGTTAGTCGAATTTGGCACAGTGGTGGAGGAATAATCATGACATGATAAAGATTTCAATAGAGTCGTCCTTCACACAATTCTTTTGCGATGTTTTGCTATATCTTTTTCCTTTTCGATCTATGCCACAGAGACTACTAATCTAAATGTCCTGAAGCTTAGAAGTCACTTTTCTAACAAGGCAAGGAAAACCAACGCAATAGCAGTGCGATGATCCTTAAAATTATAGAATAAAAGATAAAAATGTTTAACCTTATTTCCAACTTCCAAGGATTCTTAGCATTCAAAAAAGGGGTTGAAATCTAAATAAAAAGGGTGTGAAAAGCTACAGGAGGTACTGAAGGTTTAGGAGAAGAAACACCAAAATATTGTCAAGTTTTCTATAGCCTCACGTAAAGGTACGAAGCATTGCCCATAACACGCTGTAGATTTCAATCATCGGGTAACAAACTCCACGGACGCTAATTCCACAACGTCGAGGTACTCCAAAGGATGACTTTTCGTTCGAGACGTTTTAATCAAGACTTGGTGCTCGTCTAGTGTTTGCAGAACTGGCGACTCTTATTCTGAGATATTCGACTGAACATCTGCCATATCTATAGAATAGAGACTGATCAGCCTTCCTCATTCGACGTTTTGGAGTGTGGCGATCTTTTGAAGGACAGGCGCATCCACTAGATGCATTGCTTTCTCCAGCTTCTGGGACTCCGACCTAGTAAAACCATAGCATTTTGATGAAGAAAATCGACCATATTTTTTAGATCTACTCGATTATTCTATATTATATAAACATATTAGTAAATACAAAACGTCGAGGTGATACGTATCCTAAAATATTATATGAATACTTTTGGATTACAAATTCAATCTACTTGACTCTCCATATTTTCTGTCCGTACTTGTTTCGTAAATCTCGCATACACACGTATTTTCCTTCTATTTCGTGTTTTGCTGGCGCTCCTACTTGTTGAACGTCCCCCGCATGAGATCGACGTCAGTTCTTGTCGAGCGCGATGCAGGAGAGCACTAGAGGGGGACGGGGGCGGTTTTGTAATGCTTCAGGGCTGCCAATTAACCTCGAAGGGTGAAATACACATCCCCACCATTCGGGTCGTTCGCTCATAGGTCACGGCCCTTATAAACCCACAAAGCATCGTCGCCTTTTTATTTCGCTGATGACCCAGTTCCGCGCCAAATGTACAGATGAAGAATAACATCAACTGTGACTTGAAACATTAAGCATTGAAAATTCTGACAAACGAGAACTCTTATGTCAGTAAAGAAGTATACTATCTTGTCATGAAATATCTTGAGAACATTTTGACGGGTATGGTAAACATTTCTTGGGGTTTCCCCATAAAGAAATAAAACGAAGGGAAATATAAATATTACCAAGCAAAATACGTGTTCAGTCCGCTATTTGATGACCCCAGGTATAAAGTTTTATTTTTAAAATATGACGGATATTATCATATTCAATTATCGACTGGTTACTTCTGTGGGAAATAAAAAGGAGTTTTCTATACACAAATGGTGTACCCCTTTTATTTGAATCCACCTATAATTACTGAATGAACTTTGAGCCGCGGCATCCGAAATGTTGGTATAGTTTATTCACTGATCATAATTATGTAGCTTTAATTAACGGAACTAAAATTAATCAAAGAGATAACCACAGAATTCATTTCAGAAGTTGCAGTGATTTCGTTAGTTTTTTTATGACCCATTTCCGACATCTGTATTATACTATTATACTCTATTCTATAATATATATATATATTGAAAATTGGAACATGTATCCATCAAGCAATCAATTATAAAGTATTATAGAGAGCGCCTTCTCAGTAGTCCATAATTAACATCGTCATTATCATCTGAATGATCGTTGTCATCGAAGTTATTTATTGTAAAATAAATCAATTAGAAATTATCCTTAACGTGATGGTTTTCAGCTTCACCGATGTACTAGCATGTTTACACTTTATACACACCAGAAATATTCGTCGATAAAAGCAGAACATTGTTTCAGAAAATATTCGATATTACAACATGACAGAAAAAACAAGTTTTTGCTTTTTTGGAAACGGTTTATAAGCCCGTATAGAACTGGGACCACCAATGGCCATTATCCTCGATGTAAATCAATTAAAAGGACACTTCAACATGATGGAAAAACCCGCTGAGGGTTTTTCAGCTGGATCATTCGATAAAGTGCAAACAGTGTCCGGGTCAAAAGCCTGCTGTTTTTGTAAAAAAAAATGGTAACTATAGAGAGTATCTGCTTACACAAATATCGGTTAGGACACACGTATATCTTTAGATCTTAAAATGTTCCAAAGAATCCAATATGACATATCAAAAAAATTGGGGCTAAGTAGATTGACTTCCTACGCATATAATGATATGGTTTTTAACTTTCTCCAGATTCTCCAGTATATTTAAATCAGAATTTCATGAGAATCTCCGGTAGATTCTATGTTTAAACGTTTCTGTTTTTTGCACATTTTCAATAGTTTGTGATCGACATATATGTACTTGTGAGAATTAGAATGGTGATGCACTTGGGACTGGATATGCAAATGAATATAAAAAAATATGTTGCCAGTATTATATCCTCCTATTTTGTTATACTGTTTCCTGGCAGAATGGCCATTTCAAGTACCTACTGCGAGTGTATTCGATCGATATGTCAAAACCCCCAATAACCCTTACCGTCATAAATCTCTCCAGAATAGAGCAGCTGAACAGTTATTAAATCTTGATATTGGAATGAGCATTTAGTAGAAATACCAGCAACGGCTTAGATTAATCGAAAACTCCTCTTGATTAACGAGACGTTTATATTACCTTCCTTTGTTTTCGAATATTGCACCTGCTATTTGTTCACAGATATTGAAATAATTATGGACACGATATGCTTTATTCACTGTTAAATGAGTATACGAGAAGACGTATATCTATAAGAAAAGCGTTATGAAAAATATCTGCATCTTTTAAATGGAAAAGATTCAACACCATTACAATAACACTAAATTTATATGAAACCGTATAATGGTTGCAAAAGTGATATTTTGGATAAACTTACAGTAGGAGTTAGCAATTGGTAACAACCTTCCGTAGCATTAATGTAGCACCATTCCTTGGATAAATTTTTTCCCCCGCCAAAAGGTAAATTTAGATAATGAAATAATTCCCTTCAATCCACATCTTTTCATTTATAACAGTCAACTACGTCGGCTATGGAGATGCTAAGAGTAAAATTATGTATCTCAGTTTACTTCTAGAGATCTAGACGAATACCACACCTTAATTTCAATAGTCACAAGGATGTGTATTTAATAATTTTTATATGGACATTCTTCACCACCAAAAGACAGTTTTACTACTCGCCAAAGTAGTATTTTTCAATACACTTATTTCGCTACGTAAGCATAAAGCAAAGAGTCAATCTTGCTAACGTTGTTAGTGAAATACGTGACTTTTATTAAAAAAATCATTTGGCGAGTGTTAAAACTGTGTGGCATTTAATAGTTATCTAGATAAATTGTTCATTATGGCAAGCAATTTTTTCCACGTTAACTTCGAAATTATGTTTCCGTAAGGCTGATCAAAGGAATATATGATATTACAAAACATCACAAAACCTGTCCGTTGTTACGTCTGTCGCATCTTCTGAATCTGCTTTCTCTAATCAGCTGACAGACACATTACATTTTTTGTTTATATCAATGTCCATCCATAATAATATATTTGGACTTGAATTTTAGGAAAGGATCTACTGAACTATATGTTAAACATAGAAATACAGCTCTATTTTGTTTTCAGTACGTTTGAATCGCCAATATTGGATCGATTGGATCGAAGTCTATGACTCTAGACTATAACGGTAGCCAATCCGACGAAGTGAATCAGCCAATATATCACAAGACCCCCCAAAATGGATAAATGGATCTGGGACTGTTGTATGTACTGCGCTGTGTTCGGTTAGACATTCACTGCATTCTCGCGTCTATGACAAACTGCTTGTGCTTACTATATTGTTTCTCTTATTGCTACTGGTTATGCTTGTATATCACGCAAACAATCCGAGTTTAGCGACGGAGGAATGGATTTCTACCCAAAATTGATTTGGAGGAGCGGGATGATCCCTTTAATTCATATAATGATACGAACACTCAACCGACTGATATTTATAATACTTTAGTGTAACAATTACAAAATCCGGAAAAAATCATGGATATATTGAATACAGCTGAATTGCAGAATTAACCTTTGGCGTTTTTTTTTAAAAAGCTCATTAGCAACCATTTTTGGTTTATGATCCTTAATCAGTTAAAATTCAGTAAGTCGTCTTAGTAGTTGCTGAAACAAAAGCGGAATAAAATAGTCCCCTTAGTTATGCCCGAAAATCCTCACCTGTAGAACATGCAAAATAATAGATCTACGTTCTCCACTGCACTGAAATGACCTAAAACTCAAATATAACTGATAAATAGTTTTTTAAATCTCAGTTGATTGCTGCTCGTTCCGTTGCTTTTCAAAACTAAAGTAGCATTACCTTTTACGGGCTTTCAAAATATATTTCCTCAATTTAATAAAAATCATCGGTTACGGATTTCATGCAGTTATCAGATTGATGACGTGATGTACATCTCGTCGTATTCATAATAAATAGGAGTATTTATTTAACTAATATGTAAAATACAGGTTCGCAATACGACTAATTAATGCATACGGTGCGACGATATACAATAACGACTCATCTCAACAATGCTTGTTTTGACATTTGCACCTCCTAAAACTACTATCTTGCGTGAAGGCCGAGCGCCAAATATGTTCGTGTAGTAAGAACATTTAGCACCTGTAACACTTGGAGATATTGTACAGCAGTTTGCGTTTGATGTTCTCCACAAAGCAGCCACAAATTATCATTATGCAGCGAGAATTTGCCTGGATTAATTAATCCCTCATGCTATGTATACGCAATATATACTCGCTTCTCCTAGAAATATCTATATGCAACATACTCTCCAATTCCGATACCTGGAGTAACGTGAGCACAAAACGGCAGCGGCATATAAGCCGATATAAATTTCCGGCCGGCTATGTAGGGATTTGGTGTATTACAGTTTAGGTATTATAGACGTTATATAGACTTACTAGAGAACATATCCACTATAACCTAAAATAATATAATTGGTATTAATGCTGGATATAATTGGCTAGCCCTATCATATAACCATGATGTATATTTATAATGTGGGAAACACACTGCATCAATTCCGCAACTAGCAAATTCCTATCATAAGTGGCAATTCAGAAGGAAAATTAGTTTCGGGAAAGTGCGCCTAACATCATAGGTATTCTAGATAAAGTGAGTGAAGTGCCTGCTTAGCTCAATTCGCTACAGCGAAAATCATTATTTTGTATCAGTATACGAGTACTAAATCGCACCTTCAACATTTGTGTATACACTGTCTTTTCTCGAATGGTAAATCGTGGTAACGAGTTCTGTCGGTTAAAATTAACGAATTGGAAAATTGCTACTGCCACAATGCAGCTAGCGTGGCAAAAAATGGCCCGTTTAACTTCTTCGAAGCTACTATTTAGACTTTTGCTCGACTGGATTTCATTAGCTGCACAGGAGAATGGAAGGTTATTTAGGTACAGCGCCAATTTGCCACTTTTTTAAACCCTTAAAGCTTTTATTGATTCACTTTGTAATTATTCTAAGTATCTTATTCTAATGCAATTCGAGACATAAACATTTTTATGATATGCAGGCCAATTTGAGATGATAAGCATCTGTAAATACTGAACAAAATAGTTTCATTTAACCTTATTTATGTAGTCAGGTTTCGGTCAAATCTTGCAAGTCCACTCAGGGTGAATGAAAACTAATGGAAAATAGCAAAGCCTTGTTTTATTTTTTTTAAAACAAAACATCAACTGAAACTTGCTTAAGCCTGTGCAAATTTGAAAAAAGTGAATTTTTGAGAATTTTCGGTCAGAAGCCAAGGCAATCCTATATTCAGTATTAAAGGAAGTGTAATCTGCCAAAATCACACCACATTCCTTTGGGTTCTTTGTAAAGAAAATCAAAACTATACATACAGTGATCTAATGAGTTTCGCCGAGAGAGTCGTTAGGGTGATGTGTTGTTTTTCAATTATTCGGATTCGACGCATTGGAGCGACATTTCGCACAGAAAAAAATAAATTAGATTTATGTACCTTAAATACTATTGTTTCCAAAGTCCGATCACGAACCGTAACAATATTAACATTGGTGCTTAGCATTCTGAGTACTTCATAGTTTCGTTAGCTATTAGCGCAAACGTCACGATGTTGGAAACGGATACGGAAATGAAAATAGTTGACTGGAAGCGTCATAAATAAACTCTTCAGAGCAAATCCAATTAATATCTGGCTGCCTCACTTTGGTACAGTCAATTTATATCTATGGAAACATCATATAAATCAATCAAAAAAAAAATTCAATAAACATATAAATCCTCATGTAGATTGTAGCCGCTTTTACTTGGTGAAACTCTTCCATCATGTAGATAAAAAGTTGTGTAGTTTTCACACAGTTTCACAAATAATACTCTTTCTTTTAGTGACGCGTTACGGTCCGACGATGATTTTAATAAAAATCGAAACGCGTCATTAAAAGAAAGAGTATTATTTGTGAAACTGTGTGAAAACTACACAACTTTTTTTCTATATAAATCTTCCATTACTGATCCCTTATCCAGCTGATTATTCTAACAACAAAATTTACTGTAAAACTAGCAAACATTTAAGTACTTGTGATGTTGCTCAATGTGAAGACAGCGACTTTTTTTCATATATTTTGTCAGAAGAGCTTCACAATTTTTGATTATAATATCGGGCTTGATAAGACTGTCCTCAAAGAAAAGGCGATGAGTCCTGAATAAAATCGTATCTTCTATGTTTAGATGTAACACTAAGCAACTTGTTGAGTAACTTGTCAAGTGTTTCATATCCAAATTTAACCGTCTATGATATTTTGAATTTCATGCTAATTGTAGGCAAGCATAGAATCAACATTTATCCCTATAAGACTCCCTATTTTTTTAATTGGGGTTGATTTCTATATAGATGTGGCATACTTTAGTAGACTATCTTCAAATTTCAAAAAAGCTATGTTATTAGTTGGTGCTGTAAAAATTGATCAGACGACATTAAGAATTCAATTAGATATCTTTCTAGGTCGAACATCAATACCAAATTTAATTTACAGTTCAACTTAGAGGATTTATTCGATATGATTTTTGTTTGGGCGAGACAGATAAAAATGTAATTTTTCTTTAGTCCCAAATATGCAATGATATCATAAAGGTTGTCCTATTTCATAATAACTAAACACATAAGAGGATCATTCATTTTCCAAATGAGGTAGCTGCTGAAAAAGAAGGTACATATCTTGATCTGATTTCAATAGAAAGAAGTAAAATGTCAAGTTAAGCGCTAACGTCTTTCCAATACTTCGCGTAAGAGTATAATATATTCAAGATGACCCATTCCAGTAAAAACGAACTCTATGCCTTCAGAAATCTGCCATAACCCATTCTAGTTTATCTTGCCTTGCGGCAGACAGAGATTACCGTTTTCACGGGAGGGGGATCGATACCCTCCTCAATTTCCCCCTTGTGACCTCGTAAGGTACCGGATATGTGTTGACGCTCTGATACAAGTTCAGAGGGTGTTACCCATCCCTTGACAAATGGTCGTGCGAGCTGGTAAGTTTCACGAAGAGACTGTTCGGTATCGATATGTAGGCTACAGTACCAAGCCGCTGACGTATTGTAATGGAATTTCTCGTAGTCCATTAACATATCGGATGATAAAAATGCCTATCTAATCGTGTTTATGGAGTATCTTTGAAAATGTTTTGTAAGGATGGGCGTAAAAGATTGATTGTCACCACTAACTCCTCCATATACATTAACAGAAAATTTGTCATACGGCTTTCTTGAAAGCTCTCCTTCATATTAGAATATTTCCATAATTCACATTCTAAGAAATAGTTTTCGTGGGTGATTCTCTTCTCAACCGGTATGCCGGGTAGTATATTTAACTTGAGACAGCCGAATAGTGCGAAAACGGTGAAAACGTTCAGATGAAAATTCTTCAGTGCAATGGGGGGAAGTTAATGATGACCTTTTTTTCCACATTATTTATATAATTTTTGCAATAATTATGGATGTGTATATAATAGTAGCACATTCACCATTATATAAAAGCTTTTAAAATGTTCTAGATTAGCATAAAGGTATCATTTTGCGTACAGAAAAGTAATCTGAAAATATAACGACTCAAAAACAAGAAGTAAAGTAAAACATATATTTTTGGCGTTTGAGTACTAAGTTTCTAAATTATAGGTCAAAAAAACAAAGCTAAATTCCTGAACACCTGATAGAAAGGACAAAGAAAACTGCTCACAATTAATGGTCAGTTTACTTGGAACTCGACCAATATACAAATAACTAGGTACATTGGTCGTGCTTCAATTTTTTATATTACTTTTTAATACGTAGATTACACATTATCCCATTTTGTTTTCGTCAAGAAGATACTATTCAATACTGACTCTGATAGAGAAGCCTCAAAGGCATTTAGGTGTCATCTCTGTTAGTTAGAATGAAACCTCATAAAAATTCTGTGTTCTGGTATACATAGTAATAATATGCAACACTTATACAACAAAGCAAAACAAATCTCCTCTGTTGTGGCTAAGAGCTTTCACAAATATGTAAATATATTATATAATGCTTAAAAGCGAATAATAGCAATTCGATGCGTATTGAAACACGTTTTTTATCTATTCACTGAGGTATTTTCCACACAAACGACTACTCCGAACGGTATGCGCTTCTGAAACGATTCCAGGGCACATTCACCATTTTTATGGTTTTAGGATTTCCCTCGCTCCTATAGGGATTCCCTTGTTTCCAGTTTTATTTTCAGATACATCGTAAAATATCGAAGTACAAAATCCTTTTATTTATATTTCAGGTTTTTGTAGAGCCATTCAGTGTTTTACGGCACGTTGCAATGCATTTCCACGCATCTATTCATAAAATGGCGGACTTGTCTAGAAGAAAGAAGATTACAAATAGGCTCGGAATGGAAGCCTTAAGGGCGCATATCAGATCACATCTATGAAAGTATATTGTAGGTTACTTAATACTGATTGCAGTTGAAGACCTGGGTCAAGCGGCAGTAGTATTTTTTCCTAAGCTTGCGCAGTCTACTGTCGGTTCCTATTTAGGTTCGCGGGCATATGCGGTACTACTCCAGAATATTGGAGCAGCATTATCTGAAATTGCATTCTGTGACCCGATCCATCCGAAAACAATCAAATGGGAGTGTGTTCAGCAGACAAGAGCCAGCTGGATTTACCGATCTGATGATTTCACGGCAATTAGCCCCGTTAGCACTGTGAAATCTGATGGCGAGGCGAGGTTGTCGAGCAATGCATCTATTAGCGGTTCATCTGCCAGGGGAATCCCAAAATTGGTCTACAAAGCACCTCCGATATCCACAATGACACAGATAATTTGTCAACAGAGGCCCAAAATACCACATATGACATTATGCATAAATACGGTGAACAATTACTTTAATCAGACATTTAGAATCGATTCTTAAGTCTGATAAGCAATAGTAACCAAATACGTTCATTGATGCATGTGATTTGATATGTGAAGATTTCGGGTAGCACTTTCTATTAGCGAATGTTTCAGAAAGGAAAAATAACTCGTATAACACACAACACACCCAGAGGACAACTTTTATTCGCGAATGCTTTGAGGAACAAACATATTTTCATACTACTCTAAAAGATCATCACATTGATATATCATGTTATAGTGTTTGTGGGGTGATAAATATCTCATAGCCTCGTACATACATATTTCATACGTCAAAACAATAATTTTGCACCCCTGTCATCCTATCCGTGGTAGGCATCCAAGTTTGCCCACTCGGGGTTGCTACATTAAGATACTATACTATAAGATATAGTCATAGGAAACCTAAAAAACTAATATCATAGAAGTAGCTCCGAAATATTATTGCGGAAAAATATACTTTATCACAGAATGTATAATTTTATCATATATAAATATTAAAAAAACACTTCAAATTAAACAGTCTAGTTAGTTTTAAATTCGCATTGAACAGAAACAGTGAAAATTCAATAAAATAGTGTTTTCCAGTGATGACAAATGAAAACAATCTCTCAAATTTTTAGATATTTTGGAGAACTTCGGAAAAGAAGTATACTAATTTCATGTATATTGAAGATGCTCTTACTTGGTGAAACTCTTCTATGAATCGGATTATAGATGTATAATTTGAACACAATCTTGTCCACCGGCTGCATTTTGAAATAATTCATACCGAAGAAATTGATCCTGCTGTACATTTACGTATTACACAAAAAATTATACAAAAAATTATAATTAAATCGGAAAACGCCACCGAAATATAGAGTTTTATTTGTGGAATATTGTATTCCTACATTAGACAATTTTTATCTGTATATTATCTTGTCACATAAAAAAACCTTATATCAGATATCTAAGAATTCAGCATGTATATCTATGTATTATGCATGTGATATTACTTGGGTAGTTAATTACTAGTTTATCAATTTATTTATGAATTTGATTCATTTCCAAGGAATAGCATTCCAAGAGAAAGTAATCTGTGAATTTTAGCTCGTGCTGTTTCCGATATTAGTCAAAAGCAAAGACTCATTCACAATCAGGATTTCCAATTTACACGTACCTCATATTCCTCACGCCGCGTACATATTTTCTTTGCTGCATTTTTATCCTATTTCACCGCAGATCCAACAGAATTTTTTGGCCAGCAGCGTAATATAACTAATACCTCCCAGTCTGCCTGGCTGGTCTGCTATTATCTTTTATGTAGATATACAGCAAGATGTATTTTCATGGTGGGAATTGTTTTAAAATGCAGCCCGTGGATTATATTTCTTAGAAGAATTCCGGACTGTGCAATTCCGTCTATGTATAGTTAATGCGCTGAGCTATATTCTATCTGGATGGGATTAGAATACAAATAAATGAGTGAAAAAATTAATGGAGTGAAGTAGCCCATTATTCCCAAGCATTATCATGCTTTGCAGCTGATCAACTTTGATGTTGCCTTTGAGCTGTAGAAACCTTTGATTACTTTGCGCCTGATAACATTTCAATACAAGTTTTCTAGAATATTTTAAATCGTAGATACTGGTTTATAAATATAGAGAGGTGTTGTAGCGTATGCCAGAAATTGACGATGGAAATAATATAAGAACTCTATAAGTAACGTCATATGTTGATACATTTCACTTTTTTCTGACTTCTCATCCCCACGCACACGGTATAATAAATATTTTTTCGTCACGTGTTTTTATCTTCTTCTTAAGTTAAATAATTTTTAAGGACCTGGTATTATTATAGTGGTAATGGCAACAGTCCTAGTCCACCCTAATACTTATCATTTATAAGATGGAACTACAGAGATCCAATATTTACATCTATGTTACTCCAGTTTTCACTGCTATAATTCCAGGTTTTTGTTTTTCTGCCGAGAGTACATCTAAGAAAATTGTTTTTTTCTGCACGAAGTTAGCTTCTTCTTCTTCGTCCTCGGCATTTTCTCATTACGATTTCGCCATTTTTGCCCTCCCTGACTTCCAAGTCACCTACTCTGAGGTCTCTATCTACCATAGCATGTCCAATATATGGTTCCCATTTTAGAGCAGGTCTTCCACAACGTCTTCTTCCTCCCACTCTAATATTCTTTTAGGCTATCTGTGTTCTGTCATTCTTTGGACATGACCGTGGATTGCAGTGCTCTCTTTTTCCCAATTTTTCAGTAATAGAGCATTCTACTCCCATTCGATGCCATATTTCCTCAGTTCTTATTTTGTCCTTTCTGGTGACTTGCGAAAATCTTCTCATAAAGTCTAATTCCACGGTTCTTATTTTATTTCGTACTGTTGTTGTCATTGGCCATACGTCTGCTCCGTATAGGGTAATATTTAGTAAAGGTTGTTTTTTTATTTTCTTTAGTGAGGGTGTTGTTACATATCAATCCATGAAGTGCTTTTGTCGCTTGCTTTCCGCGTGCTATTTTCATTTCTTTATGTCGTACACAAGTACCATCTCGATGTATCATAGATCCTAAATACTTAAAGTCTGGCAATTTTTTATAATCTTGTCTTCTACATTTTAAGCAGCACTCTCCGATCCGTTACACAGATATCCTGTCTTACACATATTTATCTTTAGTCGCCACTATTCGTATCCTTCGTTAAGTTTTCGTACAATATATTCCATGTCTTCCTTTTCTTGTGCAAAGATAACCTGATCATACGCGAATAGTAATGAATTTTACGAAGTTAGCGAATAGAATTTTCTCCGTCAATCTGATTGCCTCTTATTTCACATAATTTTTAAGTTAGAATTCGACAAGTTAATTTACTTACTTGCACTTGACATCGTGATAACTTCAGTAGCTACTGTTTCAACTCTATAAATGTATGTTTGATGCTTTATAAAAGCCATATTTACTTATTCATCCTTTCCCAGTTCAATCTGTGTATTACGTTTTCTCCTAAATCGGAACTGATCTCTGAAAATCATATTTTTCAGTCCTCCCCAATCAATATTCTTGAGGCATTGTTGCGAAGTTCCAAAAATCTGGGATGAACTTTTTAACCTCCGATTCCACTTCGATTTGCTAGTTTGTCGATACGCAGACCTCATTTAAGATCGAATCAATATATTCTGTGATTTCAAATCGAACTAATTCCATACTAAAAAGCAACAGTTTAGTTGGCAAATAACCAAAACATGCCATTATGCATGTTATTACTCAGTCACATTTTCACAGTTAATTAGATTCTATTATTAGCCAACGGAAGTGAAATGACCGTTTCCAACTAACAGAATCAGCGTACTGCCACCCAGTAGCGTAGGAAATGAATATATGGAGTCAAGTGTATTATTGAATACGAACCCATTTTCAAAATAGACAAACCTAAAAATTGATATCATAATAAAATCTTTGTTGGTCAGTCTGTTGGCTTGTTGGTCTGCTTTCATTCAGAATATGCAGTTTCGATGATAGTAGAGTTAAAATCGAGTCTGGTGATAGAGATAACAGAAAGGTAAATTTCAAAACTTTAAAACTCACTGAACTGAAACAATGAATGTTTCGTGCTATATAGTAATATTTGATATATTATGTAATTTGTATCAAATATTTGATAAGATGTTAACCAAGTACAACGATGGAAATAGGATGGGACTTTAATTATGTATAATTAGTCACCGATGAGATGAATCTATGTGAATCATAACAAATAGATTATTTTTTGAAACTACGTTACTGAATGGCATATTTGGATCGGATTCGCCCGTTACATTTCTTTTTGTTGCCACCGCTGCAATGCATCCAGCTAGAACCTATCAATAATACATACTTCATGAGGGTACACGCGTTCAACTGACAGGTGATTATTGGAAATCAGACGACATACATGCTTCTGGCGTCGCCTATTTCTGTTAATATTGCTACCGACCAATTGTATACATGTTACAACTTGATTTGCGGTACGATATGATATATTAGCTAACTAACTAATATCCCTCATATAGTTGTATGTTATAGCCCGAAGTACTCCGTTTCATGCATAGTGGTAGAAACAGAAAATAATCCACATAAATGACTTCATAACCTTCTGTGATATCTTTCAGTTAATTTTTTTACCGGCCACTTCGGGCACGCTACAGTTTGTCCCTCGTGTCAATATTCTGCATAAAGGACAGTGAAATCATTGCGAATTTTTATGAAACTGTGTCATCTATTTAACTTGCTACTACACGCCGACCATTTCTGGTACATCATACAGGTTGTATGGGTTTGCAGGATTATATATTAGCTAACTAAAAGTATCACTTATCCAGTTGCCCTTAAATATTTCGTGGAGCTAATCAATTATTGATTCCATGTACAAACTTTTGAATGTAAAGGTAAATGACTATAGGATCCTGCATAACGCATTTTAGTTGACACAGGTAATAATATATTTCCGATCAACTTGTATCCCTTATAATGGTTATGAATGGTTATTGTGGACTCATTAGGAGGATTAAATACCAACTAACTGCATACATAATTAAATTGCTTCATATGTCGAACATACAGTAAATCATAATGTATGGGATATTATTTTGGGGTTCAATTTTGGATGTTTTCAGAGTGCAGAAGTGAAGATATTTATTATGGTCTACATCCTATAACGTTCTGTGGATGAAAATTCAAAGTAGCTGTTCCGTTTTATTTATTGAACGAGTTGTATTCCTAAAAAAAAAATCCTCACTTATTTGAATCAACCTAATTCACAAGGATATGCAAGTCCTATGACTGTATAAAAGAGATATGCAAATGCACTTGACGTTCAATTTCAAAACGCATTTTTTTGAACAGGTCCCCACGTACTGTGCTATTAAATAGGTAATATTACCCGTATTCCACTATAAACATTTATTGGTCCAAAACATGTCAAATCAAGATCCCTGGTCTCATTGTCTGGCATGCATCCAAAACTGTGTCGTATAATTAATTAGGCGTATTTTGTGGGTAATTATGAATTACTGTTTCGGCTAACCGTAATTGGTTTTGTTTAAATTTACATTTATCTTTGCTACATTATTTGATGATTTGGCAAATGCCCCTATATTGCTTTGTGCCGCGACATGCATCTACCATGATGAATATGACATTTGACGGTATTTCCACGTTTATCAGACATATACTGATATTATTCGCCGAAATAACTTGAATAGAGGAAATACTCTTCATAACATGTTTAACAGATTTTTGTATAATCTTAAATATTATTTTTTGTGACTGAGGCACAGTAAAGTTCACTTTTTGTTGAAGTATATAAATGTGATTCATTTAACCCTCCAAGATTTTGGAAAACCTGGTTACGGGAATTACCAAAGGAAATGACATACATTTGCGTTCGTTTTTAAGTCTCGTCAACCAAGAGTTCATTACTTTCCTTACTGTATATCTGCTTGTAGTGGGCTGGAGGTGATATTACCATAATGAATAAAAATAACAGAATCTAACTACGGGAAATATGCGATCTTTATGCTATTACCATTTCTACGGCATATGCTTGTAACTTTGTGTAGGATATCCAATGGCTCGGGCCACAAAACATCTGACAGTAATAAAAGGAATGATGCTAGCTAGTTAGCTGATACATTTAATAATAAATCATATCGCAAAACAAGGCTCAGTAAGCGCCGAAATGGTCAGTAACAACATTCACATCACCAGAAGGAGAAAACGAAGGAGCATGTAAATGTACAATTCGATATCTTTGTCCGGCACATTTTGTTTGCATCACTGTGCACTACTCACCATAAAACATTTGAGGGAAACCGAATGATATTATCTTTTATTGCCAACAAAATCATACAGAATGACAAAGCAACGTCAAAAGGAAAACAATGTAATATTACTATAAATATAGACATATTGAATTTTAAATTTGAAACGGTTGATAAAAACAGCTGAATGATCATTCATACCGTAGAACAAATAGGTCAATATTTGCGTGATAATAAAAGCTTGTTGATATCTATGCTTAAAACTATACAGATACTAATTCACATTTATCCACTACAAAATGTTTAAAAGACTTATTAAAAGTATATTATGCTCTGGATTTATCTGAACGCAGCTGACAGCATATTATATGTCTTAACTACTGGTACAATTGATTGGATTTAAGACTTGCACACATGCATATACCTATATTGCAAGGTGGGACGAAAAATATTTTTCCTCATATATTTTTGTATGTCAATATACGCGAATAATCAATGTAGCATCTTATCATTCTACAGCGCTGCGAGAGGATGAATTTATATTTAATTTACTTCAAAACGTTATAAATTATAACCATCGATAAAAATTCGCAGGAAGTCGGAATCAATATAATAGAGACAGATCAACCAATTCTCTAGGATATTCTAGACTGTGGGGATGATTTTTAAAGTAAGGAGTGTCTACCAGACAGTTAGCAAACGTACCAAAAGTACTGATCCTTTATCTAAAAGCTACAGGTTTTGCTTGGAAGCTTACTCCCACACATGCAACCATTATTCTAGGTAGATCGTCGATCTAAGCCTTGTAGGGAATAGCTGTTCCTGTAGCAATGCCGGCAACATGATCACACCAAGACATGCTACTGTTGATTTTAATTCCCAAGAGTTTTATGAAGTTATTTAAGTCTTTTGGGTGTTGAACTTAAGTCCATTTGTTAATCCCCATTCAAGATATATTTTAATATCTCTGGATAGCGTGCTGTTCCTACTGATATAACGTTTGTCGGAATGGTAATGGTTTGTCTAATTCCAGATGACAGATACTGTGCCTCAAGAAAAAATTATTGCAAAGCATTGTTCCAGGATGTCATGACACGCTTTTGCCAGAACCGCGTAGATGCCGGCAAGAATCCTACTGCTGCCTAATGTTGTCCGAGTTCTCAAACTATTGGGCATCCTACAGATTATAATTAATTATAACAAAAATGTCTCACGTGTTCATTACATTCTAACTACAAATGATTCGTGATATCGAAAAATATAGAAAGCTGCCACTGACCTAGAATGAGTTAGCTATTTTTTTACCAGTTCCCTGAAATCTGGTAGTTTGTCTCGTCATGTCGAATAATAATTCAATCATGATTTGGATTTTCATGATGGACTATCATAATATAATTTCTTAGAGACGTATAATAAATGAAAAAGGAGAAAATGAAAGTCAGCAATATCATTCAATAACCTATTCTGAAACCTGAGATGAATAACACCTTTTTAATATTCTTTAGTAGGAGCTCAAAATATTGACGCCATAAACTTTATTCATTGTTTTTTAGTAGTCACGAATCAAGGAGTCTCTTTGGATACTTACATATAAAAACAATTATCATAAGAAAAGAAAACAGTAGTATAACAATCGGCAGAAGAAAGGTGTGTATAGAAAACGAGTTTCATGAATAATCAATATATAAGTGAGGCTTAGAAGCCCTAAACTATGTTGCTGATATTCCGACTCCTGTTATAATGTTACTATAAAAGTTCGAGTTCTACGCTATGTACCACATCTCAAGAGTATAATATATAAGGAACATTTCCAAAGGCTTAAACAGTCTCTTATCGTATCACTATCTCGTAATCTGTTTTGCCAAGTCTGAAACTTAGAAAAATATCCATCTCATCCATCTTAAATTATATTATACTCGAAATTGTTGGGTAAGTTAACTCGACCAAAACCTAACTTGAAGACCTTGGTATTTCTGAAATAAAAAGGATGACTACGAATCACCAACACTTAAATGGGCTCGCAGTTAACGCTATCGCTACAGCAACACAACATTGTTAAATGTTTCTACTCACATTAATGCGGATCTGCTCAGATAACAGTAGATACTATCACAATATCATTCAAACAGATCAAGTCACATTCATAGAACAATTCGATAGCCATGAGGCTTCATTTGTCATTTATATTAGCTGTGAACAATAATATAGTGATTAAAACGCATATTACGTTTTTGAAGAACGTGTTTGTTTACGGAATACTATTTATAAGCTATGAACTCCGGACAAAACAAACACTCTATTGGAGGCTGTTGATATTCAGAGATAAAATATATACTTTTTATGTATATTCAATATGCGCCTAATATAATTAACTGTCTATAACTAAACCTGTTCGCGTAAATTATATGAATATAGTGGATTTTGAAATAGCAGAAAGCAGAGCTTTAGCAGCTCGCTAAACTAGCTATTGAAGCAGTGTCATAATTTTTCGGAAAGGCAATGGTTAGAAAGCCTATTCATAATTTTTGAGCTCTGTCGGTCTGGCTTATTTATCGCTTTTTTAGTCACGTATTATGACTTACTGAGAGTTTTAATTTTTTTTTGAGTGCAGGTGATTTTGTTCTGTAAACTCTATACATTAAAAACTGTCAAACCGTAATATTCTCACTTTTTCAAGTTCTTCAACACTTAAAAACGATGTATTTTTTAGGTACTTCAATGTTTTGGAAGTTTATCAAACGTTTTTGGGCGCAACCAATTGATTGATTCTAATTCATTTAACTACTAAGTGAATCTACTTGACCCCATATTATATATATCGTATAATTTATTGTTTTATTGAAACGTGGGTTACTTTGGAGGCGGTAACACTTCATAATTTCATAACGACTCTATATCTATGAGTGCGAGATTTCGAGAAAGTCATCCATTTCCAATGGAATATGAGACAAGAATATTTCCGGAAACGGTGAGGTGCAATTATGCTCGAAGATTGAAACTGCACAAAAAAGTCCTACGCTCATAAATCGCTTCGAACAAAACAATTCCTTCCAGAAAATACATTAAAATCTTCAGGATGAGATACTACCGCACTTTAAATCGACTGAACATATACTAAATGGTTAATATTGTCATTGTTACAATGTCACTGTGGAGTTCGATCAAAGTTGCAAATGACACACGACACACACAAGCACAGCTACATCCATATAGATACCTATTAAACTTTGTAATTGAGGTCTGGCTGTAAAATCTCAACCCGTTCTATCGCTATTACACTATGGGTTTATTCGCATACATTGTTCCGTAGCAATTTAATCCTACAAGTTGTTTCTTCAACATACATACAAGCTATGATCTGGTTCTAAATAACTGGTTTAATTGTTAACTTTTTGATCAGGCTTTTCAATCAAGTGATAACATATCAAATAGGTTACTGGAAAAAAGGCCAGCAGGTGGAAAGGCAGAAACACCGACACACATTGTATCCACCATAGCTCGTTGCTTGTCCCTTTCAGCTTTACGGTGAATATTTTCCTAAGATTAGATCGTTGCTTTTTCAGAAAAAGGGGGCCATGGTTATAGGACAGATTGTCGACAAACAGTCCATATGACAGAAATGAGTATAAGAGATTATTGTTACATACAGAGAAGTTAATAATTGATGCAACTTTTTTTACGGCTACAATGCTTTTGCATGCATATATTCGAGAACAATGGAAAATGGAAGATGAGATGCAGCAAAACAATCCATTTTTTGTTCACATGCTGTCTTCCATGGAACCTCATCTCGCCAATTCAATTATACAGCTTTTGTTTCTTTATGCCTGAATAAAAACCATTTCCATTGAAGTCATAATAATAACCATCAGTATTGTTGCATTCTGATATATAAACTATACCTTTCAACATTAATACAACTTTTTGTCTGCAAACTACTCACCGATTCAGAGGACAAAACAAAATGTCATTCCCCAGGAATCTATCCACATGAACGTGTATGAAATAATTGCAAAGGAATGAACATAATACATACGAAGAGGGATTGGCGTCTGCTATGAATTTAAACAAGGACAATAAAACAGTCGCATAAACTGACACAGGTCTCCTAGAAATTTATACTGTTCGAATGGAATACAGCTATTCTATCTAATATACCAAAATCACCCAATTTATCCTTCTACCAAACAATAAGCAAGCGTACGTATTTTTTAGATTGTATGCCTTTTAGTATCTTTCATATCATTGCGAGAATACTTCATACGAAAGATATATAGTTTTATAGTTTGATGTTAATTGTTTTTTAAACGTTTCTGTCATAATTAATTTTGTAACATCAAATGCCTTCAATTTTTTTGTAAATATTATATCTGAGTCCCACGAAGCGCTCTGACAGTAACCGTTTCAGTCTTCTGATCCTTCTAGTACCCTCCTCCACCTTCCATAAAGTAAGTCTGAGTAATACATTTTCGAAACTACGTTGATTTGTGGTCATTATATGCGCACAAGCTATCAATTAATACTAATGTGTTTTTGAAGGTGAGCGGGGATATATTTTTTAGTTAAATTTTCGCAATTCCTTCGATAGATACAAAATATCTATTCTCTACAGCTAGGAAACTATCACAGTGCTAATGATGAAATGTGGATCTACTATATTACTATGACTGCCTTGAGGACCTTTCCGAACCAGACTAATAATTCCCCGTTGTCTGGTTCCGCCTCGATGGTTTTTGTTTTCGTTAGATATATCATACAGAAGTTTTCGACGTTACCATGGTTATTTGGACGTGTTTCTGTTTCTGTCGACGTTCCCATCTAACGCGCAAAAACTTTTTCAATTATTCCCATTGCCGAGCAAACAGGTTATACAATGGCGATTCGGTCAGTCTTTGAACAGAAGTCACGACATAGTGAAGCCGCCACCAACGTGTTGCACCGTCATTTGTGCATCGAAAATTGGAGATTCGTTGAGCATTTTTTTATATAAAGTCAAATAAACAGCCCATACCTTTTATTTTTATTTGCAAATAAATGATGATGTTGGCCATCGCTCAAACACTAGACTTATTTGCCACAAATAAAATACAAAGAGTTTAAATCACCACCAGGAGGTTTGTATTTGGTGACCAGGTGGTGGAAAAGATTGGCATTTTTTAATATTTACCTTTATAAAAGTCTTTAAAGCGGTTTTTTCAGCATCCCTGACTACTTGAATTGAAACTGGGACAAATCCCTGGAAGAAAGAGTATTATTAAAGACCATTGCTTTATCAGTACATAGGCCCCTTAAAAAGCTTTTTCATATTTGCATACCATCTGTTCCAAGATCCAATACTTGTCAGCGAGTATAGTGTTGTGGCATGGATATTCAACATCTTCCGGGCTCCAAATGTTTTTACAAGGGGTAAAAGCATTTTGCATAAAATACAACAAGGTACTACTTGCTGAGGAGCTTCCTTCATCGTAGATCTGAAGCATGAGTGTTTGTGGTCACTAATTGAATATAAAAAAATACCTGCAGTTGGTGTATGAACTCAAATAGCTTATATAAATAAATACTGACGGAAATAACCAAAAACGTATCTATATGGCACGGACTACTGCTGGTCTATTTTTTCTCATCCAAGCCTTTTTGGCCCACATCACACACAGCTCTTTACACTTACATTTCCTTAATGTAATTAACATAATATGGAATAAATTAACCTTTATATGACCAAGGTCGTTAAATACACATTTGTGTCCCATCATAGAACTTCACTTGCGTTTCGGCAAGCTTTAAGAAGGTACAAGATGTAAGAAGTGAAAGTTCGATAGAGATAGAGTAACATTGAGCTGCTAACTTTTATGCTCCCTCAGCTTTTTGTAACATCTTACTGTGATATTTTAGCCTTTTAGCGATTATACTTTTATGTTAACTCCCTCCTGGACGAAGCATTAATTCTACGTTTTCAATTTCACCTCGTTCGTCTCTGAATATCGTTAGTAATATCCAAATTGAACTTCACGACATTTCCATGGTCATTGGGACATGTTTCTGTTTTCGTCAACGTTTCGATTAAGCTCACAAAAACTTTTCCAATTATTCTCGTTGTCCAGCGCACATACGTAAAACAATGGAGACCCGGTCAGTCTTTTGGCGGGAGTGACGTAGTTAAGCCATTGCCAACTTGTTGAGCCGCCATTCGAGCGAGGCAAACTCACGTGGAAAATTACCGGACGATTGAGGATTGACATCGCGATAGCGAAGTCGTTCGGGAACAAACATTTTTATTTGAACGTCTCAGATTGATAACCTCTCGCAAAGCCAGGAAGCCTATCGCACTCAAGACGGACTGCAAGAACGACTTTTGGAAGAGGCTCGTTCAAGGCGTTGGAAGCACAACCTGGTGGGATGCATCCGTTGCGCCCCTCTAGTGTTGCAATACAACCTTCTGGAATGGAAGAAAATGCCCAGCTAACTCAGCAAGACCTGGAACATGCCCATACAATAGCATAATATTGTTGATGTGGGTTTCCAGAATCTTGATGGAAGAAGGCTTAAGTACTGCCCGTCCCTCCATCCCCATGGCTAGGCTGGCAGACCAACATGAGACTTTTTATGTCACAGTTGTTGTCCGAAACTTTTCTGCTTTAAAGTGAACTCCTTGTGTAGATCCCCATTCGACATCTTTTCGATATCGTCATTGATCTGAGAAACAGAAAAACATGTTGCTCCCATAGATGTGAGATATCTCGGATAGCAGTGGTTCCATGTAAGAAACAAGGCCGCTGTCATTTGCTAAACTGTAAATTGATTGGAAGTGATTTCCAACAGTTAGTTGATGTGTACTCAAAAGAGCGTTGGTGTAAGGACAGATCCCTGTAAAACTTCAGTGATGGTAAATGAATCAGAAGCACATCTATCCACTACGACATATAAGGATATTAATCAACTGGCATTAATCCTGGTGGTAATCCACAGGTAAAAAGCTTGATCAGAAGTCTCTCATCCCACATCTTATTGAAAGCCTTACATATCGAACGCGATGACTCCAAGCTCTCCATGAAGATCAATCGGTTTAGTCCACATATGTGTAATGTAGGTCAGGAGATCTCCTGAAATTTTCCCTGCAGACTGTGCGAAAATGATGATTGAACCAACCTCAATGATACGCGATGATATCAAAGCCTAGAGGGAGAACCTGTTGAGAATCGCTCCTATTTCTGAACGGAGCACGAAGAAGTCGACAAAATATTCGCGGGTTTTACCCACCTCGCCTGCTCGAGAAATAATTAAAAAGATTTCGTTGAACAGCATATCTCTATATTTGAATACTGTAAGTATGAGTTTGGGGTGAGTCAATTCCATATTTCACTCCATTTCATCTTAAAAAATTTCATCGAGTTGCTGAAAGACGCATTTATACATCCTCTTGTATGACTTGTACGTCATCCTTTCAAGTAGAAATATGGTCAGCAGACCTTGCGAATGTTGTTGAGAGAGCAAACTTGGATCTACCTTGTATGGTTAAGCCATTCCGAATAATCAGCATAGACTTACCACTTCCGTAACGTTTATTAGATAAAACTTGATACAGAGTTGGTAGTAGCTTGAAAATTAGATTTAAGCAAGCAAGTGCAGCGTACAAAGTTGGAAAGTAGAACGGAATAGGAATTCAGCTAATCGTGGAAAAAGCATAGGCGTAATATAGTAAATTAACAATAGGAAATGACATTTAGTACATCATATTTGTTGTACATTAAGAAACCCAAGATTCATTTTACTTCCAAGGCATACGCAAGGGAAGCACTGTGAAGGTGAAAACTTCCCAATTTCAAATAATATTATACTTGATTGGATGTATTATTTATTTATCAATACTATCCTTAATACTAATTTCCGTCAGTCTGTCTGATAGTCTTTCCGTGGCTTTATTATCATCGTATAATTTCAATATCCCCTGCACCGATTTGGCCTGAATCATTTAAGTTTCTGATAATTTTCCCGCGCAACCAAAAAACTTGTGCCGTTCAAATTATTCGAAATTGTGTAGTGTAGTGTAGTAATTATTCTGATATCCTAAAACATATTTATGCTCATTTGTCAAATATAATAGAATCTTTGAGCTTTCAATGAAATTGAAATAACAAATATGTACATAATACATTTTTTTGTACTGGAAACACTTTTCCTCCCAATAGCAGATCTACATTAAACGCAATGGTACTGGCGACCAAACGCTACTAGACTATAGACAATGCTATTATAGAGCACATAAAGCCTAATATTTACTGAACGGTAAGCCCGCCATAATACACTTGATGGATGTATTATCTGTTCGTCCCTCTCCAATTTCCAAGGCGCTTGGCTGAAAGTGACAAGGCAGAGACAAGGGACCTTTCATACAATTCCTGATGAATGAGCACAGTAAATGTAATAGTCGAATTAGCCTCAAATATATATGATTCCTGTACAAGTTCGTGGTTACTAATAATAGTAAATACAGGGCATCCCAGAATATACGAGCGAATTTTCCGATACATATGGAACACAAATGTCCCTATAAAAAATTTTGGTCACAATGATTGAATTGATATTTGACAAGGAAGGCTTCTGATTAATACCACATAGCATAACGTCCGTAAAACCTTTCAAGATAAACACAACAATCCTAAACCGTTGAACCAATTTTTTAGACCCTGAATGCGCAAAAAATATTCTCAAACAGCTCAGGTAACACTTCAGCTATGAAAAATACTATTCCATGTTGATAAATTGATCCTTTTTTAAGGAAAATAAATTATTTTCAAATTATGTTACTGACGACTCTGATATTGAACATGTATGATTTTGTCTGCCTGAACAAAATAGATGTATCTGGAGAAGACATGTTCCACAGACCTTTGTAGACTCCTAAAGGACCCAGCTGGCAAATAAGAGTAACTTTTAAACATTTTATAATTGAATCATACTTTGAAGAATGGTTAAAAATTAGCGCCACACAGACAGCTCTCTTAAAACATATGGCTCATTTATTTCAACAGAGAAGGACTTGTGTTAAAGGATTAATATTTACTTTTTCTAGAACTGTAGTAAATATCAGACATACAGTTTAACTATCACCACTAGGCTGTCATTGTTATGGCGAAAAATAGCTAACTTTCTAATACATAAAAAATATATGAAAAATATATAAAAGAATAAAATTCATAAGATTCCATACGTAATCTTTGTTATTGTGTAATCTTTACGACCACCTATAACTTAGTAAATTTACTTACGGTGACGGTCTTGCATTATATACCGCAATTTTCACAGTGCTTTTAATACAATGGCATCCAAGTGATGAATACTTTAATAAAGTGCCAGAATATTGAGGGTAGTTTAAAATAAATGCCCAGCATTGAAAGGAAGGATGGGCTATAAACGTAGACCGTAAAAAAATTATCTTCACAAACGCCAGATAAATTACGGCATTAAATCGATAAATCTATATGAATGAATACGAAAATAAATAAGAACTATTATCGATGTCAATATCTTCCACAGGAAGCTGCAATGAAATTAAGCGACATAAAAAAGTAGATTTTATTTAACATCACTAAATATGTGTGTATTGTATTAAATTCTGATGTAAAATTATGTTATTCAAACACAAATATTTATTACTTGCGTGTTATTCATTACTGGAATTGTGTATTCAGACACACCATTTTTTATGAATTTTAACAATACATTTGCAATTAAAAAAGTCAAAACGTCAGAGATAACTTCTTATTCGTTATAGTAGATAAATATGGTTCCTATGTGCTTACCATCAATACAGGCGTTCCTCATTGATCTGTCATTTTTTCAACGCTATTTTTGCTGTACATCAACGGACTATTGTAAACAATATTTAGTTGTATCTATAGTTTCACAGATGACAGCACCATTTCATCCGGCATGGAACGGGGCAAATCACTACCATCCTGTGAGACCTCACCTAGGCAAGAGCAGCATGTTGTTTAAATTAATGAGGATATTCAGAGAAATGTGGAATGAGGATCTATAAATGGAGTTAATTTTAATCCATAGAAAAGGCAAAGAACAGCCCTGCCAAGGAAGACTGACTAATCTTCCATCAAGCCTCTGGGAATTAACTTCAACAATAACAATAGAATGCTGGGGATCTCTTGGACTGATAGGGTCTCAGATGTGGAAGTACGACAGAGAATACAAAAGCAGGAAGAAATAATTAGCACCCTCAAAAGAAAAAACTAGAGTACCTTGGTCATGTTATAAGGGGACCCAAATATGTACTGCTACAAAACATTATGGAAGGGAAAATAAAAGGCAAGAGAAGCCAAGGAAGACGAAGAACCTCTTGGCTGAAAAACTTGAGGCATTGGTTTGGAATGACGTCAAATCAAATGTTTAGAACAGCTGCAAAGTCAGAATTACTCTCCGCTAGGAGATGGAACTTGAAGAAGAAGTAGAATAAAATGTCATCACACGATCATGTTGCTGGCCTTACTAAGTCGGCATTACAGTCTACAGCGTTTCAAAGTAAATATGAATAGATATTTATCGTCTCCGAAGCTAGATTCTTGATATGTGAAAAATAGGACTAAAAATATTAAATCAAAACGCGTCACAAAACAGAATTTCATTTCTGAAATCTTGTGTACAAGTTACATGAATTTATTTGAATGATGGAAGAGATTCACCAAAGGCATCTACAATCTACAGCTTTATATACTGCTGATGAGATTTATACGAGTAGTCATCACTCCTATTCCATCAAAATCAATTCAGCTGGTATTGTAATTGTACTATGCCTAAGCATCAAGCAACCTACACAAATTACTGACATCACACCAGCAAGAGGGACAACAACCAAATAAATTCAAATGACCCAACTACTGCCATGACAGTCTTCCACAACTCTTTGCAAATATAATTATACATTTCAATAGATCATTAGATATATGCAATATTGCTTGCTGAATGGAGACAATTTACGGGACTACCAAAGGATACATTCTATCCCTCTGAAGGTTTTTTCGCAAAAAAATAGACACGATGTCATGGTTGTTTTTTTTAAAAACTACGTCACTGTCGCTGGATTTCCATCCCTTCAAAAACATCGCTCGGATCCTTTTTGATATGACCTCCTAATGCCAGCGGAAGTTTCCTCGAAAATATTCCATGGCAAAATTCCACTTTATGAATATTAATATGGTGGCGGCCATGCAGGATCAAGTATTTGCTGTCAGGCCTAAATAAACACGTGCCAGCTGCTCCCGCGAATTTACATCCCCGAGCCAACCGGATCATTCTTGTAATCCAAAGAGAATTACGTGGTTGGTTCAGTTTGCAAGCACCAATGGGAAATTGTTGTATTGCGAACTTTGGAATCTAGGATACTTTAGCACACTTGAAAAAGCAAGAAATCAAGCCTTTTTGTAGGAGATAGTGAGAAGACATTTTATGTATAATGAGAGCTTTTATGAACGCATACCATCAAATGAAATTTCAGTATATTGAGGTAATCCATATCCCATATTTCAAACTATAGATGACCTTGGTACTTGCTGAAATGTTAAAGAGAAGTAAGCTTAAATCCAATTGCAGACAGACTAAGGAGTGAATGAAGCGAATTGATACAAAACGTTTTAAAATACGCCAGGGATCAAAGAACTAGCTGGTTCAGCTTCCACAATAAATCGTCTCTAAATATTTGGATGTTTCCATTTTGAGGATGTCAACGTATCGTAAAGTGGCTATCACAGTATCTGTTTAGCAATTTGCTACACTGTGACGTGAGAAATTTCTCCCACTATTGAAAATTTTGCATTTGCATTATATCATCAAAACAGTATCTTACTTCAAATAACGGAAGGCGCGTTTTATTGCTTTGATTAATTCATTTTTGAAGATTTGGATATCGAATGAACAATATAAATGATTTTGTCTCAATTATTCTGTAACCTGAACCTGAAACAATAGGATCGCCCAGTCCTTTCTAAATACTAAATCAAACATAATGGCTGAATTTACATTCAGCAGTGATTTGCAAATCGTTAGTAGGGGTCTGTTTCTCACGAGAAGGAAGGGTGCTGGTGTCAGATAAGCTACCAAATGTTGTTGGAGTAGTTGAATGGGAGTCCGTGGGATGAAATAATGAAGTCATAGTGCACTTAGGAAGCACAACATGTTTTTGAACTACTCAGATACTATTTTTCATTTTTATCTATAAATCATTTGTTTATGAAACTCACCTTAAAGCGATGAAAAAGTGACTCCTTGAACATTTGTCAATGGAATGACGTACAACGATAGAACTTCACGGGCTTAGCATAAACGCTGTCCCATCTACAATGCACAACCTTTATCGAGACTTGAAGAAAAATTTTGGGAGTTTCAGATGAAGAAAGTGTTTGAGTAATGCAAAAAATTGAGTTTCGCTACCTCTCTGGACCCTTACCTTGGATAATTTACATCACACTTTTTTTGGAAACGTCAAAAAATCTCTCTGCCACAAATATACTGATTTTCAAAAACTTTTTGTCCTTTCCATAGCAGTAACCTACTGTCACAAATAAATTCAACTCCGAATTATATAGAGAAGCCAATGGTTACCGCAGAGATGACAAACATAGGCAGGCGGAAAATATGACATGACCGTCCACTACGTATACGGCATAAAACACCAAGAAAACATCAGTCAGTCAGGAGGAGGTCCTACAGCTTGTGCCGCATCCAGCATTTCGATCGCCATTTCTTTCTATCCTTCCAGTCATCTACTTCGATGGCATGTTCTTCCTAATTCCTTCTATCCATTGTGTTGTCGGTCTTCCTCTTCTTCTCCTGTTATGTGGTGTGTACTTCAATGCTCCCTTTGGCCATCTTTTCTCCTCCATTCTCATTACATGTCCGTACGATAATAATTGCTTTGACTCTACTCTCTCTGCCGTTGTTACTATGCGCCTTGTATTCGTTCTTATCTCTTCGTTTCTAACGTGTTGTAGTCTAGAAATATTGCATGATCCCAAGAAATCCATTTCTACCATTTCTATCATCTTTTTTCCTTCCTCTGTGAGTTTCCAGCATTCACAACTATAAGTTAAAATAGGCTCTACAATAGTTTTGCAGATTGTCATTTTTGTTTGCCGTTTCATTTTGTTTGACCAGAGTAAGGAGTTTAATAATCGGATACCCCTTTTTCCTCGTTGTGTCCTATTTTCAATACCTTTTATTGATGTTCCGTCTGTCGAAATAACGCTTGCTAGGTATTTGAAATGATTACATTTTTTCAGTTTGTGTAAGGGTAGATCTGGGTGTTCTATTTGTTTGTCTCCTACTTTAAAATACTCCGTTTTATCTATGTCAACAAACAGATCCCATTTTCCATATGGCCCGGACATAGGTTTTACTGAGGCCATACCTCGTCAGTATTTCAAAAAGTTTTTTCAAGGGTGTCATAGGCCTTCCCCAGATCTACAAAAACGAGGTGAGTAGACAGATTACGAGAAATTCGTTTTTCTAATATTTGTTGTAACACAAATATAATTTCAATGCACAATCATCCAGCACGGAACCCTGATTGCTCTTCTATATTGTCTATATTTCTTCAGATTCGATATCTATATTTGTATTTTCAAGACCTCTGCCAGTTTCAGTAAATAATGACTTATAGTAATCTACCCATTCTTTCAAACTTATCAAGGATAATTTGCTGTTACATTTTCTTTATTTCCTTGGGCTACCTATAGTTCTCCATGCTTCAGATACTTTCGTTCCTCCCATATATCCGACCATTTCCTCACATTTCTGCTCCCACATTTCATTCTTACAGTTTTTGCTGATTCTCTTTTAACTTCCCTATTCCAGTGAGCGTATGTCCTCCCGTCTTCTCCTCTACCTGTACTTAGCCATGTGTTATAAGCTTTCTTTTTCTTCCCGACCAGGTCATCTATTTCTTCCGAATACCATTCTGGATTTCCTCCCTTCTGCATTCCTTTATAACCTAAAGCTTCTTTAACTGCTTCATGTATGCACTCTTTGGCTCTGTCCATATAGTTGTTCTGCAGTGACATTTGTATTTCTTATATTTTGGAACTTAATTGCTAGTCTTAACTTGTACAGGAATTGCGGGGATTCCTGTTTGAGACTTTCTGATTTATATTTTGGCTCACTTATACCACTCTGTTGTTCTTGTTATTGATTATTGTCCACTGTGGTGTTTGTTTTTCTGTAAATCACTATTGTTTTGGCCACGACTAGATAGTGATCTGATCCACATTCTGATCCACGATGTACCCCCACATCAAACATAATATCTTGAGTGTATGCTCTCCACAATGCATTAGACATCTGTTGCCGCTTCAAGGCAGTCCAGCTGTTAGGACCGTTGGCTTAGTAAGATGTCAATGGGCGTCCCCATATAGGGCGATACTTAGGTGAGTTCATGATAATATCTTGAATTATATTTTTGTCGTGATTTGCCTGTAGGCATGAAAAAAGACAAAGTGCACCTTCTTATAAGAAAATATATATGAATTCATTTAGGCATAGACACAACCTTGTATTTTCAGTTTGCTCGTGTGCCTAATTTGGAAGTATCGCTACCTTTTTTAATCTACGCACTCCCTTTCATCCACCAATGCTCATAAACCAAATGCATCCACCGCAAGCAAACCTACAACGAAAGGCACTTAATCCCAGATCATATAACAGTTGATGCACATTTCACTTATCCTTTTCGTAATGGATTCCGTATTTTGCTGTTCGCTATACACTTTGAAACCCTTCCATTATAGCGTCAGACTACCATACGACTGCATTATTCCCCATTGTGACGTCGCATTATTCTTCATTAAAGCTCAAAGCGTTTCTTATACTTATAATAGGAAAAATGAGTGAAGGGTTTCAGTTTTTTGAGGGATTGCACTACTGTCTGTCAACATAAGTACATATTCTGAGTTATCCTAATATATTCCAGATTTTAACTGCTTAATAAAATTTCACTTCCGTGATCCAACAATGAAGTGTTGCAGTCGAGAAAAACTACGGACATAGGAATTTTAGTCGTGCTTACATGTAAATCAAACCTAGCTGTTATGGAGAAGAACAGGGTTCGAAAAATCACATATATGGAATAGAAACTATATTAACTTGTCTACTGATGATGAGCCAAATAACTAAGGACCGCTCCTTCATGTTTTAGGATATGAATTCAAATCAGATATGGAGTATGTATCCATAAATAAACCGTAAATGGAGTTGATCGCTAACGCGCTCAAATCATGAATTATTGATTGAACTCATATGTCCTACATACTATTGATTATCTGGAATCTAAAAAATATTTATTTTTAGGATTTAATTTCAAAAGACCAAATCAATATAAGTAATTTATTGTTGAAATTAGTTTGGAAATTTTCTGTGACATACCTCATATTTTTGACAAGGAAGGTTTTGATGACAACAGAATAGTAGAGCTATTTGCTGTCATATAATAAGGAACAGACGATCAATATGTATTCTTCCATGAAATTCAGACTCAAGATATCTTATCGAGGATAACACTTCTAATCTTATTACTAGAGCGTTTATGGCCTTGAATATATAGCTCTCACAAATGAATGCAGATTGCATACAGTAATGCTTGACTAAGCACATGTATTATTGCGACAGGTGTATCGATTATTGACCCTTTTGCTAGACTCCAGAGTCTTGACACCACGAATAGGTTAGGTATAATTCAGTAATTTACTGGGCCACAAGTATTTTGTGCTCCAGGTACTGTATAAGAAATGCGAAAAGCTTTCTTATGGAGTGAAGTTCCGAACTTGAGACTAAACCAAGTAAACCAACCTTCCCTCTTATCTCTAGTAATAGATAATCTCTTGCAAATGTAGAAAGCCTATCGCGCGCCAGAAGCTCAGCGAGATGACATATGTCTAGATACGTTGACCTTAAAATGTTGTAATTTGTAACTAGTGAAGACTAAATTTTCCGGCAGTCTATTCCACAAAATTGAAGTTCTCCAAAAGAATAAGTTTTGGTAGAGGCTCATTTGATGTGTTGGATGTTCGATTTGGTGAGTATGAGCGCTGTTATTGGAAATCGAACCTTTGTTAAGTGCGTCAAGCTAACATACTGCTCTTCTCTAGATCAAGTCCAAAAGAAGGTTAAGCTATTCCAGAGCGATCCATAAACATTCGAACAATATTACAAGTATGGTTGTAGGAAAGTACTGTTTCTCAAAAACTGGTACTTAATCTATTTGTAGGTTTCCATTCAACAATTTTAACGATATTTTCGTTTATCCGGAATGTATATGGCTGAGGCCAATGTGAGCAGTGCTAACATCAACCACCACGAATACGTACCTCCCTCAGACAAATCCAAAAAATGGCACAAAACCGCTGGCAGAGCAGAAGTTCTTCAGGCTATACCCTATACGAAGCTTTTAATATATTGAGTGCAACGACTTGATGCTCTCCAGGATGTCCCACTCCTCTGTTGCACATGTGGGTGACGTAAGTCGGAAAATATCCCGAAGATCCATGCTTTCAGCAGGCGTTCTGCCGACCGCTGATGGTTTTTTTATCTAAATATTTCAAAGTCTGCACATTAGTGATAGTCTCCATAACCTTGGTCACTATCTGCAGAAACGAGTCTCATGTGTCTAGACTGCTGGAATGGTTTTGGTTCAGGTAGAAATGTCGGCGCTGAGGGGCTATCGGCTGGGTCCTATAATAAACTACGAAGCGGGGTATTTGCTAATCTGCCGGACAGGACTACCGACCAGCTACCCCATGGTATGTAGCTTATATGAAAAAGACATTTATTTTGATATTATAAATAAAAAATAACTCAAACTGGGGACCGTAGGAGTCAAGCTGCGGCAACGCAGCTGAATGGCGGTGGGTCGACATTCCCTGAAATGGAGCATACTCTAATCGAATTCGGCTGAGCAGAGAAATCGGATACCGAACGCCAGAGCCGGAACGATAACGGCAACCTTACCTCTGACTCTCGGCGTTCTCGCCAGTCGAGTGGATACTTTGTGGTATAAGGACGATTAACGACTGTCCGTACCAGAGAGACAGAGAGAGACAGAGAGAGAGAGAGAGAGAGAGAGAGAGAGAGAGCGAGGTAGATAGAAACAGAGCTTTACGATTTATTATAGATACTTGGTTACAATAGTACATTTACCTATTCTTCTGATTTTAAAAACTGGGCAGTCATCAGCTCTGTGCCACTGGCTGCATAGTCATCTCAGGGATCGCCCCTTATTTGTGGTGGTGGAAGTATATGCTTCCGATGTATTTTCAATCAATGCGGGTGTTTCTCAAGTATATATCCTTTCTCCAACGCTCTTATTGATGTACCTCAACGATTTGTTAGAAATAACATCTTATACTATTTACAGGTTCGCTGATGACAGCACTCTTATTTCCTGCAAAACCCCTACCAATGTACCCTATTTCGGCTAGGCAGCATGCTGTTCAGATCAAGGAGGTCATTGACAGAATTGTAGAATTGGAATATACAAACGGAGTTCAGTTTAATGCGCAAGACACTCAGACAATAATTTTGACAAAGAAGCCGCATGCTGGTGTGCCAGCCGTGGAGATTAAGGGACACCCAATACTTCAATCATCTGCCATCAAACTTTTGGGAATTAACATCAACAATAACATGTCATGGCACGATCATATTGCTGGCCTCGCTAGGTTGCGTCTCAGAAGGTGAGCGTTCTCTTCCGCTCCACGAAATTATATTCTCCGGAACAACTTCTGCTACTATGAAAGACCCAGATCAGACCGCCGCTGGAGTATTGTTCATATGTGTGGGGATGCGCCTCAAAGCACTGTCTAAAGCTTCTGCACACAATCCAGAAGCGAGCTATACTTCTAGTTGATGCGCTTGACCTCACAAATAACCTCCATAGTGTGGAACATCGAAAAGGGGTGGCTTATCTGTCCATATCTTGACAGATGTTCGACCGAGCTGTCTCATGTAATAACTGCAAGAGTCAAAAGTATAGCAAATACTAGAGGAGCTCATCGTTCGCATCCTCACCAAGTCGAGCTTATAACACCTCGAACAAGCCTATCACAAAGGTAGTTCTTTTGGAGAGCTTCGTCGTTGTGGAATGAGCTACCTGGGACTTTGTTCCCAAATGGTTACAATCTACAGCGTTTTAAGCTCAATGTGAATAGACATTTATCCTCTTGCAGTTCTTATAAAGTGCGATAGGCTATCTGCCTTTGCGTGAGGTTATCTATAAAAAAGTAATAATGGATTCAAAGAACATGGAAAATGGAGATAAAAGGTTATGTAGTTATCACACAGTTTCACAAATAAAACTACACAATTTTTTATCTACATGATGGACGAGTTTCACCTAGTAAGAGCATCTACAATCTACATGATGGAAAATGGAATTTGACGATTTTTATATTTGAACCGTCTGAAACTGATTTGCAATAAAATAACTACAAAGACTGCGTTTTCCGATATTTTACAGTACGCATTCATTTTAAGAGCCAGCAATTTCAAAATTGTCTAAATATTAAACTCACGAAAATGAAATACTTCCTTTTTGTGAATAAATGCATTGCAAACTTGGAGCAAAGTTATCTACATTCTACAATATGGTTACAAGTGCTGCAGAAAAAAATACATCTCAATATTATTCCACCAACTACAGAGTCGAAACGTTAATGAAGTTTCCTTTATTCCTCGAGTGTGGTTTTAATAGTTAGCTAGACGGAGGTTATTAATCAAGGAATTGATCCGCAGTACCCTGTACAAGTCCATTAGCTGCGGTTGAAGCGTATCCAAGAGACACCAGAAAGATAGGCGTTATCTATGAAACCAGAATAGATCTGTTCATTCAACTTACAACTACATCTGAATTTGACACTTACACTAATTAATCTGAAACATCTAGATGTCCCACGAATTTCAACGTAGAGTCCAACACTATGATATTATAATGACATCAAACAGGTATTGTAAATTGTAATATTGGCGTTGTAGCAGTATTTAACACTCTATTCACTGGTGAAATAGCTTTTGGTAATCGGCGGGCTATCACTCATAATGAATTTTTCTCATAAAGTTGTATTTTCAGTATGACATTTATTTTTATATATTTGTCAATTCTTCCCATGTTTACGAGGCATCACTTGAAATCGCTACGGATCTATATCTACCATCTATATCGATCAGCTGTGGTCCTCCAAACCCATAAGAAAACTACTTAAAAGGGGCATTTAGCGGAAACGTGAATAAAGAGTGAGGAAAATCTCGAATATGTCTGCGATAAAGGGAGTGGTAGAGAAGAAAAATAAAGGACCACACAGGGTTTCTGCTAATTGGATCTTGGCTTCTGATGTAGAATATACAAGTATTTTTTCTGATTCCCATGGGTTTATAGGCATACCAATTTTGAGCTGATAAAACGATTCAGCAGAAACATCATATCGCACGGGTTAACTATTTACCTTACTAATGTAGAGAGACTAGGCGTAGTCCCCTTTTTTTCAACAAATATCAAATATCAAAAAATGTGATATGTAAAATATGATATTAATGAAAGTTCTGTTTTTTTAATCTGAAACATCTCTTATGAGTAATAACTAATATATTGTTATTTTATACAGAGATACTACATCCGACATCAGATACAAAGGTTACTTCGACATATAGAATGTCCTGTCTAATTCTGACATTTTTTACCCATGTACTAATGTTTTTAATCTGTCGAAAATGTATCATTTTCTACAATGCCACATAAATTCACACTCTCAAACTTATACACAGTTGAGATGTATGTATGAATGCTATATAGTGATTTGAGATAGCTATATGATAGAGCTTGTTCTGAAAATATTATTCAAACCCACGCTTCAGGCTGAGAAGTAAAATCACACAAACCACAAAAAACCTACCCCAACATACTTTCATATTTTATAAGTGTATATTCATATGACCCTTCGAAACGTTGTCCTACAATAACAGGCAATCACCTCTGATGAGAACATGCATTAGAGACATGTATTTGTAACTTGAACGCTATGGATCGCTTAGCCTCCAGATTCAGCATCGCCTAATGATCAGAACAATCAAATGTCCCCATCGGCCGATATCTTTATCGAAAATTTTGGCACCTATGTGGTAAACAAGCAATCAGTTATGAATCGATTTGGCGGGAAAAGAGCATCACGATTGCAGACGGTGAAAAAGTTTGTGGGATGAAAAATATCGGGAGCTTTTTCAGGAGTCGCTCTTTGATGGGCCATTACTTCAGATAGCAATCAATGAACAACGGTTATAAAATATGTCTCAAAATGTTGGCAGAAGATTTAGTTAGAGTGAGATATGCGGCAATAAGACAATATACCTTGACTTTTGAAGGATAATGCTTTTGAGAGCTTGTTTTTTATCCATAGACGAACTAACTAAAGACATATTTGTCAGTCTGGAATATATCAAGAAAATGTTTCCACTGAAATAGACGCGGTAGGTAGATAGATAGATAAAGCTTTATTCCAGGAGGATCAAAACAGGCATAGAAAAAGTAAAATACAATTACAAGAAATACAATACAACAATTTAAAGTACAATAAAATGATCGTTTGAAATAACAGATATAAACTCAACTGGATAAGAATTCCGACGAAATTTTTCTACATAGATCTTCTATATGTATTGGTATATTCGTTTGTTATACGGATTTACCATTTATTGTTATTAAGGAATGATCAAGTGGAGTATCACTGCAGAGATATGTGTCATCGTCAGCATACATAATTAGATTGTTGTTAACTTTGCAGTTTTCAGGAAAGTCGTTAACAAAAATTAAGCACAATAGTGGTACAGGAATAATTCCTTGCGGAACGCAGATATTTATAGTTACTTTGGATGAGATAATACCATTGACATCAACTCCTGCTTTCTATTAGAATGATAAGACATAAGTCAACTATTTATTTTTCCACGTAAGCGATGTCCATATAATTTCTTTTCCAAAATGCAGTGATCAATAATGTCAAATGGTTTACTTAGGTACATGAAGAGAGCAGAACATTTCCTGCCTTCATCTAGATGACTGAACAAATTACTTATAAAACATTTCATTGTAGATGCTGTACTTTTGTTCTTTCCGAATCCATGCTGGAAAGGTGTAAGTGTATTGCTCTGGTTTAAGAATTGTATGATACTAATTTTAGTTAGTTAGATAGTTCTGGATATCCATTTTTTCACCTTTCTTATGAAGTGGTACAACCCTAGCAGTTTTAAATATATCCGGTAATATTCCGTGAGCAAACGATAGACTCACTTGGTAGTTTACAGGAAAGAGAATATAGTTGGCTGAGTCAACGAGGATGTAGCTGCTTATATTATCAATGCCTACTGAGCTAGTCTACTTTAAACCCAAAATTATATCAAAAATACTTGATTTTGTTACAGGTCATGATTCCGTAGACTCTCTTTGGTTCAAAGCTATAATGATCTGGGCTGTTACAAATGATTTTATTTAGTATTTGAGACACTATGGACGATGGTTACAAAATGTTTATTGAATTCATATGCAATAACTTTTGAGTTCGAAACCACAGTACTATTGATAGCCATCGACTATATCTGATTAAACGCAATAGGGTTTCTTATACAGTGTTTTATAATGTTCCAAGCCACCTCATTTTTATTAGCAGCTGACATATCGAGATTATCATTATGTAGTTTTTTTGCTGCAGTTACAACTTGCCTCTAAATCTTATTGTAATTTTTAGAATATTGTGCAAGTTTGTGGAAATTTGAATTACGCATATCTTTCAGCTTTCTGGAGGACACCTGAATTCCTATCCCTATCCAAGGTTTTTTGGTAGACTGCCACGACCCTTTTTCCTGATTGGTAAAGCAAACAATAAATCGATGTAAAAACTCAGCAAATTAACAAACGCGTTAGACCCTTCATCAAGATTCAAAGAACTAAACACATCTGACCATGTTTTCATTCGATAAATAGGAGAAAATATTATGATAGCTTTCGTCGCTATAATTTGAAACGTACGTAACATCTGATATTTTACAAAAATTATCAGATAAACCATTAAATTCAGCTGTTGCTTGAGAGCTATATTCCAGAAAGATACTACACAGGTAATCGAAAGCAGTTGTTATTATTGCGGACAAATACCTAGTTGGCACATTCACATGATTAAGGATGAATCAGGTTACCCCGTGCCGGAGCCAGGTCGGGGCACGGTCATAGTACACTTTTATATGATGTATCATGAGTGACTGGTCCAGCCTAGGCAAGGTGGGAATGACACGGCACGGGCTCGTTCCGGCCCCGGCACGGTATAACCTGAATCATCCTTCATACAGACTAAAAAAACTAAAAATATCACATAGGTTTTTGTTATCTAAGTAGTCCTATAAAAAGTCTGTGTTGAGATCGCCACGAATAATAAAATTTCTTTTCGTTCCATGGGCAGCGTTGCAATTATTCTTTAAAAATGGATCTCAACTACCAAGAAAAGTATTTATATCAAGAGAGGTACATAAAATACTTGAACTACATCTTTTGCAGCAATTAAAACCTCAATGCCGCATATTTCAATACAATTCTCAATGCCGAAATGTTTTATTTTCTCCAGTTCATTAATTTGAAAATTAACCCCATTTCTAAAATTGCACCGCCTCCATTCCTATAGGTTTACCCATAGTACAATGTCGCCAACGTATAACCATTCATCTTCAGTGTAATTTCCCTCAACGCCGACAATCTTCATACATGGATCGTTCTGGCATGTTAACTTGATACAGTCTTCGCAATTCTTTTTCTGCTTCCAATTTAAGTTTCTCTGTTTTTCTTTAGGATTCCTACAACACTGGAATATGATTTGGATCGTCGTTTTTCTCAAATAGCTCCGACTTATTTTTTAATCATTTTAATAATTGTTTATTTACTGTGTGTTAGAAATCATCGAACTATTTTTTAAATTGCCTACCAATGAGACATGCTCAGGAACGATAAAGCCATTTAAATTCTCCAATATTTCTTGCCACGTTGTAGTCTTTGGAGCTGATTTTTGGTGCATGGTGCACAACATTTCATTGCTATATACGGTTTCACCTTCGTCGCACATTCACCACAGGTCGTGTTTTTGTCCCATAGCAATTGCCACTACTGCGCACTATTCAATAAGAGCAACTGAACGAATCAGTGTTATAGAAGAGAGACTTTACATTTAAACGATTTAATATAGCAACAGAGTCACTACTTTCAAATTGTTTCAAAACCTAAGTATATTATTGCTTGTGCTGAAAAATTATGGTAAAAATGAAATATTTAAAAATTTAGAATTAGGTCAAATACTTGATAAAAATATCATACACCTTGAATATAATATAATTAATTTATCTTTATCTTTATCTTTATCTTTATCTTTATCTTTATCTTTATCTTTATCTTTATCTTTATCTTTATCTTTATCTTTATCTTTATCTTTATCTTTATCTTTATCTTTATCTTTATCTTTATCTTTATCTTTATCTTTATCTTTATCTTTATCTTTATCTTTATCTTTATCTTTATCTTTATCTTTATCTTTATCTTTATCTTTATCTTTATCTTTATCTTTATCTTTATCTTTATCTTTATCTTTATCTTTATCTTTATCTTTATCTTTATCTTTATCTTTATCTTTATCTTTATCTTTATCTTTATCTTTATCTTTATCTTTATCTTTATCTTTATCTTTATCTTTATCTTTATCTTTATCTTTATCTTTATCTTTATCTTTATCTTTATCTTTATCTTTATCTTTATCTTTATCTTTATCTTTATCTTTATCTTTATCTTTATCTTTATCTTTATCTTTATCTTTATCTTTATCTTTATCTTTATCTTTATCTTTATCTTTATCTTTATCTTTATCTTTATCTTTATCTTTATCTTTATCTTTATCTTTATCTTTATCTTTATCTTTATCTTTATCTTTATCTTTATCTTTATCTTTATCTTTATCTTTATCTTTATCTTTATCTTTATCTTTATCTTTATCTTTATCTTTATCTTTATCTTTATCTTTATCTTTATCTTTATCTTTATCTTTATCTTTATCTTTATCTTTATCTTTATCTTTATCTTTATCTTTATCTTTATCTTTATCTTTATCTTTATCTTTATCTTTATCTTTATCTTTATCTTTATCTTTATCTTTATCTTTATCTTTATCTTTATCTTTATCTTTATCTTTATCTTTATCTTTATCTTTATCTTTATCTTTATCTTTATCTTTATCTTTATCTTTATCTTTATCTTTATCTTTATCTTTATCTTTATCTTTATCTTTATCTTTATCTTTATCTTTATCTTTATCTTTATCTTTATCTTTATCTTTATCTTTATCTTTATCTTTATCTTTATCTTTATACCTCTCGCAGGGAAGTGCGCGCAATAATTCGACTGACTACAATTACACTTCGAGGTAATATAAACAACCCCGGTAATATACTCCACAAATAAGAAATCTCTTCCAGTATTCAACATCTGCCATATTTCATAAGTTCACAACAGGGCTGTTCAAACACAAAGCAAAATGCAGTTAGATGAAATTGATGCTTTCGTTGTTCGGTACAACGTGAAGCTTTTACCCTGTAGCTAACGACTGTTATGCACAAGTTTACTAACAATTAGTTCCAAAGTCGGTTACCGCTTGAGTAGGTATATGGGCCACACCTAACTTAGGCGAATACTCGCTTTTGCTTTTGAACTAGAATGGTGAAGCTTTTATATTTATTGGGTACTGAGTTTCATCAAATTTATAAGCCTGCAGCTGCTGGAGTCTATGTGATTAATCTGATATTTCTCTCTAACCACTATTATTTTATCATCACAAAAATTTAGTCATTCCTAGGAAAATCCATGTCATTGATTGTAATCGACCTGTCTATTGGTATATCTATTGTTGATGAGATTCATAGACGACGGAGATTTGAGCATGAAGTAGATATCACAAACTATTTCTTAAACAATCGGTTATTTGGTGACAAATTTTTCTCTTTTTCTTTTGAAACAGAACGGTAAAGCGTATATTTAATGAAAGCTGAATTCCATATATAAACATGCAGCTACCAGGAGTCTACCTGATGGACAATTAAATTATCAATGTCACGAAAATTCATGTGACTAATATAGTAGGCGACCTGTCTGCTGTCAGCAACTGATTCTTGCCTTTTTGATGGAAAGAATTGGAGGCTATGAACATGAATCATGGAGCTCATTCCTCAGAAATCGGTCCTTGCATTCAGAAGATTAGCTCAGCACCCCAATTTTCCAAAAAGTTGATCAAGTCAGACTTTCAAAGCATATAAATCAACGTACAGAAAAATGCTATCTGGCACTAATGTCAACATATCTAGAAACAATTCTGGCTTAAGCCATCATTCTGTCAATAGTTTTCAAGATAAAATAGGCAAGTCTGGGATAAGGACATTTTTAATAAAGTAAAGCCTCAAATTTCACAGTAATTGATATAGCGATTACAGATTCGCGATAACAACTCTGAACAATGACAGGTTAATAAATACACAGACCAACAAAAATTAGTGATATGGTTTTAAAGGAAAAGTTCCAAAAAACTGTTACTTCGAAATAAAAAACTTTTGTGATCACAATACATAGCCCACTGAAGTGTAAAGTAAAAGCCAAATAAAGGCATAATTGAATATTTCTTCTGATGTGCCGAAAAAATGTTCAATGATCGTTCTTACCGGATCTTTTATATGAGAAATTATTCCAAAAATGTTGTATGCCTATTGTAGATGTAGAATTTAGCGGATGAGCAAGTAAATAATTGTCACAGTCTGTTCTCCCCAGATATTTTCTGTTACAAAGCATACACATCGCTTATTCATATTACATATTGCATATTCTTTAATAGAGAAGAACGGATTTTTGTTCAAGATTATGTAAATTTTCTCACACAGCATATAAACTCAATAATCCACACCAAACTCAATATGTTTGTTCTCTCTTTGTCCTTATTTGAATTTCCATCTTAGGTCAAGGAATCCATGAATAAAAATCAAGCAAAGGAACATTCAGTGGGGAATATATTCGTCTTCAATATTTGCACCACATATAAGCCCATTTTTCATTGCAAATTGAAAAGCACATACATATATGCGTTGTACATATTGTTTCAGGTTCGATACTAAATTATTCAGTAGTCTCTTGAGCTGATCGATAAATGTATGGCAGCATATTTGGAAATAAGCGGAAATCAGGAGTGATGGATTATAACATAAATGCAATGTTATTTTTTTTAATGAGAGAATGCTTATAATTCAGTTTGAAAAATGGAGACAATCGAATTTTATATGCATTAAATTGTAGAAGTTTTCACAAAAAATACATATCGAAACCCCAAGCAGATTAAAACAAGTGTTTTGACTAAAATACACCAGAAAATTATTAATGACAGATTAAAAACACAAAAAATAGAAGATTCATATTTCTTAATTACCCATATCAAAAATTACTAAACGTACAAGACTAATATTAGGCTTCGAAATAAAGTTTGAATCTGCCTAAAATATGAGAACAGTAAGATGATATATGTAGCTTGACTTATTTAATAGTCCCAAAACTTTTTTTCTAAAATGATGGTAAAGTTAAGCGAGATACAAAATTTCACGTTTTTAAATCTCAACCAACAGCTTCGACCCAACACATCCTCTGACAGTGGACAAAAACGTTTCTAACATCTAGAAACGTAAAACGACGAAGTTTTCCGAGATGTCCTATACACGTTCACCTATACACAATCGGAATAGCATTATTGCTATCGGATATTTTCGAACTTATGTAACTTGAAATAGTTAATACGTTTTCTGTCTCCTATTTGTCTGCATGAAAATCTCAAGTACTAAGTTGCATCCCAAACATTTTACCGCTAACCGAAACAAAAAAATGAGAACTTATTTCCGGTAAATTATTAGAATACTTTTAAAGATCTCCGAACATTTGCTGTAGACTACTTATACAGCTGAATTTAAATACATGTTCGAAGTTCTCTGAAAGTAGTTTAAAAGTCAATATAGATTTTTTCCTACAGAATACCATCATTTTCTTTCAGCTGAATATATCTAAAACTGGTTGTTATTAACAAAGATTGTTCAGTTTCTGTCGCGAACAAAGCCTTCTTGACTGTAACAAACCTACCTCGCTAGGGAGTTGAAAAGTTATGGTTAAGTTTGCTCGCTTCAAAGTTTGCCAAAGTCAAACTCGAAATTTTAATAAAACATCCAGGAGCAGCCCAACATCCCGAACTTAAAGCTTATTTTTGATGTTTCCGATCCTTGGATTGGAAATAATGCTACATAGAAACTCATTTTCAGATTGTATACCTTACAGGCGTCGTGTTATTGTTTATATTAGGAAATTAAAACCGAAGCAGTAGGAGTGAAGAAGAATTATTATATCCTACTTAACGTTTCTCAAGTTGCTAAACTTTTCATTAGTTTTTCAATGTATGGGGTTTACAGATACTTGAAACTATATACTCAATTTCTCTTGTAGCATATATTATAGATTAACTATTCTGAACACAGAAATATGTATTCCGACTTCTAACATCTACCAGATGGGAACGTATGAGGACCAATACTTGATGTTGTTCCAAAGAACTATTTCATCAGAGCGACTTGTATTATGCTCGCTGATGACAGAATAATTTACAGTACAGATAATTGCAACAATAGATCCAACAAAATAAGATTAAGGTATTCAATTCTGAATCAATCTTTATCGTACTACTATTAGTTTCCATATATTTTTGGTTATACTCCTCTTAACTAACTCTTGGAATATATTAAGAAATCAGCATATTTTGTTACATCAAATATCTCAAAGACAGTTTGACAGTGTTGGTTGAGCTTTGGAATCGAATGCTAGATATAAGAACTCTAGTTTTGTATTCAAGGTAGGGCCTAGATTGCTGACAAGTCACCTTTGTAAACAGTCAATTTTGACAGTGATGATGCTTCAAAGAGTGAAGCGAATTGCGTCACAAAGGAATGACTTTTGAAACTGTGTCAAAACTGATTAATTTTATCTTAACAGTGCAATACTGCTGTGGATCCATTGTGACGTGTAGTTGAAGTGATTATCCTTTTCAATCTTAAATAAGCTGTGCATAACTAAAATTCAAAACTAATTTTTGTCATTCTAACTGTCTGTTATTCGCCAACAAGAATTTTAATTATAATAAATATTCAAATAACTACAAGATATATATTTATATTCGTTTCATTTATAGATATCTCATCATTGTAAAGGTCAGTCTCCTTCACATGTATGTCTCGCTTCACGTCACAAGTATACAGGTACAATAGCACATCATATGGAACAGAAAGCATCAGGGGATGAAAAATGAGCACCACGAGGCGTATGAATGGGAGCCCGTATATCAATGGTGACCACAGATACAAAATCTATCTGAGGCTTTCGATATTGTATGGTACAGTTAGTATATATTACAGTGTCAATCAAAATTAATGTTCTTGTAACAAAGTATCTTCATGAAAACATGTAAGGTTGTTCATAACCCCTAAACATATAAAGAAATCTGAATTGGTATAGTTTGAGCAAAAATATTCGATTACATTTTTCCTAAAAAGGACAAAGTAGCACTCAAGTTGCTGAAGAATTCATATGGACATATTCTTGGTTTTAGTTACGAAGCTTTATGCAGCCTATATTGTAAATTTGCTGATGGGAATGCTATCAGTTCTGAAAGCCGATTACCGGACAACAAAACTATCTGAAAATTACATTATATATTAGGAATTATTTTAATGTTGCCATTAGAGGTTAACAATATATCATCATATTTGATAGTATTTCTCCAGCTATAAGTGGTTTCGCTAACTGGCAGAAAATATCACCTTTACGATAGTCCTTTGTATTCATTTCAATCTCACACTTAGGAGTAGTCGAAGAAACGTCTCAAAGAAGTAATAATTACTTTCGCCGAATGTCCAAACTTTTATGACGATAAAAAATAACAACATATTAACTGTATTAAAGTTCCACGCATTTACTGCAATTGACTGTCATGTTACGCTGATATCGCGTGAAACAAAAACTTGTCTGGACGAAGGAATAAAAGGCTCCTTTGAGGCCAATAAAGCTTTAATATGGTTTTATATCTGGTGTCAGCAGTTATAAGTTTCCTGCAGTTTTTATCGTTATAGGCACGCCCATTAGACGGCCACTTATTTTTTACTAATGCGATTGGCAACTTTTTGTCGAAAGGCCCACGACAGCACTTTAGATATGATATGAACAGTCGACAGTCTCAACCACAATGTCATCTGTTTCTAATACGTATTGTCACAATGGCTCGTTAAGAATCATCGTGGATGATTTTGATATATATTGATTTAAACTGTAAGTACTCTTTTTTGATTTAATACAACAATCAAACTGGACAATACTTAGTGACCTAAATCTTGAGTGACATGATACTCAAACAACTGTAATGGAAAAAACGATACATTTCAAACACAGATACGTCTCTAGAATTTACATCCCAACAAACGAAGTATTTTTATTGAATTATTCAGCCAGCATCAATTTTGGTAGACGAATTTCCGATATTTCCATTTCCGTTTAAAACACTTAAGTTGCGTCATCATTATGAATGTGAAAAAGTGTATGTTTAAGAAATCGAAACTAAAAACTCACTGAAAATTATCTGATTTAACCATATAGTTAGATTGTTCTGATGTTAATCTGCGTTGTGTAATCATTACATCACCTTATTTTATCTGATTCAAATGCAATGGTTGGCTGGTTGTTCTGCTGTTAACACTTGGTAGGAAATATAAAAAGCTGTGGTATAAGATGACGATTCAACCAGTTTCTGGCAAAAAAGTGCTACAAAGCTCTGACATCAAGTGTAGCGTTTTCACTACAATAAGAAGTCCCTGATAGTGCCGTTGAATAATCTACTACTGAGAAATTATTCGTCTTCGTTTCTTTACAGTACATTTTTTCAATTTAATAAAAATACAGAAAACTTTGGTTTGGTTAAACCATTCACACAACTGAAACTGGTGTTTCAGCAAAATCATTTTTTTACGTCAGAGTATTTAGGTAATACCCAAGTACAGCGTCGATGTTACCTCCGCCAATGTAGATGTATGCGCGAAGTTTATCCAATCCGAAAATTGCGTTTGGAAATAAACCTAAAAATAACCCTGCTTCTATCCCAGACCACTTGACATTAGCTATTTTGTTATGGTCGACGAGTTCAGTGGAAAACCGTTAAAATGTATTACGTTGCAGCTTACTTACACGGATTACTGGGATGAAACCACTAACGCTCACAACTATTGCTGTAATATGAGTTTATCTTTTCTCAAGGGGAAAGTTCCATTGATTGCATTGTTATTGCCTTTCAAAGTTGTATTTTCTTTAAGCTTTTGGAAAAGTTTCTTTGCACCACTGTCCAAACCTTTCAATCATGTCAAGTTGAATCACTGCCTAAGAGGGGTGGCGTGCAGGGCGTCCTCCCCGAGCCCTCGAATCTTCCGTGAGATCTTAAATATGTAGAATTTTTTTTCCCTCTAAAATACAAGATCCAAACATGTTCTTCCACTTACTTTTAAGCTGCGATATGGTGGCTATCCCCTTTACGTGCCTCCAAGATGTTTAATCTGGTACAGAAACGAGTGAGCAATTCTTGACACAGGCTGGAGCAGGGGAGCAGTCGAATTTATCGTAGTACCAATAATTTGTTACTTCAGAGACCTTCACTACCTAATTTCAGCTCAATGCTAAAAAAATATGTAATACTATACGGCCTTCCAAGGAGGACAATGGATGCAATTGGCCCAGCCACTAACGGATAGGTAGTAAAACTACTCTTGAACATATAATTACATTGAATCAGCCTCTCTTAAAATAAAATTATCATTTCACATCAACGAAATCCTATAATCGAACCTGCAATCATCTTGGTTCCATGACATCAAATGTTTGTCAAATTTAGGCCTGGGATGAGTGTGCTCTAATCAACATCCTGTGTGCGCCTTTGGCACACGTCTTTTGGTAGGATACAAAGCATTTTCGGCAGAGTATAACAGAGTGCCTTTATATGATCCAACCCAATATTGATTTATATATAGTATATATTTCCGAGAATAAATGCCAATCTGACTGGCATGCCCAGACAAAGCGTTGAACCCAGATCGTTTATCGGATCTCTCTTTTTGAATTTATTGTAAGGCCGATGTGCTCATTTGCTTGTTTTTGTATGTGTAGCATCCGATATTCCTAAGGTTTCCTGCTCTCCATGCAGCAAGCTTAAACGTTTCACATTCATTGAATTTCGGGTCTTCTAGAAATACCGCAAACGCTCAATAAATCCAATTCTCAACCTTCTCAGGTATACCAGTTGCTAGAACTAAAGTGTTCAGACGTTGTCTGCAACACTGGTGTAGAAGATACGACGTAAAGGGGTGAAAGCTACCGGCTAGAAAAAAACAAAAAAAGTGACATATTGTGCCACTATTCAAGTGCTGGCACGCTAGTTAGACTGGCGACAGCTGCTAGATACGTGTAGATTTGCCTTAATGAGTGGATGATTAGTATTTTCACTGCCTTGACTTTGGCTCCAGTACCATAGCATTTTTTATCGAAAATGTTTTGTATCATGCGATTGCCTAAATATTTCAGTCAAAAGAGAGATGTTTAATACAGTGCAGTGTGATAAATATATATACCTTATCTCTCTTTTTATTATCAAATGAACAATGGTGAGTTCAACAATAGTCAGAAATGCTTGTTGCGATGATAGAAACTATACCTTTTATGAATTTTATTGGAATTTCATGTGGCTACAAATGAACTTCACTTAAGATAAATAATCACAGCAATCCACATCATAAATTTCAGAAGTTATATTGCTTAGAGATTATTAATAAAATTGATTATAACCAAAATACATCTTGAAGACATCTAAATACATTTAAGTGTGTCCAAGCCGTCTGTACTGTGCGTTTGTAAGTAAGCAATCATCGATCGGAATGTGATCATTACAAAAAGCAAAATAACACAGGATCTCCACACTATAGAACATCGAAGATAATTACCTCTTTTATAGGTCTTTCCGTGGTGTATCAACGGGCTTATTGTTACCAGGTCCAACTTCAAATACCTCTTTCAAAAGTCATTTCCCGAGAATTATAGTGTACAGCATTTAAATGTGGGTAGACATATGTCGGCTCACAGCGCTTCTAGAGTGTGATAGGCTGCATGTCTTTGGGAGAAGTTCAACAATAACCAAAGTAGTGTAACCCTGTCTGAAAAACTCCACGCCTTGTGTCATAAATTCCAAACGCTTCTCGAAAAAATAGCCTATTAACGGATTCCCTGCTGACTAAAGTCTTGTTAAAAATTTTTCTTCTGAGGGGACTATCACAATATGCTATCAGTAAACCACATACAAAGATTGAAGATATTCATATAAATCGAAACTTCATCTCTATAAATCATACTATCGTTTGTCGTTTTCGCTTACATTCAGTTATTGATCATGATTTTATATTTTATGTCGTACAAATACTCCTTTGTTGCACCACTTTACTACAGCATACATTGTCTTAGGAAGCACATTACGTCCAGTATCGTTTATCAGGAGTATTCAATTTTTTACGACAATAGCAGTAAAGATACTATAATAGCATATCAGTCATAAATTCGTCACTTGGTGTTTGACTTTGCTGCCATACATAAAATGAGGAGCTTATAAAGTGCCTCGGATAATCTGTATCTCAGTTTTATACAGACTGGAAAACGTACATTTTGTGTTTTATGAGCCAGCACTTTATATGACATTGTAGGGTGAAAAATTCAGAAAATTCGGAAATATAGTAACACTCAAGTTTCATTTCAAAGCTCATGGAGCAGAATATGGCGTCAGGTGTGTTTTATTAAATTTGAGAAAGTATTCGAAAAACTGAATCTATGTACCTTTTATAATTAAAAATTCAATATTGAAGTATATAAAGTACTATCGTACTTGATGTTATTTTTCAAGAAGCTTAATAGCAATGTCATAATCATTACTCACGCTTATTGCAACAAAATGTAGCAAACCGTAGTAGTATTTTCCAAAATAACGCAGAAAGAATCCTTATAGAAATAGAATGGGGCCTAAACTGCCGATTAAATTTTGAAGAACGATAATTATCAAAATGGAATAATTTTGATTAACAAACTCAAAATGTATCGAAAGTTCGTAAATCGAATATTCTTACCAGAAAGTTATTATTAGCTATTCAAAATACAACTGTATTATCTGCTTTGAAAACAAATGTTTGAACAATCATCTAATATGTCTATCAGGTACGCAGAATTATAGACTTCGAAAACTTATATATGATACGATGTATTTAAGCAATGCCAAAAAGCTCTCAAATTCTCTAAAATGTATGGAAAATGATCAGGAGCCTTTGAAACGTTTAGCAATGCCTAATATTTTTTATTCATTCCATTTTTTACCTCGGCTATCAGTACACCAATGTTTCACTACGTAATGGTTTTGTCAATGCCATAGCCTATTATCAAAATTTTATCAAAATCAAACCTTGCAAATTATAGAAGGGCCAAAGATAGACCGGCAGACGACAGACAGATAAAAAGAGTGATGTGATGAAATGGTTCGCGATAGCAATAAGTTATTCAAGCATTGAGGTAGGAAGTAAAATTGAAGATCACCTTGGCTATAATAGAGAAAAGCTGTCTTTCCTCGAAACATTCACGCTCTTCCCAAATTTTAACTTTCGGAGACAAGATAAAGAGAACTCGTCATTCATCTCTCGTTAGAATAATACTGACTTCTGAAGCTAATTAAATGCCAAGTAATGATTTCACACTTTTTTGCGATGCTGTTTTCAGGAGACATACATGTGAAAAGTGAAAAAGCGAAATTTATTCTATGATTGTCTATTGTCTTTAAATTTTATTTGTTTTATTGTTATAGACTATAAACTAACCCACTGCTTGAATATCATTACAAATTGATATTTTGTGAATTTCAAAAAAAACCTAAATATTGCACAAAAACAAAATTTGTTATTGAAACCAAAAGTGAATCCTGTATTTTTACTACGCCAAAAATTAACATAAAAATAAATATAAACAACGAGGAGTGTTTAGATATTTTTTGTTAAGATTTGAACTCCGAATGTGCTTTATCTTCTGCTGGCTTTAAAATTAAAAAAAATGAGGGTTTTAATGTCATCTTGTTGTCATCAGGAATCAGACTGATAGAGACGTAGCAGCCTCGCTTTATCAACAGGATATTATCCCGAATTCTAAAATTAAATCAAACCATTGAAAAATATATTACTAAATTTATAGTCTTTAATCAATGGTCAAACACAATACTTCTTCCGCATCTGTTTGAGAAGTATAGAAAGTAGCAGAATATGCAATTTTCTGATTATTGAGATATTTAACATAAATTCAACAACACTCAATGTCATCCAGAGTCTCAGAAACATATCCCAATGAAGCTTGAAATAAAACTGAATTGAATTATTTTATCTAGACGCTCAAATAGTCAAATATTTGTAAAACATACTCAGAAAGAAATTAAGCACTCAAAATTGCTAAGCCATATGAAACAAATTTGATAGGCTTCAAATTTAAAAACGTTGATTTTTGTCATTGAACTAGATTATCCAAGTAGCTCTGAGAACTAAAGTAAAGTAGATCGGATTGATATTTCTATGTTAATATATGGATCCATTTTCAGAAAACGATTCGCACTGTAATGTCCAGGATATCAAGACTCATGCTAAAAACAAGTATAACGCATGCGAGCACATATAAAAAACCTCCAACGTACCACCACCAACATACTGAAAGACCTGTTGAGGCTGACAATTCATTATCTATGGTACAAAGTAGAGACAAAGTGGGTGTGCTGTTAAATCGATTGTTGTGAACGAGCGGATTACAAAAATAGGTCAATTTGTTTTATAACATGCCACATTAAGCACTTGTTGGATGTGGTTGCGCACTATATAGCATGCACGAGGTAGAGGAAGCGACTACCGTTGTCTTTCAACCTTTTATAATCTACGTGATATAAGGTTATATGCAAGCCATATATATATATATATATATATATATATATATATATATATATATATATATATATATATGGCAAATCTCTATTACTCAGTTGTTGTACTGGTATTTTATTATGATTCACAAATGGAGTAGACGAGGGATATCTATAGTAGACGGGAGATATCTAGAGTAGACGAAGGATATCTAGAGTAGACGAGGAATATCTAGAGTAGACGAGAGATATCTAGAGCAGATGAGGGATATCTAGACTAAACGAGGAATATCTCGACTGCACGAGGGATATCTAGCCTAGACAAGGGATATCTAGACTAGACGAAGGATATCTAGAGTAGATTCTTATAGTTCTCACCACTAAATTATTACTCGATGATGTAACTGAATAGATTTATAGTATATTATTTGGAAGAATCATTATTTCTTTGACTACCAATTTTTGGTACATAAATAAATAAACCATAAGCTATTTCCTTTGGAAATGCGCAATTACTGGGCTTATTACTACTGTGGATTGTTGCCATCGTCATATGTTTATTATCGATCCAAAATATATCCAAGCAATAAAATATACAACTGTTACATGTATGTTGATAATACCTTCATCTGTTAATGGCTACGCTCCTAATTAATATATACGATTTAAAGGTTGCCTCTATATCCCGACATTATTTTAAATTATTTGGTAAAATCGATGATGAGTGTGTACAGATCAGCACTCACAGTTGTCATGGAATTGAAACATTTAATTACCATTACCGCTTTTCTGATGAGTTTGAGTTTAGATTGGCGGCTATAAAATGGAAGCAAGGTGATTTTTTATGAAATTTTTCAATTCAATATTCCTAACAATAAGTGGAGACACACATGTTAGTTTTCGTCGTTTCAACTATCCGAAACACAAGATAATTACTCACTTATAGGTGATGTTATTCCAGTATGAAGTTCAAAATATTCAATGCACATTTTGAGTTATTTGTCACTGAGAATTTCATCTCGTCATGAGAATTATCAATTATGAGGCAGCGACTTAGAATTTCAAATGATCCAAGTGCCTTCACGGAGCGATTTTGACGTTTTTGTTTTGGTATTAGTCGATGTGCAGTAACTCTTAATATTCAATATAAGATCGGAGACCTCCTCATCCTCCCTCCCTAAATTCCATCAAACTCGGCGACTGAAGTTAGGTGGTCACAAAAACCGTGACAACTAACTTGTAAGCCGATAGACAGGCATAGTTTCGAGAGAGAAAAACACCTAAAATGATGTTGAGCAGTTATACTCAAGAAGCATGAAGTGAGCTTATAAAAGAAATAAAATAATATAATCTACAAGTGCGTATTCAAATTTCATCAAAATATGTAGATGCAGCTGTTGCTGACATTACGCAGCTACAAAAAACTTCAGAACGACAGAGGTCATTAACCATCCCGAAAATGTGGTACCCCAAATTCGAATATTCTTATGATCACCGCACTTTCCGATACTACCCATAACTAGTAAAATATAAACACTCAACGTTTCAGTTTCAATCTATAAATATGGTGTTTATAACAAGAAGTTTGACATCACTTTATTCATTTGCATCAGTCTATTTGTTTGACTATCTATCCCGTTTCTGTCGACGCGTAATATCAGTAACCGTTTCACAGATTTTTACGGAACGCGTAGTGCTATTCAAAATTAATGTTGACTCACCTTGAAGATATGTTTATACAAAATCTAGTTTCAATGCTGTCAGTAGTGGAAGTAAACAGAAATAGTTATATATCTGTTAGTTTGTTCGGAATGTTAATCAGTTCGGTGAACACAATTGTAGTGTTTAGTTCATGGTGACCGATATATTCCGTATTTTCTGGATGGTAAATTACAGTCGTTGGATTTTTCGTTTGCCAGCACAGTCGAACAAGGGGCAAGCATATTTCAGGGTAACAAACGGTCATGGCAACTGAAACCACCTGCAAAACATAAAGTGCAGCCGACAAAAGGATTCTGCTGTCTCGGTTAATAATAAAGCGAGGACAAAAACTGCTCCAACAGTCGTTCAGAGAATTCGGTCGATGTAGTTCTAGAAATATAAAGAACAAGAATAATTACTTGTTGGCATATATTTCTCTTCCTATAGTATCCTACTCATTCTCTATGTCAATAGATCACAAGATTCGCCAAATTGTGCTACAAGGGGTGAGAGCAGGAGGGGTAATTACTCCCCCCAAGATTTTTTACCAAACATTTAATCAAATTGTTTCTTTCCCAAGGAATAAATGGTTCATATGTAAATTTGAGTTACGTAATTTTAAGAAAAACGTATTGTCAACTATATATTGCATTTCAAATAAAAATATCAGATCAATACATGATGCATTCCTATTTCATCATATGTTGTGCACGGATTGTCGTTTTCTTCATATTTTTTAACAACTGTGAATTGCGCAATAAAATCGATTTTGTCATCACTGAAATCAAAATAAAATTCCGAAAACATTTCGATGACACAAAATCAATTGTGCGACTTCCGAAATTTCATAGCGTGACTAGAACTAAAAGTAACCTTGAGGTAAGGGCGCATTTGTACTTATCGGACGAGTGATAGTTTGCCGTCTTTGAAAAATTCACGATGATTCTACTATGGCAGCTCAGAGCAAATGCAAGCATATCATTACCTGGTTGTTTTCAGGAAAATTGATTAGTGTACCAATCTGTTTTATTCTATCTTCCTAAAATAACATTTCATTTGCTGTCTATCTTTTCCTTCTAAATTATAATACCAATAACGTACTCCTTTCTGCAGATAAATAGATGTATTTGACACACAGTTTCACTGATAAAACTGACAGTCCGAGGATGATTCAAATATAAATCGAATCGCGTCACTGAAGGAAAAAGAGTTTTATTTGTGAAACTGTGTATTAAGTACACGATCTTCTTATCTGCATGATAGAAGAGTTTCACCAAGCAAGAGCGTCTACAATCTACATACTCCTTTCTTTGGCTCAACTAACTCAACGAAGGTATTGCAAAAAAATAGTGACATTTTTTTATAGGTTTTGTGGTGAAGATATGATTTATTCGTAGTTTGTTCTTGGGTCTCAAATCGGAGTATGTTTTCCTAGGAGTTACATTTGTGTTAAACCAAAATTCCTTTCCACAGCTTAAAGAACGGATTTAGTTTATCTTTCTGTAGTAGTTATTCAGGTTGAAAGTAGCAAAAATAGCACCACAATTTTATAATTCAAAATGATGGATCCAATATGCAGGCTTGTTTCTTAGAAGATTCTTGTTCTCAGGCAAATATTTTTGGTATTTTTGCTGAGTCGCTGATAACAAAAATAAGTCTTTTTTGTTTAAGTGAAACTCAATGTGTTAATTTTTGCCCGATTTTAATAGCTAAACCTGGGATGTCTAATTAAAGTGTATGTACCTTTAATAAAATAGTCGGAAATTGTACTGCAAGGATCGTTTTTACGTTTGCTATTAAGCACAACTTTTTTATGCTGTCAAACAAAAATGGCTAATGATTGCTTTTTATTTTTTAGATAATATACTATCAGGAATTATTTCTGGAGGTCTGAAATCAACAATTTTTGTTCTCAATTCTAAAACACCATGCATTGTCAAGGAAAAATTACAGCTTCAGCAATTAACTACACTGGTTTTGACTTATGACTGTTACCATCTGCGTTCACCTACTAGCATCTTATCTCAGCTGCAATCAAATTTGACAACTTAGTTGCAGTTCAGTTAGAAAATGTTCTTACACTTCATGAACATCATTCTGGTGTAATGTAGGAATGAAATACAAGAAATATACAGGCATACCTTAAAAATGATATTCACTATATTCATAAGAAACCTCCAAGTTATATAAACTCTAGCTGATTGAACAATGTAGTAAGTACAAAATTAAAGTACTTGACATCTTTATTGCATTTTAATCTATTCTAAAGTATGTGCGATTCAAGACAACCAATATTGTAAACCTGTAGTAATATCGAAGAAGAAAAAAGCAGCCTTTTGTTTCGGTAGATTGCGTATCAAAAGGAGGGAGTTAATTACGAAGTAGGAAGTAGCAGAGTTGCCTACAGCATCGTGAATGTTGCGTTCCGGACTAGCGAACCCGCAAAGCTACTTTCAAGAACGTAATGGGGGTTGCGACAGAGCTCTCGTCGAGACAGTTGTAAGCATATTTCTCTTACTCCGTTTTGAGGTAATAGTCGAGTCATAACTGGAAATGGATCAAAAATTTAACTTTAGCGTATAGTGTATGAAAACTCCTTTTTAGGTTCCAAGCTTAGATATGTAATTACACGTGGCTTCATTTAATATGTAAGCTAGTCGCTTTAATATTCATAAAGAATGTTGGCCGTTATGTAAATTATGAATGCTTTTTTTTTGAGAATTTCTTTCATCGGATTGAATAAATTATACGTTCTCATGACAAGATTAACTGATATCGGCATTTGAGCTCAAGCATCTAAAAAAATAAGAATCACTTGATTCATGATTGCTTGGGCATTAATTCCATCAATCAACGAAAACCCCATTGTTAGTTGTGAAAAAATTATTGACATGATGAAAAATATAGTCATGCTGAAAAATCTTAGGATAGCGTTTGATATTCAGAAATTTTAATTTCCACGAATGATTAAACTTAATTTTGAATCGAGAAAAGTGAAATAAGAATCAAGGCTGAAAGGATTATCTTCAAATGATGTGGACTAAGTTTTTGACAATTGCAATGTTGAAAGCACTCGCTTTGCAAATTTGATTTTTTTGTTAATATCAACTTCATATCTGCCTTGTCCGCTAAAATATGAATAGCTTCTTGGTAGCTAGAAAAGCATTTTTTGGTTAGGACATTTCAAAAATAAGAAAAGGTGTTTCTAAATATTACGCGATTGATCATCCACGTGTAAAAAATTGAAGTCAATTTTTACAATTTGTGGTGCTCAAGAAACGACTTAGACACTACCGATTTCATAGATAAGCTTCCGTCTTATTTTATAAAAATTAATTGTACCTGAACATGTGACAATAAATTAATCATTTCCATTTTTTATTTATCAGAAAAGCATTTGACATGAAAAAAACTGCAATACTTATTATTACTATTTCGGTTTGAATAAATGCTAAGCTCAAGCTTAATATGACGGAAAACCAACTTTAAAATCAGTACTATCCTTGAATGCTATTTTGAGTACTGAAGATTCCTAACCTTTGTTTATGTGCTCATGGTTGTGGTAGTCTTTGATCTCCCAATCATTGCTATATGATGACTTTCCGACCACGAGCATCATTTCTACAGAAAACCTATTACACAAAAATTTGTAATATCAAGAACAAAATGCTTAACACGCAAAAGGGAAAAAATTGCTAAAGATAAGCTATATTTCCTCTAAAAAACAAATTAGTGAGATGCGTTGAATAAGGCAGTCAAGAAATTTAAGAAACCGTTTAATTGAAATTTTCCCTGTATCTGCATCTATCGAAAGCTAATAAATCAGCTATTTCACTAAACCTGTTTCCTTACTTTTGTCAATTTGTTGAATCTGTTTGCCTTTTAAACTTTGGTAAAATAGAACGTTATCATTTTCAGATTTAATCTTACATGATCATATTTTTTATTGAGCTTACAATGCTTGCAAGGGCTTGTACAGACTAGTTGATTGGACTGTATAAAAAATTATATTGAGAAGAAAATTCCTTATATTATTCCAGGATGAATGAATCTCATCGAATAAAAAACTTCTTCATTCATAGCAGGATCTCAACTCAATTACAACATAAAGTACACAAAAGAGAAACGGCTCAAAACAGTTTAATTTCTTTCAGATGCCCTGTCGCAGACAAGAAACGATAAAAAAAGATAATGAATTTCTGAAATTGAGTTAAGCACGTTACGATTCTCTATTAGAGTTCATCCAACTTTTCCCCTAATAGCTTTACAAAAAGGAAAACAAAGGAAATAAATTTCCCATCTCGCTTTCACTCTGCGTTTAGGCACTTATGTACGTTGACAGTATTTCACTAATCGGTGAAAAATTAAGCGTTGCTAATTAATTCTATTATATATTGTATTTTTTATTGTAGGTTATAAGAATTAAGAGCAACGTATGTGTTTATCATGTATAAGGTTTGCGACTGCTCATTAAACTTTACATACAAATAAATTTTACTTCCCCCGCCAATTGCACATCGTGAATAGTAGTATTTCGACATATATTTTGGGATCAAAAATTGGGGTTGGAGGATGCGTGATGGGCAGATCTCACAAAAATTAGTTGTTGATAGAGAACACAAAATGATAGACCTCGTAATACTCCATATTTTTTGAAATATCGGTCCAGTGACAGCAGAGTTATACTGAAGCAGCCAAATATTGATATTACTATGCGCGAAATAACCGCTCTACCGTTCAAGGGATATTGACGAACGGTCAGCTTAAAAGTTATTATATTTAAAAAGTTATTATATTATTATTATTATTATTTAAAAGTTATTGTGGTTAGTGTATAATATAAATAGATGCTCCCCGCTTTTATCAAGATGTCACATTTACGATAACACTTACTTGTCCTGCTTCCATTTCAAAAATAGCTAATACACATTACTGCATTCTACTCTCCCTTAATAATAATAACTGATTATGAAGCTAATATTTAGCATTCAAAAAAGTGACGTATATTATAGGTTGATTCTGTATTTCACGTGCAATGATATACATAGGTTCATTGAATGCTTTTATTGGATTTCAGATCTGTTAATCCAGTTGAAGTAAGGGATATTGACGAATTTTGAGATTTTCGATGTTTTTATTGAAATTTAAATGATTAACAGCTCCAACTCAGATTCAAATATTCATTTCAACTGTGATACCATTGCAGCATTCACTTAATTCATAGCATTTTTTTTGATAGCATCAGCTGAAGTAACATATGAAATGACTTCATATACAGGAAAATCGTCGGATTCAATTCGTGTGAACTCTAGGGTCATGTCGTTCAACTCATTGTTTGAAATGTGTTTATTTGGCAATTGTTGCACTGTTAGTGTGTTATGACAGGGTTTTCGGTCTATAAGTAAACATATTCGCTCACAACTTCGATAGCAACTGTTCTAATAATTCCACTAAGTCGACCATTTATGGTTCCAGCTAAAAAACTAACATATACCTTTTTTGTCCCCGATAACACAAGAGTCGACTTCACGAATGTGTATTGTATATCATGTAAATTGAAAGCACCTTCTCGAGTGAAACCTACAATTACCATTAAAGATAATCAAACGTTTGACTGTTAGTTCATTTCAACAACTCATTCATAAAATGGACGTCATGAAACACTTCAGGCAGCAAGGATACTGAGAATACACCTCAACAACAATGGCTACTACACGATAAATAGTTTCGGAGAAAATCACATCTCAAACGTTTTTGTGCAAGCACAAACGATATATATATATATATATATATATATATATATATATATATATATATATATATATATATATATATATATATATATAGTGTGTTATAAATATCAATATGTCTATTAATGGGAAGTAAGAATTCCTGTGTTACCATTTATCACTGTCGTTCTTCCGTGAGAGCGAAGGACACTTTTCGGTAAAACTCATTTAATGTACTACCATTATCATTACGATGATGGACTACGTACCTGTATGAAAACCTGTAAATAACGATAGATTCATGTATGTACGTGGATGTCGATGAAATTATATTCTATCCTACCCGTTCTTAAAATCAAATCGAACAGAAAAATAAATGTGTCTGCTTTTGTTAGTATCATCAGAAATAAATATAATAAGACAATGTCACACATACTCATAATCTCTCTTCAGATATATATGCATAGTATTACTTGATAATTATTGAGAACTAGTAATTATTGAGAATGTTGGGTTCTTCAACGCTGAAGTACGGCGCTGATAAGGCTTTATGTTTTCCAATTTTTCTTTTATTCTTCCAGAAAAAGTGTCCTTTGCACGCATCTAGCCAACTAAATTTGAATTTCTCAATAGATATTGGTTGAACTTTGATGAATTATCATGATACCTGTAATGTTCAACTTTTATTTTATTGCTTGATCGGATAACACATTAGGAAGAGAGATTGAATATTTTGCTTAATTTTCTACGCAAACTGGGCCATAAGGCCTATTTATTTGCCTCAGGGCGAGTCATATTTTGCCGGTTTTTCCGACGTGTTCAAAATCAATCAAGTATTAATTCAAGTAAAGCATTCCAAATACGATTACTACTTACTACTACTACTACTACTACTAATACTTCTACAAGATTAGATCACTATTATTAAAACTTTATTAGCTTTATGTGCTAATAGAATACCTACTACTTGATAAGGTCGTACAAAACGCTACGCAACAATCTTGAAGCTTAATGCTAGAAACCATTATACTAGGTCACAAAGGTTTCCAAAAGGTCCAAAAGATTGATCCTCCTTAGTAAGAGACTGCCAATTCAAATGACAACTGGTCTAATCAAACTCAATTAAGTAGAGTAGATACTTTTAACCCTACTGAAAATGTCATTGCTAATCTCATGAATTACATAACCGTTTACATTACAGACCGCCTTTCTATTCCATTGTAGAATAATTTTTGCTATGCACGCAAGGTGAGTGATGTAATTATACAAGGTATGCAGGAAGCTGTATGCATAGATTCCAAAAATTATTCTTCAGCATAAATAGCGAAGCAGAACAGAAAATGCCTCGCGGCGATGTGCTATTTATTTTTTTAAGTGCCCCGTAGTTGTATAACATTTATATATTACATCCTCACTTTCTTCCCGTCCCATTAAGCTTCTCTCAATAATGCTCAGTATATATTGAGAATAACTGTTCTGTTCTGCCTTCGATTAATGGTGTTCATACTAATATTTCTGTATAATCAGTAAGCAACGATGTTTGATATAACCGTGATACTTCCAGAACAAACAATAAACATATTTTTTTGTGTGGAGCAATGGAAATGTAATATGTATGAAAGTAAAATTTGTTAGATTTTCTATAAGCTAATTTCGCAATAGCTAATAAAAATCATAAAAAACTCTGTGCTCAAATCTACGTAATTTTTAGTAAAACCTGGAAAAGTTCTCACGATTGAGTACTTGCAGTGATTATGTAAAAAACCGTCGTTGTACAACACCTATGAACAAACTGTATACTGACTATACTACTTTTGTATGTAAAAGGATATGGGCTTGAAATGAGCGCCAGGCACCAGCTTCTCGGTCTGGTGGTCTGGGAGAGGTAGCCGAGAGCCAGAGGTGCGATGCCAGGATAGGGCAGGTTGGGATCAACCTCCACTCCAGAACCTGATCCCGAGCCACTACCAGACTCCGTTTCTGAAACCAACAAATTTTAAATTAGAAATTGCTTAGAAACATCTTGTTCAGTACTGAAATGAATATTGCTCCAAATAATAGTAATATTAACGTTTTCATAATGTTTTCCGTCAAATAGTTAATACCAATAATATAAAATAATAATACCAAACAGAACTCATGTAACAAAAATTGTTAAACCCGAACTCATGCTAACAAAGACACCATACCACAAAAGCAGACAGAAAGCAAGGCGGCAGTGGAATTGCAGACACAAGTTATTGTTTGACGTTAGTCAAACAAAACAAATACAAACATTCAGACATTTATTTCAAAGCGAGCATACCAACACCCGCATACCTCTTTTCCTCTCTCATCCAAACCACTCAGCCAACACACCTAAAAACATCGATACCGTGTAGCGCAGGGTAACATAAATATAATACACCTGGTTGCAGGATGGCCAACTTTTACGAGAAAGAGGGGGTTTCGTGCTTGCAATCCAATACCAAGTAATTGGTACCCGAAAATACAAAAAGTGTATAATCAAAGACTCATCCATAGCAGATGAAACCTGCAGAAAATGGCACAACAAAAGGTGACAATAGAAAATATTACAAATCTGTGTTTTTTCGATAATTTTGCTATACTATACTCAAATATTTGCAAATTCAAAATATTTCCGATTAATCTCAATAAACTCGCATAATTCAAGGTCTTTCTTGTTATTCCAGAGAGCAAACTTGTACATGCAATAACTGCTCGTATTATTGAAAAAAAATCTGAAAAAATTTACTAAAAATAGTCAGTTTTCCAATAAGTTATATCAAGTTCAACTCAATTGATCGCAATTGAAAGAGGCATTTCTTAATTTTTTGCATAGTGTACGCGATATTTTTCTCACACTTTGAAATAGTTGTATTTTTCGGTAAAATTTGTTTATTAAAAGGCTTGACACCCCGCATCCGCAGCTCAGCTTAGATCTATAGCTAATTTAATGTCCCAGTTTTGGTTACAGGTACGTTCTACTAAAGTTCTTGAGTTTCATTTTGACGAACAGTAAATAACAAATACATAACTTGCCTGTCGTAGACATAACAATCCAAGACATCAATTATGTACAGCAGATATTGCATCATAAATTATTTTAAAACTAACATAACCAATGGTCAATCAAACAGCAATGCAAAATGCATCTGCCAAAATAAACACTATAAAGCTAAAATGAAACAGTTCGAATTCTGATCTACTCAAAGACAACATATACAAATGTCACTACATCAAACAAATTGATTTGCTTGAATTTACCCACCGGTTTATAGGGAAATAGTTCTTGACCAATAGCTTATTGTTCCACAAAGCATTCATCTTTACAGTTTCAAATAACGACTGGCAGTGTATCATACGACTATATATCGCGCCCAGACAAATATGTCATTAGGTTGTATCCATGAGAGTTTGTTTATTAGCTAGAATTCCAAAGCTGACGAGGTGGTAAGCCATCATTTTACTTCCATTAATTTTCGAGTTAGGGCTGAGTTTTTTGCATGTTTTATAACATCTACAGCACGGAAATCTGGATCAATAATTTCGGTCAATATGCCAGCCTATCTGTCGATTTGAATGAAATTTTGGGAATACTATATTGTAGGCTCATGTTGGGTTTATTTATTGAAATTCACAAAATGCTTTTAACAGCATATATTTTGAAAAATAGTGCTAGATTTAGCTATGATCTCATATATGGGTGGGAAATCCATGTAAAAGTTATAAAAAAAAGTAAGCAAAAGCATATATAAGATTTTTAGTCTAAGTAGTACCACAGGACAATCTGATGACAGTGTACCATTCCCTATTTTTATCTCATTGTAGCTATAGTTTGAAAATTCCTCTTGCTAAACGAATCTTTATACTGCAAAGGAAGTTTGTACTTATAACCTTATTAAAATTTTCTTCAGTTTTTCATAAATAATAAGTTTTTCAACCTTCTTTCCCTGTATATGCACCATTGTATAGATCTTGTAAATGATAATAATGCCAAAGCGTATATTTGGAACTTTTATCTTTAAGTGAAAAAATGAAATATATGAATGAAAAAGCGACAAGATTCATGAACGTGATGACCATCAAATGAATTTTTGTAAGGTTAATAAATTGACAGTAGAAACGGCCTCAACTATTTTAGCCCAGAATTCTCAACTCTCTTCCTTGAAGCAACTTCTAATATGGCGTATTTAATAACTTTAAAGATTCAATAAGTCGAAGGCCCCTCAACATCATGATTCCATTCGGTGATATTTAATCAAATCAAATCATCATGGATTACACATACACTAATTATTTGGAAAAGTCTTGAATCGTTCTTAAAACACACCATGAACATAAAACGTTTTTTGTAGATCTGGAGAAGGCCTATGACACAGTACCCTTTTGAAATACTGACGAGGTCCGGCCGTAGTAAAACCTATGTCCGGGCCATATGGAACATATATAAGGATGCGAAAAGCTTGGTGTGAATGGGAAATACCCGTTCAGAAATATTCTGTACAACAAAGGGACTTAAACAGAGATGCAGTTTATCACCCACCTTGTTTAAAATATACATTCAAGAAGCCATCTATAACTGGAAAAGAAAAACAGCAGAAATGGGAATCCAGATGGATGAGCGGTGCTCAACAACCCTCCTATTCGCTGATGACCAAGTAATTATAGCGAGTGACGAACACGATGCAGATTATATGTTCAGAAAGTTAAAAGAGGAATATGAGGCATGGGGTCTGTCTGTTAGCATATACGGAGTATTTGAAAGTAGGAGACAAACAAGTAGAAGACCTAGATCTACACTTACACAAACTGAAAAATGTAATCATTTCAAATACCTGGGAAGCGCTATTTCGACAGACGGAACACCAAGAAAATATATTGAAAATAGGACACAACAAGGAAAAAGGGCGATCCGATTATTAAACTCATTACTCTGGTCAAACAAAATGAAACACCAAACAAAAATGACAATCTACAAAACTATTGTAGAGCCTATTTTAACTTATAGTTGTGAATGCTGGCAACTCACAGAGAAAGGAAAAAAGATGATAGAAACGGTAGAAATGGATTTCTTGAGGAGATCATGCAATATTTCTAGACTACAACACGTCAAAAACGAAGAGATAAGAAGGAAAACAAGGCGCATAGTAACAACAGCAGAGAGAGTAGAGTCAAAGCAACGACCGACAACACAATGGATAGAAGGAATTAGGAAAAACATGAGAGATCGAGCCATCGAAGAAGATGACTGGAAGGATAGAAAGAAATTGCGATTGAAATGCGGGATGCGGCACAAGCTGACATAAAACGAGCAACCATTAGATCATCCATGAATCGTATAGTTTACATATTAGTTTTGAATATGACAACTAGTTTGACCAAAAGAGCAAACTTAGTAAGTTGTTCAACTTACTTGTCCTGAAAGTTAACTAAAACTAAATAAGACTAAGAAATGAATAATTAAAGTTTCGGCAGGTATAATTGCGTGGTTTTGATTAACGGCTAGTAGAAGTAAGATGAATCAATATGATAACCACAGATGATTCAGTAGTTATAGTAAACAGTATTTTTGTGTCATACTTGGAAGTATAGACATCGCAAAAACCAACCTATTTAGAATATCTCAATAAATGTAATTATTACTCATGATTTATTTTAAATGTTGTACTATAGTTCCGAATACCTTCGAGTGTTAATACCGTTAATACGCCTCTGTTTTCACACCTAGTGTTCTACATCTGTTCCTGACGACTGACTTGCTAACCTGCTAAAATTAAACGTAAATACAGTTTACATAAAACATACTTTCAATACACACATGGAGGAAACGGGTGTTTACATTAAATTCCATTCAGCTTTTGACACGCTTGCTGTAAATGTACGAATTCCAGGATGTGGATTGAAGCGAATGCGAATAGTCCAGATAAAGGAGCACACCTTTCATTTGCTCAACAAATTATTGGCAGTGTTGATGGAGGGACAACGACAGTACAATACACAGTAGCTTGCGAAGAACAAATACGTGAAAAACGAATGGAGCTTCGACTAAATGAATAGCATTAAAGACCCTTGTGAAATCGTATGGGAATTGGTTATCAAATAAATAGGAACTATGTAAATTCAATCAAAATTCGTATGAAAATTGCGTAATAACTACATCTCACTTTTGAGACGACAATTAGAAAACGTGTTATCAGGATAAACTACAAACTATATTAAAAATAATTATAATTCAATCAAATAAAATCATCCAATATTAATATTTTATATTGCATTTTCACAGACACCACTTTTAATTATTGCATAATAGATTAATCGGATGTTGAATTTAATTAGCTTTGGCCTTTGTACGTAGCGATTACATATTAAACTGCAATCTAATTACAAACTGTATACCTCATTGCCTTTCAAAGTTAGGGCTTCGATAGATTATTCTATACAGTTCGGTGCTTTTCGTTAGACTCCTTCATCGAAAGCGCATCTCAAATTCTTTTGATGTGTTATTTGAGAATTTACTGAGTTTTTATCGAAAGGTGTTATCATGAATTCCTATAATACTTGGTGTGAACATTATGCAACATTATTTGTACGTTTTATTGACCTTAACTATCAATCAATTAATGGTGATCTATGTCAAATGAGTTATACGTACTTTGACGTTTTATGGTCTCTACAACATGAAATCCATTTCAGTTACCTCCGTTGTTCTGACGATTTGAAAATGATTGGCATGAAAAACATATATAGTTGCATCAACTCACCGAAGTGTCGCCCTCTATGGGGCCGCCCATTGACATCTTAAGAAACGAACGGTCCCAACACCTGGACAGCCTTGAAGCGGCAACAGATGTCCCTTACGACATCTGACAACAAAGGTGCACTGATTTAAAGCGATATCCCTTGTTCTTCGTAAACACTTTTACGATCTACCGTTATATCGGCTCATTCATATCAGAAACTGACAACTGATAATAAATGTATGCTCTCCACAATGCATCAGACCTACTTCAGACATGCATGTTTCGTTTTTAGCCTAGACTCGTCAGTATAGCCTGGCGGTCTAAGTGTAGAGAGCAATCGGATGGTATATACGTAACCCAATCAAGGCTGTGATAGCAACATCAACTCACCTAAGTGTCGCCCTCTATGGAGACGCCCATTGACATCTTAAGAAGCCAACAGTCCTAACACCTGGACAGCCTTAAAGCGGCAACAGATGTCCCTTGCGACATCTGGCAACAAAGGTGCACTGATTTACAGCGACATCACTTGTTCTTCGTAAACACTTCCACGATGTACCGTTACCTCGGCTCATTCATATCAGAAACTGACAACTGAATTTAAGTGTATGCTCTCCACAATACATCAGACCTGCTATAGACATGTATGTTTCATCTTTAGCCTACATTCATCAGTATAGCCTGGCGATTGCTCTCTACACTTAGTGAATGTAGTGAAACAACCTCACTGTAGTTAATAACCACTAGTTATAACCGTGAATATCAAGGATGTGTAAATGAAGCTTTACTTTTGTCTGCTAATATATGTAAGGTCCTTTTAAACTCTCCTGTTCAAGTAGCTTATCTTCCGTTGGAAAGAACTCTCACAAAATATCCAGGAAAAACTACTGTTATCAAGAAGTTCAATATTGGAAGTGTACCTGGATCTATAGTTCAATAATTTCGGTCATTTCAATTAAATAAGGTACAAAAACAATAAAAAACAAAGCTTCGCGAAATATTTATTTTCAATAAAAACATTCCATTTCAGAGTTATGACAGAGCTACTTTAGTTTGTGGTATTTTGTTTTAGAAATTGATTATTTTAATAACCTGGCATATGCCACCAATAAACTTTTATGTGTATTGAAAATCCTTCGACATGCTTCATGGATTATAGTTTTCTTTTTTTCGCCTGTGCTAGGTGTTCTACCAGCGTGAAAAATGGACCAAAATATCAATCAAAGCAACTACAATCTATAGCTCATCTCTGCTCAGCAAAGTGATGGAGAAGATAATCAACTGTTAATGTAACTATTCCGACGTAAAATTTATAGAATTTCTATTGATTTTAATAATGTATGTATCATTTATTTCATACATCTCAAAATATTTTCTTGATCGACTGTCTGTCCATGATTGAAATCTAACACATATCTTATGTTGTTTACACTATTTTAATGAGCTCACTAATGACTAATATTGTTTTTGCGGTTGTTGATTCTTTTTACCACGTCCACGTCCAGTTGGACCACTTATTCCTTCCCAGTCAGCGCCTATACCTTATTATTTGTTTTGTTAGGATGGTGAATTCAATAAGAGCTATATCTACAAGACTAGTAAAAGAATACCGGTAGTTGAAGGTTCTGACCATCATTAGAGGAAAGCTATTAAAAACTTTATTAATATAATTCGCTCCTCATAGCTTCTTCATTTATTGCTCAGAAACATACAAACGTGCTGCAGATAAAAATATTGTGTAATTAACACACAGTTTTACAAATAAAACTCTTTTTCTTTCGGTGACGCGTTTCGATTTATATCTACATGATGAAAGAGCTTTACTAAGTTAGAGCATCTACAATCTACATGATACAAACATGAGAGTTGGGGACAACACATAGTACTCATAAAAATGATTTCCTCGCCAATAATCTGAGAAGTAAAACATATTAGTTTGAATTCAAATGTATACTATTACAATTGCTACATGCTAGCTTATACAGTTTTACTGAAAACATGACTTTATGGATTTAATACATAAATACATAATAAAAATATAAAGTACCTTCCATCACGATCAATTTCAAACGATATACAAATTTTGTCTCCATATCAGAACGACTTAATATTCATATATTCAATTCCTATTCAATCTACTTTTATAACAGTATAAAACGGAAAAAACCGATACTTATCGTGAAAAATAGCCAGAGTAAAATCTATTTGCATATACAGTTCCTCATCCTCACATGGACAGTTATCTTTTGTATTTCCGTTTATCCAAAGGCATTCATTTATCTGAGGGTAATAAATTTCCGTTGGAAGACAAGCCTTTTAATTCTTCCTGGATGGTATCTGAAATAGCCTTCCGGCTGCGTCTTATCGAGTTTCTGCTAAAAGTGTTTAGGAGTCAGGGGCGTAAATAGAGAGAAAGAGCTACGACAGGTCATGTTTGGAGTCTTGAAGCAAATCACCCCACACCATATTTATTGTGAAGCACATTAAAGATTCGTCTAAGTTGGTCCTATATATTTCCAAACAAAACTTCATCAGTGACATTGGAGCATCACACGCTTCACTAGTACTTCAGTATCACCTTTGAACTTACTGCTCTTAATGTCAACTGTGTTTACTCTTAAGTATATGACAACCATCATTACGAAGTAGCTAACTGGATATTAGAATTCATTATGAGTTTGTAGCATTTTTGGATATTAAAAAACTACAGCAAGTATAACATATATATATATATATATATATATATATATATATATATATATATATATATATATATATATATATATATATATATATATATATAACTATATACAATGAAAGTTTGTAGCATTTTTGGATATTAGAAAACTACAACAAGTATAACTGCACTATTACTGATTTATTTAGAGTTTTTTTGAACGTTAAATTAATTTTCAGTTTTGAGAACAACTTTTTGAATCATGCCAATCAGCAATTCTATTCAGTGGTGTTAATTATCATGTAGGCTGGTGAACATGATTGCTGTAATTTTTTGCCAGTTTCTTTTATTTTTAACGCACGCTCCGGGAAGGAAAGCTCAAACTACATTCCACTGTTATAGATAAGCTATTAAGGAAACTGAATAAAATTGTTGTACCTCGCCAAATTTATGCACGCATTTCTATTACTTGTGCCAAATATTTCGACAATGCATATGTCTACACTTTTGACATTATAATGAATCATGCATAACACATACAAACTACAGATTGATTTGTCACTGTCTGATGCACAACTGCACGGGTGAACATTTTTTAATAAGCCATAACTGATATAAACATATTTTTTCTGCGTTCAAATTGGATTGTTCATATTTTAGTATAAGAATAGCTCCATACTAAGTTATTTAATGTACTTTGTTCAAAATACAATCAAAATAATCCGGATACAACATAACAATTCCAAGAAGATTGTCAAATAATCTGCCTATAATGTTGAACCATGATGATGCTACCCATTCCGCAGTGTGATCACATTGAAAAATGTGATCAATATTCTCCAAACCTACACATAGAATATACATTTTTCTTACAATGTGTTATTAGGTCCTAAATTATCAGGAGTTATCTCAGGATTACAATGTTATCTATTACGTGTTGCCTCATAAGAGAGGCAGCGCTGTGTTTCTGGTGTGACCATGCATTAGTTCCTGATTTTATATTCATTAGCAATGCAAACTTCTGCTTTTGAACTTTCCATTTTTGTACAGATAATATCCTGGAGATAGTGAATCAATTAACAGCAAAGTTTCTTCATTTTGTACATTGATAATGACGGCCCAGGTATATTAAAGTTTTGCTGCAGTCATGTTTTGTTTCAATCAATAGTACAGTACACTAATTTACAAACCCACATTGAATGTCCCACTTTTTGGCTTATCATGTTTTTTTTCATATAAAATATAAAAAAAACATAGGAAAGCGAATCTGTCTAGCACCTGCGAGTCAATAAAAGTCTGTCTGCACCATCAAAGGCAGTCACAGACGCCACCAGCCCATTTCAGTTTATTCATGTGGCATTAATTTTGTATATCCCAAAGAATCCCATCTTTTTCATAGGCATAAAAAATGCTGTGATTTGTTCACTGTTCCATTGCATTGTTCAATGGAATAAATTACAAGTCCTCAACTTCCCAATAGCTGTAAACATACGGTAACCACACAAAAATCTGCAAATCCAGAGAGGAAAGTCGGCCAGTAAACGAACCGGCTTTCAAACTTCTACTTTGTCGCTGGCCGGCAAGTATCAAATTGGCAAGTACTTACCAAATGTAAATGAGCCTTAAGGAAAAAAAATTTTTGACAGTTATGTGCTCCCACTTGTATTCCTTTAGTAAACTGTATGTGGGAGTGTAGGAGTGAAGCTATCTATCAGGGAATTCCCACTGTACGCGTTATAACCTGTTTGTTGGCACGCCATTGTTTTAAAGAGCTTGTGGCGAGTTGCACTACCGTTCCACTACTTTCTAGCACACAATTTCAATTTAAAAGAGACTGTCGCCGCGCCACCGCTATCTAAAACTACCTGTTTGCCGACTCCATTATAACTTGATTTACTCCCACTGTGCCAGTTCTTCTATCCTTTTTTCCACTTTATCCGGCCCGCGGGGAATTTAATTTGCCATCCCCAGATTTTATATAAATATTGGCGGAGAGATCTAGTGCCTATAATGAGAAGATGGACGACTAGATTTATTACTAATCATTCGAGGCGAATGGTGATAAATAAAAAAATCTTTGAAATTCTACGCTCCTGCGTATCTGTTGTGTAGGTTGAATACATAACAATGTATGGATACAATTTCAGAAAATTGATTAAACTGCATGAAGAATTTTGGATGAATATTTTATTATTTTTATAAATTCAAATCGGGACACTCAGACCTAGTGCCATTCACAAAATATTGCTCTAGATTGCTTAAACTGCAATTATCATGCAACAACTACTAATTCATTGTCATTGGAAGTACATTATGATTTAAAATTTTTACAAGCAAACACTAAAAATCGTGAATGTTCTTATAGAATAGCTTCCCCTACCAGCCGGTTTGAATATTTCACAAAATTCAGGGAAACATAGCCTACAACTAACAATAAAGTCTCGTGTTTTGCTGCTAAGACTAGTCTTTAATGTCAAGTAGAAATCGTACTGTGTACGTCAGTTTTGGCACATTAACGTGATATTTAACCTACATTTCTCTAGCTGTAAATCCCGTAAAAATAAGCGAGCACAATGTCTATATCATCCCAAGACAATGCACCCTCACGTGGTGGCAGTAAAACGTCCAAAGGATCCAGTGGATCTAGCAGAAAGCGTGCGGTAGATTATATACTGGCAGGTGCAGGTAGGTATTTTTTAAATTGTTATAATTATAGCTTTAAATTTGGGCTTTAGAGTGTATTATTCTTTAGCAATGCATAAGGTGAATCATTCAAATATAAAAAATTACAACACTTCATTCAATGAATCTGGTTTCGCTGATAGAATACGTTGATCTAAATTATGAATATCTAAAAATTGGATAAAAATATTAAGATACACATATCACAATTACATTTCCAAACAAGCAGTATAATCATAGGAACAACACATTACAAGAACTATAACACATTGTACTGTGAAATAATAAGGACGCTATACAATTTTAAGTTGAAAAATAGGAAGTAAGCGGACTGTAAGCTCCCACGGAGTCAAATGAAATTTTTGTGAGCAATCAGGGACGTCAACAATGCCTTAAAGCAATATATGTCTTTTTTTATCATTTTCGTTTTCTCAATAATTTTGCTACTGGAGTAATTTACAAATTTATAAGACCATTAGCCGTACCGAAAAATCGGGAGCGGTATTCCTTAAAATGTCAACAATTACATTATCTACAAAAATCATGTTTCTCAAATGTTGTTTTGCCCATACTTCTGTATGGTGTTAAGTCGTTCACGTGGGCTAAATCCATCACCATAAAACAAGAGGCGTTCGAGTTCTGGTTGTATTGCAGAATCCTGAAGATTCCGTATACCGGGAATGTTGACAATCAGACCGCTTTACATCGTGAGAACAAGGATTTGGCAATAACTAAAACTATTGAAACAATAAAACTGAAAGGACACAACATGAGAAATATGGACTATTACAGCAAATACTCCAAGGCACAGAAAAAAAGAGGCCTTGGATGTAGACGTATCTCATGGCTGAATAATCTGCGGACTTGGTCCTCAACAACTACAATTGGTTTTTTAGAAGCGGCAGCAAATAAAATATCTATAACCAGGATGATTTCCAACATCCGGATCGAACAGAAACTTTAACTTGCCTTGTTGTTTGCACCAGTGGTGAAAATTTTATACTTTCCTAGTTATGGAGTGGCAAAATATTACTCCTTTTTGGAGGATTCCTCTGCCGCTTCTGGAACAATATGCAAAAACCATGAAGGCCTAAGTGTTAATCTTCTTTTAACATTTCATCGAAACAGATACGTACTTTGGATTTATACAGCGACATACCACAGACAGATGGCACAGCGACGACACACAGACGACAAACATATGATAGGTAGACAAACCAACGAAAATGAATGACACCTTTTTTGTGATATGTATGTCACAAAATATGCAAAAAACATCTCGAATTCCAGTTGATGATTACTTTCCCGTATATTGGCGCGGAAAGTAAACTCAGAATGAATTTCATCATCTGTTAGAAATTCTCCACACTTCTTCCAAAAAATTCATGCGTAGCTTGACTAACAACTGATTTCCTCAACAGAGTTTGGCGAGTACGAAGAACTGCAACCCGAAGACCAAATATGGGACATAGAATGTTCATTACTTGAAAAGAGCTACCCCAAGCCGACACTGTCAGACTACCAAATGCAGATGTTAGACCAAACTAAGCTATTCGATAAAGTCATGACTCAGGACAAATCGGGTAGCATTCTAAACCTAGAGCCAAGCTGCTCCATGCTTGTCACAGGATTCGGGATGAGAAACTTGGAATCTCTACAGGAATGTTTAGATAGAGAAGAAAACAAGAGGTTAGATATGTATATTGGTCATACCTGGGTGGAATAATAATTGAACATAACTTAAAGAATGGCGTCATGAATGTTATCTAAATTACGCAAAGTTTAGTTTTATATATATTTTGATATTATTTCATGGACAGGGTACGAATACATAGAAACTATATAACTGCGAGAAAACAGTCACTGAACATGTTTGGATAACGAGAAACATAGAACGATAAGTACAGGTCTCTATACCACAAGAGGAATAAAAAAAATCTACCTTCAAAATAATCTAATTTATATTCTCAGAATCTACAGAGGGACTACTGGTTTTTGTATGGTTTTTTCTTGGATCTCAAATGGGGGGATGTCGTTGCCATTAGATGACAATGTTATATGCTCCGTTCTATCTCATGAGATGGGAAGCTCTGTTTTTGAGGTGTATTGTAGCTTATCCGAAGACACACTGACGAAGTAGATCAAGAATGATCGATAAAATTGATCTTCAAAAAACTTTGTAGGATGAGTGAGACCTGGAGAACAACCTGTAACGCGGGTCCTGAAGACCGTTAGGTACGCCGCTAGACATTGGTTTGGAATATGCGTCGATAACCGTTGTTACTTAGCCTAAAACAAAACCTACCTACGTATTCCATCCGTGAATTTTCTGGTGAAATTTGATAGGCTTAAAAATTGTCCAGCCCTGTATAAAAGTGAAAATTAGTACAGTAATGCAAACAGGCTGTTGACAATACCCGCTGTTTAATAGAGTAGTAGCAAGCAGTGTGGACTATTGCCGTGCAAAGCACGCTGTTTGGATGCGTAGGGAGAGGCCTTTGATTGACATTTCTGGGGGCAATATTCCCGGCTGAACAGGAATCAATTGTCCCTTCACAGACGCTGTTTACACCTAACTAGCATTGTTGTCTGTTACCTTTAAGCTCCCTAACCGACCGTGATATATTTGTAGCAATGTGCCCAACTAGAAAGGAATAGAAACTGAATCATCTATGCATGAGGTCAAGCAGCTGTGCTCTTGCAAAAAGACCGAAAACACAGATTTTAAAAGTTTGTTTTTTAATCATTCTCTTTTATTCATTTATTAAAACTTAAACTAAATACATGAAAACTTCAAGGCATAGTGTTACATTAGGAAACTAGAAGTCGTTAAATGATGGGATTTGCAAAAAACATGCGAATGTGTTTAATTTTCCCAGTATTAAATGTTATGCTTGAAATAGCTTTAGGTAGATTAAAGTGGTGACTACCAAATTTTTGTATATTAAAACGTTAATTTATAAGATTCAAATGACGTTTATGGAATAAAAAATCTGATAATAAAACATATATTTATACAGAGGGAAAGATTTTTGATATATATATATATATATATATATATATATATATATATATATATATATATATATATATATACTGCAAAAATTCAAAATTGATCTGGCAACCATGTACTCTGATTTGTAAACCTGAAATCTTCATTCGCTTCTATGGCAATACAATTGTCATCCGAACCAGTACCGATTTAAAGTTAATGTGAGGTAAACCCACTAGGCCCGGAATTTGGGATGGGGAACAAGCGTCTGAAGAGCGCCCGGAAATAATCAAAATTTTCAACTTTTCAGGTCTATAATAGCGTTCGTACTTTTTTTTGCTTTTTAGCATAAATATATTTCCGTAGATTCCTTTCTTGGTGTATTAATCTATACTATTTTACAACCCTTTCATCAATTTTTATGAAATATTTGGGAAGGGTTCCTTTTGCACCAGCATCACCGATGTAGTAATTGGCAAAATATTACAAAATCGTTTCACATTTCGGTAGACATAGAACAATAGCTGCTTACTTTTTTATTTGTGGCAAGTACGGATTTATAGGCGTAGTGAAAAAATATATTGGAGTTTGAAATGTATCAAAATCGATATTTGTACGGCATACAAAGTTTAGACTAGCCTTATTTGGAGTCAACTAAACTTTTAGGTGGTCCCATATAATCACAGAGAAGCAGTGGTCAGGAAATTCTATACAAAATTTTATAAAAAAATAAAAACTGATACGTTTATAATTATTCACCTAAATGCCCTAGGAAAATTGTGTCGAGCCTGCCAAGAAATCCTTAATAATACTCTAAAATAATGAGGAACTCGAAAAATATGAGAATTTTTAAGTTCACCAATTATTCTACAAACCAGCAGTATTTTTTGGAGATACTTTTTCACTTATTCATTTACCAAAAATCCAAAAAATTATATAATTTTAAGTGTTCATATAAAATCTATAAATAGAACGGTAGCAAATAATATGATAGATTTAAATTGCATGGGAACTATTCACTTATTGAGTTAATAGAGTGTCAGCGACAAAAAGAATTGTTATGTCTCATCCACGTGAAAAACATCTTACCCTACCTATTGTGTATCTCATGCTTTACTCAATAATAGTTCTTTCCTAGATTACTGATACTGTATAAGCAACAGCAAGAACAAGCAGCAAGGGATGCAGCATCACACTTAACAGTTACCTCTTCATCTACAACTAGTTCTTCTAGAGGAGCAAGGACAATAGAAACGGAGACTGAACTATCTAGGGTCAAAAGTGATTTATCTGGACAAAAAATGCAACTAGAGTATCTTATGGGCTTGAAGGTAAGTATATTGTGTACACCAATGTCACCAGTTGACCTCTACTATTTCTTATAGTTCAATAACTGTATTTATTAAACTCATTTATGCAAAAGCAAAGTTCAATCCAATGCCGGATGACAAACAACTATTTACCGCAATCCCTTTTATTACATAAAAAATGCCGAATTATGACTGAAGCAACTTTTTACCTGATCAGCATTCATATATCAATGTAGATTGGAACATGTTAAAATTAATACAAGTAAATGCAGCACTGAACATGTATTGGGCAGTTGAACATATTTGAATTCAGCTCTTCGGTAATGTGGAAGAACGATTCAAACTCCGGGGGTGGATTACTAACTTGGAATATATGGAAAAACTACATTGTTATCGAATCCTCATTTGATTTGAAACTATATTAAAAAACTTTGAAGTAGTTCATTAGTTATGATTTTTCAGACAGCTGATGAAGAATTTCTCGGTATGGAAGTAGGGAAGCGAGAAGAGGAGGAGGAAGACGAAAAGGACGACTTCATCTACAGTACCTCAGTATCGATGAAGAACGCCCAAAAGTACCTGCGCGTCCACAGGATCTTCGACTTCTTTCAGTTTATCATCGCCCATCTCGTGCAAGCTGCTCCAGATGATCCAATTACCTTCATCCTGGAGCTACTGAATAAGTGCTTGATCTACAGATCTGGAAGAGGCAAGCCGCCTCTTCTGTACCAAAAAAACCATATCGGAGAGCTTTTCAACCTCATGGATAGGATGAAAGCAGGAGCTATAGAGGTGCAGCAGTACCACAGGGGCATGACCACGCTAGGAATATGCGAATATGAGAAGAGTCCACCTCTGAATCAGGAAGGAATGGTTTGTGTGGACTACTATGAATGTAGACTTTATGGTCTTACTTGGTGAAACTCTTCCATCATTCATGTTTTCAAAGGTTACTACAAATTAATGACCAACATAATCGAACACAGCAATTGAACGTCATCTTATTTCCAGTATAAAACCAGGCAAGCCACCCGAGATACCTCACCACCCTCTGGAAAGGGAAGGACGTTCAATACCTGACGCATCTTGCACCAAGTCTCTTGGAGCTAACATCAACGATAACATGTGCTAGAGAGAACATATTGGCGGCCTTGCTAGGTCGTCATTCTCTTCCGCTCTAAAAAATTATGTTTACCTGAACAGCTACTGCTACTCGACAAGGCTCAAATTAGAACATTTCTAAAGTACCTACTGCTCGCGTATGTGAGGATGCTATACGAAGTACTTCCTAAACCTTTTCGTCCCAATCCAGAAGTGACCAATAAGGCTCGTGGATGCGCCAGATCTTACAAAGGGCCTCCACAGCCTAGGGCATCGTGAAAGTTGGCTGATCTTCCACTGTTCTATAGATACTATCATGGCAAATGCTTTACTAAGCTGTCTCGCATAATAACACCAACAGTCACCGGTGTTGAAAACACTAAAGGGGCTCAACGAATGCAGCCTCACCAGGTCGAGCTTTCAACACCTAGGACGGGCGACTTCCTAAAGTCATTGCCTTGGCGTGGTGGTATGAACTGCCATGGAGTCTGTTCTCCAATGATTACAATTTACAGTGTTTTAAGATCAGTGTGGATACACATGTATCATTTCGCAGCGCTTCTAGAGCACGACAGGCTTTGTGCTTTTGCGGGAATTTATCTGTAAAACACATTAAAATCACCACTCAATGGATATATTTGTAAAACTAGATACAGAATTTGATGGAAGCAAGTCTCACTATTACACGGCGTAGATCATAACTACAAGATGATTGTCAAAATATTTGACTTTATGAGGGTTAATCATAATTTTATTTTTAATTCCTCAGTTAACTGTGTCTAGGTCTTGGATGAATCTTAGCAATGTTTCATAAACCTATAGATGAACCGCAAGTTTTTTCTTCAGATTGCGTTACGGTTTGTCCTTGGATAATGAGTGTTTATGTGGTTACCTAGAGATCATACCATTCTTTCATGAGACAGGCAATTCCGGGGTAGTGATGTATTTTCTCTCTCATTTTACTTCAAGCGCCAATCTGCAACGGAAATGTTATTGCAAAAAATTCACACCAAGAAAACCTTTGTCACGTATTTTCGTCGGTTCATCTGTCTGTCTCAAATCTCCACTATTGCCTTGCTAAAGGCGTTCTATCATCCATGAACTCTTGGCGCCTGTAATGCTCCCTACAGGTTAGATACATATTTTTTCGAAATACAGAAATTATACATTCACTATCAACAGATATGAAATGTTACTATACATTTGTATTATGAATATGATAAGTTTTTGATGCATTCTGATTGTTTCAAGAAATAATTATAATCATGTTAGCATTTGATGATAGTGGCGAAGATTCAAGTATCAAAACAAAACGCTGTTGACCTGAAATAGTTGCTTAAACAATGCTAGCAGTTTCTGAATATCTTTATCGATCCGATATTCTCAAGCCTCTCCTTAGCATGGTGTTTTTCTAGAGACACGCAAGTTGGTTCATGTACGCGGTCGATTCATTGTGTCAATAAAAAACACTCATTACATTTATCTCGTCCTTACCAACTGAAAAAGCTCTTACGGAATATCAGAGGTCCTTCTGACCGGCTTAGGCATTTCAATGCGATTCACGCAGTTGCTTTTTATTTTTTTTAAGATTGTGTATTAGCTATATCGTGCGTTGTTATTTTGCTACGCGTGTCCGCAGTCTACTCATTACAAAGTACAGAATCGTAGAGAATACTATGATGTTCTTATTTTTGAGTTGCCTTGATTTCTCTGTGTGGCCTAGAACACCTTTTTCATATTTCTCACCACTTATAACTGTACCTAAACAAACGAAGTAATGCCGAAGGAAATGAAATGGGAGTTTTAGAAATATATATTTGATCTAACCTGCTTTATCATTTATATTATTCGGTTTCAGGTAGATAGAGAGGTTTTTATAGAAGAAGTATACGAAGCCGAACTAGAGCTTTTCAATGACTTAATTAAACGAAAGTGGATTGGAAAGAGACCAAAGCAAATCAAAGAGAACGTTATTGACATAGATAACATGTCTAAAGATACTGATGGCCCTTACTTCATTCCGTCAGATTTACTCAATACAACCAAACCTCAGGACACTGCATCGGAAGGACAGGGTTAGATCCAAGGATCACATCCTTTGGTATAAGATTTCATGATTCAATTAATGAGCTGTCCTTGAATTGCATTAACAAATAAAGAATTACCTACGACTTTTTTATTTTTCCATTCCAATGTTCTCGGTCATTTTTAAACCGAATGATTACTTTTATTCAAAACAAGATAAGAAGACTATTGTTTCTGACAAATGTTACATAATATATATGGCAATTGCTTCAACGAGTTCAACTATCGAAATATTATGTGTCCACCAAAATTTATTCAGGAAAGGAAAGGATAAGAATACGTCAAACGGTCTTTTTTAGTTCAAGTGACAAACACTCCAGCTTTTCCACTTTTCCACTATTCAAATATCATATAACATTGTACACACAGTATTTGGTCTATCATCAGTATCCTCGATTTAAAAGATCTGTAGGAAAGAACAGTCTGACAAAAATACTTAATTACGACTACTTTACAGGACTATGATGTTTTTCGCTCACGCTTAAAACATACACCCAATGGTAGACGTAAAATTATCGACCAAAAAACCCTTATAAAAGAGGAAATGGAAGACAAATGATCGCATATATTTTTCCACGAACGAAATGGCATCAGACTCACCTTCACTAGCAACATATTCTTTTTTGCTTTGCCAAATGTACCGAAAGAGAAAACGGTTCCCTTATAATAATATATAAGGTACATTTCTTTTCTTGGCATCAGAAATTGATACGCCATAACTCAACAAATTGTATATGACCGTACTTCACAAAACTCTTCTATCGCTTAAGATGGTTGTAGTATGGAATAATCAGTTGATATCTTCCAACATAAAGTGTCGAAATGTAATGTACGTATTGCCATATCTGGGATTGGCGAGCTAACAGTTCTATTATCATAGGATGTATCTCTAAGTGTTGCACAAAATGGCTCTTCCCATTCACCCACTTGTATTTTCACGAAGGTCCTGAAGGCTTAAAGTCTACCTAATAGCGGTGAAAAAGACGCGTCACTGGAAAAAAGAGTTTTATTTGTGAAGTTGTGTTAAATACACAATTATTTTATATTTGTATGGCGAAAGAGTTTTACCAAGTAAGAGCATCTACAATCTACATTAGATATATGTTCATCTACTTTTCAAATGAAATGTGTGTGCAACAATCAACTATGTTTAACGCATGCACAATGATCTATATTTAAAAAGTAGATAAGATTACTGGGCTCAAGAGCTTATAGATGATAGAACATTTCACCCATGCACAGAAAACTTCTCTTCCCCATACCCATGTTTTTGACCTCTCCTAAATGTTTTTGGAAACGATCAGGGGCCGAGGAAACGTACAGAAACGAAGATTACACTTTTTAATAATTTTCGTCATTAAAATGATCTTCTAGAACTGCGTTCCTGTCATTATATTAACCTAATGTCAAAATTTCATCATAATATGAATATGGTACTTTTCTCGTTATAGAGAGGCGAAGGATAACCGAACAGACAGACCAATGGAAATAAATAACATTGTTTTTCGTGATGTACATGTTGAATTCTGAGACTTTGGCGATTGCAATACCTCCCTTCAAGTAAAAATTGGTTATTTTTGCAAGCCCATTATCACGGATTACAATGAATGATGCCGTTATTGTTCGGTGGGTACTTCTATTGTTCTGTTTTGCCGATAGCGAATCCTCAAGCCAAGTCGCGATCGTTACAGCTACAGAAAGGATTTTAAAATAGCAAATTCATGCGGTTTGATGTTCTCAGGTTTTACGATATTTCTGTATATATGAATATGTTCATTTTCCATTCTAATGAATTTCTAGTAGTATGAGAGCCAATGACCCCACGTTACCGCGAATTTGAATAAGAATTATACACGCATTCAGTATGCGTATGGGACATTATGGGACCCACAAGTCTGCAAGAAAAATCCTGTGCAAAGTTGCATTTATTAATTATTGAAAAATCAAGAAAATCCTGGAATTTGACATGATGTCGGATTAAATGATCATCAATCTCATAGGCTTGTGGGGGGGGAGGGGAGATGAGAATTAAAAAAAAAATCTAGGTGTACCAAGGCCTATTTTCAGGATTTCCTTTCGGAGGGGGGCCGCAGTTTCAAAAGTGAAAATATTTATAACTCTTAATACTGCAATGAGATCAGCGGTAGCAGCTATTAAAAGTTCACCCTGTATATAAATTATCCAGAACATATGAGCAGTTGTCAAAACAGGCATCTCGAATGTCAAGATTTTTCGAAGTTTTGTTATGGAGCATTCGATTTTATATATTGATGCATTGAGCTGTGACAGTCAGTCAGTCTTCAGAGGTCAAACAGTTATGAACTAGAAATCATGGATATAAACTTTTGCACAGGATTTCCCTGGCAGATTTGGTGGTTCCATAATCCCCTATACTCAAACTAAACGCGTGTGTACTGCTTGCTTAAATCCGCGATGACGTAGGTCAAGTGTCACTGGCTCTTAGACTATAAGTTCATTAGAATAGTATATCTGCATATGTTAAGAAGTCTGATATACGCATTATAAGTATGCGGTATCAATCATGTAATGATGATCTACTAGTTTGTAGAATAATAAGTAATTTGTCACACATCATTGTTCTATCTTCTTAGTTTTCTATGAATATTTTATTTACGCCTATTAGTTTGTTTCACATGTGATCAAAAAGCTCAATTGTACAATGATACAATGACCTTTATTTCAGAGCGTTAGGTGTTTACATATTGTGTAATTTAAAAAAAGCTAAAGGTTAGCATTGAGCTCCGGTCCGAAGCACTCCTCGAAGCCAAAATCGAGAAAAGCAATATGTCTGGTGGATGCGCCTTATCTTACAAAGGATCTCCACAATCTGGAAGATCTAAGATAGGTTCCTGACCTGTTTCTATTCTACATTATTATACTTTCATGGCAAATGTTTGACCGAGCTGTCACGCATAATAACACCTATTCTCTCCACCATGATCTTCATGTCGAACTTTCAACATCTCCAACGAGTCTCTCTCCAAAAATCATTCTCTTGAAGAATCGCAGCTTTGAGGAACCAGCTGCCAGGAAATGTGTTCCTCGATGGTTACAATTTACAGCGTTTTAATGTCAATGTGATTAGAAAATTCACCTCTGAAGCACTTTCGCGAGAGGTGGTCTATAAAAAATAAAAAACTGTCTAGTGGAACTATTTATGTAGGACTATCCACTGAAGAATTATCCTCCTAAAGTTAGAGGCAAGTTATGTAAGGCGGAATCATTTTGTACACATACATTTAAGAAATACATGATATCAATGTCCTTAATTACGATTTTGAAACAAACCTACTATCAAAGGAATTCTGATAGCAGTAGAAATTTCGAGCTCGAAGGTATTATTATAGAGTATATTTTTTTAAAATGCTAAGCTTATTGCATTTATGTTTGATACCACAGATTTCATTAGCTCAATTGCAGTTTCTCAGTCTCATTTATATGTCTCAACGTCATTTACTTCCCACTATTTGGAATGTTATGATTGCATTAGAAACGAGCCCACCATTAAGAACTGTATTAAGCTTTGTAGCAGTTACATATTTAAAACGTCTTTTTATTATTACTTTGAAGTTTTCTTTTATATCACTTGTTTGAATATGAAGTTTAAAAAACGATATTATAGAGATAACGTTAAATAGAGACCTATTTAGTGAATCCGTGCTGAGGTGTAAAAACCATATTTTTTCACTATTTTTGATGTAGTGAATCCAAATCCGCCACCTGAATTTTCCATAACCAATATTAGACAAACTGACACATACCAAATGTCTATTGACAACTGCACACATGGTCTGGATGATTTGCATACAGGGTGATCTTTTCTTGACTGCTAGCTGCTGATCTCGTTGCAGCATTATATAGTTATTGAGCTATTTTTGGAGAAGGCAGAATCTCATCGAGTGAGACTATGAAAATCTGATCACTCTGATATTACATGGTTACTCCTAGCTTAAAAGATGTGTGTTTTATATTCTCATGAATGTAGATTAAGTTCGATTGGAAATATATAATCAATCATAATCCTATTGGTTACTCTTTTTTCTTCATTAACTCTTACCTGTAAAATATATCAACGTCATATTTTCCATTATGTGAGCGGTGTGAATGCAACATAGGTACTCGTAAATAGATTTTGATGATATTAAAGCTCTATGCTACACTTCAGTTGACTAAACCACCGCGTTGTGCTGAAGGGTCGTAAACCTTGGTGATATCTGAGGAGGTTAATAACATCTTAGGAGTGAGGCGGTGTGTTGGGATACTCAAAAATAATCAGCTTATTATATTTTGATAGCAGCCACTCAACGAGGTGCTTTATACAGCAGTTATAGTACTTTACATTACCCTATCTTGGATAGTGAAGAACAGTGCAAAGGATTAATGGTATGCATTTTTACTACATTATTGTCCAATATTTATTCTTATGCTATCCCCCAAAAAAGTGTTTTGTTCTTATTATCATCCCAGTATTTCTAAGCAATCAAAATGATGAATTCATATTAAAATTATTGAAAAAAGCGGATTGAGCGGTCATCACAGGTCAGAAAAACTCACCATCAAGGTCGGAGATGGAGCTGTCCCCACTATCGAATCCATCGTGTAGCTCGTTAGCTCCGCCCGATCGACGATGTAACCTTGAATCACTGCCCGATCGGCAGTGCGCGTAGCCTGTGGCTGAGAGGGCGGCGCCCGAGCCGCTCATGCTCGGATAGAAGGGCATGGCGGGTGGCAAGCGGCCGCCTGCAGCTCCGCCTACGACCACCGCATGTCGGCGGGATGGAAGCGCGAGGGCGGGGCTTGCAGGCTATAACGTCATCCAAACGACCGTGTCGCGGCAAACGTCGAGCTGAGATGGTGGTTTTGATACAGCGGTTCTTGTTATCTAAAACAACAAAGATCATAGTAAGAATAATATGTTACATATCGCTAAAGTTATAAATATTATATTAGAAAGCTACTTTTTAATACTCGAGTATTTAAATTGCTGGACAATGTTTCAACAGAATAGATACAACGCAAATGATAGGCAGGCGCGTATTCAGGGTTAACCTATGGGAGGGGTAATGCTTTCTTTGAAATCGGGGAGGGTAGAGGATCACCGCGGGTGAAAGTTGAAAAATTTGTAAAATGTCAAGATCCTTTTTTGGGAGGCCACTTGCAATTTACATGTTTATGTGCGTATTTAAACAATTATTTACTGATGGCTCTGACAGTACTGTAATCAACCAAATGTTCACTGATTTATATTCCACCAGTTACTTTTGAAAAAAAATTTTGTTCATGGAGGGTTATTACCCCCATTACCCCTCCTCCTCAGATACACGCCTGATGATAGGAAACAACAAGATACATATATGTTTTGCTACGATCACTATATAAATTCTAAAATGATTCTTTTTGATATAAACATAATTTTACACTTGAGTAGTCAAGGTTGACGTTTTGTTTCACTTGCCATGCCAATAGGCAATTTTGGTTAAGTTTAAGCAGTCCTATAGATCCAACTTATGAGTCAAGGCAAACTTTCTTTTAGAATGTAGTAATTTTTCACAAAACGGTATTATGTATCGAGTTCAGCATCATCTATAGCTAAATATGAATGAACTCCGTAATGGAAATGAAGACTATTCCACAACCACTTCCCAAGATGGTCTAGGCTAGACTAACTACAACACGACCTACATATATTCAGATCAGCGTAGTGACGTACAGCATTATCTTCATGTTTCAATCATGATTTTAGGTACAATAACACTGCTGCACACTATAAAACCAAAATGTTATTTTCCCCATCCATTGAATAATAGTTACAGAAATCCTATTCAGACGCAGCGACTATTTTTGGTGAAATTTTGCAAAGTTGCTAACATTAATATTAGAGTAGGTGGAAACAAACAAACCGATTCAGGCTGAGGTTAACATAAACAAATTCTATATCCGATCGTCGAATGTTTACGGAGTGTGTACCTACTTTTAATTACAAAATCAATACATTTCTCTGTGGTTGGACGAAATCCCGAGAGGTGCAGACCATGCGGTGGCCACATGTTGAAGTTATTTCGTTACCGTTTTTTTGGGAGATGCAACAGCACTACGGCTGAACTCATTTCATTTGCATTGCTTGATGTCGTGCATATTCAAATAATGACCATCGGAGCTGCAGTGATTACTTACTATCGTACATCATAGCAAATAATGAAAAAAATCTTAAGAAACGAATAATTTCTTAACTTTAAGGTATTTAAGGTGGAGACCCGATCTCTGAGTATTACCCCCGGGAAAGCAATTCTTCAGTAATAGTAATGAGACTCATAAGGAAATATCTGAATTTCTAAATACAGATTATTGATATTCGCACGTTTAGAAACAAGTGATTCTTGTATGGAACCTATAGAAATATATCAGAGATATAAAAACGAACGTTTATTTTTTTAAGTGATTATCTTTTTAAATAATTTTGAAAATATTGGAAAACTTTATTTAAATGTTCTCAAATTTAAAAAAAGGCATGATTTCCAAAAGTCCCAGATGCACTCCAAGTGGTTCTACAGTTTCAAATTCAATCCTAGTCTTCAATAAGTTGTTGTGACTGTATGTAGAGCACGTCACTTTTGAGAGACTAAATAGCACTTTAGTATTTATTTATTTTACTCGTTAGGTTAAAATAAAGTAATATATATTACTTCCTAAAACAGATTACAGAGGCAAGACAAATTTTTCCTCTTCAGAAAACAGTTAAGTACTTCCTAAAATGCCGTGGAATTTGGAATAGTCAAAAAATTAACTAGGTTCATGAGTCTAATTCTAGGTACACAACTCTGCAAATACACATATCGATTCGGTTTTGAAACTGAACATGTGAATGTAATCAGATATGTCTAACAACTACGGAGGACCACTGGGGACAAAATGAACTGATGACGAACCCATTAGAAAAAAATAGAAAGAGATCGGAGACCTCGAAAACGTCCAAAATCGAAGTTTCATTGTAGTCTGAACAGTAGATAATTTCCTAGTTATAGAGAGGCCAAGTATTACCGTGCACACGGGCGAAACTGAGTGACATGGTTGTTCGTTTATGAAGTACATGTTATGAAAAGTCAAGGTCATATTATGATGTTTGGAATTTCCAGTTTTACGCGGTTACAGTAAGGATCCCTCCTATTCAACTGGGAAGTATAACTTAATTTTTTTGCAAATCACTCATATACCTACTTGTTCATCTATGATGCCAAAGATTATTTATTGTGCAGACGATATTTTCACCATTTGTTTTTGAGGTTCTGTCCATGATAAGCCATCAGAGGAACACGAAGCTGCAGAAATTGCTTTCAATGATTACAATCTCATCCTGTGGTTGTCACAATGTTGTCAAAAAAATTGGTGACATATTTAATAATATTGGCAAGCTCAAAGATGAATTATCTATAGGGTTGATGTTATGTGCAGATTTAAGTTATAGCATTGATGTTATAGTCATTTCAATCTGAGAGCTTTCTACCATAACTTCGAAAGCAAAAAAACTCTATAGCTGACATCTATTTTTATATCTGAAAAATCAACCAAAGTCTGCTAGAAACAAATCAGAATTCTGTGATGGATTCTCTTATAATGTAAATATGCTCCTTCTTGATCCTAGAGAAAAAACATCATATTAAATCTCCTTGTACCCTTTCTGTGGCAATTGCTCCATATTCAGGGCCCAGCAATATTTTACAATGTGTTAGTATAAAACTTGAAATAAGATATAACTGCTCAACAAACTTGACATAATCAAATTCTGAAATAGCTTGAACCGTTTCATCTAAAAGAACAATTTATTGCCATCATATAAATCAATCAAAGTTATCCATGTAATGTATAGATTTCTTGTCTGTGCTGCGTAATATTAAGGTAATTTACGCCTGGCAGTAAAACGCCATCATAAAATGAATTAGATTTTTCTCGCATGTTTAAAAGATATCAATCATGAAGGGTCCAATCACCCCCTAGACATTAAAAAATGTTCGTTTAGCTATGGAACTAAAAATAAAATACTATGAAAAATATGACTTGATTTAAAAATACGGCCAAGTAAACTGATTCAGTACTTCAAATGCCGGGATACGTCTATCCGTTCGAAAATATAACTATGTGGTAAGTTGTGCCCTGATGAAATGATTTGAGTAAAACTGTATTTGCTTTTTTTGGACTATTGATGTGGGCGATATACATTGGAAGAGGAACTACTGAAGTAGTATACCTTCAATTATGTTTAAGGACCTCAAGCAGAGCAGTTTAAGATATCACAATGACTTCAATCGGTATGATCAGCAGTCCATTAAACAGCTGTGATCTGACCAACTAATTATCCACAAACTGGTAAAGTCAATTGAGGCTTGACAAATTCAAGGCCATGAATGAAACCTCCGACATGGTTTGTCTAAGGATTGATTATTACCGATACAGACATATCCTAAAAGTCTCTCAAAACTGTTGTTGATTGTGACACGTAGATAACTTTGTATTCGAAAAACGCTGGAGCTCCAATATAGTGTTAAGAACGATAAGAGGGACTCACAACTTTAGAAAAATTCCAAAAAAAATCTGAAATAATAGTAGTACTTTTGAAAACTCCACACAGAAAAATAAATTGTCATACCAAAGATATGTGCTTTCAATCAAGTATACCATATCTATACGCGCACATCTATAATGATCTTATAGTAAGAATACTGTATTTTTGATCATATAGAGTAAATTTAAGTTAATATAACCTATTCACGCTTGAGACAGCCTTGGAAGTGAGAATAGCAAAATCTCAAATTTAGCATATCATAATCTTGCCACAAAACAGTAAATCATACCTAGATTCATGATCTTGGCGAAAATAGCTCAACTTCATTCTATAATTTATCATTGATATAAACATTCTGTAATTTTGATGAGCTGTTATCCAAGTTACTGTTGGATTACTTCTTATATTTAGCTGCGTCATATACCTAGTATTTTTCCTAATTTAAGTTTGATAGGTGTAGTACAGGTAAACTGAATATAAAAAATATGTACCTATAATTAAGCCAAAATATATACGTCCACCATTTGTAATAGAACTCATTCACCACTCACATATAACATCAACACCTGTACGTATGAGATCCTCACAAAAGTCACAACCCCAACTTTTTAACACCACATTCACCCTGAAAGCTTGTTGGTAAAAAGTAAATCCAATCGAAACTAACGAACGCGGAAACAGACACACGCGTACGGCTGAATAGCCGTTGGCGAATATGGCGATTCCAAACAAGAAAATGAATTACTCGGAGGGAACCGCAAGATATTCGTATATTGTTGATTGTAGTAAACGGAACTCCGTTGGAAAATATGATAACCTTAAAAAAAATTGAATACTTGTTAGAGATCCATTGAAATATTGAATTGAAAATTTAATTTATGTGTATCGTTGACCACGTTTCCACTATCAAGAGCTTAAGACTGACGCAGCAATAAATGTTTTTAACAATGCTCAAACATTAAAAAACCAAGTTCGGAAATGTTCTGCTTACTTATAATAATTAATATCGATGCAGCAGTCGCTGAAATTACATATCTGAAAAACGACAGGCAGGCCAAGCTTCAATTATTATATTTCCGTATCGCGAAAAATATTCCAAAACAGTTTTTTTTTTATTTAACCATAATTTCACAAAGATACATGTTTCTCACTCCAGTCAATATTTCGGTCAATCTGTCGGTATATTCCTTTATTCGGTGTAGTGAAAGCGGAATTATTGTAACAAATCAAATAATATCAAATCATCACTAAGCTTTGATTTTCTATGTTACTCAGGTAGGTACCCTATAATTTTTAAAGTAAATAATATAATAGCTGGGCATATTTATTTGAAACTAGAAGTTAAGGGAGTCTTAGTATAGTATACATATCTATAGGTCAATTATGCTTTGCTTATGAATATTACATGGGCTATCAGCATTCGTATAATAACACGAACTACAAATGTATCTCATTTCGAGTATTGAAGCTTGCACGATAAGCATTAGAGTAACTAATGATCCTTTACAGCATATTATATGGAAAGGCGCAGCATTTTTCAAGCACCCTCACGTAAAGAGGACTACAAAAAATTGGAAGTAAAGTCATTATATGAAACAATGATATTTTAGGCGGAGAATTCGGTATTGCTACCCACTGTAAACAAAAATATGAATACGTGGGATGCGCTCAGTTGGATCTACTAGGCTCAATTTTTTTCTTAATCAAACAAATATTCAGAGGAGTTAGAAATGTTTTTATATCTTGCTCAAGTTGCTAATCATTTTGGGGCATAGTTAAGAAAATTAGAGATTTTTTTATGAGCTGAAATAATTGTTGAATGATTCTCACATCGCAGATGATTTTGAAAGTACTTTGAATAATATTACGTTTCCAAAACATTCAAAAATGTTATTTTTCACCGCCTAGTCTCCACATCGATTTTATAATTTATGGTGGCCTAAGTTCTGGATCTATAGTAGATAATACTCCCTTATTTTAATAATTTTCAGTGCTTGAAAAAGAATTTTTTGAAGGATGTATAATCTATATGGGAAAACGTTTTCCCCAACTATTTCTATAATTTTTATAGAGAATTACTTAAAGACATGTAAACGTTATTTAATAGATGAAATATTATATGTTATTTGATTAGTATTTTTATAAGACAATATATTTTGCCGTCAGAACTTCAGGAGAAAATCATCTACCATTTAAATCGACACACATAAATATTTATAAAACCATCAAGGTGCAAGTTTTCGTTCACCTCAACATTCTTTACGTGATTTTTTTACTATACCTACAAAATAGCTCTGTTTATACGGACTACTAATTTATGATTTTTTTCTGGTGGTGTAGTTTATTTTTCAAAGCTAACTGTGAAAGCTACGTATGAGATACTCTGCTACTGTGAAATTTTCCTCCAGGGTCACCTGATAAACGCTCATACCTACCTAATAAAATCGGAGAATAAAATTGGCGATCAGAAATAACTGGATATAAATATATGTTCGATCGTGTATACAGAGCAAGAATTAATATTGGGATGTTGGTATGTGTGTCTAATGGAAACAACGCGTTAGCGCTACTTTATGCGATTGCTGAAAATTCAAATATCCCAGAAATATCATGAAAACACAGCGTGCTTGACATGAGTATATTTTAATAATCTTGATAGGCAAACCGCTATTCAGGTAATTCCAATATATAAATTAACGTGCGATTAGTTGAGTTACTCATGCAGCAAAATTGTACAAAATATATTTTAGTAACAATTCCTGCCTTCGCCCAGGAATACCGTCCTCCCGATAATCAGCATGGTTTTCTACCTGTACGTTGCATAATTACTATCATGCTCAAATTCCTTAACAACCAGCCATATCAAAGTGACCCAAATACTCCAGCTGATCATTGCTAACTAGACTTTTCAAGAATGTTTGATCGTATTTCACATCTGTCTTCTGTTTAAGTTTCACCACCAAGGCATCAGCGAAACTTAACTCTAAACTTTTTCTGCATTTTCGAAACATGACAGTGTGTCAAGCCAAGCTCCATGACTCCTTAATTGGAATGTAGTTAACATACCCCCTCCACGAACCAGTAGTATAGCACTGTTTCGATAGAGAAGTTATTTGCACTGCGATTGATATATGAACACAATCCAAATGCTGTAGGTTGTTAAGTTTGGCTTTGCTTACTTCTGTCCTTCCGTAATGCCACCAAACCAAGGAGCCATAAAGTAACGAATGCCCCATGGAGAGCCAATACATCACTTTAGGGTAAATTAGTAAGAAGTCTCCATGATATTGATATCACAAAACCTTCAAAAAACCCGATTTCGGAAATTTCACTATCACATTTCCTTTAATGTACTCGAGAAGTAAAAGTGAAAAAACTATATAGAATGTTTAACTTCCTTGACCAAAAAACCTATAAAAGATATAATTTGTGTATAATACGGTCCTAAATTTCAGAGTTCACAAATCATACAAAAAGGTGGTGGTACAGGTGGCGTTTTTCGCATCTTTTGGCATGTGTTATTAGTCTTATTCAGATTTTAAAATTTTTAAACACTATTTTGAAACTAAGATTCATGTTTTAGGACAAAAACTTCACTGAAGAGGGTTGCTACAATAATATGGTACTCACGTAAACGAGGTCAATGTGAGGAAAATTTTAGCCATAGGTGTTGAATTAAATTTTTGGTAGTTCTTGAGCTGCGCGCTTTATTATATGTAAACCTTACCGATCTCAATCAAACCAAAGGTATAAATTAGAATATTAAGTTCAAAATTACATGGAAACTTACAATATCGACGTTTTTTCGCATTTGCACCATCCTACCCAATGGAATTTTTTCTCTGAAAGGTTCCGATATCGAGATACTAACAGTAATGTACCAAATGTTTCAAATTTTTCCAGTTATCGAATTGCCAATAAGTTTTTTCTCACTAAGACTGCGCAAAATCCAATTAGTATGTCTGAAATTACACAAAAATAAATTACACACCTTAATTCAGCTCATCTCAATCAGCAACAACCGCAATCAACTCGGAGCAAACGGCACTTATTTAACCACCTGCATCCATGCCTTTTACTCGGCACTCCCGAACTGGAGACGCACTCGCGAAAAATCACCCGTATCGCTCTAAAGTCGCGCAGAGATCGCGTCGCGTAAACAGCGTCTGAGGTCGGGCGTCGGGGGAAAGCGTCGGAGGGCGCCCTTCAGCGACGCTCGGCAATCGGTAGAATACTGGAGATGCAACAGCGTCCCGACGCTTGGAGCGTCGTCAGAGCATGCCCTGCGTCACGACGGCGGGATGATGATGGACCGCCACGGCCACGACCGGTCGGAGCTAGTTTGTACAGGTGTGTTTGCCCCTTACAGACAGTATGACCACTTAGAGTATACCTCACATTTTTTAAGTAAATCCTGATGAAGAAAATTCGCAAGTTCCTACAAGAGTTTCCGGTAAAACACAAGACACATACTATATACAAAAAATAGGCAAATCGATTGAATCACTACACCTGGTTTAGATCCTCAAACTGGACTTGCTTGGTTTTTGCACCTTTTCTGTGAATTTGTGAACGAGTGATTTAGTTTTCCATTAATATATAATAATATTGACACATAAGGTGCTAGTTAGCATATGTGTAGTGTATGGCTGTTGTTCCATGACAATATTTTTGAATTTGCGCGATGATGCATTCTTAGCTTAAAGTTAGTTTAGAATGTAACTTATTCAAATACTCAAAATCTTCTAATTTGCCAAACAAAAGAACATGGACTCAAGAAAGTTAAAAATCGGATATAACTACAGTAGTAGGATTAAAGTTAAGATTTAAATATATTGGGCATTTGAAACAAATATATGACATATCCGAACAAATTTGCATGCTACGTCCTAAATTGATCTGAAATTATGGTAACCTTTAAAGAATTAATTTTGGACATCTTTTGAACGTCCAGCCATTTTTACCCGGCTAATTTCAACAATAATCAGAACTCGAAAACATAATAAACGAACAGGCAGCGTCGACGAGATGAATGGTGCGTATACCACAAAACGTCAAAAAAGTATTATCTCGAATTCGTCAATTTTGGCTATCACAAAGTGTCTCAATTGTTTGTGAAACGTCCAACTTTTGACTAGCTGTGCCATGTGAGAACAGCCAATAGAGGTTCAATTTTTTTGCAGTCAGCAGCCAATTGATGGCATTACGAGTGTGCCTTATTAAATGAATTAGATAATATACAGAGTGCCCAAAAATACTGAGACAAACAATACAACAAATAAATGTATTGTATAGGTCAAAATAAGTCGATTGAACCTAATGTACATATACCTATAGAACTAAGTGAAAAATCTTGGGCATAACCGCAATAAAGGACTGAAAAAATAATAGAAAAGATAGACCGAGCGATAAGTATTTCTGCTACTTGGCTTCATCAGGCTCAAACGAATGTGCATATACTCAACGAAATGAGCACATATACAATATCCGGATACGAGTGTGACCTGAGGAAACAAGGATGGAAGAGAAGAAACCAAACAGAAGCCACCAACAGGAGCCAACAAGCCTATTTGTGACTTCGGTCGAGGGACCCCGTGTTTCCAAGGCAACACCTAATTTGGTCACGGAGGCCAGTATAGCTACCTGCCGCAGTACTTCGGGCCCAGAGGAAACTACTAAACAAAATGTATTATTTGTCCATGGAAAGTTCAAAGTTTACTTCCAAAATCACACTTTGTACACTGTTCAGAAATGCAAAATACAATTAAATGAAATTTGACGAAAGGGCGTTTTAGAGGATTACTTTACTTCTAGTAATAAAAGTGAAAAAATTTATGGAATGGTTGAAACCATCCTAATACAACGGTAATTTTGTAATCAAATTTCTATGGGATATATTTATTTCATACTCTTGTAAAAACTCCGCATTTCGCATAGTTTCGAAAGAAAAAAAAATATCTCAAACACTGGTAGCCGATATTTTTAATACAGAATTAATAAAATTAGTTTATTATATAATTGTAATTCCATCTTTAATTGGCTGTATACATAATAACAGATCCTTTTTAGAAAGAATATTCCATATGACATCCACCTTCAATAATGCAGAGCTCAATTAGAGAGTGTAAAAGCATCTCCCTTAAAACAAACATCTTCGTTTTCTTGCAGGTGTGTTTTTGGCATATTCGATACTGTTCCACAGTTGTTCGGAAATACTAATTCGATGCACTTGTTTTTTTAACGCTCCTCAGATGGAGAAGTCGCAAGGTTTCAAATCTGAAGACCCCTCATCAATTCTTCTGCTAGCAAATTGTCATTAAGATATTCTCTTACGGCACGTGTAAAGTGAGTTGGTGCACCGTTGTGCATGATGATCATGTTTTGACCCATATTAAAAGCAAGACGTCTAACAATCTGGCAAACCTTTTTGAATGAAACGATGATAACTAGCACCATTCCGACGATCAGGTCATTGGAATGGTCTAACCATAAAATTTGCAATAATTGCGACCCAGACATTAATGTTAGATTCTCGTTGATCTAGCTGTAATAGAATGTGGATTTTCATCTGCATGAATATGCTCATTGTATAAATTCGTCATGCCATGACCATCACTAAACATTAGTGTAGAAACCGTTGCTCAGTATTCTACGTTCCCGAACAGTTTGTGTAAAATTTGAAGGTAATTGGTGATCAAGTGTCAATAATTCTTGTACTGGCCGGATATGGAATTGATGAAATAATGTATCTCTACTGATCCGATTTACAGTGATTTTTGGAATCCCTGCTTGTCGTTGCAAGGTTCTGGTACTGGTCTCAGGATTGTTAGCGATCATTTCAAGAACAGCTTCTTCCACAAAAAGTGTGCGGCCTTGTCGAGATCCAGCGTTACCTTAACAGAATCCAAGAATCAATATCATTTCTCTGCCCATTAACAGGGAAAACCAGATTCGATAGCAAAAGTAACAGCAACAACAATTAAATCCATATGTAATGGTGATCAGCGATAAAAAACAACACATAGGCAACTAAAACTGGAAAAAATATTGAAACAGTGTCAAAGAGAATCTGAATTTGTTTCTGTCAAAATCATGACTATGTGCTGTTTTTATATCTACGGTCAACTAATACTCCAGGCAATGGACTAAATGAAGGGCTCTCCTGGAAAAAAATAGGCGGATTTAGTTTTATAGGCGAACTTTATTTTACGTAAAGCTCAACGGAAATACCTAGTTTTAAAAGACAAAGTAGTGTAAAAGAAAAATCTGAAAATATATAATAAATTAAAGAAAACAGGTTTTATGTGAATGTTTTCTTTAAAGAATAAACGCAAAGGCACTAGTGCATCGTCGAAGTTGTGTTATGAGGCAGGCGCGCAACGAGCATCTACAGATTCTCTCCTGTTGTTTCTAGCCTCAATTTAGATACCCTTGTGTTTTTCCGTACCTATAGTAGTTCGATAAATGTTTATGTTAGTGAAGCTGAGTTGATTTTATCATGTGTGAAATTCTCAGCGAGTATCAAGTGTTTTTGTGTTCTACAATAACGGACACATCGGAAAATTGTTTTATTTGTGAACGTTCTTTAACAGATCATGTAACCGGGAATGAGAGGAAAAAAGGGGAGAACTTTCGTTCCGTGAAGCAAAAAGAAGATCATAAAGGTGCTCTTCCAAGTGACCTTGAGACTATCGTTGTGCACAGAAATCGTCAAAAAGTTATAAATCCAAAATTAATGGAATCGTTTAAACAAAAGAACTCAATATTTCTGGTTATTCCGGAGGAATTGTGATTCGCGACTTGAATTTTGTGCACCAAAGGGGTTAACGATGCTTTTTTTAAAATAGTGCGAAAATAACCCGAACAAAGGATCATGTGTACCTACATCGAGACTAAATTAAATATTTGAATGGCGTGATGTATGTATCGCATAACGGATATATAATGAAAGGGGTAATGATACGGCATCGTAGACCGGTTCCACCGATAGAACTAGTGGCACAACAGGTAAAATATCACAACTCCTGTGCAACAATTCAGACATTTTATATAGGACACTGACGGTTACTATTATCGTCATTTTCAAAACTTGTGCAATATTATTAAATGCCTTAAAAACCAAAGCATATTATGTCAAACAAATGAATAAAAGTTTATATTAATGTATCTAAATCAAAATCTGAATAAAAGCTAAAGTAAGTAATCGATAAATGTAACTTCTCGCATTGCTTCTGTTACTATAATGTTCTTATGTTCTGTCCACTAAAGCAATAAGTGTGCAACAGGTAGTCAGTAGTCCAATGCAGACCTTGTTGTCATTTTAATATAAACAAATAGAAATAATAGATATTATTCCGTCAAGTATCCTGGCGTCTTACCTAGTGCTTCAGAAGCTGATTAGAGTGATTCTAGCTCAAACAAACTGAGGGCTTTGATGAGCCTGGTCCTCCAACACTTGTAAAACAGCGCCGGAGAAATTAATGGTTGAAAATTAGTTTAAGTGAAAATCTTGAAATAAGCTATGCAAAATTTAATTGTACATATTTTCGTTATTTCCCCAAGCGGTTCCAAACTTATTCCTCAAATTTTGGTATGTTGATAAATGGTGTTAGCGTTTCTGGCTTCCTCTGATCAATTTATAGTGATGATATGTTGCTCTTTCTTTAATTGACTCATAAAATTGTTTTTAAAATACTCATTTTTGGCGCATTTTATTTTAATTTGCAGTATTTTCATTCAGAATCAGCCATCCTAAAAAGGTAAGCTTATAGAACTGAATCTGTACTGGCAGAATTTCATTAAGATGAAACACAAATGTTAAAATGGATGCGTAGGAAACCTCATACACAATAAGCTACAAAGTCATCATTCATTGCATGCATTTGCTTGTCACTTAGACATTTCATTGTAAAATCATATCATCATGAACATTTTCATTTTTCATCCTATTTCAAGTACGAGTAGTACAGCACTGCTAACTTTAAAATGAACTAGGTATTCATGCAATTAAAAGGAATGTGAATTAGACACACAGTTCCACAAATAAAACTCTTTTTCTTTCAGTGACGCGTCTACAATCTACATGAACAATTTATCTTCGTCGTCAATATCAAAAATGGATATAATTAAGCAGATAACACATGATGTGAACAAATGTATTTGACAACCAGTTAGATATATTTACGAACCAGAATTTTTTATCCAATGAGTAAGGAATCAAAACTGTTTGACATTTCAAAATTGTTGACAAATGTTGCACATCCATCGCACATAATATTGAGAGGTCGGATCCTAATACGCAAAGGTCATATCCATGCTTACTAGTGGCATGTTATAAAACAGTTTCGCTCTCAGATGAATGATTACATAAGAATCCTTTTATTGCGAATTAAGTCAGTTAATTATCAAAAATGCTAATTCAGTAATTTGATTGTATTATAAACACAGCCCTGCTTTTGTCCTCTCCAGAATTCGTTGCAACATCTTGCGTACCAATGTTAATCATTCAACAAAATGAATTTCGTTATTCTACCAGTACTAATTGCAGTGTTTACTCGTATATATAGAGACACAAATTTTATCATTGTGGCACCATTTAAGATAAAATTTGTCCTTACGGCATCCATCGTTGCAGCACTCGGTTTTGGGTGCCGATAGGTCTAACCCTGAAAAAAATTTTGTTGGCATTTGGAAGCGGCTGACGGAATATTGGCTGGGTGCTGGGTGCCTCATTGATGATAATTATGAACGAACATACAAAATTTTTCGACTGACTTCCTATAGGGGGCGCTGCATTTTATACAATTTTATACAAATTTGCAAATAGTGTCAGAGTGGCATCCCCTGGATAAACGTCTGTGCGGCACCATGAATTTGGCAACACCGATTTTCTTAGTCGGAAGACGACATCGTACACCAGTTCCGCGTTGCTAATCTAAGTTTCGTTGAGAACCAGAAAACTGGTGAAAAGGTGTTAAGGTCAAAGTTAGCAAAATATTAATTGCTTTTGCTAATTGATAATGATCAAATAAATTAATAGCATGGATTTGAGCTGCAACTGTTATACAACGGATAAAGAAACATTCAACAAATGGAAACATTCTATTGACTCTCCATCGTGTACGTAGTCGCAAATGTATTTATGGTTTGTTTTTTTCAAAGGTACTTGCGTTTCAAACTTCAAGGGGCGATTCTTTAAGTATTTATGAGAATAAAAGTCTATATAAATATAATGGCCTAGTGATTTATTAATATGACGCACCTTGTTTTTATTTGTTTTATTGGAAAGAGCTAGTCTAAATGAAAAAATTCAAAAGATGACTAATTTAATTCCAATTGCTAATCATAAATCACTATTGAATGTACATGGACAACAAAAAAGGAAAAATTATAATTAGTTTGACAATTTTTTTCCTTTCTAGCAAAACTTTTTATAATTTCAAAGTCTAGAATAGACTACCGATATGAAAAAAAATCAAAGGTGTACCCCAGCTCTTATAGTTTGGCAGTTTTTTTTATACATGGAAAACATTCAACAGACAAAAAAGTTGTATTTGTATTTAAAAAAATTATAAAGTTTCGAAAAAGCCGGTGGAGTACATCTTTTTGTAAAAAAATATAGTTAAGGTAACCCTGCGAAGCTACTAGACCTGATAATTTTAATCTAGTTAAGGCTAAACTAGCCCTTCTCCGAAATAAATGACAATGCCGAGTTTATATTCCAGGTTTGATGTAAATCAGAACGATGTACAAAAATTATATATCATAATCGATTTCAGTTGATCATAAGACTATTTCATACAGCTGCAGGAAAACCACTTATTCCACTTTACGCTGTCATGGTTTGAAATTGTCATGATTTTTTCCAACTTTACTGTTATTCAACTTAAACCTCAAATCATAATAACCTGTATGAAAAAATAAGATAAAAAAAACAAATTGTTGAAATAGACTGACATTATTTTATTTCTATATTAAAAACATTGCATATATACAAAGTTCGTAACAATAATTATATATTATTAATATATCACACACAAACAGAAGTATCACAATCCTCTTAACATTTGAATAATATATATATATATATATATATATATATATATATATATATATATATATATACTAATAATAACTGAACAATGAAGTTAAGCAAATAAAACATGGAAAAATGGTGAAACGTTGTAGTCATACTTTATCTGAATACCGAAAAACTTTACTACAACAGCACAGCACAAGTTCAAAAGACGTCTGTACTTTTTTATCACAATGATACAATGATGTAAAGCCAAGAGAGTAGAGAAACTATTGATTTACGCAAATATGTGTTGTTAGATAAATTTTTTAATCGTGTATCAAATCGTTAATTTTAGTGTCACAACATTAAATAATCCATTATTTCTTAAATTTTTGCTAAAAACAAATGAGTATTGATAGCAGTCAGAACTAAGTATTTTCTTTAGGGAAGTGATTCCAATAAATTAAACATTTTTGTCGATGTTGAAGGTTTGACCTTCAAAAAGCTAAAACTTTTATAAAAATTAAATTTCTATTATTCCTAACATTTCAGGAATATTCGTCGTCGCTTGCATTCCTTCATTCTAAAGTTAGTCTTACTTTACTCTATCTACCAAATCCCGTACAGTTCTGCAAAATAGATTTTTCATTTTATTAAGAAAGCCGTAAAAGTTTTTCACGTCCATGTCACACGAACCACGAAAAGCCGTTAGTTTATGTCGCAGTCCTCGTTAAATTTTTATTCGGCTAAAATTTAGTGAGCCTATAAATCCATTCCTGGGCAACGGGAAACCTCCATTTCCATCTTAACCGAATCAAATGAAACCCGGGGCATTATTCTTTTCTCATGAAAACAATATCGCACAGTTTATAACGCAAATAATAAAATGCTCGCTTTCTACTGTAAGTTTATATATTAAGATTTCAGCCAATTATACTTCGTTCCTCCAATGTGTGTTGATGCAGGATTTCACAACGTGGGAAGTAGTATGAAAAACTAATCTAACGAATTAGCTTGCGTATTAACGTAGGAAAGGGAGATTGAAGATACAAATTGGAATTTGTAATTTTCGGAATTTAAAAGATATTCCCGCAGAGAATATTTTGGTTTTCCGTCTAAAGTAAATCTTAACATCACTGTGAACAAACAATAAATACAATGGTATATCCGGAAGTAATAATTTCTACTTTATCGTTCCAGACCAAACGTAGAAATTGTCAATTAAGAATAAAAGAGACGTATTTTGATAGAAGTTAGGCGTATAATAATAGATATTAAAAAATCTGCACACCACTCTCCAAAATAGGCAAATAAAATTTTGCATTTTTTTAATTGGGCCCGTTATTTTATTTGTGACATCATTGGCATAATTTAGTGACACTATTCTTTTGCTTGGTATACCAAAAGTTGTCATCAAATTTCCCCGCATCACTACGTTATATTTGGATTATGTATGGTACATGGTAAACTAAGGCAAAGCATACTATTTTCAACAATAGTCAAGCAAAACATGTATGAGTCTCACAGAGACCAAAACCGTTTCATGTTATAACGAGAAACTATTTGTCATTATTCTTTACTACTGCCAGCATTCCCTTCATTAGATTTGTCGACGCCATTTCCTTCATCCAACGAGGCTCCTAGTTCCTCTGGTTCTGTGACAGGCAACCTGTGAAAAATACAGAAAATGACTTTTATTACGTTGTTTTTGTGAAGAGCCATGAATGAAAGTGCTAATCAATATCAAAAAAATAATTTCATCAACAAAGGATATACAACGTAACCATTTATTTTTGAATATGAACTATCACGACTGTTTTATACTGTATATATCGATAAATGTTAATTTTCATTAATGTGCGTTATCTTATATACCCTCCGATTGCATTTACTGATAATCTTTCGTCAGACCTTCTCGTAAGTCAGACTTGTAGTTGGTGAATTCGAATTATTTATATATTTAAATAATAATAATAAACCGTCTTTAATTCTATATAAACAAATGTGAGTAATTTACGTTAAACAGGTGAAGATCAACTCCTGGCTATTTAACTCAATCAATCCTGAAGTTAACAAACTAAATTACCTGCAAGCAAAATTCCTACAGACATAAGCAGCTGGCTTGCCTTGCACTGGCCTGAGCCTAGCCAAAGCATCGCCGTGTCTCCTATACAACAATCCACCCCCGCTTCCGTCAGCCAGAGCCAATAGCCTGCCTGGAAGATATCGCGTACGGATCTCGTCCAATAACAGTTGCGTATTGCGGTCGTCACTGGGACCCGCGATAAACACCTGGAAAGAAAGCAACCTATACTCAGGTTTGACAGAATGTCACTGCAGATACGTTGTGTATTGTCGAATACGTGGACAGTTTCTTGATACTTGTGACCTGACCGACAAAAAATGCTTTACTTCCCATGCAATGGTATCTATTTAGAAATAAAGATTAGGAGTGGGTTTCAGAAAACTTGACTCTTTAACAATTTCAATATTTACAAAATTTTCCAATCTTAAAGTAATTAAAACAATTTCCAATATTTCCAAAGCGTACTGCAAGAGGATCAGCGGTTCTAGAATCCAATCAAGATCTTCAATAAACTGACATCACCGCACCTTTAATACAGAATCAATCTACTTGACAATATTTCCAGACTATTCATTTTCGTCATTGATTACCCCTATTTAGTTAAAATGCATTAATCTGAAGTAACAGGAGCTAAAACAGATAGAGAACAAATAGAACAGTTAGAAAAAAAAATTAGCTAAAACCTAAAAATTCTGACAACTTCAAACACATGAATCGTTCAAATTTATTAGGAACTTTGAAAATTTACTATGTCCATAAAATCCAAAAAAAGTCCACAGCTATTGGAAATAAATATATTTATTTATGAACAATCAGCTATGTCTAACAATTACAAGAGATTCTGCAGTCAATACTTTATAGTTTACCAATGCCAAATAAAAATGTAGATTTAATACCAAATAAATGGGTAATTAACCACAAAAAAATTACACGGTCTAATATAAAATTTTAAAGGTATCTTTATTTTCACAGTGAGTTGTTGGAGTTGATCACCTTGCAATATATAACTAGTGACATGCGTGTATTTCAAAAAATATAGGCTGATCAAAATATTCTAGGAAGCTCTATATACTGTGAAGGCTGACGTAAACGGCCAGAAACAGACAGTGTATACTGGAATAGATTATGCTTGTGTTTCATATAACTGAAAATCTTACCTGTGTGGGAGAGTTATGGTAAAACATGAGAGCAGACACCATTTCGGGCAAAGCAATAGGAATAGAGTTGAGCCTTTCAGCGAAAGCAGATAACGTGTTGGTTGCCTTGTCGCGTAGGTCCCGCCTGTCCAGATAGGCCGCCAGTCTGATCAGATTGTGGACAGCCACTGAATTGCCGCACGGTTCAGCTCCGTCTTGATCTGGAACAAAATAAATTATTGAGGATGGGGTGGCCACAACGGATAAAACTCAAGAAGGATAAAAATTAAGTATTCCAAAAGGTACGAGGCTGATTGCAACCTACTGTCACCCTACAAGCAGAGTTGCAACCCATCAATAGGAGCATTTCGTGCGTTGAAGGTTTGCATTCGACCTCCGCTGGAGTACTGCACCCTAGCTAATAGTCATCTAACAAGACTTCACAGCCTCAGCACAGGCGTTTTCTTTCTGTTTCAGGATTTGTATTACCAAATGTTTGAAACCTGTTTCGCTCATATTAGGACAAATTGATTCACCTGGTACTTCCCACGTATTGGAATAAAATTGAAATAAACATGAATACACCACATCAGAATTCTGAGGTTCAAATTTTCGAGTGCCTAAAGTATGCGTGAATATGTTTGTTCGCTATGCGAGTTCTGCCTTGGAGTGTATACGTATTTGGTCGACTATGTCTCAATATCGATTCCAGAGAATAACATTATACTAAGTAATCTTTACTTGAGATGATTTGTTAGTGGACCAAAAACTTGATAAGGTGGAACGCTTGAATATATTGCTCACTGCATTGAGCTACAATTCAAGGTTAAGCCTTGCCGGCACCGTAGGCCGGTGATTAATATTTAAGAGACCTAATTACTAAATTAACATGTTAACATTTCAGGATAATGGCCTAGTGCCGAACAGAAGCCTACGTAAATTATGGATGCTCTTCAGAGTAAGTTAGGCTCGCAGTGCTATACAGGGTGAGCTACATACATATAGGCATTTTCACTTATTGATAACGTTTGAAAACCTTGTGAAGCGCGAAATACGCTACCAAAAAAAAACAAATATACTGGACGTTGTTTATACACCCTAAAACATAAATGATCACTGTTGCCAACGCGACCACGAGTGATCGTTTCGTCTATTGACGTCTTATTCAAATAAATTCTTGTTCTAACAACATTCCCGCTTTGTTTACACCATTCCACCTTTTGCCTCATATATATCGGCGTACAGGTATACCATCGAGACTCCACGGTGATTACTTCTTGCTACCCATGAATCTCTTCAATCAATGTTTTTGAATACCTTGAGATTATACAATAACAATGTCTCATACTATAAAGGAAAGGTGTCGCCGCTTCAAAGCAGTCCAATTGTTAACCTCCACTTCATAAGTTGCCAATGGGCAGCGCCACTGTCGCGACGGTTCAAGATGAGTGTTAATATAGAATTTGCCATACAAATAGTTTACTTTATATATTAAATTGTTGTATCAACTATGTCAAGTTTAAGTTGATATATGAATACCTGTGATAACATTTTATAATAAAATACACTGATTAAATCATGAATATTGTACCAGTTCTATCTCACTTGCTTATTTTTCCCATAACTTGTTTTTATTACCAGTTGCCCAATATTTAATAAAGGAAATCAGAAACAGTCATCTTCATTACACTATCCACCCTCAAATATGTCAGCGTTTATAATGTGTATGGAAACTTTCAACAAAGTTTTCTCATCAAGGGCTCCAAAGTGATAACAATCCATCTCTGGGTCGCATATTTACAATATAATATCACATTACGCATCGGAAAGGGTCGAGGTCGGTTTGTGTTTCTTGTGGTGAAACTTTCATCGAACTTATCATGATTCATAGGCTTATACAGGGTGACCTATCGGTACGATTACGTGATAAATCTCGATAATACAGTAGGTTCTTAGTTCGGTTTCAAGCTGTACATTTAAGAGCATATTTCACGTTTGAAAATGGCACGTCAAAATTGTCCGCGATAGAATTCTGGAAACAGCTCAACACCAGTGTTAAGCGACCTAGAACTGATAGAATAGTGTTTATTTTCTTTGGTTTTCAATATACGTAGGGAGTTGCTTTATTCCTATGATTTTTAATTGTATGAAATGCCAGAAAGTAACAGATACCATAAGGAGTGGTACATTTATTTCAACTTTTTCAGTTAACTTTGAAATAGATTTTTGAGAAATGCATTTCCACTAATTCGTGGGGGTTACAGTTAGTATGCATGCATTCATTTAAAAATCATTAATACGGCCAAGAACCTTAAATGAATATAGATAGATTATAAATACTACAACTTAATTACACAAAATTCAACATTCATCGCGCTAGGATAAAAAAATATGGAGACAATGAACTCACAAGATTAATATTCAAGATGCGACTCATAAATTCCGGCCCGATATCGTTTGATTTTCTGGAGTGAATTAAAAACGTTCAAAGCGAGTTCACATCGATTAATGAGAGGTTTTCCCCTCTTTCACTCTGTGATTTATCTTTCTTTAATTAATACTTTGTATAACGTTTTTCTCTCCTGGACAGAATTTGGATGAAAGCTAACGATCGGAAAAGTTGAGCACAATAAAGTTTCGTTCAGTTAAATATGTTTTTTTAGAGGCAGCCAGGCGCATAAAATAACAACAATTAACTAATTTGACAATGATATGAACGTCATCCGACTCGCCAAGAAGTAGCGGCGTACTATTTAGGCAATAAAGAGCAGCAGAATTACAAAACCAAATCAGAAAAAATTGGCTTCGATGAGTGTACATTGACCCTGTCTAAGAATAGAAAAGGTATAGATATGTTTTATACAAATAGTAGAAACATCAAAGACGGGTGCGTTGCATGTAATGGTATCTGCACAAAAATAAAAATTAAGATTGCATTTAGGAACTGCTGAAATAAAGTTAAATTTGTTTAATGTATTCAATAACTTTGAATGTATAATGTAATAAAAATATAAAAAATTTCCAGTATTTCCTATATTTTACTCACTAAGTCAGTCAACAGTTATGAAATCCTGTCAAAATCTCCTGAGCTTAAGAATTATTTTACCTGTAGGTAAACGTGAAACCTTCTAAAACATTAGTTATCTTTTTATGGAAACGTACAGAATCAAACTATGGTAGCTGCGTACTTGGGGTTTTGAAAGAATATGTTCTGGATGCCCATTCTCCTTCCTACCCAAAACCATCAAGCTATAGGTATTTTCTAGTAGTTATATTCACTGCCCAATGAATATAAAACACATTCATATTCTTGACCAGCTTTTCATCACTAAGCCCACTATGCGCGCCTAGCTGATTTTCAGGTTATATGTGCCTGTAGGTATATGATGAGGTAACGACTATCAAATAATACCAACCTGTTGACCTAGTATTTGTCCAGTATGTACAGCAATTCACAGATATTGTAACAAATTGCATAGGGTGTTAGCCGTTTAACAGAGCATTCGAAACGGAATAGAAAGTAAACAAACACATCTCCGTGTTCCCGTAGTTCGGTTTAGATAAACAGGTGTCCCAACTGACAGACGATTCCCGACCGCGTTCCGTGTAGTCAATTGAAGTTACAGGGTAAATATTTTGACACTTAGCGTTGGCACGTGCGAACGATCGAAAAATAGCCCAGAATCGCATTGAATTTGAACAGGTCTGCGCTATTTACCTTTTGATGGGATTGAGAAAGTTTTTATGAGGCTATGTTTTAGGGTAGTCCACTGGAAATAGGCATGTGTAAATCAGGGTGCATTAAAAATAATACCTGTCTGAAATAGTAGCATACTAATGAGATATATCATATCTTGGATAGATTGTAAAACAAACCAACTCCTTATGTATGGGAGGTAAATCTATGTCATGTTGACATATCAAAAAATAGATTCAATTCCCATACACGAGGAGTCTATTTGTTTCACAGTCTGTACGTTAGCGTTTTTCTTAAATTTATTTAAGCATCTGGAAAAGACTGAACAAAATCTGATATCATTATATCATGGAAAGTACTACGTCAGCCTCACAGTTCCGTTTTTATTATTTTTTTTGATCAAGTTTATCGCGCTGCTACAACTAGATTTCCAAAAAAAAAATAGCGTGTGCAACAGTGTTTTGGAGGTATAATTAATTGAAAAAATAAATTAATCCGATAATGTTGAAACATCGGAGGAAGGTGACATATGTATCTGTTTCTATTCCTCAGATATTATCATGGTAAACGTTCGAACTGTATCGCATAATAACTCAAAGAGTTGCTAGTGCAGCAAACACAGAGCACAGCGGTCGCAGCCTCACCAGATCTAACTTTTCATATCAGGGGTGATACATATAGAGTCAAGTAAATCGACTCGGTATTTCATACGCTGGTTTAATTTTTCAAATTAGTTCATATTCAGTATTTTCATAATTAAAGTTGGTATGTAGTGCCTGTAGATATACCATTCAAATGTGTTAACCGACTTCATTTATCATTTGCGCCATAAATTGAGGGCGCAGTTATACACATACATAATTATAATACAATCAGTCTACACCTTATAGCCTACCAAAGGAATTTCAATTCAACTTTTACTTTTTCTTAGGTTGAAAACTACCTGATAAAAAATGTATTATTGCAATCTAGTTGCCTCTCAGAAATGGGCAAAAATACATATATTTTGCCGCAACTGAACACAAAAATATCTCTGGTAAATAGGCATATTTGATGAACCTATTAACTATCAATTTATTTTATTCTCATGAATTTATAATATTTAACAAACTTTCTTACAGAAAGTCTTTTCCAGCACAGAATAGTTAGGGTAAATTCGGTTTTGTAACTTATAAGACTTGGACTAATCGTTGTATGTCCATTATATATCTGAATAAGTGCCCCATCGATTTATGGCCCAAATAATAATCGAAGTTGTTTAAAAATTCTGAATGATGTACCTTTAGGTACATACTTTATATTTTAAATAAATGAATATGAACTAATTCTAAGAACTAAACTAGCATGTCAATTACCTAGTTAAACTACTTACTCATATTCTTATAACGTCAATTGACTTATTATATGAACAGATGTGAGAGAATAAAAAAAGTAAATTGAGAAAACTGTTTTCTCTCGGGTTCAGTTGAATTAAAATTTAATTCTTCGAAACTGGGCGCTATATTACACCTTGCACTTGTATACTTTCCAGGACAAATCAACCTCCTTTCGATCTGTAGCAAAAAAAAACGTCAGAACCTACCGCAGTGCCCCTCCCAAAATTTAATCAAAATCGGTGCAGTAGTTACTGAGATTACAAGCTGCACATAAACAGAAACTCCGACCGACTGAGATACCGACACGCAACAACTAACAGAATAAATGTGGCTTGAGTGTAGTGGAAGCAACGAAACCACATTTTGGACCTTTATTTAAAGGGGTGCAGTTTTGGTGATGTGAGCTATTGTCCACAATACTGCACAATGCTTCAATCTGTAACATCATAGCAGATGAAAATAAGTTCCTGGAATATTGAATAGTTGCTACATGCACCTTAATAGCAAATCACATAAATCACAAGAATTTATGTATTACAGAATACCAAATAAATACGTCAAGAATAGCTGACGACGGGCACTGTAGTTATTCATTATAACTCAGACTTACTAAAAGTTCTTTCAATACATTTATCATAATAATACATTAATATCATTATTTTACTACAATGACTGCACTTTATCATTGTCTATATCAGAGCGGTACAGCTGCAAGTGCCCCAAGGGCTCCAAAAAACGGTTTGAAGAGCCGCATTCACACACGTGCTTTTATTCGTATTTTATGGTTAATGTAAGAATCATGCATATTTTGTATTTGATGGTAATTGATAAAATTAGAGGCCATTAAAAGTGAGATCTCCTGTATGTTGGACAGCCCTGCTGTATGCTACATCTTCCAGTGTGTAATTGTTCGTACATCCATGATTGCCTGATTTGATTTCCGAATTAGAAATTTGAGCACCGGATTGCACTCAAAAATACTGTAGGAAATAACATTTTCGAATGAAACAATAGGGCAGTCTGCGCTGAGTTATGGAAATTCTGAATCTCTTTTTTATAAATATATTTATTTATTTCATACACCATTAACAGTAAGTACAACCATTTACTGGTGGGAAATACACAAAGGAAAAATAGATAAGTATAATCGTACCACAAAGCATACACAGAGTATATCACCTCGAAAAAGTTCTCTTAATCTGCGATATAGATGAATTAAAAATATCAACACGATCTTGAACATTGTTGTAACACATACACATTGAATACATTGGAGGATGTAACAGTAAATTAATTCCGGGAACAGGTAAGTAAAATGTATTAGTGTTTCTCGTAGTGAACTTTGGACAATTGAACTGGAGACACGCCACAAGTTCTGGACAGTCATGAATATTATTAAGAAGTTTGACCAGAAACACCAAGGAGTGTACTTTCCGCCTGTCATCTAAACTGGAAAAGTTGTGCCTGCACAAAAGTTCTTCGTAAGGTGTACCTGATACCTTCTGCCCGATAAGACAGATATTTCAAAAATCTTTTCTGCAGTTTTTCTATTGACTCACAAGTTGTGACATAGCAGGGATCCCAGACTAGTCTTCCATATTCAAGTTTCGGAAGAACACATGCATTATACAAAATTGCAGTAACTTTTAGATCTGTGAAGTCGCGCAAGTTTCTTATGATGAAGCCAAGTTTTTTAGAGACCGAGGTGAGCAATTCATTAATATGAGAGTTGAAGCTGAGCGATTTATCAAATATAACTCCTACATGTGTTACCATCGTCTTGTCTAGCTGTTCCTCGCTGTTGCCAACTAAGCTTACGCTGGCCATCTTTCTTACACTTAAACGCTATGCTAATTTTCTATGTCTTACATTAGCGTTTCTCCATATCAAATTTTGAAATTATTCAAACGGTATATATTTAATTATAATGGACACCGATACTTCAGCCAACAGAAGCCGAAATCGCAATATGGAAATATGAAGGCGTAATAAGTACTGAGTCAATCTACTTGACTCACTTATTTTGTAAATATGTGAATAGGAGCTTAAATTTTTATTGTTTCTCATCAGTTTTTGTTTGATGATGCTATTATGTCATTCAAGGTTAGTCCATCAACTCCTTGATAAGGCAAACCAAATGTCCAAAATCTCGCGATCACAAAAGCTTCAGAGATAGAATCCCCTAAAAAGAATGCAGCCATCCGGAATTAGACCGTTTCTGGTAGTATCTTTCATTATGCAGAATTTCCATTTCCTCCCTGAAGTGTAACGAATATTTCTAAGAGCAAAGTGAAAGATATGCAAACTGCGACAAGACTGTCTTCATAATTCATATTTCACATCAGAGGTAATGCCGACTATGAAGAATTCGAGAGCGCTCTTGCAGGTTTTATTGTGCAAACATTCCTATAATACCTGTCACATCGAGCACTTATCTGACAGAACGGCAGAGCTACAAAAAGGACATTTAATGAATGCAATTTGCAGGGAACGGTGAGATATATTATCTAGAAGATTTCAGATACAATTTTCACGGAATATTCAAATGGGCACAATGCAAAATGCGATTAGCTAAACATCGTTAATGATAATTATGTAAAATTGAACCTGAACATTTATAAAACATATGATGGGAATTTGGAAAAATGTTCATGGTCAGCCGCAAAACACAATATTTTTGAGACCACTGTTTTGAGCAAAGTATGGATAAAGGATAGATTATACCGAATAATAACACAAATAGGAAAATATATTCGTAAAAATACAAAAAAATTTCACTTACTGGGTAAATATGTACAAATGATTTTTCCGGTCACGCAAATCCCACGCAAGAATTAATGACTTGAATGATCACTGAATCTTTGCCAGTAATTTGTGCAATTCACGTATAGTAATAGGTCGTACGTGAGTTGTGGCCTTCAAATTCCAAGATTTGTAATTTTTTACCAGCTTTTACACCAATAAAGGAAGAATTTTGAATGTTAATTGTAATTCTCTCCTATTTTCATGAGACAATATCTTATAATTTCTACTAGCTTTCAACACGTATATGTATTTACGTGAATGTTTGCTGAATACATTCCGGCGCCGCCAACATGGACCAAAAAGTAGTACACTCATAATCACTTCCATCAGTCATTATACTCGTATGTGAATAAGCATTGTAAAAAATAGCTCCATACGCATCAAGAAGAAATATATTTCGCTATTTTCCTTGCTACAGAGCACTGACAGAATTTCCTCTAGCATGTAGAATCAATGTGTAAGAAAAAGACAGAAGCTGAAACACAAATGTTACTATGAAAGCGCAAATCTCCCAACCCATGGCAACGCTTTCCTTTTGTAGGGTCGCGGTATGATCTAGTAAAATTAGCTAGGAATCGAAGCTGTTTGACATTCCACAAATAGTTGACAAATGTACACATACTTCGTACATAGTATTAAGGACCTAACACATCAGCGCCAAGGTATATGGCATGGTATAAAACAGTTCCGCTCTCACACGACTTCTTACATAGGAATCATTTTATAGCGAATGAAGTCAGTTAATTATCAAAAATGTTAATTTAGTATCGTTACTTTATTATAAAGACAGCTCTGCTTTTGTCCTCTTCAAAGTTCATTGCAACATCTTGCATAAAAATTTGGATCATTTGTAATACTAATTTTACTAGACTATAACGCGATTCCTCAAAAGGGCAGCGTCGCCAACCGTTGGGAGACCCGTGCATTTGTGTTTCATCTTCTGTCTTTTTCATACACATTGATTCTACACGCTAAAGGTAAGTGAAGTAGAATACGGAGAATCTGTGCTGAGACGTCACGATTTAAAAAATATAATAACTATTAATTTGCCAAAACAACAAAAAATATTTTTTTGTTACTACGTGATAATGCATTTTCTGGAATACAATTAACTAGCCCATCCTCGAGGATGATATCGTTTAATGACTGATCGGGTTCAATCGACACTGTTTCGTCTCACACCACTGGCATCTGATCTTCCATCTCAGCATCGGCCACGCTTCCCGGCTGCTGGCGTTTAATTAAAGCCCGTTGACACAGTTTCCAATAACATCCACACCGACGCTCGCCAATACGATCCATCATATTCGGTGCACGGATACCGCATTAAATGCTGATGGGCATTTGAGACCATCTGGCGACCTTCTCTATGCATCCTCTTTTCAAGATCACCAGGAAGATATTCAACGAAGATAAAGGTATCGGTTTCGGATTTAATGAGGCAGTGATAAGGTCACTCAGATACTTGGAATTCGTTTGGTTTTTGGCTTATACGCCAGTTTGTGGGGAATACCTTTCAAACATTTACTAATGTGCAAATGTATAAATTTTTCAAATTTCATCAATAACTATTACAAATCTTTTAGGACAAGTAAATTAAACAAACAGACATGCACCTACTCAATTCATTTACAGATATTTAGGACATAAGGCTAAAATTTGTGAAATTTCGTAGGTGACAGTGACAAGTTTTTAGTCACCGTCTAATGATTTGGTTTTGAACATGTAGCACTAATACATTTTTTGTGCAAAATATAAAATTTATAAAAATTAGAAAAAATATTGTTGAAGCACTTTATGAAACGACATTATGTTCAACTCAAGTTATAAGGTAGAACTTATTATCACTTGTCCACAAAAGACATTCCTGTTGAACAATATAGGACATTTCAGAACTGGTTATATAAATAGCTATTTGTTTTCTGGAGTGCCCAAAAAAGTGCAAAAATTACCATTTATTTTCAGCAGGTTAAAACATCATTCAAGTATTGGTACAAGCAAAGTACACATTCTTTTATTGTTACCTTTGTAGCATCAAGTGTACTTCTATTCATGCTTGTATCACATCATATGTTTGTTAGAATGAGAGGAAATATGCGAAAAGAAGAGACAAGTGACGTTGACAGAGATTGCACTTAATTCCAGTAGTTTTTAACGGTTTCGCCAACTTGCTGGAGGACAAACAAACAAATATTGCTTCATGTATGGATTCATGATTACTTTAATTATATATTTGATTTGATTGAATATTTATTTTCATTTCTGTGATATCAATCGATATCTGTGATATTACTAGATCTTTTCTTTTTCATTTGACGGTTAGGTAGCAAACATTCCAGATAATGAGAGAGAGTCGAAAATTGAACATCGGCAGCAGTACATTTTTTCTACGGATGTTATTTATGCGTTTTTCTCTATACTTACTTATATAGCACCTTCGAGAGTTTGATAATATTGAGTGCATGATATAATGAAAAAATCTCATACGACTAGTTGAATCACCTTGCAGGGGGGGTCATCGAATCAACGCTCAGATCCTGATAACGTAATAACGTTAGATATACACAATGATGGTTTAAACATTTTTTGAACTAATGAGATGGTCCATCAGGTAATAAACGAATTGTGTTAACATTTACTTCTTTCCAAACTACTCTACATTAATATAGATCAATTTGTACCAGATACGGTTGTCAACAAATGATAATAATATTCTATTTTCTTTGTCATAATGTATAGAATTTTCAATTCAATGTTACGCGTTAACCTTAATGCAAATCATTTCACTTTCCCACATGCTTTTAAATCTGAAATAATGCAAACAACCTTAGATAGTTGTTTGGGTGTCTGTTGCATTACTGCGTGCAGCATATTTTTTAGACATGAAGGTCACGGTTGTATCTGTTTACCACATATACGCAGCAAGCGTTGGTATTTCGCAAGAACTTTACTAGATGTTTCCCAGACAACGGCTTCCAATATATTGAGTAACTTGCTTTTTTGTCTAAGAAACAAAGATACAAATCCAAAATCATGTTGAACAGATCATCAAAGACATCGCAAGTACCATGTCCTCGCACGAACTGACACTGCTACACCGGCATCTCAGAAGCTGGAGGTTCTGTGAATGTATTCACCGGAGCAACTACTACTAAAATGGGAACTGCGATAGTTGCAGTTTTTGCGTTGTTGGGTTCATGTGAAGAGATTGTTATCCTATCACAGCACTCCTGCCTTTGTCAGAGATTATATAAAAGATGCAAACTTTAAAGGTGACGAGGAAACGTTGATGTACAATCTTGAGAATTTAATATAATAATGATAAAACACAAGAATATGACTTAGAAACTGAAACAAACTGTGTCCATGACTATATCCTCTTGTTACAGTTATCTTGATTTATATTAAGTTCTTGGGAGAAACACACAACCTATTGTTGATGATACAGTACTGCTACTTTAATAATAGCTAGGTGTTGACACGGAATAGTGGAAGCTCAGTCATACAATAGTAGGGCAGAACTCAAACACTAAAATATAAACAACGCTTTTTGCGTTCATCCTCATAAGTTCTTATATAAATATGCTGCAACTGTGTTTGATAATAAAAAATAACCATGCAGGTGTCGGTTTGAATTCTCGGTAATTGAAATACAACATTTTATAAATTGATGATTTAAAAAACTATTTATGAGCACGATTGACTATACAAACGAAAATTGTGTACACTTTTGTGAAAAATGTAGTCGTTCAGAATTCACTAAGTTTCAAAATGATCAGGTTATTGCGAGAGAGAATCAAATCCAAAAACGAGATCTGTTTTTAAATTTTTTTGTCGCCGATTCCCCTTATACACGCTACGATTTGCCTACGCAGTATCGCCTGTACAATTAAAACTGTACAGGTATGCAGTAGCGTATATGCGATGAAGTTGTACGGTTATTTCGCCTAACCATGCAACCTGGCGAATATCTAAATACATAGTTGTTAAAATTCAGCAATTTCCACACTTCGTTTCACAAATGAAAACCGTATTGCTTTATTTTTAAAAGCACCGTCTGACTGTCACACTTACTGTTTGAACATGAAACAGTAAAACTCTTCGAATTTTTGCATTATATTCGAGCCGTGGCTTGAACTCATGAAACTGTTTGTTTAGAAGTTACTTCACAAGCGTTATTTACGTGGATAATCCACAAAATTCCTCAATTTTAAGAGCAAATATTTGAGAAAGATATTACTGAGGTGTGTGACTACGGAGAAACAAATCCACCCTTGAGATTCAAATTTGAAGGCTGAGGGTCGCTGTTTATTTCAAAGGCGTTTGGGAAAGCAACAAAAATATGTTGGAACAATATTTTTTGGCATAATAAAGGACTGCATTTCACAATTTACATGCATTTTCATATAGTGATTTTTTTGATTGGATGTAGAAACCTTATTTTTCATATTAACTTTTTTAATACTAAAATTAACTTATATAGATTTAATACATAATTGTTTCAAAAAAATAGCTCAGTAAAATTGTAATGATTATGAACTATTATTGGTATGATTAGTAATTAGTACAAGTATTATTATTAATATAATACTTTCCATAGTACATACATCTTTCACCATGATAATTTGATCTTGTCGAATTAAGCAAATCGATCGCTTATTTGCGTATAAAGGGCTTTAGCAGCTTTAAACTTGAAACTTTTTGGTATATCCAATCTACCCTTAACACACTATCATTCAGATGGTACTGATTTGATTACGATTAACCTTTGACATTGCGTCACTGCTTCGTAAGGAAGGAAATATTGGACTGACTTTGAAAGCTCAATGGCAATACATTTATCACCTAAAATCAAAAACGATAAGAACTATACGTTACTATGTTCTTGTAATCTCTGATAATTCTAAATAATGTAAGTAGGAAGAGGTTGTGGGTACTCCGGGAAACACACCGAAGAAGGAGGATTTATTCGTATAATTAGAATTAGGAAAAATTCCTAAATTGATTGTGCTCATCAGTAACTTCGCATCTAAAATTGTTCACTTGTCTGACTCAAGACAGAAATAAAGCAACAACGTAACTTTTTTAACAAGACTGGAAAATTAAATGAGTGAAACTTACTTACCCTCTTTTCCCCTGATGAGGATAGAAGCATTACCCTCGGGACTAGTGAAATATCCATACGCCTTCGAATCCCAGAACTTCAGATCCTGTTGCTCCTGCAACGTTTCTGCCCACTGTAGCCAGTCGGCGTTGAGAGATGCTTCGTACAGGTCTAAAAGCCCACGAATAAGAAACGCATGATCATCAAGGAATCCAGGAACTGGATCTGCACTGAAATACAAATATTAAAACTGTCACAATGCAAACTGACAGGAAGACTAGTCGAATGTAACAGCATCCGCAACTATGTAAACACAGGACAGGGATATTGAGGATCCAATTTTGAGATGAAATAAAAAAAAGCTTTGGCGGACGGCCCTCAAACACGTGTCTCCGACATTCCGCAGCCTATCGGCCACCACACGGCAGACGATTTAAGGCGTCTATTGAGTGACCTTATCGAGCAAGCCATTCATCTAAGTTTGTCTGAATTGTGTTCCTGTGTACACACAGTTAAGTATGCCGACTAGTCTTTCATATTATTCATCACGTGGTGGATGCACGCGACATCGCACAACCGAGATACGTGCTCGTGAAGTGAAGAGAATCAAACTTACGTCATGTCTACCTGGTCCTCTCCTTTTCCCTTGTAACAGCACCTCATCAAAGTCTTGTCCTCCTCCCTCCACAAGTGGTTCCGTATGAAATCTGCCGCCCGGATGGCTCGATCTATGTATGCTTGATCTTTGAGCGCGAAGCCCGCCTTGGCGTAACCGGAGATCATCAGACCGTTCCAGGAAGTAACGATCTTGGTGTCCGTGTCTGGAGGAGGCCGTTTCTGACGTTCCTGGTACAGCACTGAATGACATTCTTTCAGGATCTGCTTCACCGTATCTTCGGTGGTATTAAAGGCATTCGCGGTACTTTGGTACGATTCAAAGCACACCAGGACGTTCTTGTTGAGCAGCTCACCATGTGGGTCTTGACTTGGTTTCACATTCCCTGCGAAATAAGTTGCAATTAATGCTACTATAAGTAATTCAACTAATTGTATGTATTGTTCAAAAGAAGTATATGTATACAAATTACTGGAACACGTTACAATCCATCTTATATCTGTATTCTCAATTGGAGGAAGGGTAATCTGCCAAGATCACCGAACTTTGGCCACTTGTACGTCCTCGCCAAGAATTGCTCTTGGGGTATTCATCCATCTGGTTCAGATTGTGACACGTGCCAGTAGCAAAGTGCAGCTATAGTCTGGATGTGGACTGGTAACATTTCGTAACTTATTTACTAAGATATCCAAGGAATTCTCAAGCAAATAGACGGTCAGAGAAGTTGACCCACATGTTTTTGAAAACTAAGTGAGTTTTCTCTTCCAATAGATCTTTCATAGATCTGGCAGGCAGAAAACAATGCGGTTCAAGACCGAGGATATTGACCTCAACAGCCAGCTGTTATTTTTCCATTATTTGTAACGTCAAATTAGATAATTTTAATTAAAACAGAAAAAATAAAATTAATTATGAAATACACCATAGTTTACGTTTAATGATGATTCTATTAATTCGATTATATTCGAGTTAAGCCAATGTATTTTCTTGACAAAGGGACTACATAGCAAAAGATGTAAATTATAAACAATCATAGAGACAATTTGACTGAGTTGGTATTCCCCATGCATTGATATACAAATTTTAAGAACTACTTCTCTTCAAAATTCAATAAGTTATAGAAATGTTCTAGTACTCTTCAAGATGAACAGAGACTCCATTGATTTTTTTAAAAATGTCTAAATGCGATCGGAAATCGAACTAGAATACTTAAATTAGAATAAATTAACATTATCTTTGGAGTACTTTGTACACGAAACCGACCAACAGGTTGACCGACAGACGAAGCTCAGATGGATCTCACAGAGCGACCGCCACTGTCACACTCGTTGGCGCCTGCATGACTTCGAAACCCGTTTATCATAAAAATGTTTTTAACAAGAATACCATGTTCATTAGTGATTATACGTGATGACTAACATGCAATGTCCAAAGAAATCTTCATAAGGTAATTATAACTAGCTTTTTATCAATAACAATATGTTATTCTCATTGAACATTTGTTTATCTAAATGAGCCCATAAAATACATTCATGAAAAGCTTAAGGAAGTAGAAGCGTTCCATCCGAATGCATTCAAACAAAAAAAAACAAAAGCCCAATATACATATAAACAATATGTCTAACATTTTAAGTTTCTAAATATTAATCAACTAATTCAATCCATAGCACAATAGGTGCATGAATTAACAAAATTAATTTTCTACTAAATTTAGTATAAAAAACCAAGCTACGTAAGAGCTTCCCGAACAAACCTAAAAGCTAAGAAGTGATTGATAATATTAACTCCTCCTAACGTTTTTTTCAAATGATTAATTGCCTTCAAAACTTACAAAAAATAAGTTTGAACTACTCTGCACTCAAAAGCATTTCGACCATACCATAGTAGTAATGTAGTGTTAAAATTTCTTACGACCGACAGACAAACAGACGGAAATAAGTGACATGTTTTTTGTGATGTTTTAACCATCACAAAAACATAACAGCTCGAAATTTTTTCGGGATTATAATGCTTTCCCCGCCTATTGGTGTGGGAATGAATGAGGGGAGGATAAAAGTCTGCAAACATTAAACATTTTATTCTACGTGTTTCTACCGTATTGGATCATTTTTGAAGGATTGCTTCATATCTAAATTTAATTGTTATGTATATTATTTTAAGTAATTACTACTGAAAAGTTGTTGTGCTATCAGTCGAAATAAATTACTGTTTTAAGAACTTTACAATAGTTTTTCAAAGTTCATTCATAACCTTTGAGTTTTTGGCATTGAAGTAAGCACAAGGAACGACATGTTTCCTAATAGCACCAACATAAAATCCTCCTCGAGATATCCCGTAACCAAAATGTACCTAATGAAATATATAAGTTGGATCACTTGCCGGAAGACCTAGTTTTCCCCATCCATTAGCAGTTCACGAGTCTATTATCCGCGCACTTATAACACGACAATAAGTCGTCCAAAAGACATTGTTAGCATTGATGCCGCTCATAAACTTCACAACAGTGCAATATGCAATTAACGAAAAAGTTAAATCACAATAATACAAATTATATCTCACTTCGTAAACTTTACCAAAACTTACCATCTTTTTTAACGTTGTAATGATGCACGAATAGGTCGAGATGACTGATCCCATCTGTTTCTTTTCCCTGCAATAAATCTTGTATCTCGCCTAGCTCCCAAACGCAAAAAGCTCCTTCCATCTTATGAGGAGCCCCGTGGTAAGGATACGAATCGGCGTCCTGCGCCCCGTAGAACCCTCCGAGGGGGTGACTCAGGTCGCGGGAAACGTAAGTGAGGATGTCTCGTACGACGTCAGCGTAAAAGTCGTCCTTGGTTAGGACGAACGCGTCGCAGTAGGAGACCGCCAGCTGCGCCTGGTCGTATAGCATCTTCTCGAAGTGTGGCACATGCCAACGATCATCCACGGAATATCTGGGGAAATTCAGTCAAGTAGATTTACTCAGTACTTCCCAACGCATTCAATTATTATGAATCCAGTTGACTCTGCCCGGTCGCGAATCCAACAATTAATCAAAAAAATTATATTTAATAAAAATATTTAATAAAATTCGCTTTATTTGATCTTTCACTATTAGCAACATATTTTTAGTGTAAACTATGATATGTTCTTGAATATAACATCAGAATATAGCACTGCCATCGGGTTTGTAACGTGTACCAAATTTTTAGGCTACAAAATGCGATTAATCTCAAATTCCCACAATTATTAATTTCTGGGTGGTTATTCCAGACGATGATAGTGAAACTAAATAAAATCGTTTATAATAGAGCATTGATTTTGTGATATATGAATTATACAACGCCAAAAGCAAGTACTAATTCAGTTCCTTGCACTGCCTAGAATAACGAGATATATTTATCTTATGTTATATTAGATGATCTTGAAAGCTATTAAGATATTATTGAGAATCCAAAAAGTATATGTATAATGAAAAATGTCCATTTTTCAATTCTAGTATTACTTCACCATCTGATTTTGGATACATCTAGGAAGTATATCGATAATTAGGTGGAGCTACATCATTCCACTATTTTTCCTTTCGTGCACTTAAAAAATGTGTCAGTCTCACATGTACACGTAGTAAAAAAACAGTAATTTGCATGCAATAGTTTAATTCATTCATACCTGTCTTGCATCAGGCCTTCAAATATTTGCATTTCGTGCATTCTACCCGCATGTACTCGGTGCAACCCAGATAATCTGTATAATGTATTCATGTTTACCGTATGTTGACCAAGACAGAAAAAGAACAACAGATCTATTCATAAATGTTGAATTTATGTCCGTAAAAAGTGTATCATTGTTTTTGCTGAGTATTTTAATTGCGTGTTTGAAGCATTATTTTACACTTTTTATATATCAAGGTGCATTCGTCGTAAAAACGAAAAAGTTGGAGATTAAGATATGTATTTTTTTCTAGTGCAGCATTACCTGCTATGCATCCTTATCATAATGATATTAAGACCCTCAACAACGGAAAATATTTGGTAGGACATTTCTCCTATGAACGCTTATTAACGTGGCAAGTAAAATATTTGTTAATCTCGGCTAGTTCGGAAATCAGATGACAAAACCTTCAACTAAAATATCTATAGTTGCCAGTAGAGCAAATATCAGAGGAGGTCATCAGGCGCAGCCTCACCAGGTTGAGCTAACAACGCCTCGCACGAGCCTGTTCCCAAAGTCGTTCTATTCGAGAACCTCGGCATTGTGGAATGAGCTACCGGGGACTGTTCCCTGATAGTTACAATCTACTGCGTTTTAAGGTCAATGTGCATAGACATTCATCCTCGCGCAGTGCTTATGAAGCGCGATAGGCTATGTGTCTTGACGTAAGGTGATCTATAAAAAAAATATAAAAAAACATACCTTGCAAATCCGCAATTGACATGATCGTGTATTCCACCGTATGCCATTTTGGTCAATGTATGCAAACACATCTGCAAACACATGAAGCCCTGCTCAGACTGTTTATTTCTGGAATACATGTGGAAGAGACAGTTGAAGTTGACCGGTTGCGGGAACTTCGGAGCAGTGTTGAAGCCTCCAAAGTCTGCTTCGTAGTTTCTCGTGAACTGCAACAAGCACTTCTTCCAAACGTCTTCACCGGGCACCTACACAAATATAAATTAACTTGTTGGTTTTATTTTCTACTTGTACAAAACAATATAAACAAATTAGTAACTACACATTGGTAGGCTTTATTCAACATATCTTTTGTTTTTTTAACTACGGACACTTATGGAATATGGAAACACCCATCAACATAGTAGAAGAATCTCTCCCAAAAGTCGATGAATAGAATGTGTTCATTTCGTTTTGTGACGGTAACTTTGCCGCCACTTAACAGATATTCATAAACTACAATGCTTTTTCGCCCCTGTCATAGTAGTATTTTAGTTTAAGAATTTCAACAAAATCCGATTGATACACTTTCCAAGTTATATAGGGCTCAAGGATTGCCTGACAAAGACAGATAGACCAACGGAAGTTGATGACATGATTTTTCGTGATGTGTATGTGATGGAAAATCACGAAAACATAAATCTCTATTTGGCTTTATTTCACGATTACAATGCTTCCCCCACCGATTTGTTAGGAAGAGAAAAATTGCATTTTAAGCTTGTCTAAATGTTGCCTGAATTTTTTAGACTACGCTGAAATATGATCAGAGAACATATGTTATGCCTAATTACTTACTAGGTGTTGTTGCAAACAAAAATTAGCTTCTGAAACATATGCTGTGAATGTCTCGCTGCCATTTATCGAAATAAAAAGATTTAGATTGACAATATTCAAAGGTTTGTGATGAACTTCCTTTTCTATGAAGCTTTATTAGCTACTATTTTCATTTTACTTGCCAGGCATAAGAAATAAATATACGACTACGTGATAAGATAACACGTATTCTTTGTATGATTTCTACAGAAAAAGAACCAAATGCACTGTTCCTTCTATACATCTTTTTCTTTTTTTTTTCTTTTCAGTACCAAGCCGCATCTGAGCTTTAGTTAGTGCCATGTCGTCTATTTGTTGACATCACCAGCGGCATGCACTAATAGTTCCTTTACATTCAATCCCATCCAGCGTCGCAGGTTTTGTAGCCATGAAACCTTTTTCTGTCCTATTCAACGCGTTCCAGCAATTTTACTGTTCAAGATTATCTGACTCAGTTACTCCAGATTCCTGCATGTCATAGACACTAGGAGTTATCTATTGATATTCACTCAATTGAGAACTTTTTCGTATGACACTGTATTCGGTAGCCTCCTAGCCTACACCTAAAGGGTCCTGTATCTTAAGGGTCAAACTCTCGCAGCTTCGACGAACATGAATCTCTGCAAACCTTTGTTGCAAGAGAACGTTTTCGATTTACATATCTGAATCCTGCCATTTATCGTAATATCTCCCTCTTCCTGATTTAAACAGTTGCGCTAACTCTGCAAACACTATTTAAATTATTACGGAACGTAATTTCGATCGTGTACAAAAAGTTATTCTGATCTCTTTTCTGTTAAATGTAGCCAATTTTCTCAGTCATATTTTGACCACGTAAGGATTTGGTGTATATAAATTTTAATTTTTACAGGCTCAGATTAGTAATCAGTGACTGAACTTTATAAAGGCACCATGGATAGAAATAAATTTTATGCGGCTTACCGTACTCATTTTAGCAGTTGAAGCTTTGCTATCCTTCTCTGCAATCTTCCTCAAAATCTCCAGCGAGTACTTTCCAGATTCCTGCATACTAGATCGCTTTCTCCTCCACTGCTCTGCGATGTTCTGCAGCACCGTCTTAAATCCCGGTCTTCCGTATTTGTCTTCCGGGGGGAAATAGGTTCCTCCGGCTATAGGTTGAAGCTCCGGAGTGAGAAAGACGGACATGGGCCACCCCCCTCCCCCTACGGTGGCTTGGATGAAGGACATGTACAGCTTGTCCACGTCCGGTCTTTCTTCGCGATCCACCTTGATGTTCACGAAGTGCCTATTCATTATTTCTGCCACTGATTCATTCTCGAAGGACTCCTTTTCCATTACATGACACCTGAGGCATAGAAATTGACAACATATTTTATACTTCATTGAATTTTTTGTATGTAATGGATACGGCCAAATTGTTATACCTAATTACCTTAACCACATCATGTACTTTTAAAAGTATTCGAATATGAACTCGTTTTTGTTTTTGTAGCTTCTATAATGCTGGAACTACTATTATGATTTGAATGAAATCTTAATACTGCCTTACTACCAGCGGGGAAAACTCAACCATGTTTCACGAACCGACCTAGTGTGGGAAAAATATAATTTTGGGATAAGAAAATATGAAATGGGAAGTGTTTGCTAAATTATCAACATTGAATCTAAATGAATATATTGCTCAAATGTAGATTTTCTGATGTCTGACAGTTTCCGAGGGATGTAAAAATAAACTAGTTGATGAGCATATGAAAGTATGAAGATTAGCAGTATACAGAATATTCCAGTACCGTCGGATTATCCTCTGAAATAATTTGTTTTGAAAAAGCAATACTTTTTGATAATATTAGACCTCCTACATATATTAACACTCAATAAAAATTGAAAGGCACACAAATTATTGTTTTCAAAAAGTCGCTTGCTTAGTAAAGTAAACTCTTAACTAATAAAAACCAGTTTAAATATTTGGTTGAGGCTAGCAATATATTGAATGAGAATGATATCGTGATTTAGAAACTTACGAGAGATGTTAAACATGTTTACTAGAAATCACAAAACCTTTTTTCTTATATTTTTCTTATTGCCTTTTGGTGATAATCTCTTTTCTATGATAAATCCACCTAACTAAATACCTGAATAAATAATGAATAATAAATTACATAAAAAAACAAGATAATACCATTTATATAAGCATCACAGAACCTTTACATGCTTTCCCAAATCAAGGTTATCTGGTTATCCTTTGGTGAAAGTTCAGCATCGAGTCCATTTTAAATAACATATATACATGTATTTTCAGTTTCAGTTCAATAGCCTCTTTGACTGTAATACTAAGTGGTTTATTAATCCAAGTACTACATGAAAAACAAGTTCTTATATAATATTGCATTAAGATAATGTCTGATTCCGTCGTTTTGTTAGAAAATGAATACAATTTAAAAAGATTGTCAAACTGGAAAATCTTACCGATTAATTATAAATTTCTTAGTTTGAACTGAAAAATCAGGATAATTTTATTTCCTACAAGAGATGAATCATTTTTATCGCGAAAATTTAAAAATTTGAGATTGTTGCGAGATTTCCGTCGGTCTATCTGTCTGTCGATCTGTTAATATTTTGTCACCGCGTTATATCCGTAACCGTTAAATCGGTTTTCATTAACTTTGCCTTATGATGTGGGGTAGCAATAGGTAATAAGATGTGTACATATGCCGTAGTATTTGTCGGTAGAGTAGTGAGTAAAAAACAAAAAGAAATATGAGGATATCCTTCAACTTGGTTTTGTTAAGATTTCAAGTTTACAAAAATTTTTGAGAGAATTAAAAATCAAAAATTAGAATGATGATTGTGGCCAGTTTGTTTCAAAATGTTTTGTTTCCCTTAGTGTTTGCAAAACCTCACATTCTTACACTCATGTGAGGTTACCCTTGGATAATAATTAGTATTACAGTACTTCCCTGCTGGAGTGGAGAAAATAGCATTCAAGAAACCTGTACAAGGTATCTTCCAGTTTGCCTTCAAATTGTGTTTTTGAAAAGAAAATTTATGCGTTGCACTCACACCCACATGCTTTCATTGGGTATTCTTGTTGATTATTTCGCAGTCAATGTGAGAGAATCTATTTGTGTATTAAATTTGTTATGTTTTTATATGCTTATCTAATGATATTAGCAATCAAAATTAGAATTATCTATAAATAGAATAATATAATAATAGGAGCATATCATGATATTGTTTCCTAAACCTTGTAATCTATTACTTTTATTTTAAGTTATAAATACATTTCCTTCACTTCCATGGTCGACTGAACTAGGTCAATCAAACTGATGGATGTCTTCAATTCAGTTTGAGAAAAAAATAGTTATTGTCAGAAAATATAATTGATAATTAACTCTCAGTAACCAAAATGAAGTAAATAATGTTATCTAAAAGTGTCAGGATATTTTCTGTCGACATGAAGCATTGAACATGAAAATTGATAACGAACTAAACCCAATTAAAACCACGCGCTATGTTAAATATAGTATCGCAGCTTGAGAATGCAATAGTTTATCTTTGGACAGAGTTCATCAAAAACTAATGAACAGTTCATGTTAACCTTAATATTTAACTTCATTTATAAAATACCTGTGATATATATGGAACTTATTCCGAAATTTAAATCTGGTTTATAAATTGCTAGACAAGCACCAAAAAGGTTTGACAGAATATTTACAGGAAATAGTTTGCATATGTGCAACTGGCGGCATCAATACTGCCTTTTACTAGATTTTATCTCATAAGTAGAGTCAAAGGAGTATTGTGAACGTGAAAATTGTATGAATTAGAATTTGTATGTTTAATGAAGTTTATGTGACAAAAATCGATATCAGTAATCAGTCTAGCAATAACAATTTTTGTAACTACATATAACCACTGCTATAGCTGCTTTGAGGCTGCTGGCCTGAAGAAGATAGTGTAGTGTACCAATTGGAGTATTGATGGCTGAGCACTTGGCAAATAAAAAAGGATATCAGAACACTAACAAATACATTTTTTGGTCATCCTTTGATTATTTTGGGGCATGGATAAAGTTTTTTGGAGAGAATCATAGAAAACAATCACAAAGTATTTTTTACTTAGTGATCTCATCAAAGCTTGCTCTATTCATTTAATTAACAGTATTCAACAATATTGATAGGCTATTTAATTGTAGGAACTCATCAAATCAAGCTGCAAATAATTAAGAAGAAGGAAGTTGTAAATTATATTGTTGGCAGTGAACCTTATGTGAATATTATGTAAAATACCAGTATTGTATACCTACTGTATTATTATAATGAATCATAAAAAGCTGTGATTAAAGTAGTATCACTAGTTTTAACCCCGTTTTCGACCTAGCTTTCAATCTGTGAAAGAATGTCAGTAAGACATATAAAACCTGTATATTAGGAAAACCATGAAAAAATAAATAATAATGGTCAAGAATGGCACACATTCTTAGTTTTTGTTAAATTATGGTTTTTTTTTCTTTCTTTTTCTAGTTTATTTCGTTTTTCTTCACACACATAAGAAGTGTTTTTAACAGTGAACATTTTAGAATTTTGAGATAATATGCACTTCATGATTTCTACATCACAAATATTCATGTCACATATTTTCATCATTCAGCATGTCAATTTGTCTGATTTTTAGAGCTATATGCTATGTAGTTGTTATTACTGAGTAATGCTGCTATTTTTGAAAATGAATGTATTGGCAGTAGAGTACTCAGCAAAAACAAGAAAATAACTTTGTTTTTGTAGGTTGTAGGTGTTTCAGGTAGTGTTTGAGCACAGAGAAGTTACATTTTTCATGCTTTTTGGGATGGATAAATTTTTTTGGATAAGTTCTTGGAACTTATCACCGATCCCATTCCAATAGCTGAGGACTTTGTTCACAGATTACATATTAGTTTTTTCCTCAATAATATCATATTTCTTAATTATATTACCTTGATTTTTTTTTTTGAAATGCAATGATCCAGGATCAGTTCTGATTCTTGATCAATATAAATAATTGAAAATTATTTAGATGTCAATAACCTTGAGAAAATGAGCAAAGCAGTATCAAATTATTTTATTGCCTGTGTTATTCATACAAGTTTACCAACAATTAGACTTACCAATGGCAAGTCGAATATCCAACAGAAAGGAATATCAGCTTGTCCTCTGCCTTGGCCTTATCAAATGCCTCTTGGCCCCAGGGATACCAGTCCACTGGGTTAGTGGCATGTTGTAGCAGGTATGGGGACTTTTCTGATATCAATCTGTTGGTCTTCTCATTGCTCTTCGAACTGCCTGCCTCTGTGGTCATTGTTCGTATACAACAAACTGACCTACAAGCAGTATGAGAAAAAAGGCTTTAATCACAGATGACAAAGCAAAACTTCATATTCGCTTTTGAAAGATCCTACAGTTGACTCCACCGGTTGACTATGTAATTGATCTCAGTTTTGCTGCCCAATTGTTAATGCCAAATATGTTGGATGGAAATAATTTACTAATACTTTGACTGTCACCACACTTCATCAAAAAATCATACAATCCAATGTATTTTTGTGTTTCATAAATGGAACAGAGGCAGTAGTAAATTTCCTTAATTGAAGTGTCATTATGATTAATAATTGGTTAGCAAAAACTGGATGAAAAAAAAATATATATAGGAGCGAAGATACTCCACCCATTAACTAAATCAATAAATAATTCTGTATTTAGTCACACCACAACCACAATTATACAAAAATGAAAGTACGATTCCGGTTTCACGAAATAAATATTGACACTGGAAAGCAAGGTTATGTCATGTTGTACGTGACACTTTGAGCGTATCCAAGAGCTGAATTACGCTGTGTCAACGCTTCAATCAACATATATTGGTGAATACATACCTAATACAATGTCCTAATGGCAGGAACCTTTCCTTTTCTAAACAATCACTGGAAAAACTGTAGGGCGAAAATACATTGGTCGCCCGTATATCGCCACCGGTCAAGGCTATTCTACGGAATATCTTTTGCAGAACCGAAGAATTTTGGACAGCTCGAGAGAAAACCATGTTTCTCTATTAAACAACACGTATCATACTCGTGCACCGGTTTATGTAATCGGTGTAAACATAGAGAAAAAACGTTATTTTTATCCAGAAGCAGCAACCACTAGTACGCACACAACACATCTGACAGCTGATTCAATCAATTCATTTTGTTTTGATATCGTCGGAAGTGCGCAAATGTGCTCCACCAACCGAAGAACGCCTTGTATTGGCCGATAGTAAACGAAATGGGGAGTGTCATAGTCCAGTAATATTAAAATCTCTTTATTAATATATTCAGTCAATTCCAGGATACTTTGCATGCAAAAAATTCGGATTAAATACAAGTAGCATGCTTTCCTTGAGAGCAGCCGACACTGCGCCTTAAACTTTTATTCAAGGAATTTTGATAAAGGGGGCAGGGTCGTAGCTACGAAGTAGCCTGAGGAACTAAAACCTCCCTACTGAAGTAATTTCCCGCCCTTTTAGCCCACGATTTTGCGCTCCATCAAACCTGTCACGAGCTCCGGTTGCCCTACTCTAGCTACAACACTTCAAGATGATCAGTGACACCAATGACCAAATATATACGGAAAAGACGCGTGAATGTTCGACTAGAATTATTGAACAAACTACATTTGTGCAAATATAATTACAATAATATCGACATGAGTTGCACAGGCTAAACATGGAATAGTTCAATATTCATTCCACAATAGATTTCACTCCAAACCAGCAGCATAAATGGATAGAATACATTTTCAGACAAAAGCTCACATAACTAAGTAACGTATACAACTACACAGTTTCACCAATCACAAAACCACTTTATGTATATAAATATATGGTGTACATATGTACACCATACCCAACACGTATTTCGCTCTGTTATCAAACTTCATTGAAAGAATATAAACATATACAACTGATAATCGAAACTCTATGACCTATGATATATCATGCTGATCTTTATCTTTTGAAAAAATGTATGTCCCAATACAACAATATTAAATACTTCATCGTTTGCTATGTCATGTGGCGATGCCTAGTGTAAGTCGTTTTCCAATATTGTTGGTTGTTTTCCCATCGATTTGCTTTTCCATTCTACTGAGACAATCTGTATTTCACTCACATATATACAAAACCTTATCGTCTGCAATGATAAGCAAACTGATGAAGTATCACTTGCTCGTGACTGATGCGCGGTGCCATACAGACCTAAGTGTCAAATTAACGCAACACGCACAGCCTAAGCGAGCGCAAAGATAAAACCAAAGTAACAATGTACAGTTGCTAAATTGTTACAAATTCTGGATGGACGGAGAACAAAATTTATTGGGAAAATTCAATGTCAAATCATCAAACTGGCCATGAAGTCGCCATTAAGGTACATTTTGAGTGATGCCTGGACGTAACTTCAATGCAAAGGCCATCAGTATGTTTTTGTAGTCAAAAATTGACCTCTTGCAGTACGTACATTTTTGCATGCGTTTTTGATAGTGGCTTCAAGATCATTTTGAAGTGTATGAATTAATATTGTGTTCAAACATTGGTGTTAAATATGTTTCCATTATTACAGCCTCTAAAAGATGTCCAGTTATTCGAAGGTATGATTCGAGTATATGGTCCTTGAATCAGGGTCAATGATATTTTAATCGCTTTAGTGAGCTATTAACTTCTTGGAGTTCAGCTGAAGGGATTTGTATAAATAAATCTCATATGTATTATGTATAAATGATACAACTTTCGAGGCTTATTAAACTTACCACATGGAAAAGTTTACCAAAATATGTACAGACATTGGCCTCACTTGAATTGATCATGTCTTTTTACCACTAGATCCACTTTTGACATTTGAAGTCTATAGAATTTGACACTTACCAATGTATGCTACTAGGTGAGGGAATACTCCCCTACATCATGTTATAAGCCTGTCCAATAAGTGTCATAAAAATTTGATTTAGTTATAAAATGAATATATTATCCTTCAATATCCATTGTAGAAGCCAATATTTTTGCCGCAGCTGCGTATTTTATAGGCTCTCTATTAAGATTCCACTAAACCTGTTTTGGTACAACTCTAAGAATTGACGAATAGTCTCTAAGTCTCTCGTTCCGTTCACAACAATATAAATAAAACAAAAATTTATGAACGAAAATGTTAACGTTCTGTTCGTGGAAAGAAGCGCTTTTATAGTAGCAGGTCTAAAATTATGCGTATTTTGATAACGAGTCAATCAATCAATGCGTGAGAAGTTCCCAAATGAATGAGTCTACTTGAATCCATATCTTATTACATGAGCCTTTTTCATAGTTAGTCTACAGGACCTACACTATGAACACGGCAGAGTCACATGTTCATTCTCTTTTGAAAATATAAATTTTTCAAGTGTGTTCGAGTATCTTTATCTACATTTTACTTGTTTGATTGAGAATATGTTTGAATTGGAAAAAGTAAACAGAAACTATGCATTTAGGACCTACGTAAGAGTCGTGACGTAAATTGAAAACTAGATTATAGATACTCCGGCCATCAACGTTATATATATATATATATATATATATATATATATATATATATATATATATATATATACACGCTGTTATATATTTTCTACTTACCCTTATTATATGCTTCCTACAAAACAATGTACTTTGGTGATTAATCTATTTACTGTAGAAGTGTTAATATGAGTTTTTTAACATATTTCATTCATATATCAGATAGCCAGAATTCTGATGGACAGCGGAAAACAAGATAAAGATAGTTACGAGAGTAAGGTACTAAGGTATTGCCCCAAATCGTTTTATGTTCAATCGTTCAGCTGCCATCTTTGGAGAGTATATTGTCTAATGACATAGGTAGGTATATGTTTTCTTTGGTTAACTGGTATACCAAACCTCAAAAACCTACTGTTTCTACTGTAAACTAAATAACCAGATACCTACTTCTGATCACAGTCAACTGTGCACCATAAACTATTATTAATAAATGCAATAGCCCAGTCGAGAGGGCGCGCTTTTTTAAAGCGAATTATGTACAAATTGAAGGCCTTAACAAATTGTAAAACTTTTCAGTGTCACTTGCTATTTCCTTTTTATTCTAGGATTTCGGAGGACGTCGGTACATTCATCAAACACGTTACAAAATAATCCCTGTGGTCGATATTTGTTCAAACATGATCAAAATCAGCTTCAAACGTGTTGTTATACAACTCAGTAAAAAAGCTTCCATTCTAGCCTATACAGATGCGCATCATTTTTGAAAAAATATATTTGCACCATCGATTGACGGAATAGGATTAGTTGATAGTAGGTAATAAACTGCTAAATTGTCATAGTTTTACGTTACTATTTATTACAAGGGAATGACCAGAGCATGTATATTTTGGGGACATATTCAAACCATTAAAACATACTTTATGTTCCATGCGAACATTTGATGTATGATTGTAAAACTACTTTTTATTTGATATACGAGTCATACGACGAAAAATCATAATATGCAAACTATGTAAAAAGTATGGGAGATAAAAATGTTTTCTAGCTTGCAGTTTTATGCAATCCGTCTCTTTTAACATCTTCGCAAAACGCTTTTGGTACACCGCATTTTATGGCATTGAATGATCATAAAAATTTTAATATGACAAAAGCAAGGGACAAATCAAAACGGTTAAGCTTTTAGAGCGGCGCGGCTGTGGTACCTCCTACGGTCCGGCGCCGTATTTTTTCACTTTGATTAGCTACTTGTGTGAAAATATCGAATCTACAATCGCTATGAACAGCGTTATCTAGCCTAGTACCTACCTAGTAAAATATATTTAAAGACATTAATTCACCACTGCTTCGCTCCGTTCTTTTACTCGAACTCAGGTTATGTTATTCAAATTTAGAATTCTGTATGACTGGTTGCAGAAAATATTTGAAGTTTATTCCAGCATAAAGATTGAATGGTTTCGAACTTTACTGAATCTATATAATGTTCTAGCAATTTGAATACAAAATTCAGACCTACATTGTGATTATCCCAAATCAAATATACGAGTACTTATTCCATTCTGAACTGATTCTGAACTCTTTTTATAGTTCAGAATCCTTGATAACTTCTGGCCAAAGCAACACCCTTGTTAAAGAAGCTCATAGAGAATACATGTCTCCACATTGATATTGGAGTGCTGTCCATTTAACCATCCGGGAGCAAACTCCCTCGGCGCTGATTTCACAACCGCTGAGCTTCTCCAAAGATTGCATTTTAGGAGACGCTCGTTCAAGGTTTTGGTAGTTCAACCTAATAAGGATTCCGAGCTTAGGCCCCTGTAGTGTTTGTTGCATTATGAATAATGATGTTACTTCGCGAGACAGCGAGAGCTTAGTAAGTTTCATTTTTTTAATGGGAATTATTAAAAAAAAGTGTATGCTTACATATAAAATAAACTCGAAAGTGTCACAAGCTTATCAGTTGTTCCAGGTCAAATTGTGTTGAAGTTGATCCAAAAACTGGCAAGTAGAATTATAAATGCCGCTTTGGATTTTAGGTAGTTCTGAATAAAACTTTCCAAAGAATTTTGCTGGAAAGAACCTTTTGCAGAACCATGATAACTTCTTTCTCATCAAACTCATGACTTAATACCGTATGTACTTCATAGATAGAGCTACACAGCGAGTTGTAGGCAGAGGGCGTATTTTAAAGAGTGAGGAAATGTGTCATGTGCAACTCAATTTTCTATTTTCTTATTTGCTTTTATTCATTAAAAAAAAATAAAGACCCACATTCTTATTTTATTGTTTTAATTTATCTTAAAATTAAATAAATACACTTAAAAATAAAAATAAATGAATTCATATAAATAAACGCTGAATCGGCTGAATATTAAATATAATTTTATTAGCTGTATAATAACAAACATTACATAACCACAAAGCACTGTTTAAAACGTTTTCTTGTTTGCTGGCGCGTATCTGTGGGGTGGGGGGTAATGGGGGTAATTACCCTCCCCCATGAACGAAAAAATTACCAAAGAAACTGGTGGAATATAAATCAGTAAACATTTGGTTGATTACAGTACTGTCAGAGCCATCAGCAAATAATTGTTTAAATACGCACATAAACATGTAAATTGTTGCTCGGTTGTTTCTCTTATGAAAAATTATCTTTATCCTTTGTGTAATGAATCTTTGCATGTTTGCGACTCTCGTCGATGATGACGTTAATCTTGATCTTGATCTTGACATTTTACAAATTTTCAATTCTCACCCGCGGTGATACCCTCCCATCCACCACTTCAAAAGAGAGCATTTCCCACCCATAGGTTAACCCTGAATACGCACCTGCTTACACTTAACTCTATAGGGTTACCTTATATATTCTGTGCTATACGGAGTATAGGGTAAACCGTTGGACAACTAAGACCTAGGTTGCGCATTTATGTCTTCTTTTTGATTATAAAATCATCAATAATCAATATGCAAACTATAATCTAATCTATTTACCCTTACATACATATAAAAATACTATTACATCCCTATTTAAAAAATACTATTAGATCGTGTTTGATTGGTTGCCTATACCTGCGACTGTGTGCAAACTTTACGGATAGATTGTATTCTCATGCAAATGAACAATAATAATTATTACTGCAATTTTACTACCTGTTGTCTGGAATAAAATGTCTATTCAAGTAAATGTATAGATTGTGATATTTCCATGGTATTTCAGGAAATAAACCAGTTTGAGGAAATACATACAAATAAATTAGGTCCGACATCATAAGATTTGAGGAAAGTGATCCAACTTTAATATATCTATTCAGTAAACATTGGTATGATCTATCGTCTACTTTGCTGGCAGTGCGATGTCTCCATATTACACATCCCAGGCATTCTGAAGGTGAACTTTTATTTTCCTAACGTCGCCCGACAATACCCTCGTAGTGACAGTAAAAAAAATGATCTGTAGTTTTATTAACCTTACTTTTAAAGAACATTATGAAATTTATTGAAACTTTGTTAAAGCAGTAAATGATAATTTCGCACGGAAGACGGTTCTTACAGTGTGAAGTGTGAAGCATGTGATTTTTTTATTGTACAAGGAAAGAAAAGTAGAACGTCAGATTACTCTATACCATATGATGTACCTATTAATAATAATATATTGCACTGTAATTATAATTATAATTCCGCTTTTTAATTGTGACACTCATACATAATGAATTAAGCAAATGCACGTATAATGTTATTTCATCTCATGTGATGTTAGTGATGTTTTTTACACGAACTGTGTCTAGCTATAATTAGTAGAAAACATTTCAATCAAGTCATTAGGAAATTTTATATCATACAATATGCTTGTTTGTATCATAAGTATGGCTAATTAATGATTTCATGTATACTAGATCGAAGTGGAATATATTATTCTGTGCTGTCTCTCTTGATTGGTGTAAATAAAAGCATCTGCTCGAACATTAAATAGTAATAACATTAAATAGTAATGGTAATCATTGGTCGATTTATTGCGATTTTTCATCCAAGTGTGAACATGTTACTCAAATAAAATTGATAAACCAACGTTTGTGATAGTCTGATATGATATGAACCTCCTATCCACTTGCAGTCATCTCTCTCTAGTCATATTTGCTTCTTGCAGATTCGTCTTGGGCGGTAGTGAAAACGTTTGCTAACACATAGCCAATAGCTCCCTAATCAAGCCAAGTTTTCTGGTTCAGCTCTATGTCTAGGGACCCACATAAGGGTCACGTTCTGGGATTCCAGGACCAGGGTTGATCTAGTCCTCTGGGAGGCTATCACCTTCAAAGCTACCTGACTATCGCAGCATATGTATAATATATCATGCAGTAGTTTCGCAGAAGCCCACCAATAAGATGATAAATATCTCTGTCTGGAACACTGACCTGTTGTAGTTTCCTAGCGTTAGGCGCTTTTCTTTCGCCTTTTCTTTCAAGCAACGTAGATCGTAACATGAGGGATATTTTCTTCGGATCAAACATATCAGGGCAGTTTGGAGTTCAGCATAGGTAAGACAATACCTTGTTCGTAAACAGGAAATATCTGTGTCAATATGAAATGTTGACACTGTTCGAACAAGCAGCACGTGCATAGGTGACCTAGTAGAGAAATTGCTGAATTTATTAACGACCTTCAAAGGCGTTGTGGTGCATTTGTCTTCAGCAAGCCTAGTAAAAACTTCGGCAAATCGTTCCATGACTTTCACAGTTTTAAACAAAGCAAGTATTCTTCTGTCCAATTTCTTAGATTTTCATTCTTAGGATTTCTTAAAATAACAAGCTGCTCAGTGTGTTTCCAAAAATATTACTATTGAGAATTACCATAAGGCGTAAATTTGATACATGATTTGTTTCAAGAAGGTTTTTTAGAGCTAGTAATAAGTTTTTTCGTAGAGAAAAAGTTGTGTAATTAATTACACAGTTTCACAAATTAAACTATTTCTTTTAGTGACGTGTTTCGATTTTTATTAAAATAATCGTCGGACTGTCAGATCTGACGCGTCACTAAAAGAAAGAGTTTAATTTGTGAAACTGTGTGATCAATTACACAACTTTCTATCTACAATCTACAAGGTGTTTCATTTTTTACAATTTACGGACAAATCTATTATCTCAAACCGGCGTAGAACTAATCAATTTGAGCACCATTGGTTTCCTATACCATCATATAAACAAGGCTCTCATATTAAACACTACTAAAAATTATATATAATAACATAATATTATCTCTTTTTGAAAAAATCCTGTAAATTCGGGAGCCCTCTGTTTATATGGAATGTTTCCTTTCTATCGGACCTCATCATATAAGAAATTTTTTAACACATTCTATGAGTCCTACTTAATAAAGTGACGAATTTTTACAAATGATTATTGTTTACACTAACAATCTTATTATAATACACTATATTATAATAAATATAAAGTTTTATACTGTATAATGAATTTTTATTTGTTAAATCTCAGAAACATTTTTGTATTTGTTGGTTTCTCAATAGTAAATAATTATATCATTGGATTCAATTATTCAATTTTACCCACCAAGTAGCACTTCATTTTAATTACATTCATTACCTTCCTACAAATAGGCTGCAAGTGAGTTGACAAAAATAAATACCTGTTATACTTTGTATATGTTGCTTAAACCTTATATTTGTTAAATTTGTAAGGTCTGCTCAGATTTTTCCATAGACGGAGTACAAAAGATGTAGCATTTGAGAAGTTATTGGTCAATTTGGTGGAAAATTGAACTGAATGCTTTCGAAATATATCTCATCGTCGTATCATTTCTATTGATTAAAGAGATTGTGATTCGATTTTGTGTACTACAAAAAAGTACAAAATATTTTTCTCCATATCCTGCTCTGCAAACATAGCATCGTATCTTGTACTATCAAAATTCTCACTAAAAATTAAGAGCCGATAAAAACCCTATCATCCCTTATTCGGCCTAAAGGAGTCTAACAGCTAGATTGAGAAACTTCTTAAGACAATCTCTGGACTTCCATTGGATTCTGCTTGGTAATTTTAGGAATTAACGACATTTGAATCACAGAGAAATATGAATAGTAATATAGACTCTCTTTAATATGAGAGGGATAAAGGAAATAGAGTCACAGTAACAATTAGTTAATTTATTCAGATATACTCTCTGCAAAGCAGGAATCATATTATTCTCATTATCTGCTACAAATTCATATGTAATCATATTCACATAATAATTCAGTAAATGAATACAATTCATGTTGTTGTATAGCTTTCATTCATGTTCACTGTATTAATTATCCTCCGAACTTCATTTTAAGGGATTTGAATGTTCTCTCTTAATACAGTTTCTTCCTGATCTGAAATGTGAAATATTACATGGATGAACAATGAATAACATCAGAAGTACAACGCTACGTCTTATGAGAGAAAAATTAGTGAATATGTTTGGGAAATGGGATGTAGAGTGAAATGGGCCTAATCTGGTTAGATTATGTGTAAGGAGAATGTCTGATCATTACCTTGTTTTTTCTCATGAGGTTGTGTTTATAACATGTCAATGTAGTATGATCCTTAAATCGGTCTACATTAGAGCATCTGATAATAATCTAGTTTCAATTTGGAAACAGAACTGTAATCCAGGCGACAGTTAAACATGTCAATGTCATTTTAATTTCAAAATATTTCATTTTGTACTTTGATAAAGACTGCCCAGCCAACCAAAAATTTATTTTATTACTCAAATGTGGTTAAAATTAACAGCTAGAATAAGCAACGATGAATCTCAGACCGCAGTAGTTTTACTAAAAAATAATTATATTTTAAGGTATAGTTTATATACCTGTCCAGTAATCTATAAACTATGAAACAGAAAATACCAAATGCTTTTAAAATATAATGCAGTACCCTTCTAAGTAGATTACCTCAATACTTTACAACCAGCTTCAAATTACGTACATAGTGAAATTTTGAAAATCCTAAGATATATTAAAATGTATAGGTGCGCGAAAAAATATTCTGGACACCATCAAAAACTTTTGTACATGCCTAATGGTAGCTCCATATTCTGAAGGCAATGAGGTAATAAACCTATTGGAAGCTCAAACATTTTTGAACAATGCAATGCCTGATGTGATCAGAAATTTTCAAAATGCAAAAATAACGTTTGTAGTTTTCAATTATTCTCATTTGCTCGCTATGCCTTAAAATAAACAGAAGCTGAATAAGTACTCGTACATGGTTAGTATCAGTTCTTGATTTCTAGAAAATTGTATATTACTTAGCCCAACAAATAAGAACATAATAACGTTCTAGTTGCCGGTCAGAGGTTTGGCTTAGAGGAGTACGTTTGAACAGCAATTAAAAGGTATGGGTTCGAATACTGCAATGGGAAAAGCTTATTTCCGAGTTACTAAATACGAATTTTTAATGGAAATGCGTCCACGTACATCGCATTGTTCTCCGGACAATGTTATCAAGCGTATCAAACGTTTCTGCTGCCTCGACTGTATTTTGCTACGCTCCTTGAAAGGATTTTGGAAAATACTACCCTAAAATTAAATTTTCATGCTAGATCGTTACTGGTCCAAGTTACAATCAGAGCAACAAAAAATATATAAAAAAATTTGTCTGCATTTTTTGGTATTTACAGAGATCCCTCATCGTTTCTGAAAACATTCGGATTCGGTGAGATTTGGGAGGTGGTGGTGCAAGATTGGAAACACTAAATACAACTTATTTTGAACTGATGCAACTGTAAATTCGGTGAAGATATTTGGAGCAATTTTTTTAGAATACACATTTTCCTTAGTGCTTTGGCAGTGTTTTTTAAAAACAAAATTTTGAATGGAACGTTAGTGAAATTCACTCAAAGGTCATCTATAGTTTTAACTAACGATCATGGGGAGTAAGATGAATCATTAGGAACGTTTTAGAAGTTACATGAATAATCAAAAATACACTTCTCACCATTTCATCACTCCAGCATCACTGTCACCAACATACAATCTGCCGCGATACGTTTTTCACGATTTTGGATAATGATGGAATCCTCCAAAGAACACTTCCACCTTTTCAAAAGAAGTGGATACGTGCGAGCAGGACGATGCGTTACTATTTTGCCTATTCAACCCTTCACTTCTCCTCTTCCTATTGTTTTTGCCTTCGTGCCTAAAAAATTTGTCGATGATTTGACGCATCTTTGAATGCTTGCGGTTGAACGGGTTCGAATACATTTTAGAATGCCGAACTTAAAAAAATCAGTGTTACGGAGGTTGTGTGTTCCGGTACTAACCGAACGCATTTAAAAGAGCAAGCATATAATGGTTTAAATATAATACAACAATCGTGTACTGAGTTAAAGCAGTAGCGTCTCCAGAGTGTGTAATAATGAACTTTCAGCATTCGAATTGAACAACAAACTAGCAGAATAAAACAATGGTCGGTTGGACTGGCAGTTTATCTTCCTGTAGATTCAGTCGCTGCATTGTTCAGTCTACAACCAAAACTATAGTAAAAAGATAGCTTATTCGACTTTCATAAAACTCTCTCAAACTGCTATTGCGCAGGGTTCTTCTTACGAGTTGTGTCAATATGTGCATGGAGAACTACAAGGACAATTCTTATTAAAAATTCAATAGAGCGATTTGATAATATATTAGCATAATGCCCAAAATTTTTGTCATTTTGTATGACAACCTTTGCCGAGTCAATTGAAATATTTGTATAGCTCACAAATTTTACAATGAATTCGACTTATGAACATAGATTTTCGATGCATTTCAAATGCTTCATACAAATAAACATTCGATTTTTTTTTTCATTTTGCACGGCATTTCAAGCCTTAATTAGTATTTTAAAGAGGGGTTACGTTTCTGTTCTAACGACTTTCACTTACAGATGGACTTCCAGTCTCTGCGGCCGATTGTAGTGACTCACGTTACCTGATGGATGTGAATTATTCCACTTTAAATGCAGTCAATCGATGTTGCTTATTATTGGGCGTCATATGAGTTTAATTTCCACGCTGTCTGCTGTAAATATTGTTGTTGCTACCAATGAAAGCTGCCTCCATAAACTTTCGGCGATACCAGTGTGGCTCTTTGTGTATGACCTAAGCAATTCTGGAGCTGTATTTTTATCTCTCCGACATGCTACCAGCCTCACAAGACACCTGGTATATGGTCTTTGCTGCCTTTCAACTAAGTGGAGATATTACATATCGTTGAAACTACCAGCTTCTTTAAATTAATTATTAATTATTGATTATATGGCGTCAGCTATATATATGGCAGCTTGACCCATTGTATCAATTTGTTGAAGGTTTTGATCGTCCTTTAGCGCTACTGATCTACTTGTGTGAGTTCTGGAATGTCAGAGATTTGTGCAAAATTGAAAATAACAGGGTCACCCTACATAACGCCATTTTTTAATTAGAATTTAAGTGAGCTTCTTGTATAGAACACGAGCCGCTACTGATAGCTAGCACTTTATATCTGACAAGTGATGAATGGAGCGACAAGGTTAAAGATAGCATAGCCGTCTACAGTATGAACACGCGTCCATACTGACACCTGCTTCACAGAAGAAAATAAATGGCTGTCGCTGACCTTATCCGCATTTTTCGATATAATATTTATTATGCACTACCCAGTTGAATTAATTACCAGAAAAGAATCCGTGATAAAATATGCTTAATGAAAACAGACTAGCTTTGTAAGTTGGAAATTTTCATAAATATATATAAAAATACCTATCAAATTATGTACATATAACCAAAATAGCAAATACAATTTGTGAGCTGTAATGTTATTCACTCTTTAGATGTCTAGATGGATGTAACTTAATTAAGTAATTCGACATGAAAGATGTGACGTCTGATTATAGGTAGGGGTAATTACCCCACTCCCAGGTTTCAGACCAGCTACATAATGGCCGCTACACACATTAGGGTATAACTGAAGGGTATACCTGCACAGTTAAACTGCGCAGGTAAAACTGAGCGTGTGTATGACAAAAATGTGCAGTTTTTCATATCTGTGCAGGTCACCTGAACGGATACGAAAATTTGTATTTTCTCGGGATTATAACTGCGCAGTTCAACTGATGCAGGCAAAACTGAACGTCTGTAGCGGTCGCAGGCGGAGCTTCCGGTATAATATAGCTAAGACCTTGGGGTGATATCATGGCAGAAAATTTCATATCTTCATAATTTCTTCCAGTTGCAAGAATTCTTAAGGTAGCAGTTAACCTTTCATGTGGTGGAATAGTATTCCTCATAACAGTATCTTTGATCAGTAGTGCAACTAAAGATAGAAGAGTGAGATACGTTTCCTCATCCATGCGTAGATAATTGTGAAAATCTTTCGGAGAAAATTTGAATTCATTTAACAAGTTCACGTGCGAATTAGTTTGTCATTTTCTCAACAAAGCCTTTCACCACAAGTCCCGTTTAATTTTTCTATTTTTGAAATGTTTTTGTTTAACTATTAGCAAACCAACTACGTCCCAAGCATCATCAGTTGATGCCATACCGGAATCGAAGTACTGACGACTGACGGATTTGCCTGAGCGTGTGGACGCACTTCCGATATCGGTTGACCTGCAGGTAAACCTGTGCAGGTATACCCTTCAGTTGTACCCTAGTGTATGTAACAGCCTCAACACATTTCTTCCCAAGAAATGAATGGTTCATATTTAAATTTGATTAACGTAATTTTTATAGAGACGCATCGCTAATTCGGTATTTATTCCTATACATTGCGTTGCAAATAAAATAACAGACCTATACGTGATGTATTTACATATTATCCTATTTTTGCAGTCATTTCCGTTTTCTTCACTGATTTTTTTATAAAAATAAAAGTGGTCTGGTATCACTGAAATCAAAATAAAATTTCGCAAACCTTGCGGCTAATCAAAATCTGCTGCATATTTTTGTACGATTTTCTAATAGTATGAGAGCCAATGATACACGACCCTACGTCATCGTGGATTTGGATAAGAATTATACACATTTTGGTAAGCGTATAGGGCATTAAGGAACCCTCAAGATTGCCAGGAATATCCTGTGCATTAATTAATTATTAAAAAATGAAAAAATCCTGAAATTTAACATAATGTCAGATGAATAAAAAATAACATAGGCTTCTAGGGAGTAAAGAGCACTTAAAAAATTTAGGTGTGCCCAGACCTGTACCCAGGATTTCCTTCCGGGGGAGGGCGAGGGGGGGGCAGTTCCAAAAGTGATAGTATTGATAATTGTAATGTGGTAGCAGCTAAGAATATATCACCCTGTATGATGAATAGGGATCTTGAATGTCAAGATTGTTCAAAATTTGGTTATTGAACATTCGGGATAGGCATTCAAAGAAGTATCACGGTGCATTTGTGGTGGCTCAGAGCTCAAAGACTCCACTGTTTTACTTGCAAAGTTAGCTTTGCCTTCTAACTTTATTATAATTACTATTAACATATCCCTTTTTCTGTTGCCTCAAATACCTCGAAGAAGGTATAACAAAAATGGGTGAAAGCACAAACAAACTCCATACCCTTTTACCCCCCCCCCCCCAGACTGAGGTCTAAATATGCCCTTGATTCTAACAGTCTACGGAAGTTAAATTGATCAAGCAATGGAACTGTCTCAAATAATACCGACCGAAAAACAAATTGGTAGGGCAGGACTACTTTTAAACGTATTAATTTTCATATTCACTGTTCTTCCAAGGAAACTATTCATCCACTGTTCTATTAATAAAAGCGATCAAAATAATAAATTAGAATTTACTAGTTCTACAAGATAATTCGCGTTTATTTTTACATATTTTTCTTCAAAATATTTATGACGAGCTGGAAATGTTTTTATAAACACATTATCAATACAAATTTATGTTTTCCATATAAAGCATCCCAACTTTGTAATGTAATATTGATCGCTTAGATAATTATTTCACCGCTGTGAATGAAATTAACGATAAACTTAAGATTACCTAAACCATTTTATTCATAACCTTAAATTCTGTAAATTTTAAAATAACAGCATTCGCTTTCTGAGCAACTCGCTGTCTCAGACGGATAGCCGGGATAGCTTAGGAAGTATATGTAGAAGCGTGTTTTCTTCTCGTTAATAATTAATAATATGATCATGTGTTTTGAAGCTACGATCAAACAACCTATTTTCTGTTAGAGATGGCCATACAACCTGACAATATTTTACAAGTCTGCATGAATGAAATAATATACTTAAAGTCAAGGTTGTTTAGCAGAAAAGTAGGTAGGTAAATGTATCTTCTGAAATGTCTGTTGAATGCCACTTCAGTTCGTTCAATTATACGTGATTTAAAGTTTTAGGCAGGATGATTTCGATAACTACTGTTACCTAGAACTACCACTAAATTTCTCTGGCAGTGGTTTCGTAGGAAATTATGATCTTGGCAACTCTCCATGACCTTTCCATAGTATATGCAGTGTTTCCAAAAAGCTGTTAAATCCAGTTATAGAGTACTCCTTGAGGTAGCCGAATTAGCTACATTCATGCGGTCCACTTGAAGTGCTTGATTTGTACGTTCCGCTTTTTTAATTCTGACTTTCAAGCCGTTCTTGGTCATAGTGAGGGACAAAAGCGTTTTTCTTGTTATCTGAATAGTAGGACAAATCAATCGATGTCTAGTTTTTTTTTACAATAAATTCAACCATCGAGTTTAATACATTTAGACTGTGGCTGTCTCCCGGATTCATATAAGGTAACTTATTTTTGCTTAAGATAACATTTGTTAAAATTGTCCAGGGTTTCAACAATTTCTAGGTATGTATGATATCATATATGGCCTTTGAGTGATTTTAACGGTTGGTTGCAACTGTTAATTCAATGCTGCAACTGAATCTTTCAAACAAAATTGAGGAGTATTCATGTCTATCTGTGAGTGGAATGATGTTTGCAGGGACCGGTCATGATTTGTAAAACTATTTAAGGTAGACAGATTGTTCAGATAACTCTTATAAACATAATCAATGAACTTTATGTAACTTTTATTTTACACGTTTTCTTGATTTTACATTGCTGCTATGAGATGCCTTCAGCGTCAGTTCAATGATCAATTTTTCTAATAATAACTGGCTGACACTTGGCGAGTCTAACATAATCTAGAAAGTAAATAAGAATCTGGTAAAGTCATTCACCCGCATACTTTATACTCGTTTCACTCAGAACATCAAGTAAAATATTTCCACTACCAGAGATAGACGAGTGATATGTGGTAAGTGGGCACTAGTATTTTCCTCTGAGAATGGCTGATGGGGAAATTCTTTTTAACTGCAATTCAGAATCTACTGCAGCAGTTCTGAATTCCTATGGTGCTCACTAACTTGTATCCAGAAAACGAAATCATAATTTTGAATTTTTACGCACCGTTTCACACTGCTTATAATTTTAAAGTGTACGTATCTTGGAAATGGATTTAGTTCAATGTCTTCAATTCACGGGAATTAGTAAGTCAATTTACTTGATCTTATTTTTGCAGCATGAAAACACACTTGGAATCGCTACGCAAATATGGGTGACATTTTCCATCACCAACCAGAGCGAGATGATGTCTGTCGGTCAATCTGTCTGCCTATCCATCTGTTGGACTCTTTCTCAATCTGTCGAATTTTCTGTTGGTCTCCTTGTATTTCTGTTGGTCAGTCGGCCTGTCGTTTTTTCTATCAGTATGTGTATAGTATTTCTATCTGTCTGTCTGTTAAGCAGAAACAAGTGATCTTATCTTGATAAAATTGTGGATTATTACCGAGGCAGGGATGAAAAATCTTCATAGATATTGACAATCGATTCAGTGGCATACGAAAAATGAGCGATTGACCATAGGAACTTCGTTTCTTTGGGAGGGTGACAAATTTTCATTGATGATTAGGGCAGAATGGTTGAGGAATCATTTGTATTCATTAAATACTCTTCAATATTTTATCAAACCACAGTGGTCTTTGGTATTTTTGAGTTTCTCTATATCTATAACTTGTAAACTATTCACCACACTATAATGAAATCTTGATGACTGGTTACTACCGTAAAAATAATACGAGAGGCTGAAAATTTACTTTTGAGCATTTTTTGGACCCTAATCTTTCTGGGCTATCTTCAGGTTTATGGAGTATACATTACGGTGAAGTTTAGTTCTCAAATTATTGACAAACTTTGTTTTAATCTGTTAGTTCGCTATCGTTTTTAGGTATCGCCTGAGTAAATAATTTTTGTAGGGACGATCGTCTTAGCCGCTGATTTTTGGGATGTAGGACGTTGTTAAAAATGTTTTAGAACTAAAAAAAGCCAAATCTAGTTTCTGAATGTACTCCATACTTTATATGAGTCTGAACATTATTAAATTTGGGAAGCCGCGAATAATTTTTGGACACATGCAAAATCCTCAAAGATATTTTACATGTGTAGCTTGAAAATTCCTGCGAAGTACTGAGGCAATATACTTGACTAAACTTTTTATCATTATATCTATTGTAGGTGTCCATGTTACTAGACTGTTAAAGTCAGAACAGTACCTACGGATAATACATAACGCTGCTTCAAATAATGGATCTCGTTTTTGAATCTGAATGATTCCCAGAACTAAATACATATTGACGTATATGTATGTACCTAATTTCACATATTCATGCTGTAAAAGGTATTACAAGTTAAAAGTTCGACTACAACATGTGTTTACTGTGCTTCAAAAGATATCACCAACCTTAGCAGCAGTAGATTTGGATTACGCAAATTGTGGACGTACAACTTAAATTGCCTAGAGAAAAACAATTTGATTGAAGATAATTATGTATTGTAAAAAATCATTATCTCTGTCTGGCGTTTGTAAATAAACTACGCAAAATTGTGACGACGTATTTTGGCGAATTTGCGGTTGAATAAAAGTACGCAAATATCAATGCTCAAATAATTCAGTACATATTGACTGCAGATCTTTTGTAGTATATTTACTTCTTGTTCACCAGGGAGATCTCAGCTTCAATTGAAACACTCTTTAATACTGCACGCAGAGTGCAAGCAAGATTGCGAACTGCTATCAAAGCAGGACTCTTAGAGATGTAGTACGTATAGCAGCATAAAGAGCAGTGAAGATCTTAGTAGAGAACACGACTCTTTGTACTTCAAGTGTTTGACATATACTGATAACTACACAAAAATTTCTAGCGACTTTTTTAGAGCATATCGCAAAATTTTTCATTCTATTATTCCCAGTTTCCAGTATACGCAGGGCCTAAGAATTATATTACGTTGTACGGACAGTAAAAAAATTACTTATTTGTATATTTCCACAAGGTATGAACACACAATATTATCACTTTTAAGACTACGGGTCCCCTCCGAAAGATAATTCTGGCTACGTGCCTGATATCGATAAATATAGTTATCCGAAAATATACATATAAGAGTTTATCAAAACCCAGTTATTCCCACATACGAGTATATCTACTAATTTATTTTCAAATCAATATCCAGTTGTATTGAATTCTATAACATTTACCGTTTATCTATTCTCGTTACATAATTGCAGGTTCATAGTGTTACATTTTATTTATTTAACTATACTTTCTTGTATAATCTGCCCCGATAATAGCAAATCAACGATTCATAAATAATGATAATACATTTTTCATGTTTGTCATCTTGTCAAGACTCTAAATATAGATCAGCTTGTTATTTGTGTGAATCTATATTTTTGACATATTTCAATAGCAAAACTAATAAACGTATTGTTTGTTGTCAAATATTATTCATATTAATACGGCATTACTCATAATACCTCATATGCCCAAGTTTCAGGAATCCCTAAGGATGGAACACTCCGTTCAAGATTCTGATCGATTCAGCTCTACATGACGTATGCACTTTTTTATTATTCACAAGTGCATAAAAAAAACTACACTCCTATAACTCGGTACGTGACTTTCTACTTTCTATTGAGATCTCTATTTTAGAGCCAGCTATATTTTTTTAAATACATTTTTCGCGAAATATGTCGTGCTCTCTTTGTCTGTTCTTCACCGATTTCGTCACGAAGTAATCTCAATAAGCATAGCACCGACTTTGCCGAACTTCGTTGTGGGATATGATGCAGCCACGACTTGTATCTCTACGTTTGAATCATTTATGCTCAACAGTTTTGCAAGGGGTATGAACTCCATTTGTACATACCTTAAAAGTTTATTGTTAATTTAATCCGAGTAGATCCATCATTTTGAACAAAATTTTATGTTTTTAACCTTAGATCTCTGAGCTAGTGATTTAATTTTTTGGGCTTGCTACGACAAGAGAACCTTCTAAAATTTTATCTGTGTGGCACATGAAACATAATCTGCAAAAATGTTAACTTCCTGGAAATAATTCATACCATCTGTAATCCCAACCTATTTCGAAAAAGGAGAGAAAGATGTTGATTCCAGGGTGTTCGCATTTAATTCTTACTATGTCTGTTGTTTATATACAGAGAACAAACAAAAAATGTCGTCAAGTATCTTAACTGCACTTCCCTTATTTGTTATTAGTTAGAAATAATACTGGGATTCGATTTTTGAACTGTTCACAATTCATAATTGCAATACAAAAATATAAAAAAATACATCTTTTATAATTCTTCAAATTTTCACATCACATGTCCATCGCTTTCAATATTTCCCCAAGATATTTCCAAAACATGGAATCCGATCAAAATCTTGAATGGGCTGCACTCAAAATACAGAATCAAAGAATATGTATGAAGGATTAACGGGTCAAATGTTCATAGATTTTAGAGCAAATTATACCAACGTCAAAATATAATTGTTAAATGAAACGTCCAAAAATGAAGTTTGAACGTTTTTTATTATTTTTTAGTTTTTTGTTTGACGCTAAATTCCGCCTCCGCCTAGTGTCAAGGTATATATCAATAGTTGTATTTACAATAAAAATTCACTGGTTTATACGTCAATGGATATATTGGTAGGAGTATTATTTAGTCTCAATGACATCATCTCCGTTTGCTCTCCTAATATTTCAGTTCAATTTATGAATGATTGTTAATACACCTAAGAAAACTTTATTTATTATTATATCTTTTTCATTATGTACCTCTTCAGATTTCCTAGATCCATATAGTACCTACAACCTAATCGAAACACTGAGATGTAGGATCTGAAATAAAATAGATAAATGGTATACAAACTTTCCACTAGATAGTTTATGAAAGTCAATTAAATCGCCCTGCACCTTTTTCCAGTAGTTCTCTTTTTATGAGATATAACTCCAGTTCCTAACCTGGAAAAAGTGGTGTCAAGGAAATTGAATCTCTTTATAGAAATAGACATATAAATTCCAATCTTCTTCAAAACATGTTCTGACTACATGTAAAAATTACCTCAAAATGGGCTAGTGTTGAAAACATTGATAAAAAAGGATCTTAGTTTCCAATGTTCAAGTAAGTCCAAGGAGACTCATGCACAGAGATCACATAGCACTGAAAAACTCTGATTCGTACATCGATGTTTAACGAGACATTACAGAGAGCAAGTGATAAATTGAGTGATTGCACGACACACTGCGTCTATTGGGGTATTGGAAACCAAAGCCTTATGAACTCGGATAATTTTAAGCGCTGGCATCACTGCACCTTTGGCGACAACAGGTTGAATGACCGTTTTACTCTCGCAGTTGATGAACCAGGTCAGTTCACGCTCTAAAAACAGTACCATCGTGAATTTTCATTTTGCTGCACTTGAGTACTACGTGGTTCTCTTGCGTTTCATTATGAAAACTGGTAAGCTGCCATTCACTGCCAGTGAATATCTACTACAAATACAATATGGGATGTTATCAATCGACAGGCTGACTATTAATAGATTTTGATTTCAGAAAGCAACACTTTTATTGAGTTAAAACATTTTGAGCATTACAAACTTATAATTGTCTTTGACCTTTTATGAGACGGAAAATCGTATAAAAAATTGTTAGAAGCAATATCTATCAATAAAAACATTATACTGTCATTCTATGCTTTTGAAACTTTTGAGTCTATTAGAATGTCTCCATATCCCTTCCGTCTTTAGAACAGAATGCTAAATAAGGAAGTATTGATCGGATGGAACTAGTATATCTATGTAAAAGAGGAAACGATGACTATATACAAAAGCACTCTAAGGAATATTGAGCATCATGAGTTTTGAAAACATGACATGGACTGTTTTTTTATGAACATGATTCTCTTTCCGAAAAATACCTCCTTATGGACAGTTCTGGAATGCTAGAATACATATAATATATTTGCATTGTTGATAAATCCAAAATTGAGAACACAATGCATTCTATCTATTCTTTCATAATAGTTTAAAATATGATCTTATTTGAAAACAAAACTGTTTTTCCTGGGAAACCAGTCAGTGGCTAATGTCACTATTGTAAGACCCTGTATATTTTACCTCATAGTATTCTAGATATATTTTAACAGCCGTAACAAAATCACACGCAATATCGTAGAGACCCTGTTGAATATTCGGGTTGACACTGACACTGACACTTTGAATCTTTCAACAGAAGTAGAATGTCGATAAACGTTAATCAAATACGAGTCTAAATAGTTTATTTAAATAGTTGTAGAAATTGTGAAGGTGTTGGAGCTACATTGAAGGGTGAGTTGTTTTACAGAGTATGCGTTCTCCACATTGCATATTTTCATAATCGATTTATAAAGAGTTATTTTACCTATAATGATTTGTGAGCAGCCTCTGTAACTGAACGTTTGGTGTCATCACACGTCTCAGTACAGTGGTTATTGAGAGAAAGCTAGTGGCAAGGGTTCACTAGGCTGGTAGCAAGGATTTACCAGTTAAGAGAAAGCTAGTGGCAAGGGTTCATCAGTTAAGAGAAAGCTAGTGACAAGGGTTCACTAGTCTGGTGGCAAGGGTTCACCAGTTATTAAGAGAGGACACTTTACGTTCAGAGCGCAGTACGCAGTACGTAGCATATTTTAGACATTTGTAAAGGATATTTTGCGTTTAATGCCCATCGTAACATTTGAACTTTAATACATTAATCCAATGGTGAATGTCTGGAATGTTGTAGAAGCGTACTCAGAAGGATTTATTCTTTTCAGATATCCCCATACACCATCCTGAACAAGAGCCTGCCTTGCCCATAGCCACTCAAGTTAAAGTTTGTGTTATAAATATTTTCTTATGTTAATTAAAATGGATTCAAATTTAGTACGCTCAGGCTTTTGGTATCCTACACTATACATCAAAAATTGATTTTTCCCTTTTTTATTAGATAAAAGTTAACTAGCAGCCGAATTATATTTTTTCAATGAATTATTGGTTTCAATTAGCAGCCAGTTTAAGTATAAGATGAAAAGTACTTCATCGTGGAAATTTGTTTTTTGTATTGCTGAATATAATTATTTAATTACAGTTATATTATTATTGGGAAAGGCTTTGATCAGAAATTAAGTGTAGATACTTTTTCGGCTTGGCGTATACAAGTATTTTCTTATTGATCATATTTATACCATGAATATCATGATATATGCGTTTGAGTTTATGACGTTTAATTATTCTTTAGCCATTAGAAACACATCTGAGGGATGCAATTGTCATACCTAATATAACAAAGATATTTACTTTCTTATAAAAAAATATTCGTCATTAGACGAAGATTTATGATAAGATTACTCTACGCTTCTACTTTCCTCCATAATGAGCACACAATGTTTCCGTGCGTTGCACTCGACAAGTTTCGTTGCATGCAAGCATGTCATCCAGAGGAATGTGAACAAATCATCTTACATTTGTGGTGTGCGCAAATTACCACATGCTTTTGAAGAAATAACACAGTTCTTCGGCTGTCTCGACAGCCTCTATCAAATGACAAAAAATGAAAAAATACATTTCGACATTATCCAGGATGTAGAGCATAGGGTTATAAATTATAAAATTCATTATCAGAATAAGAAAATGCTGTTATCTGACCTCACAATAAATGTTTATTATCTTCAGATATTTTGAAATCATTTTAAAATGTTTGATGATTGTTTTGAACTCTGACAGTTGATAATATCGGTAGTTTAGTCTATGCAGATATATTTAGAGAGAATATTCGTCAACATCTATTAGAAGATAATTTAGGAAAACGCAATTCACTCCAGCATATTTTTGGTTGTTAACCAAAAGATTTTTATGAATAAATTTCCATTACTATGTGTTTCTTATAGAGTGTTGAAACTATGTTAACAAGTGAACCCTCGAAAGTAAAATATTCTTTATAATTCATTTCTGTATGGTGATTTTTAAGGTTAGATTTTTGATGATACGGTAAAAATTCCAGATGGTGCAGAAAAAACAGGTTATTCTTCAAAACCTTATTCTCTGTTTTCAAGTTCTTCATTAAATTGGACGGTAATTTTTCCACGAAAGGTTTGAACACGTTTATTTTGTGTGCTTCAAGATCTACTGACTCATCGTTTTGATATAATTTGTTTACGTATATTGAAAGAGTAGGAGTCACAATATTGACCAACAACATTGAGAATTTGAGTTTTATTCATGAACAACATATTATCTCAATTTTACAAATTAATTTTATTATACTACCTGAGTAATATCAGCATAAAGTTTGTGGATTATATTCCGAATGGTTTTTCATAACAATAATCAGGTATGATATAACAGCTGTTATGCATTTAAAGTAGTTGTTGGCAATGTTTATCTCATTATTAAACAGCTCCCGAGGAAGCGTAAATATCGGATACTATATAAGTCGACACTAACTATATTATAATCATAAACCTTGCTGCTTTTTTATTTTTATGTTCAGTTGGTATCAGGAATTGAATCTTGGCCATTGAATATAAATCCATGAATTATTTCACTTCTGATTGAAGAAAATATATACATATCTCCATTGTTCAAGGAAAAACAGATAAATTTGGGGAAGAAATTTTACAAGACATGTGAATTCTGTGCCCAGCTCATGTTATCAGATATACTGAAGCGTACATTTACTATATTCTCCCACACAAGTTGGCAATATAAATAAACGATATCAATTAAATGGGAACACATTTTTTGTATACATTTCAACCAAAGGCTGCGGGAAAGAGCAAAGGAAACAAACCACTATATATAAAATTCCTTCATCGAAAAATAAGAAGTGAGGACACTCACAATGAAAGAGAAACAAAAAACTAATCCAACCATCAGCATGGTATTATCAATATTAATTATTATGTGATGTATATAGAGTTCCTAATTAAGAATGAGATGAAGGTAAAAGGTTGAAACTTTACTAACAGACGACTTAGAACAAAATCGTTCGTATATTTCTCGCTATTAGCAGATTATATTATTAACAGATTTCGTATGCCGATATATGTATACTTTCGAATCTCATGATGATGCAGTATCGGAACACACTTTCATGAAATCTTTGGAATAAGCATCATTAAACATACTTAATCTATACTTAAAGGTCACGTCAGTTGAATTTGATTTTTCGGGAGGAAAGATGGTCTTATTTCATGGTACAAAAGTGTTTTTTATTCGCTAATAACTGATATGCTACTGATTCTGTCCAAAAAAAGTAATACGGAGTTCATTAGAATATGAGATCAGTACATTTTGAAAATTGAACCTACCAGCTTCAATTGTTAGAGTTCATGAAATATATTTTTTTCACAACTTAATGACAATATATGGCCTTAGTTATAATATCCATATGAATTATATTGTATATAAAATGCTCTAAAACAGAAACACATATCCAAGCCGTCAAAAAATTTAGCGAAAACTAATTTTAAGATAGCGCAAAGCTTGTGGGGTCCTATTCAACAGCAGCAACTATTAGGAATTGAGTCGTTGGTTTTGAAGGAATAAATCATAAAGTGTAAGCTTTTGAGTATCTGTGAAATTTCGTTGTTTATCTTTGACGATCCTATAATGTTAGCTTCTATTGTATCTATTCATTAAGTTTCACTTGACATCAGGTTGTAGTTTGAACGAACGAGCACAGTAGATGCTATTTTTTTATGTTGCCTCGATTTAGGCATGGTTTAGATTTTTGAACATTCTATCTTGGTGTCCTTCGGTGTTTCTGAGACTCACGATCATTCCTAGGTATATAAGGAAATGCCTGGAAAGTGAGGTATAACCATAATCATTTTTTAGGAATTTTCCTTACCTCAGTGCTTAGATCTTCAAATTGAACAAAAGTTCCATTACAAATCTCAAAATTATTTTATTGTGTAATCGGCAAGTTATACCTATTCTAGCAAAAATATCTTTCTCTCTGAATTTTATTTTCAGCTATAAATGAAAATGTTGACAACTAGTGATGCAAATATTGTTAACATTGTTTCCGAGAGACCACAGAGAGCTTCTTGATATCACAACACATACAACTTTTCTGGCGTTAACGTTCTCAATACTGAGTCCTGAAAAGTGGATGATTGAAATAGGCAGCTAAAGATAGGTAAGTAATGTATTAAATTAAATTGGTTACAAATTCCTAGGCTTAGTTTCTTTTCCCGTTTTATGAGCTTACTCAGATTAATAAACGATTAAAAATGGTTCCGAAATGTTGTACTGGATGTAGCATATATCATACTCTACTCGTGTCTTTTCATCTTCAATCGTTTTTAATTTATACATTTTTTAAAATAAGCGGCTTTATTTTTTCCAGGAAGATGAAATGATTCATTTATGACATTCACTGGAACTATGACAAGGAACCGGAAGTTAGGTTGCGATCCTTATAAGTCGCTATTCAGTAGCCGTTTATGAATAACTAGTATATTTCTGCTAACCTTGGATCTTTAAACAGATTCTGCAAAGAAAGAAGGAATTTGAGAATAACAATAAGCTAAACCTGTTTTTTAAGGTTGATGTTAGATGACCGCTATTTGAATGTTGACAGAGGCTACGAAATTTCGCTTTTTCAAAAAATTCATAAGGTCTTTCCCAAAAACTTGTTTATAAAAAATCATATAAAATGAACATTAATTTAATTGAACAATATAACTATAGAAAACATTCTATACACAATATAAAAGCGCGTCTCGGCGCATGAAGTTTTCTGGAAAACTCATCAGCTTAAGCAGCATACAACAATTGGTGGATAACAATCATATCTTCCTTCAATGTCGGCACTTCAGGTGGATTCTGGAAAAGAAAAATACATTTAAGGTAACAGCGTCCAATATACGGATTGGAAAAAATAGTTGCATGGTATTGAATCCAACAGAGCACATCATTGGCTTTCAGGTGGCTGTAGGTTCAACATTACATAGGAATATATGACAAGGTATAGGTATTACACTAACCAGCAAAGAAAGGAAGAAATGTTGCGGGAAATAGCCAAACAGATTGGAGAAACAAGTAGGTTCAATAAAATTTTATTTGTGTGAAAAATTAATTGTACGTATCAGTACATTTTTAACCAGTGGGCAGGTGACACAAACTGTTCAAAATGAGTCGTCCAGTAATTGCAATTTTGATGTAGTTGACGACAAACATTTTGATTGATCATCATTTATTGCGTTATATTTGTCCCGAGGCGATGAACATATATGCGAGACCATAAAAAAAATTCGTAGAGCTCCTCGCGTTCCATCTGTAACTTCCGTCTGATGCCGTTATATGTGCGCCTACCTTTAGGATCAGTAATTGCAAAAATACCTGCATATAACAATAATGCATAATGATATAAGAGAAATTCTTAACAATATCTTTCAAAGGCAATCGTCTTTTTACATATTTCTTTGAAAGCTACAAATATGTGTCTAAAGTAATTGTGATAGAGTAACCAAGATGCATGATCAAATACTCTAAACTTTGTAAAGTCATCAATCTAGGAGTAGAGTCATAGTAGTAAGGAGTTCACATGATTACTCAAAAAAAAGTGGTGGAACAAAATATCTGGGAATCAGTAATTTCATATATTTCTGTATATGATTGGCTTATCAACTATGATTTAGCATCACTTTGCAAGCTATATGTATTTCGATTTTCCGGATATAAGAAACATTGATTGAATAAAAGCTTGTCGTTTTTTGATAGATGTCCCTTGAAATTTCCTGCTATATCAAAATGTACCACTCCCATCATATGTTAGTAGTCAGATAAAAAATTATGATTATAAATTATTATTTATGTGGGGTCTTTGGAGTGTAAGATATACGAAAAATATTATAGTTGATATACTGAAAAAAATATTATTGATTCAAATACACTTCATAATATTTACTTTAAAGAAGGAACTAGGTTCAGGATAATAAGAAAAATGCAAGCACTGAAGCTAACAGCATTAAATGTTAGATAAACTCTGATTTTGGTTTGTAAATGAGTATTCTGCGGAAAAATATTTATGAAGAGTTATTCAGGATATATGCTTAGTGATTTTAGGATAGGGTTGTCTTTATACCCCTGACGGTAAGAGCACATAAGGCAGCTAACCAGTTTGACATAGTACACCATCCTGTCTATCCAATTGGAAAAAATGAATCGTCGCCATGGCTCATACCAATCCCGGAAGTGCGTCTTGAACTCACAAACATCGATAAACAGAACACGCCTCATGAACTTATTAGAGCTGCTTTCAAGGATATCATATCCACATACTCAATGGATATGATTATTTACACGGATGGTTCCAAAATAGATACTGGTGTCGGCTGTTCTATAGTGGTGAACGGAACCCCCCATTTGTGGTCTCTCTCGCCATGGGCCTCTATCTACACGGCAGAACAATACGCCATCTGGCAGGCTCTTAGGTACTGCAAGATGGCAATGGATAAAACACTATCACTAGTAGTTAGTCATTCACTATCAGCCATTACAGCACTAAAGAACCCCACATCAAGAGATCCGCTAGTGAAAATGAGTTTAGAAACACTTAAAGCTCTCGAGACCGGGGGTAAGCATGTTGTATTTATTTGGGTGCCTGGGTATATCCAAATTCTTGAGAACGAGGAAGCAGATGCAGCTGCCCGACAAGCAGCGTCTCTTTCCAATATAGATGTCCCAGAAATAAAGTTGGAGGAACGAAAAAGACATATATTGGATAGTATGAGACACGCATGGCAAAATGAATGGAATAGAACAGACACTCAATTGAGGTACATAAAGGAAAGCATCTTGCCCTGGAAACTTCTTCACCCATTGAAACGGTCTGATAAAGTTCGTCTCCACCGACTCAGAATGGGGCACACAGCTATAACCCACTCCCATATCTTTACAAGAGATGACCCACAAAAATGTCAATACTGCCATGACGTTTTAACAGTTCGTCATATTCTCTCCGAATGTCCTTTTGTCAGTCTTCAAATGGAAATGTTTGGCGTGCGTGGAACCATGTCAGAATGCTTCACACAACCAAGACACATAGAGATTCTTCTAAATTTCCTAAAGCATATTGGACTGTTCTGGAAATTATGAAAAATTGGATAGCATTAAAATTCGAGTAAGTCAGTGGAGTAGCTAATGACCATTGCAGTCGATGCTGCTAAAATAAAAAAAATCAAATATTTGATGATAATAATGAGTGAAAATATGAGAAAAATGATGAAAGACTGTAGAGAAATCATACATGTTATTTATCTGAATGAATTTCATCGTGCATAGGTTATGGTGTAATTAGCTGTATATTTTTTCAATATTCACCTTTGGGGATATCCATATTCTACGTCAAAGAGCAAAAATCATGAAGCACGCACCAGATTTTCATTTAGGGAACTTCACCAGCTTCTTAGTTGAACTGAAGTTCGATAAAGACGAGTCTGAACTCACTGAAGACACAGAACTACTTCTCTTCAATGAGGAGACACTCTTTTTTTTCCTGTCAACATTGAAAAGTCGGTCGATGACCTGCCTGACACTGCTGTGCGTCCTGCTGAAGGGATTCGGGTACATAGTTGCAATTGACGATAAAAACACTTGAGGTACAATTTTAGAGCTTCACGTCGTAATGAAGCTAAGAATCTGGCGGAAATGTTTACTACTATTTGGTTTTATGCTCGTGGATTCTACCCCCTCTTCTTTTAAATGCAATAACCGTTTCAAGGGTTATATACGCCGAGACCAAAACATTGACCTGTACTGCCAAAATTGAAATTTTGTTTTGAACTGCATGCGTTGATTTTGCATTTCACGCATGCCTACCTTGATCTTGACCTTTTTATTGACTCTGGTACATAGAGACAGGTGTATTCTTAAATAGGGAGGCGCAAGTTAGTTGTGAATGGTGGTTGATGAAGTACTTATATTTATATATGTAATTTTGTGGATCAAATTAATGTTATACCTACTTGTAACTGTTCAAAAATTACAGCATATCCAGCGGGTTGGTCTATAATAGATATTGTATTGCTCTGTGTTCCTGTTTACAACAATATTGGTCAAAATTTCTTTTGTATGTAAGTCGAATAAACAAGCAAACACTTTTTATTATATTTTTATTCTCTTAAAAGTCATATGAAAATTTAAACTTAATAAACAATATGACTGGATCCGACATAAGAGCGCTTCAAGGCACAGCGCTTAGCATCTACTGGATAATGGCAGTGGCTGCAAAAACACAGAAAACCAGGCAGGATCACATTCTTCTACAACAATTGGTGGAAAAACAGTTATATCTTCTTATAACCTTGAGTATCTAGGTGCATTCTGTAAAAAAAGATAAACGTTTAAAGTCATAGGCTTAAGGAAGTAGTTTCAAAACATATTTGGTTCAACTTTATGAAATATAGGGATAATTTCTGATGGTGTATAGTATTTACTAAAATTCATATTATGTCCTTGTGTGTGTTTTTATTAGAGTTAAGGATCTTAGTATCACAAATTTCTATGCTGTAGTAACCATCAATTTTATTAATAATTTATTGTGAAGTGATAAATCTAATGGTTGTATTTCCTAAATGCTTTCTGATGAACTAAATAAATATATTGAAGGCAATTCAATAAATGGGATTCCTTTATATGATTGTCATCACATTTCAGTATTATCGTGCAAATTCAAGGAAATGTGTGAAAAATGTTGGGTAATCTTCATCAGTTGGAATATAAATTAGTAGAAAATTTTAGGTTTCCCGCTAGGGAACTGATAGAATAGATGGCTGTAGTCAAATAAATTACGAGAAATCAATATTCAGGAAGGTTATTTTAAGTAAAATCTACTTGAAAGTCGTTTAAAAATGCATGGAATCTATAATCATCACTTGATGGATAAATATTAGTTTTGGTCTTTGAATGACTATTAATAAAAAAAACATATATTAATGCGTTACTCAGAAGAATGCATTTAATAATTTTACGACAATCTTGTTTTCATTCAGGTTGAATATATTAAGGATATTAATTTACCAGATAAATGAGAAGTAAGGCAACTCTTCACAAACAGGAATCTGATTACATTATTATAATTATTATATAGGACATAGTATGTGCAGATAATATAATAGAATGTCCATAGCCTATTTTTGAATGCTTACCATTGAGGTTATACATATCCTGGGTCAAAGATCGGAAAACCATAAAGCACTCACTAGGTCTTCATTTGACGAACTTCACCAGCTTCTTAGCACTATTTCTGGAACTAGCGCTCCATGAGGACGAGTCTGAGCATACTGAGCAGTCAGAACTATTTCTCTTCAATGGAGAGGGGCTCTTCTTCTTCCGGTCAACGTTGAGGAATCGGTCGATGACCTGCCTGACACTGCTATGCGTCCTACTGAACGGATTTGTGTACATGGTTGCAAAAACGACAACAAAAACACTTCAAGAACTATCTCAAGAGCTTCGCTTCGCTGATAAATTTAGAGTCTGGTGGAAACGCGGCTAGCAGCGAGCTTTTATAGAATGGATACCGTTGCGGCGACGCGGCGTCGCAAGGCCAATGTCAAGTCGGCGTCGAGCGCAACAACACAGCGCCAGCGGAACGAACCGTCAGAATATCGAAGAAATAATGTTTTGTTGGAGATCGATTTCGCAAATAGGCGACCTTCACCTTAACTGGGAAGTATTCCTAAAAATCGTTATGTTCTGTTTATGCTACATTTTTCAATCTATAATGCACCTTACATGCTGTGACAAAATATACCCTACCAGTCCCGATTGATGGCTTTCTAATTAACTGACGAAAATATATTTTTAATAGAAATGGAGTGATGGCAATTGGTTGACTATTGCAAATTGAAAATTCGTATACTTATGTGAAAACACTAACCAAACAAAAAATATTTTGTCAAAAGTGAGAGAAAGTTCAAAAAACTTTTTTTAACTGACTTAACCTCATAGTATTAGTTTAACTTCTTAGGGCCCTTCATATTTCTAAGAAATATAAAAATGTATATTCATTCATTTATTTATACAATCCGGGATGTCAACAGTAAAAAAACAAAAAATACTACCACTCTTTAATAAAAAGTTTTATCTATATAATCACCATGATCTTCAGATTTCAGTTAATTCTCAGGGAGTTCGATGTTTACAAAATGTGTTATCATTTGTTAAGCCGTGTTCAAAGAGCAACTCTTCCAAGAGGTCGATCTGCGGAATGCCATTCTGAACAATTAAAAACTTCATAAATGTCTGTTGGACTACGCTCTAAACTTTTGAAGGATGGAAAAAAATAGATGTTTATAATGCGTTTTGAACCCCTGAAAAAAATACTCTAGATGAAAAGCACTATAAGAACTCTCCTCCAACAACAAATTAATGTTTCGTTATTTCTTATACGGATGATTTGTTCAACCGGTGAAACAAATGATGGAAAGTTACAGATCCAGCTGGCCCTCTCATTTAGATATTTTAATGACATTGGTTCAATAAAAATATCTATCACACCTTTTTACTTCATTACCTCAAAAAATTCCAATAGAGGCAGCATACCTATAGTGGTAATGAATTTCATCGAATAAACATCCATCATCTCTAAGGGGAAGTTAATATAATTGGATCCATTTTCATCGTCAAATACATCAATAATGATAGATTTCCGTTTGCAATTGAGGTGAGGAAACAAGATAATTCACTTTATAAAATAATTCTCAATAAAAATACTACAAAATTTATCCTTTTATGTTTGAACAAGATATAGGATGGAAACGGTGCGAGACTGATAGAAGTTACATGCATTGCATTTTATTTATTATTTTAATATTTTTGAGAAATATTCTGGATCTTATTTGGGCTGCAGTTAAAATTTAACATTTTCTAAATATTGTCGGAATACAGAATCGTTAAAAAGAATAAAAAATACTCAAACCTTGCTTCTGGATGTTTGGCGCTGATCATTTTACAAATTTTTTTCAGGAGGTGTAGAAAATTGGGAGTACAGGTCGGAACAGGGGAAATCTATATATTTTTCACTTCGGATACCCTCCCCGATTCGACGTCTACGTCAAATTTGCAAATCGGTAAGAACAGCATGTTCTAAAATATCATATATGTATAAAAGTAATATGATTAAAACTGGGAAATTCAAATTTATTCACCATTAATGTTTACGTTCCACTAAATACGTGTTTTTAATGAATGAATATGAATTACGGGTGTGGAATGCGTCAACTCAATATTTACGTACATAGATCAATAAAAGTAGTAGTTATCCGTAGTATGAAACAACCATCAATTACTTTTCTACATGAGACTTTAGACGAGTAGTTACTATAAGCATCAATTACTACAGACGTCATATAAAGTATTTGTGTAGTGATTTTTTAAAGAAACTTGTAATTACTTGTATCCATACGATGGAAATTCAATTGGCATAGACGATTTTCACTACAGATTTCGAGTGTCGAGAGCACCATAAAAAGTTCAAGTGACTTTACCTCAACAATACTATTTTTTTATGATTTGTGATTCATTTATTTGTCTATTGAAAAACTAAATACAACTATAGTACATTATAGACATCTTAGATGTAATTTTGATATTTCAAAAACTCTAACCTTTAGGAAGCTGTTGGGAAGCTTGTCACAATTTGAGACAAAATCGTATCTAAAAAAATTAACACTGGTTTCCAAAAAATACAAAAACATAAATATTTTTCATATTATTTAGTTATTTGAATTATGGTAAATATTTAAATATAGAAACGTCAGTATTCAAATAATATGTAATTACAAAATCAAATCATCGGTTCTGAAAAAGGATTTCATAATTTAACTTCTATTTGAACACATATCGATGCGATCAAATTAAATATTCTAAATATTTATTCACTGATAAATATTAATTGTCCAGGTGTTTAACGAAACTTGCAAATTAACGACATTCACGCTTACGTACCTACTTCCTAGGTTCGCCGCTTCCAAGCGCTTTTTTCCTAAATGCAATCATGTCTCTGTTGGTAGGCAGGCGCCCTTAACATCATAAGAAACATCACAAAGTGGATAAATCTATAATAAAATGAAAAGATCATCTACACTTATACTAGTTCGCAGCCCACATCGAAAACTGCTCATAAAACTTAAATAATAGGGTACTTGCAGGCAAAAAAACATTTTATTTAGACTTTCATTAGAACGTATTAAACATTCTTTTGCTTTTCAACCAGCTAATAAAAATTATTCCAAAAAACATTTTGACATCAATAACTCTCATCAATGGTATATTGAAGTGATGGGATGCAAGATATAGATATCGATATCCAGGCAATCTTATTGTTGTAAAGTGACAACTGATGAACGTCATATCACTTGACATTTACCATATTGATAAATGGCTCACAAATTCGCATTTAGAAATAAAAAACATCCTTACCATTGCAGGATTTGAACTCAGATCTTCGAGGCTCAGCGTCTAACCGCCGGCAATCTGAAGGTGAGAATCACACATCGGCTGTGTGTTTTTTTTCAATTGTCTAAATGTGAATTTTTATATCGGCTTCCGTCTTGTGGATTAACAGATAAATAATTGTCATTGTACGTGGCTTGCTAGCAATTAGCGTTTTAATTGTGATTAAGACATTATAGACATTGTGGTGAATTAAATACTAAAAATGATCAGCCTCAGAAAAAAAGTCTCCTCAAATAACGCCTGGAAAGTGAAAGATAATGGCGGGGATTTTAGTTTTTTTTACACTATAACTACTAAACTGGACGATAGTATCTTATCATCTGTGTATAAAAGTTCTAATGGTTAAGAGAAGTCGCAGAGTCAAAAAAGCAGATGATGTCGGATGCAGCACTGTATATATACCTATATTCTGAGAAATGCCTTTTAATTACTAAGAACGAGAGTACTCATATCTCTTGATTCCTGTACAATTGAAATATAACCAGAACAGTTTGAAATATGCCGGAATATCAGCTTCTTTGGCTGTGTGAAAAATCTATATTCCAGGATTTATGCAACGTTTTAGGAGCTCCTTCTTAGACCTGATGTGCGTGGCCATTTTTATTCTCTCAAAACACTTTCGTAATCTAGCTAGGATCCAACCTGTCATCAATTATTTACATTGATCATCGTCAATCAGAGGCTTGTTCCTAATCATTGGATTTCCTTCATCCAGGCTGTGATATAAATAAAATCGTTTATAGATAGCAACGAAAAAAATTATATGACCATACTCACTTTTAATAATGGAAACTCATCTATACTAGACTCGTAATTTTTCGCATTTTCTAGAAAGGAAGCTTACCATGCTATTTACATTGAAAAAGGTATACTTTGTACTATGCTCTCCAGTCTATTTTTAGCAAGACTGAAATATTTTCCATTTATGCTTTCTAAGTATAAAGAGAGTTGTATATGGTGACTGGAAGAAGAGTCATAGAACATATATTTACATATAATAAAATAATGCCTATATAATTGTCATTGAACCGATGAAGCATATCGCTTAGAATTGTATACACAAGTGCATAGATATTATTGTCTAGTAAAATGGGAAATAACCATATTAAACTGAAAATATTTATTATGACATATATGGAATAAAAGTTGTGTTAGAAAATATAATGATATCTAAATAAATAAAAATACCACTGCTGAAAATGCACCTTTATAAACAAATTTGTTGTCGTATTTGGATATAGTGGAGTGGAGTAAAGTGATACGTAAAGTCTGTATGCAATGACTGGCATATATTCTGAGAATCGATATCAATAAATACATAATTATGATAAAATAAATCAGTCCAAATAATTATCAACATCACTTTTTTACTCTTCAAACATTTAACGGTAATCAGCATCGCTCGTTCTATCATTTTCCTTCTATTGACATATTGTAATATGAAAAATGGAGATTTTTGAATATTTCAATTCACTTTACGGTTTGTTACGATAAATAACATATACTTATAAGATTCAAATATGCAAACTGTAAGATAACGTTTCTCTTGTCAATCTAAATCATCAACCGCGTTACAGGTACTTCCGGCTATAATTTTATCGCATCAAAAGTAACTAATCAGAAATATGAAATGTCATTTAGCGCTAGTCTCCCCTTCGAGAGTTTGAATTCTTCTATAGATAATTTTTCACAAATGTAGAGAGCTTATCATGCTCCGGAAGCACCACGAGAGGATAAAGCTCATCAGAAACTCATTCCATAACACCAAGATTGGTTTTCCAAAGGAAATACTTTTCGCAGAGGCTCATTCGACCTGGCGACGATACGGCGTTGAGTAACCTGTTGTGTTTGTTATTGATGACTCTTGGTGTTATGTTGCGAGACAGCTCCGTCGAACCGAAAATCATGGATAAGTAAACCCAATTTTCTTTGATGCTGCAGAAAGTGAAGCCTAGAACCTATGTAAGGTATTTTCTGTATTCATTATGTTTTTATCCAGGTACTTCAGAAGCTGCACTTTAATGATAGTCTCCATAACCTTGAACGAATTTAACGTTTTGGGGCGCTTAAGTCCTTAAGTGTTTCCTCATTAAAAGAGGAACATTATACATTTGATACATATTCCTGGCCTACAGACTAAGTTTTCCAAATACTTCTTTATTGGTTTGCTGATTATCTCATAAAACTGAAACACTAAAACGGAAGTTGGTTGTCAAACTATCATACATAATTCATGGCTTAGGTCACCGATCGACCTAGGTTGCTACAGGTCAGATTTGTATGCGTACCGTGACTGCTATACAACCTGTTCAAGTTCGCTGAAGAGATGCTGTTGCCGTGCTACCACCACACGCGATAAAATTATTTCAAGGATACAGTTAAACAAAATATTGCAGTCGCTGTAGAATTATTAAGGCACATAATCTATATTATCTGGTAATTAAAAAAACCAAGTCTATCCCTTAAAAAAATAACACCTATAACAATGTGAAAAGTTCGTTAATTTGATATAGCTTTCCACTTCCGTACCCCCTTCAAATGTTCAGATATGATCAAAAAGAAACAGAATTTTCTTAGATGATATAGATATTTTTAGACTGGGTTTGGCACAATTCAAGACGTCAAACTCTGGTAAGATAAATTTTAGTCACGCCCACTAAAAATAAACAATATAAAAGTTTCTTCTCCGAAGTTTCATCTAATATCGCGGCAACGGTTACTAGTTATGCTGTGACAAACATGCCAGAACACAGGCATACAGACTGGAAGACCGACAGACAAAGTCGAAAGCTCAAATTTCGGTAGCTTGATAAAACAACGAGTTCTCCAAATAACTTTTATTTCCACGCCAATGGGCGTGTTTAAATTAGACAGTGTTTTCTTGATGTTTGATGATATATATGCCTCCGAAAAACCATGTAACTCATTTCCGTCGGGCTGTCTGTTTGGACCAAGGGCGTATACAAGGGGGGTAGGGCGTTAATTGGGGTAATTACCCCCCAACCAAGATTTCAGACCAACTATTATTCAGTTTTTTCTTCCCAAGAAATGAATGGTTCATATCTAAATTTGGGTAATGTAGTATTTATGAAAATGCATTGCTAATTCGGTATCTATTCCTATACGTTGCATTGTAAATAAACATAACGGACCAATACATGATATATTTCTGTTGCATCCTATTTTGTCCTATTTTGTGCAGTAATTTCCGTTTTCTTAGTATTTTTGAACAACTATGATTTTCGAAACAAATATTAGGAGACTGGTATCATTGAAATCAAAATGAAATTTCGCAAGCCTTGCGATTTCTCAAAATTAGCTGCATATTTTTTGTACGATTTTCCAATAGTATGAGAGTCAATGACACTCGACCCTACGTTATCGCAGATTAGAACACACACGTTTAGAATGCGTATAGGGCATTATGGAACCCCGGAGTCTGCCAGGAAAATCCTGTGCAAAAATCATTGAAAAATAAAAAAATCATCGGTTATATTCAAGATCAATACTTTTTATTTTTGTTCAAATGATCATGAGCACTACTTGACGCCATTTTTTGACGTATCTACCCATAGTATATATTCGAAATAAGTGTTTGCCTACAGCGACTAAATTATAATACAAGCTGAACTTATAATCGCTGGAGTATAATTTTAAAACAACTGAAAACGGTTAAATCCATTAATTCATATAAATTGCGTTAATGGATGTACAAGCCCACAAGGAATCCCCGCGATTCTGGTTTTCAAACTGGTCTGGTGATTGAGATTGGGAAATCCGGTCTTCGGTTAACGTTCAGTGACGTTCATTGATGACCAACTTCTCTTATTCCTTATCTCACTGCCGCGCGTGTCTTTCTGCTGATTAAAATATTCAATAGTGTTAAATAGTTCCTTGATCTACAGGTTCTAATGCATTTAGTGAAAATGACAAGTGCATTTCTTATAACTCAAACTATTGATAAGATCTAGGCTAGCTGTAAGCTACTCCTACCAGTACGTATCAGTTTCTATAGCGTATAGATTGACTTTCTATGTTATTCAATCGCACTTAAGTATTCCTTCATTGTCTAGAAATTGTATCTCCTCTTGAATAACATGGTGGTAAAGCTGGTGCTTTTATCGATAGCTTCACATCATGAAGTCTGTAATCTGTCTAAGGCCTAGAAGGTTTCCACACAGAACCCAGTCTATTTTTCACAGTTTTGTTTCTGTATATGGAAAATAGTTGATAGTACCTTTTTTGTCCGAATGAATTCAGCGTAGTCAATGGATTGTCTAAACACCAATTGGTTTTCAATTCTTTTTTCTCATCTCAACTGGACACCAGAATAACAGGAAGACGATTGACAATAGAGACTAGGAGTTTAAGGAATTCAAGTACAATATTCATGTGATTTATAAGATTTGTCAAATAGGTCTTAATCTTATTTTTTTAGTATTTATTGGACATGTGTCTATTTACGATATATATATATATATATATATATATATATATATATATATATCAATTTGATTCTGCGACCGCTTTTCTTTCTCTATTATATACATGTCATTGTTAAACCGGCATCTCAAAAATTACATGTCTTATTTTTCCATTCATAATGTTTGATTTGTGCGGAGCATGAATAAAATGATGAAAATATGACTTAGCTAACTTTTACACCAACTATATAATCATATTTAATCTATGTAAAATGTTCCACTCCCATGACACTTTTCTCTCTAGGTAAGCGTTGAAGCTATGCCGGATAATGCAGCAAGCCCTCTTATTTAATTACCATCATAACAAACACTTGGTCATTCATATTCAAATGCATTTGGTATGGCTTAATTTTTATCTTGAGATGCTAATTATCCGATAAACGATACTAGCTATGGTCGCAAATAATAACAGGATTCTCTAGCGTACAACTTTCTCAGCACGCCTCCTTTCAAGGTCATCAAACTTTTACTTCAAGTGCGTTCACTGACGTCTAAACTTAACCCACTTTGCCACTTTAGAAAAATACCATGAACGATCGGTAAATGAAAAAAGCTACCGTGTTATTTCATGCTTCATAAATAGGCTAAATTGTACCGTTTTGATGAAGGCGTGGTTACTACTGTTATGATGAGTAGGAGTGACCACCTTAGCTCCTGTAATTGAGTGAGCTTATCAAAAAAAAAATGGAATGGTAAGTCATTCATAGAAGTCGTCCCGACAGTAAAAAAAAAGGTCCAACTCAGTCTAGGCCCTCTTGGTGTCCAAAAACAATGACAACGGATGCTGTCTCTATTGTAAATAAAAAATTGCTCCATTCTGTCAAATTCACGCATAACGCAACGCCTTGCGTATATGCAAGACTAAAGCCTGAGTCTTATCAACCATCTTGTTCCTAGTGCAACGGGAATATACATTATGACAGTATGTAATCATATGAGGGAAAACTGCATGAACGTGATCTACGCATGATCATCTGTTCCAATACCTATAGTGAAGATTGGTTAATTTGCGTTATATTGTAAGAAGTGAGTATTTTAATATCGTCTAATTGATACGTAAAATCACGACCGATCCTTATGATTGATTTTCACACGTATTCGTCTTACCGAAACCTACTTTAATCAGGCACGTTCATTATTTGATTATGGGACATTTTAGTCCTGAAATGCTCTCTTTTCTAAACAAAAAGCGCTTTATTGAAAACGAATATCCAGTTCTTAGACAACGTCGTAGTGTGAGAATAAATACAGTGCTGTTAAGAGTAACCTTTGTTCAAGTGCATTGGGATATTAATATCATAATAAGGTGAGTCTATCTCACAAAGCAATCTATGTTACCTGTTATTTTCTTTATGAACCATAAGCCTATTTAAGACATTTGTCGAGATATTAATTAGCTATGAGGCCCTATGTTGAATAATGTTGAATAAAGATATGTCGCGGGTTGACCCTTCATATCTAGCTAGTTTTAAGAGTGGGTCGTTCGCGAGTTGACCCTTAGTACCACTGGTTTACCATGGTAAATACCCTGGAATAGCGCGTCCAACCTTATCCCCCATGTCGGAATGTTTTGCGAGTTGACCCCCTAACATTTTAGACCTAAGAAAATATTAACCTGAAAATTAATATATCGTTGAGGTTTTCGCGAGTTGATCCTTAAAGCGATGACACGAAATATGTTTTCAGCTAGGTTTTCACTGTTCATTAATAATATCTTGGGTTTTGATCATTTTATACACTGTTCTATTCGATTTTATGATTAAAGATGAACACTACAATCTTTATATTCGCCACGGTAATGAAGTATTTGGTTGCTGAGATATTTTTTTACATCTTTTCAGATCTGACATCTCGCATCTCTGATCTCTACGTCGGTTTTTCTTGTTTATTTAGTTTTCCTTTCATTCTTCGTAAGCCTATTGAAAGTTTATTGACAGTATGTCATTGCTGGTGATTCTTATTTACTTTTTTATTTCAAACACCTTATTTTCTGAACGGATACTATTTGGTGAGAATTGTAAGGTCAACATACTGTGAATATAAAAAAATCAGCATTATGTATATGATAAAATATAATATAAAGTCATCGAACAGCACATACCGACAGGCAAACACATCTACGTAGATTTCCAAAATATAGACCCCATAAAACGTCTAAAAATAATATATCAATTTTCAGATTTTTTTACCATATCATGACGTTAGATAAATTATTGATGCATCAGAAAATAGATATCGCTTTCCCTAACCGACCGCAGCTTGTTTATGTTTTGGTTTCAGTGATCTCATTTGTACCTGATTTTTAATAAAATTTATCTTGTTACGTCTGAACTAAATTCTCCTCCGTTTCTGGGACATTTCATTTAACGTCGACGTATTCATAACGAACATCTATTACCACCATCTTAAAAATAAAAGTTTAATACATTTTTTTCAACCATAAGTAAGTGTTATTTTATCTTATTCTAATATATCTGACAATAATATTTTCTCAAAACTGTCTTGAATATACTTAGTTACAATAGTCTCCGAACATGTGTCTTGTATAGGTTATTATTCCTAGTCAAGCTTACTTCCGCCAGCATGATTTAGAAAAATTACTGCCAAAATCATTAAACACATCATGAAGTATGTAGAATAAAACTCTCTTTATATTTCTATTACACAATTTTATTTTAACTTCATGAAGTAAGATTTGAAAAAATACAAAATCGACTCTGTCCCGCCCAAAACTTTTAAGAAACTTTGAGAACGTATAAAAAAACTAATTTCGGATTTATCTTGTACTTACCGCTAATTTAAGCTAAACATGTTCCAGAAAATAACTTTACTAATAGTTCAACTACCTTAGTCGCTTTTAAGTACACAAAATGAACAATTAAATTATAAAATTGTAAAACAGTTAACTATTATGAAAGACTGCAATTGCGTGGTTTATCATGTTATGTTGGTAAGTCCCCTAAACCTGTCAAGTATGGAATTAAAAAGCACAAATATTATATTTTAAGAGGGAAGGGAAAAGATCAACATCAGCACTCAGTCAACATGTTTGGTAAACGAGATAATATGATCGGAGCAAGTATCTGTTTGGCCGTTATGAAGTTTTATTATTTTTCGAACTTCTCAACAGACTGACCCAGTTTAGTTCAGTATATTTCGAAAAAGATTCTAATATATTTTCTGCAAGCCTACTGATGGATTATCCATTTTCAACTGTTTTTTTTATTGCTTCTTCTCAAATCCCCTGTGGGAAGATTTTGAGTCGTTACCTTAGAATGACACTGTTGCTTTTATAAGAAAAGCAGCTTTGTTTTTTGATTTGACGATGCTGAATTATGCCTATAAATTTTGATTTATCAACCATGCAAATGCATTATATCAGTAATTAGAAGTTCTTATTTAAAAACAAGGCTCTAAGAGACAGCCAAATTAACGACATTAAAATTTTAAAATTTAATCTTAAAAAATTCAATTAATTTGTGATTGTGGTGAAACTGGGCATGTGGTATTTTTATACAAACACCTCTAATGCTATATAATTATATATACATGGTTGAAAAACGAATACTTGAACGGCAGTATGCATTGATAGGGTATTTTGTTGAAAACCCTCTCAAACCAGCGAACAATCGATTTTTTGCATCGTATTTTACGTGATAATTTTGTAGAATTAGACCAATACCTGTGTTGATTATTCTTCAAGGAAGCAATTAACACCTTAGTATTGAATGTTATAAAATGGGCAAAACCTAAAATTCCGTATTATTCATGACGTTGCTGTGTACGTAAATATCATCGAGATTTTTGGCTGTACTTTTCCGTCATACATATTTATATTGCATTTAATTAGCTCTTTATTCATCTTGTCACCAGGCATTCGTCTTGTGTCAGGTCATCAGTTTATTACTACAACAATTTGGTGATTGTAAACAAAAACATGTAACGAATTCAGGAAAATATGTCACAAATATTTATATTTGGAAAGATCAATTCCACCATCTAAATAAGCGGGTAGCACTGAAAGGAGGTCCATATGCGTATAACTTTTTCATTCGTCTGTCGATTTTGGTGAAATTTGTTACGATATACTCTATGTATGTTGCGATGTTTTAAAACAATGAGTCAAGTTGGTTGAACTTCCAGTTACAAAGAAGATGTCTTCGAAATCGGATTTTTCAATGGATTCCATTTTATATATTTGGATCCTACATCCCAGAATTATTATAAAGGCTTTGCGGGCCTGTAAGTGGAAAATACGTTCGGAATAGTACATTCGTTGTGAGTTGTAATGTTCGTGAAGCTGAAATATTCACCAGACCATTGAGATACTTCTTAGCTTTTGATACCACTTCACCTTATCGCCCCGTAAGATCAAAACATATATATATATATATATATATATATATATATATATATATATATATATATCTGTAGGGCATCTTTCTCTACTTGGATTCAATATGTCACAATAGGTATAGCTAGGTTGCCAAACGTTGTTTTTATTCAAAGAAAATATAATACACAAATATTTGTGAATCTATGTTTACAAATAAAAATGTTTCATCTGACAGATGGAAGAGTTTCACTAAGTAAGAGGTGACAATCTACAGGAATATATTTTTGTTTTGATCTTACGGGGCGATAAGGTGAAGTGGTATCAAAAGCTAAGAAGTATCTCAATGGTCTGGTGAATATTACAGCTTCACGAACATTATATATATATATATATATATATATATATATATATATATATATATATATATATATCTGTAGGGCATGAAAAAGAAGCAAGTAGTCAAGTAAATTATAGACATCATTTTTTTATGGCAATGAAAAAGAATGAGGAACAATAATGCTATAATTCATGGAACACACTATATACTTTCATTACGGGGGGCAATGCAATAATATCTCGCTTTGAGCGTCACTGTCAGGATGTGTTGGAAATTCACTTACTTGGTGACTGATAGATTTCTGAGTCTCCCCCTCGATAGCTGTAGGGTCGAACTGTCGGGGTCAAGCCTGCGTTTGGAAAAACGCCTTTGAGTACCCTCCACATTCAGCCGCTACATGACATGCACAACTCTACTTTGCTGTTATAATATAGCTTAGCTGCTATGATACTGGTATTTTCGCCAAGCAATGCAGTAATGACCAGGATATCTTCGAAAAACATTTAGAGCCACGAACATAGTCTGGGGATGATCTCAGTATTTTCTCTAAAAGATATCAAGCGCAATCACCGCCACATGGTGCTCATCCGCATCTGTGCACACCAGAGAACCTTTTACCCTCTTTTGTTTGATAATATAATCCATAAAAGAGGTCATGTGTAGTAAAAATAAAAGTATTTTCAAATGATATATTTACTAATGCTGTAATAATCACCAACGCTTCGGTTCTTTTATCTGACATGAGTAAAGATAATAGCCATTAATTGGTTTGTCTATAGTGCTGTTTAAAATACCTTCTAGAGATTCTAGACTCTATTAGTACTAATGGATACAGATTATACAAAGCCAACCGATACGAAGAAAATATAATTGATATGACACTGAAATTATGAATTGTGAGCAGAATTGGTCATGTTTGTAGATCAACAACAAACACTATATGTGCTAAAAAAGCTTATCAACTAAACAATATTCAAATAGCCGTCATTACTTAATATTTTTTATCGAAAAATATGAATACGATAATTTGAGAGCTGCATGAAATTTCGAAATACTTTTTGAGATATGTTTCCTACATCTACATTACAGTTCCTGAATTTATCCAACTATATTACCTATAGATGTTCTCAAATTGGACTCTAAAAAACACCGATTCTATTATATCAAATTGATCTTAAATTAGGTTAACGATAGCATTCGAAATGTTCGCCAAATTGTTTCATCATAGATATAATATAGACGAATGAACAAAATCGAGTCATAGTAGAGATGTTTTAAGACTACCTATGACCCTAATTAGCAGCGAAGTCCCTGTGGACCCAAAATGGTTGATATTTGTGGATACATTACCACATGACAGCATTCAGTAGTGAAATTGCAGCATGTTCTAGAATCTGCCTTCTGATGCCCACGTGAAGAAATACTTGCAATGATCTTGTTATTTGTGTAATGTTGCTTGTAGATGCTCTTACATGGTGAAACTCTTCCATCATGCAGATAAAAGGATTGTTCATTTGACACACAGTTTAACTCTTTTTCTTTCAGTGATGCGTTTCGATTTATATTTAAATCATCATCGGGCTGTCAGATTTGACTTTTAACAAAGACTACCCAGATTACTTGCTAACTTGTTAACTAGACTCTATCATGGATACAAAACTTGAGCTCTCAAATCAAGCATACTATTCATCCTATCTAGATATTCTTCTTTCAAATTATTTATCTTTTCTTTCTTTTGTCTGTCTGAAGGGAAATCTTTTCTGAAGACTGCATTTGCTCTAGTGTTAGGGAGAACCTCCACCTGTCGATCTGTCTTTTGGTCTTCCGTGTCTATCTGCTTTTCTTCCACTTCATAATATCAGGTTCCACTGCACCGATTTTAATGAAATGACTCGGGACGATATGGTTTGGGATCAAAGTATGCAATGCTGTTGAGCGTTTGACAATCATAAAATTGAAATAATTCACACACTTCGCTTCAGTATGTTGTGGGACTTCCAGATCATTTTTAAGTGTAGTCAACGAGGAACAAAAGTCCTTAATCAAGTGTAGTAGAAAAAGCAGTTGAGGGTATAAAACATTTTTCAACATTATGTATGTTTTCTCAAGTACCTGACCATTTTAGGGCGTAGTAAAAAAACTATAAACTAGTATATTCCAATACTTTTACTTGTTGATCAGAATGTATACCTCAGGTCTTACTAAAAGATAATGCTTCTGAATACAGATGTAGATTCAGCGCCAAATAAAACGTAGAAACCGAAATCAAGGCTTTGCCTTGCAATTCACAAGGTGCTAATTCAGCTGACTACATTTGAAGATTAATGGACAAGCAACTAACCATGGGGTTGAAATAATTTGACAATCGCTGATGCTGGAATATGCGTAGAAATTGATACAAAATATGCCTCAACCATTAAAATCTCAACACACTGAAGAAATAAGATATTTCAGATAATATTATAATGTAGAACATTCCGAAGAGATATCTTACCTCACTTTAGAATAATCCTGAATGGGCTCCTGAACACAATGGAGATCATGGATAAGATAGAGTCAATACTTGAAGTGCCAGCCTCCGCTTAACATTCGAAAATATGTTTAACTAGTACAATAAAGTTAGCTAAAGAGTTAAGATGACTCATCGTGAAGTATCCCTCAAAAAGGTGTCTTTTAACTAGGGTTGAAAATTACCACCACCCGGCTCTTCAAATTTTATCAAATTCGAAGCAGCGATTACTGAGATTACCGGAAGAGGGACTGCTGCTCTACAAGCTTTTGGACGGAATATAAAAACGAGCAATACGCCTGGAGGATGCGCCGGACCTCACAAAGGACCTCCATAGTTGGAATACCGAAGAAGGGTGGCCGATTCTACAGATACTGTAATGGTAAATGTTCCATTGACACCTCGAACGAGTCTCCCCCAAATGTCGTTTTTTTGGAGATCTTCGGCATTGTGGAATTATCTGGCGGGGAGTTTATTCCCCGATTGTAACAATTTACAGCGTTTCAAAGTTAATGTGATTAGAAATTCATTCTCTCGCAGTGCTTCTGGATCGCCATAGGCTTTCTACCTTTGCAAGAGGTTATCTGGTTATCTGTAAAAAAGACATCAGTACCCAACGGAATGTTTCAATTGATTTTTTTTGCGTCGCGTCGCATGGAAAATTTTTCACCTGTGACGCAAAATCTCTGGCGAACAATTTGGCGAGCATCTACACAAAATTAGAAACTCGGCCATGAAAGACATCACAAAGCATTAAAAAATGTATTGTATATGTATATATATATATATATATATATATATATATATATATATATATATATATATATATATATATATATATATATATAGATATTGGGTAAATAGCCTACGGTCAGTGATGAGTTGATAACAACGATTGGGATAACGTTTAACATTACTCACCATAATATAAAAATTAATATAATATTTTTTATGATTGATAAGATACCTCTGCAAATTTCACGAAAGCTTGAGTTAAATGTTAATCTTGTAAGGCGTTTTTACGGTGTAGATATTTTATCAGTGTATGTTGCCGCAACAAATTATGTAAGATAAATCACTACATAATCAGTCTATAAGAAAACTGCAAAATGCACTTAGTTTGGCGCCTACACTATATAGTTATCTTTTGGACCAATTAGTGGAGTTCAAAGGGATCAATTGCATTACTACAGCTATCTACTCTCCATAAAAATCTCATGCCAATTGAACAGACAATGACCTTTCTGGTATCGCGATGTTATGGCAGTTTTGATAAGAGTGCCGACATATTGGAACTGAGGCAAGTGCAGTTATCAACATATTACCTTATTTATGTTTCGTCGTGATTTTATACAAAGTATTCAGTTGTCTAACCTTTGTAAGATATTCCCTTCAAAAAGCTTGTCACATGTCGTTTCTGGGCTCAAAAATTGATCAAAGATCTGACCGGAAAATAAAATTAATAAAATAGGACCCCATAAACATGTATTATAACGGGTAAATTTGTTAGCCATCAATCCACTGATACCCTCCTCTTCATCTTTCGTAATGAGATTAGATTAATAAATCAATCTATCTTTATTATCGTAATTATAATTTACTACAAAATTATGAAGATCTCTGATTCCTTTTGTGAAAAACCTATCTAATTATTATCAAGAACAAAAAGAGGCGCAGCGCTTACAGACCGACAAACGGACAGACAGACCCATGGAAATCAAATTACTAGATGCATATCTTACGGTTGTAGTGTAACTTCAGATACTGCTTTTACGCTTTTATCAAGCATTCCATATACTTAAGCCAATCAATTGTTAGGAGAGGTATAATGGTAAGTATACTTAGTAAGCATTAAATTAGATAAGACATTTTATTTGATTTCATTATTTTTTCTTTCCACTCATAAGCACGGGACGTTATGTAAAATCTTTCGACTGTAGGATAATTCATTTTTCGGAAATTCTATCATATACATATTACGATGTTGTCTTCGCTAGATTATGGAATAGCTGGATAGCATACAAACTATCCAAATGCCATGCTTCATTTAGGTACCTACCGTAGCCAATAAATTGTTTTAATTTTTGTTAAATATTTATGGATATGATCTGTAAAATATTAGCAATAGATATCTATTGGAACCAGATGGCATATATCAAAATAGGAGGAGAGTGTTCGGAGGCTATATCAGCGCGGGGTCTGGCAGGGGCGTGTTTTGCTCAATATATATTCTGAGCAGATTTTAAGGGAAGCATTGGAGGCAATTGACCGAGGTATATGGCTAAATGAATGACGAATAAATAATACATAAATTCGCATTTAGAAATCCGAAAAGAAAGACCCAGTGCAGAATAAATAATATCCGTTATGCAGTCGAAACGGCAATTCTGAAAGATAGCTTAGCTTATAACAAAAATGAAGTCATTTGTATGGTCTCGAGTCCCCTACTCCAGATAGATTTTCAACCATTAATAATCGACAAATACAAAGAGTGGCACAGCATTCGTATTTAGGTACTATGATAAGTGACCAGTCGAACCATTCACAAGAGATTCGATGTCGTATCGAAAAAGCCATTACTTAAAATCTCAAATGTTACGTTTTCTCCGTGCTTCTGTATGGTGTAGAGTCAAGGACGTTGACTGAAGCCATAAACAAAAAAACTTTTTGCGTTTGAGTCCTGGTTATATCGCAGATTCCTGAAGATTTCGTATAACCAATATGTTACTAATCAGACCGTTTTATTTGGAATTATCAATACCATTTAAACATAAAAAACTGGAGTGTCTGGGATACACCATGAGAAACCCAAACAGATATGGACTAATACAGCAAATACTCCAAGGCAACATTTTAGGAAAAAGAGGACCGGCACGTAGACGTATCTCATGTCTTAAAAATCTGCGGAGTTTTCAACAACTACAACTATTCTCTCCAGAGCTGTAGTAAAAAAATATCTATAGCCAAGATGACAGCCAACATTCAGACCAAATAGATTTTGCGATAACATTCCACCAAAATAACCAAACATTTGGATAGCTTGTAACCTTAATATATATATATATATATATATATATATATATTATCATTAAACAATTGATGTTCTCATTATCTTCTAGTCCTATTAATTTCTTAAAGCAAAGCTTATAAAACACAAAATCAAACAGAATTTTCTTATCTAATTCAACATAAATACTCTTAATCAACATCTTCTTAATTCGAATCGCGGCATACATGAAAAAGGAAGCAGTCTCGTGAGTAGGTCAAGTTAAGTAACTACGAGTATAAAGAATTTTGCACTGGCCGGTTTCAAGATCAGCAAGTTGAACAAAACTAAGACTGATCATTACATTCTTTCGTTGTATAATGGGAATGCGCGGAAAAGTACCTGAATGCGATCGGTATTGCTTCCGTTTTTTACTATAGATGTTTGCCTTAATGTGATGGATTTATATTACCTTTTTAAAGGCTGTTCCCTTTTTTTAATTGATCAATGACTGCAGAAATTGTTTACGAGATGCAATGAACTGCAAACAACACGAATTGTTGGTAAATATAGTTGACAGAGAGGTTATCCAGCTTTACAGACCTGCTTTGATACTAGGTTTATTACTTTCGATGATATTACTCGATTTTCCACACAACTGGGCTTATGCTTACTTTTAAATATTATATTTATTACAATTTTGATTAATTCTAATGTTTTTTTCTAAATAAAGAACAAATTGAATTTGGCGCAGATCTAAATAATGTGTAATATTTGAACATTATTAAACATGTCTGTGATGAAGGAAACAAGAGCAAATCTGAATTATAGGTAACCCGAACGAGATATATTTATGAAATTGGCTTCATCGGATTAATGGTTTTTTATATGCAACCCCAGGAATGATGACAAATATACACCCATGCAGATATGGGTGTAACCTGAGGAGATAAGGATGTAAGGAAACGATACTAGAAGCCATCAAAATGAGCTAACCAGCATAGTGTTGACTTCTGGAAAGAGATTTGAGCATGATCAATTAGCAGGAAGACATGTCGCTGGGTTTTTGTTATTTTTTACTGCTTCTCGACTATTTCCCTTACTGTGATAGGGAAGTAAGAGTATTATAATCAAGAAAAAAAAATCAGATTTCAGATATTGGGGGTTGTTAATGTTTCAAGACAATTACATTACGAAAAATCATGTCACTGGTCACTCATTTCCGTTAGACTGTCTATATCTACTTTTCTCTACTCTACTTTTTTTTTTATTTTGATAAAATTGTATTACTAGGTTAATTGTATGAAAATCGGTGCACTGACGGAGTACTTATAGTCAAAAGCGAAAATAAATTCTTAAAAATAGTAATCGAACGTTTCGATCCTATAATTTTCTAAAAACTCTAAACACAGTTAGGGGGCACAAAAATGACTGGGGGGGGGGAGAAGATTACAAAATTATATATTGGTAGAGACGACGTTTTGTCATCTATAAAATATTAACCCCGGTAGTACCTCATGCTTTTTGCGATATCGCTCCAGTGGCAGCAGAGTAATACTAGAGCTACGTATCCATATAATGACGCACCACACATCTGGTCTACCGTTCAAGCGATACTGACACACGGTCGCATTAGAAGTCTATAAATTAATATAATTTACATAGACGCTACCGGCTTTTTCCAGGTTACTCTAAAACTAGTTTGTCCTGCTTCTATTTCGACAACTACTAATACAACACATCACTGCATTCTATCTCTATTCGAATAAGGATGATAAATAATCACAAAAGTGATATTTAACCTTAAAAAATGAAGTAGGTTTATCTTGTATGTTCAGTGATATTAGTTTACTAAATATTCTTATGAGATTTCAGGACTGTTATTCCGGTTGAAGAAAGTTTCTGAAATCTTGGAGTTTTGGGGCCCCAAAATCCGATTCAAATATGTATTTCAAAAATGATTCTATTATGTCAGTCAATTTTTTTATATGCATTAAATAAATTTTAAATCGTGTTTACTTCTACTATTCTCCCATCACAACCACTGGACTGTGCTAATCTGGCGCAAAGTTTCATAAATAGAATATCATTTGATGTCTGACAATGGTTGAATGAGGCGCTATCAGAAGTAAGTTTTTTTTGTCAAATTTCAAACCACACACAATTCAACCATAGTATTTGAAACAATTTCTGTTAGACAAAACATTCTGATCTTTTGCGTATAACCATGGTACAACATTCAACTTATCTCAACTAATGAGCTTCAAATGTAAATCTATTTTGGCAATAGAAAAGAAAAACTATTAAATTCGCATTAACAATGAGAAGAAATGTCTTTGTGCGTAAGAAATACGTCGGAACCGGTAAACATTATCTGTATAATTTTAAATTAACAGTAAGGACCTACGTCAGAAGGACCGTATCAGTAACAATTAACCAAAAAAGAAGGTAATGAGCTGATCACCTAACCACATCACCGATTACGTTTGTCAGAGAAAACTAATTTAGATAGTAGTTTTTATTTCATATTACGAGGATAATTCATTAAGTGTTTTGACTATTGTTTTCTCAAAACGATCAGCCATATTAATAATACAATGTGATGCCCGCCCCCAATCAATTTAAAGTTTGAAGTAAAAAGTGTCAACCAAATCGGTGGGCTCCTCATTTCCCACGTATCAATATTTCTTGATGCTACCCGGCATGAAGAGATATCGTATTCAAACATACATACAGCTGAAATCCTCAGGAGACAACAACTAACTGACGCATTATTACTTCAATCAAGTAGTGTTGTCCGGGAAAAAGTCAAGTTGGTTCACAATTGACAGTCAAGAAAGACATATTTGTTGAGAGTATAATTTTTCCATCCGATTTAATTTGCTGTGAATTTATTATGGATCTGGAATGTATAAATATTTTAATTTAAATCTTAGTTTTTATTTGAGTTGTAAATACGTGTATGAATCTTTGCTTTCTTTCATCGTCATCTTCCATTTTTAAGATGTACGATTTACTAAAAAAAAGGTTCCAGCCTAAAATCAAAAAGCAAAAAATTGTCAAGACAAAATATTTGAGAACAAGCATACGTTTCAAAACGAAAATGTCTACAATTTAATAAATTTATTAGCTACTTACATGATTATTGAAAATAATTTCAGTTATGGATTCCTTTACTTGTTGTCCTAATTTTCGAATTATGTTTGATACCAGGTCGTCGTTATTTTTCAACTTATTTAAACATTAGCTTCTTGATCCAAAGAATAGAAATATTCAGTATTCATATGTTTAGTATATTATGAAGCACAACGCAAACTTTTCTAATTCACTCCTTATTTTATATTGCAGGACTGGAAATGCTGTTCAGTTATCTTAAGATTCAAATTGAGTTAGCGTACTAAGGAATTAAGTTTATTTGGTTGACATGCCTTACAATCTGGACATCATCGGGGTGTAAATGTACATTTCAATCATATGATATACATTACATTGAATCAGATGTACAGTAAATAAATAGGACAATATACTGAATTTAAGTTAAATCATTTTATGACTTACAGAAACTCTTTGCTTGGACCAGGAGAGATTACCGAGATCTATATCAATATCACTTAATAGTATAGCTTCATCGTGGGCGATGCATGCAAGAGCTTCTTCGAAATTAGAAAGCCTTCAATTAGAGGTGGCATGAAGGACTTCTGGTCTAGCTCGTTGTGCATGGGTTGCTACCGGGTGTATGCCGATGAACCTCCTATTCTTCCTATCAAGTTTTTTGCGACTCGTTAAACTACGATTTTTGACATAAAGAAAAATGCGTATTTTTTATGCTTTGATTTATCACGTGATACTAATCATTACCTTGTAAGTCAGGAGAAAATGGACTAAAAAAACAATTTACTTGGAGTTTTTTTACTAACATACAAACTGAAAATCTATATTTAAATTTTTTAATCGTCAAGAAGATTTCTAAATCCAACAAATAATATTGCAATTATTTTCTATAGAAAATCAAAAGAATGGAAATACAAAATTACTTTTAAATCAAATTTTACGATTTTTTTGCAAAATTCTTACAAATTGCGCCATGCAATGATATGACACAGGAAATTAAAAACGCGTTTTTGAGCTCTATATTCAAATTGCACGAACACTCGTTTATTTTTGAATCACATAAATCACATTTAAATCACATCAACGCATGCATTTCCCAAGGATCTATTTTTTTTCAAGTCTCTTTCTCCTCTTTATTGGAAATAACATTTTTATCTTACAGCATTCCAGTTGCCAGCACCCTTATATCCTGCATGGAACCAGGAAAACCATTCCGAACGACCTCACATGAGCGGAAGCGACATAGCATCCAGATCTGTAAATAGCGACCCCCAATACCTAGAACCATCTTCCAGAAAGCTTCTCGGAGTTATCGTCAGCAATAACATGTCCTGACATAACCATGTTGCTGGCCTTGATAGATCGGCCTCCAAGAAGATGGGGTTTCTTCTACTGGGGCAGCTACTGCTAGCCTACAAGACTCAGACCAGCCATCATTGAAATAAGGCTTGCATATGTGGGGATGCGCTTTGAAGTACTTCTTGAAGTTTCTGGGCAAAATTCAGAGAAAGAGTAATACTTCTGTAACATCAAATAAAAGTGATTCTATAGACTACCCCCTATCCTAACAAGGTAGAACTTCCATCAAGTCGAACGAGCCTCTTCAAAAATTCATTAATTTGGAGTACCTCAGCGTTGTGGAATGGACTGCCAGTAAGCTTATTCCCTGATAGCTTACAGCGTTTTATGGCCAATGTGCGTAGGACATTAATTTGTCATCCCACAACACTTATGGAGAGCGCGATAAGCGTTCTGCTATTATGAGAGGTCTTTTATAAAAATACGTTTATTATCTCAGACAAAAGCAGATACTAAGGAAATTTGGGGAACGTGGGAAATTTGGATTGCAAACATTTAGGTAATACGTTGAAATTAGTATCTACGTAACCTGATGAATGTATCTTTTGCATTGCGTCAATAATAATTTATTATTGTATAATTTCGCAGTTTACCCCACTCATTTTTTGGAAGCGCTTTTACGAGTATAATTGGTATAATAAATATTCCGTTACCCAGAAAAATTCGAGTCTATGTTCATTCATCTATTTACAAATAAATAAATCATTAACAATCTACAGGGTGTTCGGCAGATGGTTTCCCGTGGTGAATAGGTGACTCTATCTGATACTCATTGAGGCGTAATAACAGCATTCTCAATTTTAAATTGATTTTTAAGAAACACTGAATTTCAGACTGTCGTCCATTATAACTTTTTTGATTTGACAAGACCATTTAGGATATTTCGCGCTTCTATCATTAGTTGATATTTATTTTAAAAGGATTAATTGTCTTATACATATAAACAAAACAAAAAAATATGAGATAACCAAATATTTAACAGAAGTACCAAAAACGTCAATGTCCAACTTCACCGCAATATCCAACTTCATCATGCAATAAAAAAACAGGTGATCTTGGAATCATTTCCAAAAATTTCCCCAGTCTAACCACTTTATACCAGGGATTCCTAAACTGTGGTCCGCGGTATCAACGAGTTCCATATCACCAGGGTTCCGCAAGCAGAAGATACATTTTGTGTACCGCTGGATAGTTTTGGTTGTGAAATAATGACACAGCGTCAGGGATTATTTTAGCATAGCGTAAGAAAGATACACTTAATCCATTACCACTGCTGATGAATGAACTCATCAGCAGTGCCTTTATTGAAACCGCTTGTTTTTTTTTTGTTTTTTGAGTAGTACATCCTGAGCGTATGGAAAATCGTTGAAAATGTTAGCAGTTTTCAATAACTAACACGTTTTTAAAAGCTTTTTGTTTTTTGAAAACAAATAATCCCTATTGAATTTCAGACTTGTACATGAATTAGAATATTCTTGATCTTTATAGGATCTCCATTTTATTATTTAATAAATTTAGAGGTTGATTTGATACCTTTCCACTTACGAGAATAACTGCTTTACGCCGGTATAATTTTAAAATAGAGGGCAGCCTATTTCTCATCCCACCCTGCAAAAGCTGGCTCAGGAGCTCCTGGTACTTGTCTGTTTCTCCTCCTCCTTCAAGACGATGTTAATCTCGGTAGGGGCCGAGAATTCAATAACGAACATCTCTATTACTTGTACGTTTTGTAACGATATTATGTTTGTGCGTCATTGCTTCACACGCATAAGCGAAAACGATGTAGCAGTGCCATTTTTGATTTAATGTCACTAATTTCCATAGGTCTGCCAACTCCTGCCGGTTTCATTCTCCGCAAGCTTTGCAGTTATTTTCAAAAATGGATCATATTTACAGACATACAGACCTGTGAGGCAAGGTAATATGCTTGCTTCATGTTGATTTTTATCATCTCTGAAGATTTCATTAGACATCACTTCGTACATTAGAATCTTGTTTGACTAATTTGACTATAATTTCCTTTTCATTATCATTAACGATGCTCTTCAACCTGCGTAGATTTTGCACGTAAATACTTATATTGACGATTATTTTCTTGTTACTGCACTTTAAAGCTGTCATGATATATTTTTAATAAGCTTCACAGAATTTCTTTAAATAAATTCAATTATGAGAATTGAGCTGTATAGTAAACAAACTAGTTTCAATCTCACACATATAAAATATTTAATTATGATTACCGAGTGAAATAGTTTCTAGTCTTAAATACACACAATTATCATACATATCCGATATTATATTGCATGTAACAGTCATAAGGGGCGTTTAAGAATTTTCCTCAGATATCCGTCCTGATCCTTGACCCTTCCAGATAAATTATTATCCACCGACAACATCATCGGGAACCATCGCCCCCCAAATTTCATTGGAATATGTGCATTGGTTACTGAGATTACGTGAGGCATCTTTACTTTTTCACCTTCCACGAAAGCGGATAAAATAAAATGGTGGTGTGGCGATCCTAAGATCCCTCGCCTGTCTGCTCGGGATGACGTGGGAACCTGAAGGTAAAGTTAAGGCGTGATGCGTCGATTCCTGTAACGCTTCCTCTGTCCTGCACCAACCTGAGTAGATCTCGGGAGTAAACCTGGTGAAATCCATAGCCTATGATGTTTGTCGTGCTGAGAGGTGAGTGAGTAGCACACGTCAACCTCACGATACCTGGCGTCCTCCGGTTGTAATAGAGCCGTTCTGTGATAAGACTGCTCTGCAATAGTCAAGAATATTTCAGAGCATATACAGGGGACTAAAATGTAAAATTCGTAATCAAATGAAGATAATAGTGGTGGTCTATTTCAAAACCTACTAAACAAAAATGCCTCTGGTGATGGAGTGTCCGCCACTCCAACTGGAACAAGTACGCTGAAGAAAACGTAGGGTCCCATTCCCCGGTTCCTCATGATACGGAAACTATGTATGGTTTATTAGGAGAGAGAAAAAGACTAAATTGGGTTCATTGATAGAAATAAAAACAGCTTCCCAGAGTCAAAGACTGATGGGAATCGAATACTTTATGGGATACCCAGTAGTAGTAAAACCCCATGCTACACTTAATTTTAGCAGAGGCATAGTCGTTTGCAGAGACTTGTTGAACTATTTGAACTGTAAGGAATCAGAGATAGAAAAAGAACTGAAGGCTGAAGGAGTAATCAAAGTACAAACGATAAAGGTGAAGAAAGGAGGCGATCTGCAAGATACTCCTTTTCAAATCATCACGTTTGATACACTAAATAAAATCAAACCTACAATTTACATCTCGGAAGTTCGCCCATATATCCAATGCGTTGTTTTAAGTGTCGACGATTTGGAAATATATCCTTAATTTGCTCAGAAAGCCAAATTTGTGTATGTGGTGAAGCGATGCTTGAAGAAAAACCTTGCGACTAGGTAATAAGTTGTAAAGGCCCACATTCAGCTAGATCCACCTCATGTTCAAAGCATCAGGAGCTAGCCATCCAAAAGATTATTCTTACCGAGAGATGAGTTATTGAGAAGCTGAAAGAAAACTCGTAGTGCGGACGCCGAGACCAAACCTTTCATACACCCAAGCAACGATGGATAAAGACGATGTGTTGAATAAATTACTGTCTTCATCATCTATCTCTGAATTTTTCGAATTAAGTCAAATAACGCTTTGCTGTTACCGCCCTTCTGGAGAAACCGGTTAACCTGAAATCAAGAGTTTGATCTCAATCTGATGCATCTTCCTCATCGAAAAGGAAATGACTTTCTAGTTCCTTCATTAACGTCTGATACTTTACCAGCATTTATGATGATTCTCTGTCATGTATGCTCACTCATTATTTATTCTCTTACAGTCTAAAATGGTATAGAACTCTGCATGTAACAGATAAGTTTGTTTTTGATATACTATGTATGCTCGGACCATGACCCATTTGTATATTAGATGATGTCCCCTTGTAAGTTAAGTAAAAATTCCTCGATCGTGACGTGACGTGACGATATTTCTTTGAAAGGTGAAAGTTCCATTAAGTATAGTGCCACCCAGATGATCAAATTGTACCCAAGGTTGCTCCTCATGCAGCATATGACCCATTGTCGCCTCTCCCATTGTTACAAATTTCAACTGGGCAGGTCTAAAGCGGTCTGTCGTGCTTCATAGGCTCGCTCTCCATGACTCCTGTTGTGGATAGAGGCAAGTATGTGAACCTTGCTCGGGTCTGTAGTGGCAGAATGTATCTTTCTCCACCAAATCTAAGACGCATATGTTGTCATGGGACGGGATATGTACTTAACCACCTTCCACATATAGTGCACGGCATACAATGGTAAACCATTCAACTATAATGGGCTTGCTACCTGCAATCAGCTGGTGGGAGTTGGATCTATTAGACCAAACAAGTGCTGTTCGCCATGACTAATGTAATTCGTTAATGCACCTTTATTGATCCATAAGTCCATAGATCGGTTTTACGATTCTTTTTTCGTCAACTTTTGAGGAATGGGGTTCGTAATAATGACGTTTATCAAACTTGAGTATTTCATACTAAAAGCTAACTGAATCCACATTGTAACTAGTGGAATAACTTTCCTAAAGATCCAGTAGCCTTGACAGCCTCAATTTTTTATAATAAATTTTCAACATAGTATATTTTTTAATCGAAAATACAGTATAAATGATGACTCTGTCCGCAACGGATCAGATCAATAACTCTTAACATGAAGATACAGCGCCAGCGAGTCCAGCGAGGCGAGCTTGGCGTGCATATAGATACTCCCACCACTCGCTCTTATTCGCTCTGTGTTGTTTGTTATATCATACATACACGAGAAAACGCTTTACGCATGCGCAGCGCAATTTCAGCTCTAAGCCAGCTGCAAACCATTTCTACCAACCCCTCCACCCCCGCGCCCATTGGAGGTCCTGATCTTTAGAATTCTTGGGTCAGACTATCCTCACTGTACTACTAATCTTCACGCAGCGCTGTTGCCAACCGTATACCTCATGCACGGGAAATCGAATACTGAACAATTTCTAGTTGTATGGGCTTTCAGGAGAAGTTCACAGTGCTGACGTAAGGGGAGATGGTCCACCCCGAGTTTCATGCATCAAGGCATAACAACGTGTTGCAAACTCACTCGCGCAGCTTAGTAGCCAGTGGCGCATCTGCCCGACGAGGGATGGAAGAAGTGTGCCATGAGAAATAACCCAGGACGCTGGACACACATTGCCAAAGGAACTACAGGGAGCTATGTTACAATGTCTCAATAGATTTTACGAAGAACTAGACCATCGGTACAGGGGTTATGAGATTCTCATAACATTTGGTGTTGTTCAGCCTAGACCTTGGCTTACGCCTACAGAAGAAAAACTCCGTTGTGCATCTCCAAATTTGACAAACTTCTATGCTAAATTTTCTGCAGAAGCCATTATTTAGAGATATCACGACTAGGGCGCCACTTGAAGCTTCTGAACTTTATAGTGAAATGGGAATATTCTAAGATTTTTTGGTTAACTGTTTATGTTTCGGTATCCATGTTACGCTATCACTGGTGTTCTACTTCTGTTGTAGCAACTTATACTACTGATTTGATAACATTTAAAAGAAATGAGGATCATAAATAATGTCAAAACTGCTGTTTAACCTTTGAATGATAGTCACAGATATAGTGTCTGTATTTTACGTGCAGTGTTCTCAGTTTATTAAATATTTTGATTGAAAGTGTCGATTCGTTTGGAATAAGCTTCTAATATATTTAATAATATAAAATTTCAGTATTCCAATCATCTCACTCTTCTTGACGTCATTTATTTCTGTTGTACATATCAGCCGTTCATCAAATTGTTTTACAATGGAACTTTTTTCGCCTAAGTCAATGCCCAAACTTATTGACGTCAATAGCGGTTATTTGTTCTTCTCCATAATTTTTTATACAACTATACAGCACTCACTTTTGCAACTGTAAATTAATGATGTCTGTCAATATTATTAATCATTACCTCCTATCTGATCATTTTACTTGAAATACACTCGTTGAATGATTTTGTGTGTAAGATATGAAGTTTTATTTTTGAACAGGAACATATGCTTCATTATATATATATATATATATATATATATATATATATATATATATATATATATAGATAGGAAAAAAGTTACATTTGAACTAATACATCTATTGAATATCGTATTATCGGCATTTTTGTCACCACGTAATTTCAGAAACTATTACTTCAAATTCGATCAAATTCCTGGCAGATATGATTAAGTTGAGTATACAAGGTTTCAAGTGTGGGGGGTAACAAGCTAGCATGAACACTGTCATTTGTCATTTGTCATTATTCTCAGTATAGCCACACTAAAATTCGAGTTATTGCAAAGAGTCGACTCCGTATGTTTAGTGTCAGTAACTACGTTGGGTTGTTTGAAGTCCAAGACTTTGATGACTGCCTAATGAGTGTCTGATTTTATTTGTTCAAATGGTTCGCGATTCTGTAGTCCACTAATTAACGCAGCAAAGGATTGCTGCATGTTTCCACTTGACTGTAGGTCGGTCTTATGACATGTCATGGAGCAAGACTTGCGCTGTAGGACCTGCAAACTCCACATGTGAGTCGAAGAAACACCAAGAAAGTCATGCGGCATGAGAGGCACGCTTGTGCCATTCTAATGATCATTTAATATAACCAATGAGTCATATATAAGAGGTCTTAATCAATGATATAACCTAATTATTTCAACATAGCGCTTTTCGAGGGCACCGGACTACCTACCAGAATGTGATCATCATGATTATGATATTAAAGACCCACTCGGCTCACGCAGAGCCTTTTAAATCGAAACTTTTATTTAAATGTATCCAAAAACGAAAATTACTACGTGCTTGATAAGTTAAGTTGTCAGCTACAGAAAGTCAAATATATTATTTGACGATGTTGTTTATTTATGTTGTTCCACAGAAACAGCATAAATAATAACTAGGGTTGAGTAATGTGTCTCATTTTCCCAACTGAAATATTTAGATTCTGGAAGTAAAATTACTTACAGTTGTTTATGTATTAGGTAGCTACAAGATAACTACCTTGATTAACTAGTGACACTTTGTAATTTATCTTTTGTAGTAATTTTAAATACGCGATGATTTATTTTAGTTGTTCAGACAAAATATATACGTGTATATACCGTGTTTATGACTTCCATGTACAAAATAGCCCATAAAATAAAAGAAGAAATATAAAACAGTCAAAAATATGGTCGCTTATTCAAGAAAATCACTAAATTGCTATGTTGTACATCTATTTACAGTGTTAAGCTTAGCTTGTTTCTTCCTTCAGAGGAAAACTATGAATACATATAACCAGTTACGCAAGAAGATGTTCATTATGTCACGTCCGATCTAAACATCGAACAAGTGGAAATTGCTCATGCTTGGACGGGGTAAAATTGATAACACGGCTTACATAAAAGTTTTTTCCAGTTATCAAAAATTATCTAAAAATATATGAAATTTTCAACTGCGTATTTTTGCAATAATTTTAATCATTGATATTTAATAGCGATTGAAATACGTAATTGTCCATGAATTTTAAAAACTACGTCTCAGTATTATTTTCTAAAGTGAGGTAGTTGTATTGAGAAAGCTGTCTATGGTTAATTCATTTTTTTTATATTTGAGCATCAAACAACGTCTAGAATGCACATACCATATGGCTTCATACACAAAGGTCAACATTCATTGAAGTCCATTGGCTTTGATTCATCAAATATATTAAAGATTCAAATCATTCGCAATTATCAGCAATTTATTGTCAAAAATAATTTCAGTTTTAGTTGAAATCCATTAAGATAATTTTAGATCGCAGTAAAGGCACGGTGAAAGTTTCATAATACCACGTTTCAGACTAATTGTCGAATCACAACCATCAATTTGGTGGAGCGTTTTACATTAACAGAGGTAATCAATAATAGCATGTAGAGAGGACGCCAGAATCAATACCTATAACAGCATTGCCGGCTGACCTTAAGCGTGAATTGAAAACCTGTACTGTCGCAAAAGGTATAATTAGTAAGAGCACGTAAATGCCAGATGTAAAGTCGCATTTTCATGGCATTTCATTCTAAAGGTACAATTATATTAATATTGATGCTAGGCACGCCAAGCAGCGATTTTCCCCAAAATTGTGTTGCATGTATTAATCTTGAATTGTAGAAACTCTTTCTCGATTTACCTACATTCACCTTACTTGATTTGGTGCCAATTAAGACCATGTCTGACTGTTAACTGAACTTCACTATCTAGTAAAGAAAAGTGACAGGTTCCTACAAAAGTGGCAAACATTACAATGAAATTCACATTAATCGATTAACTTTCTTCAGAATAACGGAGTTTAATTTTGAAATTGTAATTTACTAGGTATGATTTTGAGCTATGGTACTCCAAAAGCGCTCTGAGAATTACATATACCTATTTGCATTAACCTTGGAAAGCTGTACACTATAACTAACGCGGAATAAACTCGCCGGCAGATCATTTCACAATTGATATAAGTGAGCCCATTGAGCTTTTCTAGTGTTACATGGCAGAATCTACAGAATAGAGACAGTTTCATCCGATCTTCCAAACTGTTCCAAACTGTGGAGGGTCTTTGCACTGTGCTTTCACTAGACGTATCACTGTTTTTTTGTAGAGTTACCGTAGCTGTTCCGATTGATACAAGTTTCTGTCGCGGAAAATAACTGTCAGCTTCTGTGACACAGACAAAGCAGGACCTAGAATATTGGCATCCCGGGATGTATTATTATTGATGTTATACTCAGCGGCTTGATGGAAGATGGCTCCAGTATTTCGCGTCTGGCAGATCAGCGTACGAATGCCTTATCAGTCTTTTTCAAACATCGTTATCAATAATCACTTCATCCTAAAAATCCGAAATTAGCGACATAGTGGATAGTCATTTGGAATCCACAAACGAATAATTATAAGATATAACTTGGATCCACGTTTGGAGAATATTGATTAGATTATTCGTTGGAGCATTCCTAACCAAACTGGGTTTTCAAAAAGTAAATTACAACATACTTGCTATCAGCTACAGAAAGTCAATAATGTTGTATGAGAATAATGTTGTAAATAACTGAATGTGCACCAGAGCATGTTGAGTTCATTCATGTTGTACCAACATAAATAATATTTGAAACAGATATATATTGATTATAGATTCAGAAAGTAAATTCACCAACAGTTTATTCGCTAATTAACTACAAAATAATTATCTTGATTAACTAGTGACACTTTGTAATCTATAGTTTGTGGTAATTTCAAAGATATGATGATTTATTTCAGTTTTTAAGACATAATATATGTGTATATGCTTTGTTTATGGCTTCCATCCCGAAATAGCCCATAAAATATAAGAGGAAATATAAAACAGTCAAAAATATGGTCGCTAATTCGGGAAAATCACTAAATTGTCACCGCGTGCAACTAATTACAGTGTTAAGCTCTTCTTGTTCCTTCCGTCAGAGGAAAAGTATAAATAGAATCAGTTACGCAATACAGCTATTCATTATGAAAAAATCAATAATAAAGAATGAGGAATGCAAAAAAAACTGATTTAGGTTCAGTGCTGTGATCAAAAAAGGTGTACAAAGCACTTTTGAAAAAATACCAACTGTATTATTTAGTATCCTCGTTAATCATACTGAGTGAAAAATGCTATCCCTAAATATTTTGTGTAATTTAGTACCTACAACTAATTGATAAAACAATTTCAAGCGTAGGCCTGTAGTTTTATTTTTCACGTCATCGTGGAACATTTTCAATTCGAAATATTATGATATATATGGTACATCAGACATTTCGCTCAATTACGTTCGTTTAACTGTACTTTAACCCTCTATAAAAAAATTAAATCAGTGTAGTGGCGGCACAGTTGTTTTTAAAAGGACTAAATATCTTTTTTGGAGGTTTCCGGGGCCCCTTGACCATATAGGACGATATTCTACTCATTTTATAATTTCTATTTTGCGTTGGACCTTGAATCATTTGTAGACTTTGATAATCCTCCTTACACTCCTTAGACATAGATAATTGTTCACACATTTGCGTTCAAAATGCAAACCACACACCAAATTGATTCCATTCTTTATACTTGCTAGACCTAAATAAAGGATTTTTCATGAATTTTTTATGCCAGTCCTTTGACTATCAGTATTACGTGCAAATAAATGAACAACCATTTCAAAAGCACGTGGGTCAGTGCTGAGGTCAATTGTATCAATTAAGGCAATTAAATTATAATTGTAGTTTATGAGGCATATTCAATACATTTGTTTATTGGGAATCAGCTGTACATATGTCATTGTCAATTTAGGTTGTAAGTGAAACACAGTAATTATAACAAGAACTAGCCGGTAATATTTCGTTAGATTCCAATCATTCTTCCTTCGATTCTCCCTATATCCAATTACAAACCTGTACGAATAGTTGAAGTTCTTGAACCAATGTAGTTGGACGATGATCATAATAGTAAATCCCTGTATGTACTGGTTGGCTTGACATTCGATAGTGTCTAAAGGTTGATAAACTTGATTCTGACAGAGCTAATTCTCTCAACTCTTCCACTCCAGGAACCAGGCAATGTCATGGAAACTTTCAATCGCCATCATTTGAATATTAACAGGTATTAGATAATAATTGGCGGGTAGGATAAGTTTATTTAGCGTAAATCTAGGTCTATATTATATTTGCATTATACAAACGTCTAAAAAAGATTGGTCAAATAATCACACAAAATTTTAAACTCGTGATATTGTATTTTTGAGATTTCATGACATGCACATAACTCGGAATGCACTTTTTGGATTTTGATTAAATTTTTAAAGTGAATTACTACTATAAATAAAGCTTTGATCCTTGACATTAGTTTTTTAAAATAAGTTCAGTGTCGGCGATGTTATCCTCAGAAAGCAAAATGAAATAAAAACGCTAGAAATTCTATTTTGAACGTCTCTGAGTCCTCTTATCATTTTTCATAATTTTTTTGAGTGGTCGAAAATTAGATGTGGGGGTAGGGGTTGGGGTCAAGGAAACAACTCAACATATTTTGATGTTGATAAAAGACGTTATGTGAATTATAAGCCCAAGACGATACTGCACACATTTCAACCAGTCGATATATGAATGATAGTGATGCCAGGTCGTATATAAAAGTTGGAAAATAACTACAATAGGGCTTCAATTGTTTTAGGAACAGCTACTGGATTCAAATTGAATAAGAAGCATACATGTTTTTTTGAATTGCGTTTTAGCCTCATCAAGTCAGCTAACCAAGATGTTTAAGCATTTTGGCCAGATTTTAGGACTGTTGATCCAGTTGAATTGTTTAAGTATGGAGAATTGTGGCAATGTGCAATTTCTAAATTTTAAGAAGTAATGATTTAGGAAATTTGTGATGTATTTCAAATTAGATTCCAAACAATAACAAGAAATCCATTCAAATATTAATTTCTACACTGATATCATTTCGTGGAAAGTACAGCATTGATCTAATCTACGCCATTTTTTCTTATTGTCAATCTTTGGCAAATGCAGGAAGTAATATGAAAAAAGCATATATTCTCATTCACCTATGTTTTATATATCTTCGTTGATCGTATTGGCATGTCGCTGTCGCTGACGTAAGGTATCTTAGGTTTGTGCTAATTTGACTAGATATAAAGGTGCTGCCATCTGTGATGCTTTAGATTGGATTAGATATTATCTCCAAAAATCAATTGATTCAAGCAAGAAAAGCGTTGAAGAAAGAACAGATCTATGAGGAATGCTGACGTTGCTGATTCATACATCAGAAGCATCTCACTAAGAATAAGTTTCTGTGTTTGTTGGTGTTTTTTTTCAAAGAATATTCAAACTAATGTATTTAGCATTGATTCTCCATCATTAGACCAGCCTAGATGAAGCACATATTTTTCCTGCTATCTGATACATTAACAGCCAAAGGGCAGATAGAGAAAAGAATTTTTATAAACGTTCTTCTGGTAATGTTTGTAGAGACCATGGTGGTCTAAAAATACATAACTGAGGAATATATATACAGAGTGTGTTAAATATATTGCGAAAAATATGACGGAAGTAACTAATCATAACTAATGATAGAAACATAAAAAAATCAGCAATTTATTTACAAAATACTGTATAAATATGGCACAAAAGTATATACATCATTGACATTCTAGTGAATACTCATGCACCAAAAGTATGTTATGGATAGATTAAATATTTTTATGAAGTAATATTGGGAGTGAATGTACTTATAAACTGTATATACAAGATTGTACGTCATCAGGATGATGAATTTCATTTGAAAAAGATATTGAAATTCCTGCTTTCTGCTGTGGAACTTCTAAATCACTTGTAATGGAAATGTGTATTGGTAACACGTTTCAACATATTAGGTTATATCGTCAGTCCATAAAAATACAGCTAATCTGTTAACATGTGAACTAGTAGTATAAGACATTTTAACCATAGTTTATTTACATCTAGAAGATGCAGTCTGGAACCGGAAAATTAGCCATGCTACTACCAATTTCTACATTACCCTTTGTAATATATTATCTGATAATGTTATGCAATATATACGAGTATGTATATATAATATCATAGAATCATCATTTTTTCAAATAAGGTGGATGTATTCCGATAAATCAATTAATCTTAAAAATCAAATAACTTTTGATACTTTGAGCGCAATTGTTTTCAGTACTTAATGAGAAACAGAACAATACCATATCTATTGTCTAGGTGAGCAGACCTATTTAAGACGTATGCAAATTTTCATGGAATGGCTATTTTTATGTTAATAAGTGGGAGACAAATAATTAAATGGGTATTAGACATGTCACATTTTCGTTCTACTACAAGATACTATTGATGACCCGTTTCTAGAAACGTCTTGGAATTTTTGTTAGTAAACAAATACGGTGCATTGGATGTTGGGCATTGGAATCTCTCCAAGATATAATTCAGCTTTTTCTCGCTTTTTCTGCCAACTGGTTGCAAAAGATTGTTCCACAGCATATTGGCACCTGAAATTAGAAAAAGCTCCACTCAATAGTAATCTACTATATTATTCAACTATTTATTTATTCACACACTACCCAAGTTTACAGTTTTTTTTTTCGAGTAATCAAAATTCAAAGAAGTGCGAAACTTAATTTTTTTATCTGTCTCAAGTTCCTAATTTAACTATCTTAGCAAGAAATATACAAATCAGATGTTGAACTGTGAAAAATATCATTTTTCCATATTTCTTACGTTTCTGACTATTATAGCCCGTAGAAGTCATTTGAAAAAAATATCTATGGAATAATGATCTACTAGACCTCGACAAAATGTCTTTGTGCGTAAAAAGGATGTAAATCATGATTATTTATTGTTATTGTTATGTGAAATTCGCTTTTGAAGTACACAAATCAATCTTGTCGTGCCTTGACAAAGTGCATTACAATTTTTCACCACAAGTTGATAAATCTTCAGGTAATTCACACTGCAACCTAATTCCTTACACTTTGCACTTTTAACACAAGAGGTCTTCCGTTTGCTGTGAATTTTTTTTATTGCAGTGTTGTTTCGATTTGTGCCTTGAGACGTCACATGAGCATTCATTTGTCATACTCACCTGTGATACTCAGCTCAATGATGTTTAATTTAGTGATGTTTATACAGGTAATATTTCAGTTGTAAATAGATTTATTGTAAGTAGATCGGCTAACCATAATTTCTGTTTGGTTATCCACGAAACACAGAAGGTATTTCTAATAAAACTATTTTTTATTCAAAATTAACTGTTTAAAAAGGCTTCCAAGGTTGAATATTGAATCGAAACAAAAATAAATTAGTCATTCTTGCAAAACACCTCGAACTAATAGTCCTATTGAAATATAGAAGTAGTATAGTTATAGTTATTCATTAGGTCAAAACATATTATGAAAAATACTTAATTAAGTTTGAAAATTTTCGAAAATATATTACTATATTGCTATTATCAAGTGTTAAGCTCCTAAGATTAATGTTTTCAAAACGAAAAACAAAATTATGAACACACTAAAGAATTATCAGGAACCTGAGAAACACAGAAATGAAGTCTGTCCAGAAGTTCGTAATTCCAAAACGATTTTTGAACTACCGTGACTTTAAAATATGAAGGAGATTGTGATCTAGCTCCCACGCAACAGTATTAGGCTGGGAAAACAGATTTAAATCTGATCTTGAACTGTCGAGCTTAGCAAATTGAATTCATAAAATATTGAAAAACTATTGTGTTCTGATTTCATTAATTCCAAAAATTATAATAATTTATGTAATTTCCAAACGTTCCTTCAAGTATCAAATTTTTCCATGACTTTATAAAAAAGTTACGCTACGTCCTAAAACATCGTACAACTTTTAATTTAAAAAAAATTGGTTAAATTTGTCGGAAACATTCGAAATGAATCCAAAATACTCGCATAACTCATCAAATTCTGCTTGTATTAGAATATTCATTTATACACTTATTTTCATATACTACGTGAACAATCATCTATATTTATCAGGTACGAAGGATTCCAATATATTTATATTTCTAGGCTCACTGGTGAGAGAAGTAAAAATGACAGATGATTCGAGAACAATAAAAACATGATTGCGTACTGGGATTTTCTGGCGTGGCCACTAGTGAGGCACTATGATGCAGCCCGCCCAAGAAAGAGCCGTTCCACACGACGCGACAACGCACCGTAGGCTTTAATCAAAATCACTCTCATAACGGAATTTGAGGGAAGCGCTTACTTGATACACTTCACAAAAGTTTGGGAATTAAATAAGTTTGCTTTTTCAATCCTTAACTATCAAAAAAACAAGCATGGTTCTCGATTGACAGATGAACATTTAGATACGATACTGCGCGTTTCTGCGTCTGAAATAGAAGCAGACATTAAAAGACTTTCAAGTCAAGAACAACCTCAAATATCGCATTTTAGCTTTATAAGTCTTACTAACATTATTACATTAAAATGAATATGGTTCAAAATGCAAAAATTAGTTTTATCTAAAAAATTGTGTTCATTAGATGAAATGTGGCCCGTACCAATATCCTCATAACATTTGTGGCCCTTATATAAGTAAAGGTTGCCGACCCGTGGTCTAGACCATAAGTCCCTTCAAATTTGGTTCAAATTACGAGTATAGAGGATAAATGTAGACTGGTGATCTAGGAACAATAATATAATTAAAATCTCATACAACGATTCCCACTTAAATTGTGTTAAGATATCCTCCAATCGAGTGGATCTATCTTTGTTTTCAAACAGACGCATTTTCCTTGAATTATAAATCTAAGTTTATTTTTAGAACTATTATATAGAACTTAAAAAAACATTTGTATGTAAATTATAGAAAATTTATCTCTTACAAATGAACGAAAAACCTATAAACATAACTAAAAAATGGAAATGCGATGTTGTTGGGATGTTTTTATCTCAACGTTATTAAATCAAATTTTCCATCCACAATTAATAATTATATAACCTGGTGTGTATATATATATTCTTCGACACATTTTTAACAGTTGTAGGGTATTTTGAACATGAATTTCTGTTGAACAGCAAATCCCCGTATGAAATTTAAAAAAATTCTCTTCGCCCGTCTGGGGCAGTATCTTTACATCAAATTTTCAGCAAAGTATATTGTGATAGATTATTAGCAGTCATTAACGTGAAACGATGACTGTTTTCAGAACGTAAAACCACCAGCCTGTTTCCAAAAAATTGCATAGGTGTTGAAATCTGAACCACGATTGAACCGCAGTTGGTTGCTGTGGCGCTGTTACGTCGAAAAATCAATAAAACAGGAAATAGAGATCATCGAGAATCACCACAGCTTTATCGATGCTAGAAGCCCCTATAGTATAAACAGATGATAAATAACAGCAAGGAGGAGCCAAACACAAAATTGAGAGCAAACTCCTATCTGGTTTATGAGAACTGCTGAATCAGTGTCGTAGCTAGATTCTATGGGGCCATGAAAATCTCCGTAATTAGCGCTCTCTGGCAGTGGTGGATTGGCATAGAACAATTAGGGACTTTACACTTCGTGAGGCCCCTTCAGACTTGTCGAAAGAAAGTCCGGCCACATTTTGACACCCCACGAAATCGTGAAAAGCGAAAAAAACGTCCCTCCTGAAAGTATTTCCGAATTTTTAGTCCTCGATTTTGCGTCTCATGCAACCTGCACCTATTTCGAGGGCCGCGGCTGCTCTGCCCCAGCTACGACACTGCTGTGAATACATCGCCGCCACCTCAAAGAAAAGGCTCACCTTGGGACAGGCTTCCGCTGCCCATTTTACGATGAAGTTTCAAGAGAATATTCCATACGATAGTATCAGCGTGACGACTATGCCGGAACTTACGGTCCAACACCATATAAAATACATCCTCGAAAAATTGTATATCAGAAGAGCTGATCGTTCAGACCAAATACCATCCAGCATCGACCTCAGACTTTTCGGCGCAGAGTCTACCTTTGCAAACATTTCAAAAGCAAATACCATTGAAACATATTATTTTCTACTAAGGGACAGTAACTACAAACATGTTTATGACATGTCTTTGCATCATGATTAAGGTTATGGAGACCATTGTCAACATGTCGCTTCTGAAGTACAACTTCCTCAAGCATGAATGCTACGTCGCCCACATATATAGCATAACTATAAAACTTCACCGATCATCGATCGATACATTTAAATAAGGTGTAGCATGAGGGATTTCTGGTCTAGCCAATGAATGGTTAGATAGTTTTCTCAGAAACCGATCCTTTTTCGTGGTGGTGGATTAATATGCTTCTGATATTTTAGTTTTCTAACGAACGCTCTCATCTCTCAGGGATCTATTCTTGAAAGCTGAAGCTTTGAACATAGCAGCAGCATTATATCCTGCTTAGAACAAGGCAAAACGCTACCATATTGATAGACGTTACATCTGGGGGTTAACTTCAACAATATGAATTTCGGATACGACCATGTTGCCAGTCCGATTACCTAAAGCTGGAATTTCTATTCCACTACAGGATACCTTATGCACTAGAACAGCCCTACAGATCAGATGCTCAATTACTAAATACACTCTGGAACGTTTCCTGAAGCTTTTGGACACAATCTAGAAAAAACTGACATTACAAAAGACCTCCACGTTCTAAAACAACGAAGAGAAAGTAGCTATAAATAGATGTGATCATGGTGAATTTTTGACCGAGCTGCCTCAGATAATTACACAGCGAGCCATGGGCCATAGTAAAACAATATAGCAAATATATATGATAAAAGAGGTTACAGTACAATGAACACTAGAAAGTCATATCTCACTCGTTCTCACTAGAGTGAACCTCCTCTACCTCAAACGATGCTCTTCCAAAATTCATTCTGCTGGACAACTTCAATGCTGTGAACTGAGCTGCCAGAAAGCTTATTCTTCAATAGTTACAGCTTACAGCGGCTTAAGGTCAATGTGACTAGACATTTATCGTCTCATAGCACTTCCAAAGCCAACAGCATAGAGCCTGCCACCAACTAAGTATCACTGTGTATTTCGCATTTATGTTTCAACCCTATTCGTGTTAGTTGCTAGATATTCAGGTTGCCAGTGTATCCATAGGACGAGTTTGATATACCGATAACTAATTCAAAAACATGAATTGCTCTTTAACCAAAAAATTAAATCTTAATAAATGAGTTACCTAAAGCATGTCCTTTTTGAGAAAAGTGGAAGCAGTCGTACGTGATGTAAGATACATCAATTACTTCGTCAAACCTATGGTTAGGGTCCTCTGGTGCGTTGAAAAGCTTCATGAATGGTTGGAGAACTACAGTGAAATCTTCTTTTTTCTCATATCTTCCACTGAATATCTTAAAATAACAAGCAGTTTGTAACGCGTGATTAAGTCTTATACATATTCTGTGTCATTTTGTGGAATTGAATTTAAGATAAAAATACCTTTTACTACTGTTAATTCGTAGGTACTCATTTCAACAAAGTATACTACAAGAGTTGTGGGGTACGACCACTATTTTGTTCGTAGGTTGTTGAAAATATTTCACCAAAAGTTGTCTTTCCCTCTCTAAAGGCACGTTGCCACCTTTATCGTGACTACGACCAACACAATTGAAGATTATGAGAAAGCCACCCTACATATAGAATATGGAAGTAAATGAAACCAGCCTTACAATATGTTGTATTGTGTATTGCCTAAGATTTTTACGTGCGAACTCTCAGGTACAAAAACAACATATTTATTCAAAAAACATGATTCTTCAAACTAAAACGTGTGGCTTTCATCAAAATATACAAAATAATACATTTTATTGAGGTTATACTACTTTTGGGCCGTATTTTGTATTTAATATACAGCTTTGATTGAGTCTCCTACCATCATTCGATAAGGATAACAGGTTCACATATAGGAAAGCGTTTTATAGAATAATAATTAGATAAAAAAATTTCCTCTTTGAACATCTTCGAAAAGTGGGCAGATTATTCGTACGTAGATTCGTTAAGATTTGACATAATAGATTTGGATCGGATAATATATTTTTATTTGATGTTTGATGGGACGAATATCAAATGTGTGTGCTCTACTTACCAGTTCTTCCTCTGCTTTCTGGTAAGCTTTAGTCAGACTTGTGATAATGTCCATTTCATTGCCATCTTTGTGGAAACATTCGCAAAATAGTCGATGCAGAAATCTACACATCATGGTTCTTTTTACTCGAATACTAACTGAGACATCTAAAAAAGATACACCGTCAAAGGTTGAGAATGCTAAGTACCGAGCTGCTATGTATTTCGATGAATTTGGGAAATTTGTATTGGAATAGCATTTGACAACATGCATGTGTTTTGAGAGGGTAGATTCACATTTAGAGTTTATAAATATAATGATGGAATCTTCTGTCACGATAAATTGCGCAAGTCTTTCCGGTAATAGTTACAGTTCACACTGTCTTATCACCTTCAAAAGCTTCTTACGGTTTTCCTTTTCCTATATACGGCTAATTACAGTTTTTTTTATCTCCTGTCTAAATATAGTCCTCACTTAATAGGGTTGATTCCCCGCAATAGTCCATCTTTTATGAAATACAGAGAAAATAGCACAAATGTTGCTACTTGCTGATACAATAATAACCTGGAGATGAAGCCGAAACGTATAGTACAAGACTTATTTTGGTTGTCATATGTGGTGTCAATTTACGGCAATGACATATTAAGATGAAGCTCAAGATAAGAGAACGTAAACTAGTAAAAAGTTTAGCCAATCTCATCATTTAATTCAGATACAATCTATTTTGAGAAACAATTTTATGTCATTCACCCACTACCAAGACAAGGTTTTTGTCCTTAGTATGTAAATGCGTGGGGTATGATTATGTGTCACTCACTTATGCAGATGATATGTGGACAAGCTAACTATTCCAGTACCAAAGCATGTGAGACAACATTCTAAACAATATCAAACCAGTCTGGTCGTTTTGTAAAGAGATATTGTATGACTTATACTCTTATTGCTTAATTCTTTCACAGTCGTTTAGAGGCGGTAAGGCAAATAATTGTCTTTTGAGCCATCGACGTAAGATCTGAGGCTTACTGCAATTAGTTGAATATTTCAATGGCATTCAAGTAGTTCAATTCATTATCGGGACAAATCGGTATTTAAAAAAAAGGAAAAAAACAATATATATGTAATCCAGTAAAGTGAAATAAGCTCACCAAAACGAGCTCAACGAGTAACAAACTCATAGCTTTTTCTATTCACAAAGGCATGTTTTTCTCGTTGGAAAGATATATCAATGGAATTAGAGAATAAATGGGGTAAGATCAAAATATTATTTTACTGTGATGGATCTAGATATTAGGAGGTCGTTGATAACTTCAATCAAAAATCTATATCTCTTAAGAATTCTGCAATACTTAATTTTTATTGGTTAAACTAGCCGCACTGTAAATACAATGATTAGGCTTAACAAATGGTCCGGTCATATTTTGTATGACATTTCAAGCTTCCATTCGACTGTACCTCATTTGTTTAATTACCTTATTCTTACCTAAAACGGGAATTAAGTTGACGAAAGTCCTAGGCAGATGCATCTGCAGGAAATCTAAGGCCCTCGCTAGCTTAGCTGCGTGAGCTTCGGCTGAAGCCTTTCCTTGATCATAACACTGGGCAGAACACAAATCATTGGCTCCGAAAAAAATTGTCACCATCTTCCAATGATTCTTTATGTCGATGTTTTTGTTTTTCTTCATTTTACTCACCTTGAAGCATTGAAATGACAATTGAGATTTGACCAGACTTTGCCACCGCAATCAATAATTATTGTAAAATAACATATCAAAGGATTCCTTTAAAAATATGTTATTGATAAAGTTGTCTTTCTTCCATCAAAAGTTCCAATTGGGTACAAGTGAATTTTTGTAATTTAAATATCATCAACTTTTCACTCGCCTATCATCAGGTATGGCATAATTCCACTTAAAATATATTTGGCGTCTTTATTTTCCGATCCTCTCAAAAATCTACTTTGAGCCTAACAAATGGTAACCACGAATCTCAGTCAGAGCTGTGAAAAAGCGTGGAAAGTCACGATTTTCCAGAATATATGAAAATATAGGTGAAAATGCAGACGCGTATCTGAGGGGGGGGTAATGGGGGTAATTACCCCCCTCATGAACAAAACATTTTTTCACAAAGAAACTGGTGGAATGTAAATCAGTGAACATTTGGTTGATTACAGTACTGTCAGAGCCATCAGTAAATAATTGTTTAAATACGCACATAAACATGTAAATTGCGAGCGGCCTCCCAAACGCGCCTGTGAAAATGTGACTCCTTAAACTTATCCCGTCATTCTCTCTCTCGTTCGTCTTATGCCTATTTGTACCGACAGCTAGCTATGACCATAGGCGATTGATAAAATTACTTTACTAACTTACTAAGTGCTTACGGGACTCGAACCAGTATCTTCAGCAATCCCTGCTGACGCCTTACATCACTCGGCTCTACTACTTGCGAAAATGAGTAGTATTGTATATTAGTTATCATAATAATCAAAATCAAAATGATGGTTCGTACATTAATTTCTGAACTTCGCGTCATTAAAAATGACTCACCAAGATTTTGGCTTGTCGCATTGCATCTGCATCAGCTGCGACAGGAAAAGCGACGTTCAGCTGTGACCTGGATGATAAGAACTCTCCAGTGCCGGTAGAATAGCCGGTCAAGTTAGGGTTGAACTCTTTCAAGATATTTGGTAGGGTCAGGTATTCTCTCCAGCTGCCTTGACCACCTGCAAGTGGCGTTGCGAGTTGGCATAACATGATCCATTCCCAGTTCATTGTTTTGAATTCCAAAACTGAGTTGTAGTTGATTCATAATGTATAAAAAGGAATATGTGATGTACAGAGCTACTATGTGAATTGAGAAATAAAAGCTACTAACCGGAGTCGATTCCAAAAAAAAACACTTAAAATTACAATACTCAGTATGAGTATTTCGTTGTGACTTCGAATACGAGACCCCTGCGTGAGAAACATCACAATACCAATTGTGCCACACGATCTTCACAAGTTTTACCGTTATAGTTGTAGATTTGAAGTTATAGATGTTGTTCAGTCATTAACTACATTGGTTTTCTATCATTTATAATTTTCACGCAATGATGAGAAAAAATTGTATGAATATCCGATATGTCAACAACACTTTTCATATGTTTTCCAACAGCAGGATGATTAAAATGGTACCTGCACACCAGGAAACGCCTCTATATTCGATCATAGTGCCCAAGGCGTATTCCTCCATAGCACCGTTGCCAGCAATGAGGGAATCCCCCATAGCCCCGATCACGTCAATATCTCCCGGTCTCAGTCTGTGAACGCTGGTTGGTCGTTCCAGAGATCGTCCTATTCCGTATTTAGTTGAATTGGCACAAGGAAATGGCACAGTCTTCGGGATTATTATTTGAGCTCTTACTTTGGCGTCTGACCTTGGGAATTTTATCACGAAGTTGCCCATGTGTTCCTGAATACGAATATGAAATGAATTATAGTTTAAAAAACTCAATCGTTATTTTATAGCTAGTGGAACAAAAAAGAAAAAATAATCATCAAACTTACATTCTCTGTCTGTCCCATAAGGAATTTAGTATATGTCATATTTGTAATTGATTATGAAATTAGAGAGTGAAAGCATTTTCTACTGATAACGAATAGAACTTTGAAGCATTTTCATTAGGGTGGCTTCAATTCTAGAAGCAATATTTCTAAGCAAGGGCGCACATGCTTTTGCACTAAAATACCCGTATTATACTCAATCACATACATAGCTAAGCTTACACTAACGATAGAATTAATAGGATAGGATAGTTTACTTATAGTACTACTTATTTTTATTTTTAGTACTGTAGTGCACAGGAAATCTTCTTATTACAAGTAAATGGAGATATCAGCACTATCAGCAGTTCATAAGTACTGCAAATATAATGAAATAAAGTGTTTTGAACATTTGATCTATTCCACAAAAGACAAAGAACTTTCCAAAATAATCATTCAACGTAAGATCAGTTAAGGTTCGACGTCCATGCATCACGATAAAGACTCGTGAGGTATATTCGTTATCCAAAGTCTTCCTTTTCCTTTATTATACTTCAAAAACGGGTCATATTTTTATCGCATCTGCTATATGGAGTATAATCGTGTAGCTATGATGCATAGAGCTCCTTGGCCGATTCTTTATTTTGTCAATAATAGATTATAACTCACTATAATGCCCTTCCAAAATTGTATTCCTGACTAGTTGAATTTTAGGTCATAATAAATAAAATTTCATAATCGTACAAAGAAGACAAGTTGGTTTGTTGCAATTTGTAACATTCATATTGCATACATGAAAACATCCGGACGCGTAGCATAAAAGCAGTAGTTATTATGCAAGAAAAATTGTAATGCTTTTGTTTTACTTTCTTTTGAAGAGAGTAATAGGAAAAACGTTGACAGAAATATAATGAATATTTTGTTCACGCACGATTTAATGTCGTAACTATTTGTTTATATTCTGTGAATATTCGATGTGCAGTGTAATATTTAGTGTGTATATATTTGTCCGTTGAATTCTTGACTGAAATTAGGTAATTTGTTTCGATTTTGTGTGAAAGTTAAAATATATAGTTTTACTCAGTTTTATTAATGAATCCTATGGATTAAATGTATTTCTGGTAAGCAAGAACCACCTTTATATTTTCAAATTAATTGTAAAATATATCCAGATCATATTGAGATATTCATAAAACAGGACAAAGTAATTGTATAATGAAGTACCTTACCCTTCTGGTTTGTCTAATGATCTGTTCAAATGTCTTCCTTGTATCGAACTGGCCATATGCCATAGAATAGATAAGTATAAAGCATATTGTCCAAGTAGTAACCATTTTTGGATTTTGGATTCCTTCTTAAGTCAAAAACCTGAAACCAACAATAGGTTTAAGTTCTCTGCAAATATACATATAAATAAATTATACTCTGAAATAGTAAATGAGGGGACACATGATCATCTTCGTTCCATCAATGCATTTTGAAAAATGAAAATCTAATCTAAGGCTTCTTCCAGAAGAATTAAGTTTAACCGTTCCCAGGTAACAACATTAATAATAATTTTTCATCATCATCAAATGCTTGACAACTGTTTTGTATTCCAAAAGGAAAACATAAAGGGCCCGATACACGGAATTAACAAGGAACATAACATATGAAAAAAATCCTAAAAAAAATCTGAAAAATTGTGTACCCTATAAATACAACTTGAAAAGTAATTCTTATTATTATCCTTGGACGTGAATCATCAAATAATTTGCAAAAATTGCAATCTTCTCTTCTGTGAGATGCAGTATTCTTAAAAATAGGTTTTGCACCTACTAAATTACCTTATATAAACTCCTACGCGAATGTTTTTTCGATTCATAATATTTTTTATTTTATTTTCACGTATTATAATTTAAATATCAATATCCATTTTAACGACCACATTTATCCAACGTATCTGTAGTTATCAAAAGTTTGATTTCGGACTTCCATTGTCTATAAAATTTTGAGTATCACGACCTGGACACAGTGTCCAGTTCACCTGAAGACGATTGAAGATAGCACATCAATCGAAACGTCGTGATACTCTAAATTTTATAGACAATGGAAGTCCGAAATCATACTTTTGATAAATCCACCTTGTCTACAAGTTTCAAACAACAGTATCTGTAGTTACCTTCTATACTAGAGACAGTTAATCAATGTCAACATAATTGTAATTATCAGAATTGAGTTTTAGGCACTTTGTTTAGTATTTTCTGAAAGGCTGTAAAGACAAACCAAAAAGTTGGCAAAAGTCGTTAAACAGTAATAGGTGGTTTTAATTAACTGCCAGTACAAATAAATATCACTTACTGCTTTCGAATGAGAAGAATGTGTACTGTGTAGAGTGCATCGAATTATCTTGTTGACATTTTGACATTGAATACTTGACAGATAATAAACCTTAAAATACGTACAACCACATTCGGATTTCTGCTTGCTGTTCATTACGAAACTATTGTTTTATGTAGTGAAAATAAAACTTATGCCTGCTCCATCAGAGATGCCCACGAAGAGGCAAAATTTTCCGTTACTTATGCATAATTACCCAATTGTTGTTTCTTCAGACATGAATTGATAGTATGGGCTTTCTTGAATATATGACACAAAAAAATCGGTGTTGTAAAAATTGTCCTCTAGGTATCATTACAAGGCCGGACTTCGATAGACTGGGGCAAATTTCCAAATTTATTGGCGGCTAATTAGTTATATATCTATATATATATATAAAATAAATGCATGTTCTACTTTTGTGTAAAGATGAAATGTCAGCACGCTATAGTGATAAATGTCTTCCTCAGATTGGTTTTATTAATGATGATTATAGCAAGAAGTTTCTTTCACAAATTTTAGTATCTAGTCCTTATTGAATATATAATATAATGATAAAATGGTCTGAATTTGTTTCGTAACTCATTCCATCGGACATAATGAAACTGAATTTCGTTGAACTGTTAACAAACTGATAAAATATGGCATCAAGTGGGCTATGAGTAGATTTCAGGAAAAATATCATCTACAATATATCTTCAAGTATCCCATAACTTAGAAACTATTGGACTTCGAGAAATGAAACAATGCTTGGAATTATTTCAAATAAAAAGGATATAAATTAATTATCATTTGCGGTAACGGATAACATGCAGGTATGGTGTATCAAAAGAACATTTCGTGAAAATAATTCCTCATCCAATAGGAAACTTGAAGTAATATGTAGTACTAGGGTAGGTGCAGTAAGAGTGCAAAGCAGAGGAAAAATGACCTAAGGTAAATTAATTTAATACAAATTAATGTTTCAGAAGTTACAAACTAAGTATAATACTTAGCTACCCCATACAACACAGAGATGCAAAATTATATATTTCGTGACACGAATAGTTCGTCTCTGCCACATTAACAGATATAAATGAAGAACTCAAGCGCAAAACCGTTAGCAGATTTTATAAGAGGTGGTATGCTTATATTATAAATGTCGAAATAATGAATACCATATTTTCGCAAAATGGACTACATCAATCATTGCTGTGACCATCAAGAGAAGAAGAGGGTTTCTCCATATTTATTTTATGATAAGATATTTGTAGAAATATATGGATTTTTTTGCCCAGTTGTATGAAAAAATGAGAATAGTTCGTAAACAACACAACGAATTGTCAAGAAAATTTCAAAACCTCAGGTCAAGAAAACTTACGAAATTTTCCTAAAAAAATAATTGTACTGTGAAGGGTCAACTAAAAGTACATATGACTACCGATCGAACTTTACTAACGTTTGTACAGAATGTCTTTCACAATTTCTACAAAGCAGCAAATAATTAATGACATCGACATTAACTGATTCACTGTCTAGTCTGACATTCAATCAGTTAATGTCTAGGTTACTGTGATTTTTAAATATCACTTCTTACTCTAAAAAATGCTGCTAAGGCAGCCGAAACGTAAGTAAAGTTCATCAGTAGTTCTTTGTAGTTATTTTTTTTAGCGAGTAGAGGTAAGGAAAACCATTCACTGGGGTGGTTTCCAAATTTACATAGAGTTAGCTTAACGGCGAAATCTGAACTATGTTCATACAAAATTAATCATCAGTTAGTATTGTATACCGATTGACAAAATTCAAAACATGCAGGACAAGTACTAGATTGATCTGACTCAGTCGACAGCAATGACGTGACTCTGCAGGCTGTCAATTACACCGGTCATACATTATCCACTTTTAAATACTAAAAACAAATTTTTGCTCATAAAAATACGTTCAGTTCTAGTGTTTCTTCGCTTGCATGACTGCATAATGCGAGTGTTAATGTATAATTTTTATTATTTCACTTGTTTGTTTTCAGGTGTTTTGTTTTACCTCGAATCGTGTTACCCTAGATATAATTTGATAATCGTGAATATTTTACACCAATCTGTTTGCGCTTTTTAAATTTGATTTTATTGAGTTGTAACTACTATCTTTCAATGTACTTACGCGTTGAGTTATAATGCTCTATGTACCTATTTAAGTACTAGAGGTGAAGCAAGGCCTATACCTATAAAAACTACTTTATCAGCGAGGTCAAGACTGTCTGAGAGAAACGTTCATTATATAACCACACGCTAAGGCCATGTTATTAAAGTTAAAATGCAGTTGCGCTAATGACACACATTTTAATCAATTTGTGGTCAAGAGAATTGTGTTCTGTTGGCTTATCATCCATAATCTATTTCTTATTCAGGAGCTTGAGAAATTACAATCGGACTTGGACCTTGACATATCAAAGCATAAATTTGGCTATCTGAAAAATTGTATTATGTAGTTTGATCAAGAGACAGTTGGGTACCTTTCAAATTTTACGCCTATCGTGATAGTAATTGTAGTCGCTAATTGAATTCACTCTAACCATAGGCCTACTCATAAGAAGACGGAGGCTTGTCAGATTAGAGTAAGAGGTATTTCAATTTCGGAACATCTACAAACCTATTATTCATATGTCCAGAGTTATTTTCCGGTTGTGATCTGAAAAACATTGTAGGGATCAAACTGCAATTACATATATTTCTCAAGTTTGTGGTACCATTGATCTTAGAATGTCACCATATTAAATTTCTCAGAACTAATTTTATTTTTAAACGTTTCTAAAGAAATACGTCAGAAGTGACGCATTGAAAAAATCTTTGAGAGTCTCAGTATGATTTGAAATCCCGCCAGACTGTTAGTTGCCGGCAAAACAATGTAATGTGCTGGCAATACCATTTAAAGAAAGCACATCCACCATATTTACTAATAAGGGTTTCTGTTATATGCTACTATCGCAATTACCGTATATACATAAATAAGGAGATAATTATTACAAAATAAAATGGCATCACTAGTTTGTCCCCATGTAGCCCACCGTGTTAAATTCAATTGCTAGATACATCAATCACACTTCTCTAACAACTACTACTATTTGAATTTTTTGTATTATAACTCTGCTAATAATCTACAGTCAGCCACAATTAACCTCTTGTAACTGACTAATTCATGAAAAATACCTACACAGCTAATTTTCTCAACTTCAAATAATTCCCAATAGTATTTCTTATTTGGTAATTTTTTGCATAGTTTCTTACTAGATACAACCTTGGTTTTTATGAGGCTACGTTTCACTATATTCAACAGTATCCTCAAAATGATCACACGGCGAAACTTGAAGATCAGTAATCGAAATTTTTGAATTGTGAATTGTTGCAGGGGGAGACACAATTTCACGTTACGGTCCACGATTGAATACAACAAGATATATTATGACACTTAAGTGCACGACTGTTTCATACTTACATTTCTCTTATTATGCTATAATTTAGGTACCTAGTAGTCACAACTTATTTCCCATCCAAAAAGGAGTTCTCGTTAACATCACTTATCACAGCACCGAGTCCACACGCGAACCAAAAAAATAGCAGTGCGCCAAGGACCAAACAAAAAATACGCGCGGTCTGAACAGTATCGCGAAATTTTGCAGGTGGGGGCCGACCATGCCTATGTGTGTACCTATGTCCGAAAAACGTGGAGCTAGCCGACTTCTGTTAGGCAATGCCAATGCGACAGAAGCTTTCACCAAGGGGTTGAGGACGAATATGTACAATCCGAGACGAACATTTTGACTCATTTAGAACACAAATGCTCTTGCTTGAAAATTTTCATCGTGTTCTTGAATATAGCATTACATGATTAGTTACCGTATCTAGCCAATATTTTCTTAGTTTTACGTGTTTATTTTATTATTTTGTCAAGCTTGCTCTCATTGGTGACGGCTTATTATCAATATAACAGGCCACACATCTGGAGCAATAATTATGTACAAAGATATATCGTTGCTACTAATAAGAGAGCAACTATAATAGTCTTTTTTTATTTTTTTTAAATAGCCTCCCACAAAGGCAGATAGCGTATCGCACTTCAAAAATGTTGTGAGAGAATGAAACGCTGTAAACTGTTAATATCGGACAATAAACTTTCTGGCATTGAGATTTTACACAACAATGACTGTTCGGAGAGGCTCGTTCGAGATATCGGAAGTTCATTCTATTAAGAAACGGCACACTTTTTTATTCGATGTACCGAGAGCTTAGTCAAAATATTAATAGTTCTATATTTATGTTCCTTATTGTACTGAGCTCTTTTTCAATCGACTCGAATCGTGAAAACAAATGCCAAGCACGTTCTGAACGTCATTCATTGTACTATTGTAGACAATATTAATATGCAGTGTATACATGTGCCTTTTGCGTATGTTCCTTATTACGCCGTTATTACATTATCTACATTCATGCGTACCTACTACTTTTATTAGCGACCGGAAAAAAGGTTCTCGATGTAACTTCTGAAATTTATCCTGTCGCTGTTTTTTTACTCATCTTTTAATGGCAGCTAATTAAAGCCAAATATAACTAAAACACATTTATTCATCTGTACATTTGAATAAAGGCTACCGACACAATCGAAAACTTAGTAAAGTTTGATTCATATGTATTTTCCATTAGCGACCAGCACGGTTTAGTTACTTACTTGATATTCTAAGTACAGCACTTGATATCCCCATCCCCAAATGTGATGTAATAATCCAGCGATCTTCCAAAGTGGTATTAGTTATACGAGTAAGATGTGAATTTGTTTTTGAGGTTATGTCTACATAATTGGGGATGACGTTCTGTGCCAGATTGATCAAAATTTTTGACACTCTAGAAACAAAAGACCAGTTGTGAGGGCCAGTTCCTGATTTAGAAAGAACTACAGTGTTCAAATGGAAATCCGTTTTTGATAAGTTCGTCACGCAAGCTCAGAAAGTGCAGCGACATCATGTGAGAGTGCTCAGGAGGATAGATTAATTTAGTATGTCGATAAAAAACGAAAGATTTGTGACCGCTGATCGATATAAAATAAGCTTGTGATGACGTAAAAAGAAAGAATCAATAATATGTTGGATTTTCCTTATCTGGACAGTATCAAGCTTGGACAGTGTAGTCGTGTTAACAGCTTCGCAGATTTGAAAGCAGTATTTTAGGTCAGTTCTTATCTGGACTTTATAAGGAGATTGCATGGTGAGAATTACTTTCTAGCTTCGGAGAGATAACTTAGATTTTTGCTCCAATTAGCAAAACGTGGTCGTGACAAATGTTAACTACACAACAAACAGCTTGATGCAGTTTGGTCATGCTTCAGAGCTGACTACAGTGAAGAGTCTTAGAAGCAATCATCAGCACCATATCATTAAAGCACCAAAGATTTCCAATTCATCCACAATCGCTCAACTACCCTCTGAATGCCTCTTTATGAATTACTGTTGTTCACGAAACTATGAATCAGATTCGTTTTGCTGGAAACGAAGTCAGACAATTCAAACCTCCTACCAGTTTGAGATATGCAATAGATGTCCCCTTTCTCTAATATCTTGTTTAACTTCATCCAGGTTTTTGGTAGGTCTAACAATAAATGTTCATATTACTCTAGAAATAAATAATTTTATTACAAAGAGTATTTGGGTCCTAAAGTGGACTATTTCGTCTAGTGAAGATGTAAGGATGCTCTGTGGTGGGACAGTAGAACTTTGAGGACGTCTCAAATCCATCTACACTCTTGTTACCGAAAGGTTCCAGCAGAGAGTTCCATAGACCTTTTGCAACTGTAAAAGAAAGTGCCTTGTTGAGGAATACAATCAGAAATATGAATAGCAGAAAATTATGATGTAAAATTCTGAAGCTGTTGTAGTTACGAACTTAATTGAATCAGCGAATAGTTTCGTATCTTATAACTAGAGTACAGTGTTTAGCGCGATGAGAGGATGTTATGCTTTTTTTATTTATTTCTGTTAGTCAAATCAGAATCACAATGAGCTACACCATTGAGGGAACAGTGGATCAGATAAAATAAGTATTACGGTATCTGGTGAAATTTCATCGGAATCACTACCGCGTTAAAAATGAGCGCAACGCGAAGAAGACAGAACGGATTTTCACGTTATGCCCACATCTGGAATAATAATCAATTTCTAATTATCTATAAATTCTGTTGAAATATTCAGGGCCGCAGAATCAAAAATAAGATTTGATTATAGCCAATTTTCTGAAAGTAAATGGAACTTGAAGAAGACGAGAGTTAACTGATTCCTTCGGCCGAAAATACAGGATGAAATAATTTTTCTTGAGATGTAAGAAATTCGAATCATTTTTTCTCCAACACATGATTAGAAAAATTATCATTAGACGTTTGGCGTAAACAATCTATTTAAGATAAATAATATAATGTGGATTTTTTTGAGATTCAAGCAACATTTTGTATCTTCCTCCGAATCTGTCACTTTCTATATTTCCTTACCTTTCAAACTTTTACATTTTATTCATCCAATCATTGACTATTAGTTTTGTTTTGTGCATTGGAGATTAATCAATCATAGAAGGCTAAATGGAAGGGGACATCTTACATTCCAACCCCTCTCGCGAAAGATTCATAAAGTATTTAGTTAAGCTATACTTACAGCTAGCATGTCCTCGCTCACTCAGATGGAAGCAGTCTGAAGAAAGATACCCATAGTCATTTCTACCATCTGGATACTTAGGAAAAGTGTAATTCAACGTCATTTTTAGCGGTATCACAGTGAAGTCATCCAGATCAAACTCAGGACTGTTGGCTATTTCTATGTCAAGCAGCTGCCATTTCCTCATGACGTCATCAAACGTTGCCCGTTGACTCCTATAACTGAGACCAGCAAGACAAGGGCACAAAAGAGAATGCATCACTCGGCATACTGGAGGTCTATCCTTGAACTCAACCACGGGACGGATAACTGAAATGTCATTAAATACCTGCCAATAAAGTCAAACACTTTGTTATTTGCTGATCCATACAATATTAATGTAACAATGCATAGTTTCAAACTTCAAATCAATGTTAGCATTTGTTCCAACACCAAACTCATGCTTAGTTCCTACACCAAAATTTTCAGAAATTTTGCAAAGTTTTTTGGCTACGTCTCAAATAATCAGAAACTCAAGAATCATGAAAAAAGTTAGGAGGAGTTCTGGTGATGTTTCAATTCCACCGCAGGCAGACAAAATGATGGATGAAAAATGAGTAACTCGAATTTTAGTGAGTGCTATAGATAGAATTAAAATACTGAATAAAATTTCTAAATTTTCACATTGAACAAATCAAACGAAAATTTAAAATTAGACTTTTTCAACATTATTGGTTCATAGCATGTCCATCCTCAAATTTCAATAACGTCAAAAGCAGTGCCAAACATGCAACTAACAAGACTGACAGACATGCAGATTTTCTGAAAAAAAAATGTTTAATATGTATAAGGTGACCTGCATCTTGAAAAACGCTCAATGGGTAAATTTTAAAACTTTTTAAATAAAAAAAGTGCATTTTTTGACTATACACTATAACGACAAGGAACTTTACAACCAAAAGCATTTTGGAGTTTATACATTTTTGTGTCCATCAAAAAAAATTATTACACCGGAAATAAATGATGAACTCAATTAGCATACAAAAACTAAATTTAACGATGTTTTATATATATATATATATATATACATATTCATTGACGCCGCTCAGTGCTTACATGGAGGAGGTATGATGATAACGATAGTTCTGGGTAGATTGGCTCTTAGAGATCTGAGAGCACGTTGGAGATGTGCTCTATGTTTCTTTAACACATCATAAGGATCTTTCCGGTAACAAATTTCCACACAAAAATCATTGGCTCCCATCATGATTGTTATCATCTGAAACATGTGTTAGAATATATAAAGAAGATACCTATAGGTGATATGGCATTAATGAGGATCTGAGCCACGTTTTTGTCATTCAAACTAAAGACGATTAATTGCATGATTATTTTTGTTAGAAAAACTATATTTTTCATCTGAAAATGTTTGTCTGCTATCAAAGGTTCTTTATACGCGGCAAGTAGGATAAACTTCAAATTTGGAGCTGGATATTCATTTTCGCACGATCTATAAAATACATAGACATTAATTTGCCTAATAATTAGAACCATAGCTCAACAGATTCACCATATCAGCAGAAGAGTAAGCTATATATCTACCTATAAGACCTACAGCTAGACGTGAATACAAAATGTAGGCGCGATATTCGGGGTTAAAGTGGCCCGGAGACGGTCAACAATATCAATAAAATTGATTATTCCAATTGCAATTGGAACACGTCAATTTTTCAACAATTTTCATCAATTGCTCAGGGAATTTCCGAGTCGAATCGTTTATTCATTGTGAACTGGTATATATAATGGCGTTTTCAAATATATAGATTTGGGCTCTTTGGCGCTAACTTGTACTTCAATCAAATTTCCTATCAATCTCCGTCAATCGATTGACAATAGCATCAATCACTCCTAGACAATTAGATGCATCATTAATATATAATTGACAATATTATTGACCGTCTCCGGGGCTCTTAATTCCTTCACAGAATTTTTGAAACGTAAGCCATTTACGCCGACAATAATAATTCCAAACTTCAAGAGCATATAAACCTGCTTATTTTTGCAACCGAAGTCTCGCCGAATCGTGACATCTGTCTCAATTTCTGACGAAACCGAAAATGTTTCTGATCAATGGCTATTATAAAACGTGTAAAAGTGACGGATTTATTCCAAAAGGTCCAAAGCTACAGAAAAAGTTATGTGTATCTAACTTGAAGGCAAATGTGGGAATAATCATCTGGATCTAATAAATACCGACCATTACCAGTCAAAATATTGGTTAATGGCCTCAGAAATTTCCAAAAACAAAGTTTGAGCGTATTTTAGCTTGCCGCCACTGTATTTCACTTCAAATACTACTTAACTTTGCCATAGTAGCAATCAGTGAACCTTTGTTGAAATAAGTAGGATATTTTCCCAGCTATAGAGGAAGTGTAGAGTTACCGAAAAGACAGACCAACAGAAATGAGTGACATTGTTTTTCATGATGTATATGTCAGAAAACAACAAAAATTCTGATAAACTGGACTTTTATATAATTCCCTGTAATAAAATTCTTTATTAGAGTGATATTTTTATGTCGGACTCTCTTTTTCTTTCTCTGATCCATCATTGAGGTGAAATGTTAAGATTTAATGCAGCACAAGATTCCATATTTATTTGCTAAATGTAAAATGTAAGATTCATGATTTTATTTTGATTTTTTTGCAAATTTAGTCTAGATTCAGTTCCTCGTCAAATTCATGAGGAGTTTGAATGAATCTAGTATATGATGCATGTAAAATTGTTCTACTGTATCTCAGGAACTTCTGTTGAAGTGTTACGCAAGGATCAGACTTTTATATTGCTCAAAAAAAGTGAAACCGTGATCTCACACAGCACTCTATTTAATTGGAATATGAACCTATTTATACACAGACCTTCCAATGATGAATAATATTAACTCTATGATCAGTCTTCATCCTATTAATCAAAACCTCTGTCATATATGGAGTATCTGCAGATATAGCACCTCCCTCTGCTACATTGAAGCTTGAACTTCTTTCTATAGTCAAAGACGGTTTCGCACTATATCCAACCAAATTGGAATTAAAAACCTTTAATATATTTGGAAGGGTAAGCGTGTTTCTCCAGTTACCTTCTCCTCCTGTAACATACAAGAAAATTGTTTAGATTTTTTGCGTGAAAGACCTGTATCAATAATATCTAAATGCAGCTTAATATCACGTTTAGTATGAACATTTTTATTTATGCAATTTCTCCTCCAAATAATTTTAATTTTGTTTAACGTACGTCATTCCAAGTATTATTTATATCGTAACAATTTTTTCATTGTGAATTTGGTGACTTTTCCTGGATTATTGGTTTAAGAAGTATAATAAAAGTTTCAGATCAATAATATGAATTCATGTTCACAGAAAAAGGAAATAGAATGTCCAAAACTTCTTTTATATTCTATGAACAGAAGAACAGTCGAACTAAAAGTCAATAGGTAGGAACCTACAAAAACAAACTGATGAAATATGCAACTATGAAAAAGGTGTATCGAATTTTGATATATATAAGGGTAATGTTTTATTCATTAAACAAAATTCGAAAACGATGCACTGGCAAGACCAAATAAGAATTTATTATTCTCAATTAACCACAGATTACCTGTGACCTAAGCAGTAATTCATTGAATTGTGGTACTACATAAATATAAGAAACACAACACCCGTATATATTCAAGAGCTCATTAGATGTCTCCATCAAGGAATTTACATAAAACGTTCATGAAACATAAATTATAGAATGTATTTACAGTTGTCTGCTAGACAGAATTATTCTAGATGAAATAAACATGCGCAAAATTGTATTTATTGTTGCTTTCTCGATCACCCGGTAACCTTAGTTCGCCACTGAATTGCATGTTTGTATGTAAACATATTTTTTTCTGCATAAGATACATTTGTAAGGTACAAAAACAAAATGATTTTCACGCAAGATTACTGATTCTATTTTGGATTCTATTTTGCAAAAATACAAAAATCGATTAATTTAAGTAGATGAAAATTGCCTTGAAGAATTACTTTTCGGTTACGAAGTCATGATAAAAAATTAAGTTTATGCTTTCTAATTTTAATTTACACTACACAGTATTACCAACAAAATAATTAATTGTTATTTTTCTGATTGCTGCGTAAATATATCCAGTACTACATATAAACAACTTTTGACTATGATATCTCAAAAAGATTGTATATACTGTAGATATGATTCATGTCTATACTACCAATAGAATTTGATGCATTCATTGGGGCCTCAAGTTTGTGCTGCATCCATTATTTAAAACCGATGCAGAAGTTACTGAAACTAGGTGTCAAAAGTTCCAACAAACAGTCAACCCTAGAGAAAAAACACTATACTTTCCAGGATATATGTCTGAGAAATAATAATATGGATATCTACTGAGTTACCTCCTGAAAAGGATTTTCCTCTGTCATCTACAATCAGCTGCAGAATATCATTGGCTGCGATGCCCATTCCTGCAGTGATACTATCTCCAATAGCTCCGATTACGTCAATATCACCCGGTCGCACCTGGTGGGCAGTTGTTGGTACTGCTAGACTTCTAAGTGGTGACGTGCGAGCACAAGGAAACTCTTTAGTGTCTTCGAATGGCACTTGGTATCTCTATAAAGAAGAATAAGACCAAATATCCCTTTTCAAGCCAATACCTCTCCTCACTGATCTTGTTAATAGTCTCAAACCTGGCTCAATTGTCTTCATGAATAACGCTTATTCATCATATTACAATGCAAAATCAAAGACATTTCTGAAAGTGAGGTCAAAATTTTGTAAATCAAGAATTAGCGCAATAGGTGGAATAACCGTGTGAGTTTAAAAGAATGTTTATGACATATGAATCGTTTCGCACCATTGGTCTTTCGTGAGTTTGATATAATCATTTGATCAAGCAATTCAAAGTTAATCTCTCACAAATCTCAAATTTGTTGCGCTCCTTGTGTACTTTTCGAGACAGGAAGGGTAAATTTTACAGATGAAGGATGTCGTAGAAAAATAATAAAAGGTCATTCTATTCTAGGACCTTCGACTTGATAAGTTTCCAATGGGATTTCTCATAGAGGGCGACAGTTGGAGATGAGTTGGAGTCATTTTATATCATTCAAGACTACATTTCCGAGATTCAATATATTGGAAAATATAATTCTGACAATGATATTAAACACCTTTTATCTCAGTAACAAACAACTAACGGACTGTTCTAGTCCCATATACCGATATCTAATTAACCGGCTAGATCAAACGCACTAGACACCACGTGCCTCACTACGAACGGTAGCGACGCACCTTCAATTCAAGCAACAATATTTAACGGCATTTTGAATTTTTCTTGACATTGTTAGTAGTTTATAGGTCACTCCTTGTTTCAATATTTTACAGGGTGTCCGAATTTGTAGTCGCGAAACATTCATGAGTGATTCTCAGGCAAATCCATAGATAAATTTTTAATTCACAATGAGGAAACTGAATTACTTTTTTGTACTTTTATCAAAGCATCCAAGTCATTAGTAAAATAATTTTATGAATTATATATGGTTTCAATTCACGGCCACGGGAAGATAATGTGTATATCTTGAATAATAATTGTAACTCCCTCTCCAATAATTGTACTACTTCCTAAAATGTAGAAGCCTTTCAAATAATTTTAATCTTCGAAAGAAAATTTGAACACGCCGAACATAGTCGAATACCTACCAGAAAAATTTAAAAGAAACGAAATTTATAGGATTTTTGTTCTTTGATCTCATATTATTAAGTATCATAACCCACATTATATTGCCCCCCCCCACCACGCAATCGAATTTGTCAAGAAATATGAATTTTGATATTAATATTGAAAAACTTTAAATCATGTATATCAACAATACCAAAATCTTTTGAAGAAATTCCATGTTTCCCTATAATTTCAAAACTGAAACAATCCGATCAAAATCTTCAATAACCTGAAACTGCACTGGACAAAATACAAAGTCACCCTACTTGACGCTATTCTATAAAAGGCTGAAATGCAATTTTGTGATTATTTATAATCTCCAGTCAGTTAAAATGCAGTTATCTCTAGTAAAAGTTACTTGAAAAAAAACATAACAAATTAAACTCCTTATAAATTTATTGTACATTTAGTTATTATCGTGCTAGTACCACAGCACGTACTTAGAACATTGAAAATAATTATTTGACGTCTGGCAACGCTGAAAATACTTGATGAGATATGGAACGCATTCAACTACTGAGAAGTATCTATAATTTTTGTGATTTGAATGCAAGTATGCGATGAATAATAGGTGTCTAAAAAATACGGTATATTACCGGTGTCAAAATGATATAGACGAGAGAGCGAATTCCCTGAAAAAATGGGATATTACACTACCTCACTCCACCCCTCAATTTAGATCCCTCTTCCCCAAAAAAATGTTGAAAAATTACCAGAGACCTCGGATACATCGTAAAAAAAAAAATTTGATATACTTTCTTTTTTTTTTTCTTTTATGACGACGATAATTCTGCCGCCACTGAACCAATTATCGAAAACTAAAGCTTTTTCAGACTTCTCATTGTATTAACTTAGTGTTAAAAGTTTCACCAAAACCCGAGAACAGTACTTTCCGAGTTATAATGGGATCAAAAGTACAGACAGACAGACAGATGTGAGTAACATGGTTTTCCGTGAGTTAAATGTCACGAAACATCAATAATCAATGATATCTCGAATACGCAATCCCAATATTCAGTACAAAAAAGGACGTACTGACGGATCAGTGGAGATCAAAGTCATGCTGGCATCAATTGTCCTGAAAACATATTATTTCCATTGAATAGCGTTACATGCGTATGGGGAACATACAGATCACCCTGAATGAGCTCTTTTGAATAATGGCAAAATTTTAAATTGAAAAACTAACACATATGTACTTACATTGTACGCCTTCAACTGATATTTGTTCTCCCTGGATGCGATAGATCTCCTAAGCACATGATTTAGTTCCAGTCTGAGGCTCCTATAAACGGGCAAAAAAGCATCGTCCAACCATGTTCTTAAAGTTTCACCATTCTCAACGTGTACTTGCCACAGCAGCACCAGCGTAACCAGGAACAACGATCTTAACATAATTGAACTATATGATGGTGTGACGAAATTCGGGATCAAGCTTGAATTTAAATATATATATTTTGGTGTGGTCAAGGAAATTATACATCTAGAGATTCACCTTTGTGGTACTACATTCCAATGATCATTATATATATTTACACAGTGTGTCTATAAATTTTGGAAACCCAGGTCGACTTTTTTAGGGTTTTGCTTAGAATATGTTTAAAGATCCATATTATGAAATGTGTCTCAATGAGCGTGAAATAACAACTTTGTATTGTATATTCAGCTGCACTCAACTTTTTTTAATGGATTTGAACATAGTCCCACTGAACCAAATGTAGCTACACTGTTTGTTAACTCTCTCCATGATGCCTTTTTTTTTGTTTTCAAATTGAAACTTAGCATGAAATTTTATGATATGTTTGGATACAAATAGATGAGAGCCAATGACACTCGACCCTGTACCCAGGATTTCCTTTTGGAGAGGGGCAGCAGTTTGAATAGTGATATATATTGATAATTATTATACTGCAATGAGATCAGCAGCTAAGGAAAGATCACCCTGTCTGTAATCATCCCGAACATGTGAGCAATTGTCAAAACAGACATCTTGAATATCAAGATTGTTCGAAATTTGATTATGGGCATTTTTGTATATATCGAAGCATCGATCAATGGCAGCTGTCGGTCAGTCATCAGACGTCAAACATTTAAGAACTGGAAATCGTGGATTGGAATTTTTGCACAGAAGGTAGAGTTGAGGGTTCCATAATCCCCTATGCGCAAACTAAACGCGTGTGTGATTCTTATTTAAATCCGTGATGACGTAGAGTCAAGTGAGACTGGCTCTTGGCCTAAGATTGGTGCATCGGAATTGTTTTTACATCCAAAATAAGGGACATAATGATACATCTTCACCCCAGATCCTTCAAGAGAATTAATAATGTTTTCCAAATCTACAGGACTGAAAGCTTTTCCTTAGCACTCCTTACGTAATTCATTAATTAATGTCAATGCCATTGTAAATTTCAATATTTTAATGTTTGTCTCATTTCATTGTCAAAGCAGCCAAAATGTTAGTAAAGTTCGTTTAGTAGTTATAATTATTACAATAAATGACCAGTACAAAAAATATAAATGAAAAAATAAAACTGCACGATCAGGAAGTTCCAGAAAAAGCATTCACATTTTATAGGAAATTAACTACATATAAATGCATAAGGCAACGTTTGGCTTTAGAGATAAATTCCTGAAGGCGAAAAAATTGATGAGATCCGGTGAACGAAAATGATCAAAAACGAGAATGTATGAATATTTATCATGAAAATAAAAACCATTTATTAATTACCTGTATTATTGAACCATTTGTTTGCGGGTAGCATAAAAATGCATTCTTATACCTCTAGATAAGACTATAATCACTAGGCAAAGATAAAAAAATTATAAATTCCTATTGAGCAACGTAATAACTCAAATATAGCATTTCCCAAAATTCGTAATCCAACAAAAACATATGAAAATTTTGTGGTATATAATTCCGGAGAGAATAAATATTATTTATTTTTTCCCTCATCCCTCATTATGCTCCCTTAATCCATGCAATGATATTCATGACCAAAATCAGATACTAAAATGCTTGTGATGACCATCAACAGACACACTGTGTAGCTATAAAGAATCACTATTAAAAATGCACCTATGCGGTACGGAATAGATACTTAAATATTCTATTGGTCATTGTTATTTATACTATGTCTAGTGAACTTTGCCTTAGAGCTTGTGTACGAAGTGCATTGGAGATAAATAAATAATTCTTCTTCCTACCATAATGACACCAACAAGGTTAGGTTATTGGTATATACGAACGTCCGCGGTATGACTTTAACCTGTATAAATTATATATTTTGAGGAAAAAGTTGCATTGTTTCTCAATAAAAATTCATCGAGTTTTGATGCAACATAAGATTAACAGTATTAATTTTGTGTGCTATACCATTAGATTGAATTGACGGTCAAGGTTAACTTTCATCCATGGTTAAATATAAAATGTGTGATGAAGTACCATTTGTAAGCGAAAAAAAGAAAAATCGAATAGGTCAACTAGGTACTTTGGATATAGGTATGCAGACGGGTTCTGAAAAAAATGTAGACAAAAAATATGCCACACTGGAAATACGTTTAGCCGTGTAAATCCTAAAACGGTTAAGGAATCGCGGAAAATAATAAAATACTTTTTTATGAAAATTATAACCTACAAAAAGGTAAATGTAACTCGTTTTGATCCAACTTCTCTTGAACGGGCCACACTACTGCCATTATCAAAGTATGAAACGGCCAAATGTAAAAGTCCTACCTATTATCGGAGTACTTGAAAATTATGCAAAAAGCTTGTATCCACATATTTTTTATAACTTCCTACACCAATTGGCGAGAAAGAATTGTTTACGCGAGAAAATTTGATATATCGTATTTTCTTGATATTGCATGAAATATACATTGACTTTGACAACACTGGGCTACTAATTTGACAAGGACCAAAAATTGTAGCTTTCGAGAATCGGAGCAGTAGCGGCATTTTTTGGCAAAAAACAAAAGAAAAAATACTTAAACTTCTTTTTTGGACGTTACCAAGGCCCCTGATGATTTTCAATTTTCATTTTATTTTGGGCGTGGGAGATCCCAAAAAATGTTTTAGTAAAATGCTGTCATCTATAACATTTTGACTACGGTGATACCTTTACTCTTGCTAGGCACATATTTGACATATCGAGCCAGTGGCAGCAGATACTGATACTAAGGCAGTGCTACTTATCAAGCGAGAATCAACAACAATAGATAACAAGTGTTAAAATTCAAGCTAAGCTAAGCACTAAAACTAAAAGAAATCCGAAAGAACATAACTTAAAACCAAGTTAAACACCTTCATTCCACCTGCCCTCCAAAAAACCTGAATAGCAAAAAGCAAAAAAAAACTCTCAAACACGTCTGTGCTGCAACGATTTTCCACTCTTTTGTACATTCACCTTCTGCAGAACAACTCAAGAGCAAAAAGACAAAGACGTCCCACTGAAATTAAATCATATGTACCTATATTGAAAATTAATATTTGGATTTTTCGGTAGATTCATTTTCGGATCGATAAATCGGTAGATGAGTCTTAAAATCGGTAAAAATACCGACAGTAGCACTGTGCTGATGACCTGGATGCTGAAGCCTAAGAAACAGTAGTTGTCGCAATAAAAATATAATAATATAGGAACACCGGCTTTTGCAGGTTGCCACGTTAGTTGTTTTGCATCGAAGCATCGAGTATTCACAGCGTTGCCATGTTCAAGAATTATTGTTAATTGTACATTACGACCGTGTATCTGCTGTAGCACTAGCACGATAATGGCCAAATGTACAATAAATTTATAAACTTCTGTTTCTGTTTTAGCGCATTACTACGTTTCAACAGAATAGGAAGCTCGAATAATGAGAAATGTACCTATCAACTCATCTCCAAGTGTCGCCCTCTTTGGGAACGCCCATTGGCAAGTTACGAATTCAAAGGTCCTAACATAGAAGGCGACAAATTGGAGATGAGTTAATGTTGCTATTACACCTTGACTGGGTTAGTTTAATATCTACAAAATCGAGCACTCTTTTAAGCGCGAGCATATTAAAATTACCATTTCTGATGATATTTTGGTCTTGAAATAAAATATGCATCATATGGAAAACATATAAATAAAATTACATGCATGTAAAACAGATACCGTCCGGTCTTTTCTCAAAAAAAAATCACTTCACCATGACGCCACCTACCAAAGTTCATCAAAGTCGATTCAATTATTGAGGTGACGCAATAAAAGGTACGAGAAAGCTGATATTATACACAAAATATCAAAAAAATGTCATTGGACTCTTTGGATCTCTCAATTTGAAGAACGTTTGTAGTCTGTTTGGGAATAGAAAATGAAACATGTTTTATTAAGTACATGAGCTATGTCAATCCATTTGTATGAATAATATTTCATCAGAAAAGGATTATCAATCAAATATGTCTCCGGACACAAAGTCCGTATACACTTGAAGAAAATGTTTATTAATTTAATTTTATTGATATATACAAATTGCACAATATTTAAACGCTAGTACTGGTAGAAGTTTCCGTCAGAGGGTTGTCTGGAGTATCCTGCATTCGTTTGAGGGCTATGGTGTGAAGAGTTCATTAGCTTGATGTTGCTAGGATGTCTTCTTTCTGTTATTCCTCCAACGAGGAGTTTTTTGGCCTACAATTATTATACTCAATTATTGATCATATCCAGGTTGGGGCTAGAATTTAACTCAGAAGTCTGAGATCGAAGCTTCGAACTCTGTCCTTGACTCGAAACCTTCAAGTTAGAAGTACTACAAGCTTTGCGGTATTCAGATATATATTGGAGTGAACATTATTGGATTCTATAGAAAATGTTTAACTTAAACAAAACAGTTGAACAAACATCGTAATTGGAAGTATATATACACTAGATTTTGTAGAGCAGTTTTCAGTTAGCCAACTCACCCTGTGTTCGGGATACAAGTACAATAAAAATACATGTGTATATGGTATACAAATAATATTAACCTAATATTTAACCATAGGTCTTTTCGCACATTTGACTTTCATTCTTTAGACTCTTATCTTTCTGAACCAGTAGTCCGGTGATAAAATTTGTAGAAACAGCCCTAGTATCTCTTATATCTGATAAATAACAAATTGAAATAACTTTTGGATTAGGCTTCTGACCGAATCGACTCACTGTCCAACTCTAGTGTTTTGACGGAGAGAAATGAACTGAATCCGTCAATAACATGGGATTCCCAGAGAAAATATAGCAAGGAATGTAAGGAAAGTTGAATTCGGTTTCATTTATTTGTGTGTGTAATTATATGCTTTAACTAATTTGAATATACTCGTATTGTATCGTGTATATATAGTTTAAATATAAATTAGTACTCACAAAATTGTACCTAAACGGCAACTTCACTACCGGTCTTATCCCCTTTTTCGATGACGACTGCTTCTTCTTGGGCGGCTTCCCTTTACTGTCTCCCGCACCTCCTCCTCCGTCTTCGCCATGGTCTCCGGCCTTGTTGGCCTGACTAGCTTGCTCCTCTCGGTCTGGGGTTAAGTCCCTGGTATTTCTTAACCGACGCCAGGTTTCGATGTCCTGAGTTTCCCGCTGGAGGTAAACATCCAGTTGGTCAGGAAAAAACTCAATGGATTGGTCGAAGGTCGACGAAAGCACGAAGTCTAGTTGATCCTGAGGCGCTTGGTCACTGTTTAATTGAAGTATTCGTAGTAACCAATACGTTCAAAGCTCATTGTTTTTATTTATGATCATATAAGTAGTAAGAGGTAGTAAAAGTTGCATGCCAATTCTACAGCAAATACAAGAAACTATTGAAGATGGAGTATATATAAGATTTATGGAATTTGTAAGAACATTTTTATAGCCATCTTTTCAAACTATTTTATCAGATATCTACTTGACTTGACCTTCTGGCTTCTTGAAACCAGCATGGGATTATGTTTGTCTTATGAGCTATACCATATTTTATCTGTAAAAGAAAGTTTCTCACTAATAAGTAACCAAGTCAATGTATATCTACTAATCGAGATTAGGTAAAGGATTCTAGAAGATATGAACACTATAACTATAAAGTCTACAGTATATATTGTATCTAGGAATATATAGATCAAAATTTGAAATCAAATAAACAAATTAACTTTATTAAAAAAATAAGTGTTGAGAAGTTAATATACCTAATTATTTTTGGCGTAAAACCCGATATAATGCTCATAAGTAAATATTCATATGAAGTTTTATAGTAACGTCATAAATATTTAATTATAGAGAAATTGACTGCATACTTGCAAAAATGAACGTTCCTTTTAAAACATACAGAAGTAAGGAACATAAACCTACTTACCGGACGGTCCTCAGTTAAAAATATAATTTTGGTGACCGTTGATGATCTTCCTTGGTGAAACTTCCGTTATTGAGATAAAATTGTGTAATGCCCACACAAATAAAAGTTGTAAGTTTCGTGTCGCGTCTCATTTTAATCAATCTGACCATGCTTCAAAACTGAATGTTAAACGCCTCAGATAAATTTACCTACGGCTTATATTTGCTTTTGAGTTTTACAAGAGGATCAGAGTTGACGCAAAGGACGCAGAACTATATTTGACTGAGTTGGTGAAATACAATATATTCAAGATATATCTAATCTAATCTATATTTATAATTGAAACTCGTTTTACCTACCTAAAAGGTTTAAAGAGGAAGTTCTTCCTTGCACTGGCAAGCGTATTGTGTCTGTACAGCCGGATAAAAGGACTCCATGATGTGCATATGGCTTCTGCCTTCTGGACCTCAATCGGCGGAGCCCTCTCGAACACCCCTTCTGTCTGTAAATAGGGCATACACCCCCTGTTTCGAATGCGTTTCGTAGTCATTGTGGCGTTCGTGTGTGCTATTCGGTCGATGTTGTCCCCGTTCTAGAGAGCTGGAAATTCTCCCTACCCAACTGTTGTTAATTTTTGCGTGTCATCGCCGGAATTCGGTCGTCGTAAAGTCGAGATGGATTTGTGAGGTATGCAGTGCTTCACTGAAAATAGCATACCATCAGCGGTCTACGGGATTTTTTGACTGGGGTTAGAAATGGTGCGTCACAAATTGACAGAATAAGATGACATTCCCATGTTATATGCGATCCCAATATGATCCCAATTGCTGGATCTGGTCTAAACATATCCATACTCAGCTGAACAAACAAGGGTGGAGGCCTCAACTGCAGACAATGTGGAAGAGAAATATCAGCCTTTCTCATCCGTTGCCATTGAACGTTGAATCTAAGCTTTAGGTGGTATACCTGAATGAGCTTGCTGCTGCTCTGTATTGCAGGATCGTCCGAGAAGCTTTGTTAAGAGAGTTATTATATTTAAAAAGAGATTAGTAATGTGAAGTAGAAAGTTTGATCCCTGTAGGAAGGTCTTAGGACAAAAGTTTGTTGTCTCCGAATGACTCGATGACCTTACTCCATAAATATGTGACATATGCTAGCAGGTTGGCACTAGATATCTGGTGCCAGAGTGCATATATTGCCAGTCGTTATAATTTCCTATTGCTGGAGCTATTTCAGAAGCTTGAGGCTTCTCTATCTCTGTACTGATCAGGATAGCAGAGGTATGGCCATCTTGTTGCTTGAGTCAGTATTTGGTCATTTTTTTGACATTGGTTGAACATGTGTAATGTCTAGTCTTTTGAGAAAATACTATAGTATATAATATGACACCTGAAAGAAGCTAGAAAGTATGGAAGCCAGATTTGGGACACACTTTTGGCACGTTATTGGTGAAAAGCCGCTGCTCCAAACAAAAACCGTCTACCATTGTGCTGCGACACAAGCCTCTATTTGATTCTCACTACCATTTGAGTTTTAGTATTTCGAATCACTCCATCAAATCTGTTTTTGGATTAAACGTTGGTTTTTCTTTTTTTATATTTCGTCTCTCATTGCCGAACTTTTATGGTTGTAGCACCTGACTCAGTAAAACAAAAATCGCTGCTAATGCCCAATTTTACGGTCTATTTTTATTGGACTTCAAACAAACTTTATTGTAGACTTCGAAATCTTAAATATTACCTCTAAAGAGAATCATTTACTATTCTAGAAGTTCCATCTTGTTAGATAGGTAATCAAGGAGATATGTCCAATATTCTGAAGATGGATGATAAATGCAGCAAATTAATATAGAAGACGATAAGGAATTTATTGAAGATGTTCTTTCGACCAGCTCTGGTGCAAGCCAGGCTGCTGTGAACAAAACTCAATCTCCTCTATTTTTCCCCTAACATAATGGAACTCATAATTCGACAATCTCAGAGAATTTGTCAATGCATCATTGTTGCTACTGATAAATGATAATTTATTCGATCGTAGTCTACAAATACTAGCCGCTACCTAAAGCTACGTGTGATTGAAGAAATTATTTTACCAACGTTGTTGCTGGAGAATTTACTTTAAGACGTTACATTGAGGGTGATTTAATATCGATCAAATTTATCCGTTGACACCCTCCACCCAGACATTTCAAACGGAAGTGCTGCCCCAACTACCCTATCTATAGTGGATGCAGTCCAGTGTAGTCATTTAACTTACTGCTGCTACTCTCTTGATGCACCTCCTCAATCCACATTCTCATCAGTAAGCAGTCAGTGACCTGGCAGTTTTCTATTTGACATACCAAAGAAGTCTTCTTATATTTTCTACATAATTCCGCTGCTCCCTGCTAGACAGACTCATCAGACTACGGCTGTCCATTTCCATAGTTGCCTCTATACCAGAGATCTGACCAGTACAACAGCTCTTTTGTTCCTGGGGTATCAAGAATTTGAAGCGATACACATAGACGTCTCTGTTTCTCTTTTGTTGCGGTACATTCGTGACTGCTTGGAAGTATCATGCCTATTATAGTGAAATTTAGACGGTTTATAAATACAATTAAAAAAATTGCGTAACTGGAAGAGGCGACATTCGGCAAAGCCTACAAATCCTAATTTATACCTATCTGTTCTTAAATTGGAAATAACAATTAAAATGGGGAAAACGAGTCTCACGTGCTGTCAGACTCAATAAAATATATGGAACGTTAGTAATCCTACTACAGTTTCTGATTTCACCTTTATGAGTTCTGATAGAGATATCGCCCTCCAAAAACCACCATAATATGGAGCATTTTAGTTGCCAGGGACGTCCAAAGGTCATCTAAAAAAATGTGAACACAATTTCCACGCCACTGTATGATACAAACCCAGTTTTTTGTTTCCATGGAAACACTTAAAGCTCCTAGTTACACGTGACATACATATGACAATGTCATTCAAAAATTGAAGAAGTGATTTAAATCCACGCTAAACTATCATGAAATAATAAATTCAGGTGAAATATCATGGCTGAAGGAGGCATTTCTCAGGCAGACGTATATGATGAAGAATTCTTCAACAATCTGCAACTATCCAAGACGTTGATCCAGAGAATTAGGAGGAAAAGAGGTGATAATGCATATTTTGAGAGAAAACTTTGCTATAATGTGTTATTAAAATGTTTAGTAGGAAGAAAATACATTAGTCTAAAGATAGCAGGAAAGCTCTAGCGATTTAGATTCTGTTTACAAAAAGTTTTTTCAAGTGTATGCTCTCCACATGTGACGTGCACTTTTAATTAAGTTGATTCGAAAAATAAGTATTATATTTGTTAGATCCGGTTACACAGACAGGCAGGCACACTACAGTAAGTGGTTCATTTTTATCCAGATGTAATTGGGAAAAGACATAGCGCGACAGTATAGTAGGGATGAGCAACATGTATTATGACTCAACCTCTATAAAGCAACTTAAAATGAATAAGCTTTATAGACATGAAAAGTTGGAGTATGGGCCAATTTAAGGATTTTTTCTAGATTATGATTTGGTAAAACATTTTTAAATTTTCCTGCCTGCTGGTTTCTTTTTTATGAGGACAACCATGTTGATTTGAACTGTGAAAATTATCTTGTGGTATAATTCGGGTGACCTTATAACGATTCTTACTAGGTAACGCAATTAATTTTGAAAACTTTCATCTAGAATAATCATTTATAAATATGATAATGTAGTAGTTTCTGCTTCATAACTAGCTCCGAATCCGCCATGGTCAAAAATCTTTGTAGAAATATTGGTTGTATTTCAAAATGTAAAGTAATAGGTAGGAAAACAAAGCAATAAAAAACTGCATTATGCAAAACAAATATATTTTCATTTCTACACGTTATTTGAAGCTACATTATCCTCACCAACTCAGAAACTATTATTGAAAAATAGTATCCATTGGACACACCCAAACTCAAGCCATTAAAATATCAATACATATACTCAAACATTTTCTAGAAATGCTATGGTAGTACCGATATTTCAGTTGCATATACATAGTGCACAATATTTTTACAGTGACTATATCAAAAACTAATTACAAACATAAAATATGAACTCAATGTTGTAATAAATCCAGTTTATCACAATGAGCCCTTACAAAAGAATTATGGGTCATCATCATAGACTACTAAATCTGATGTTAAAAGGTAGTTTCTTCGCTTTTGACAATCAGCCTCATTTCATGAAAACATGCATCCTAATCCATCATGATTCTTTTGATGAATGATTTCTAATGATCTATCACTGACAACTTGATCAGTACTTTTTATTAAAAATCCATTTCATGATCAAATTCACTATTTTTCCCATCCTTATCCAAAGTACGAATAATTTGTGCTATTACATGCTCATATTTCATGAAAAATGTTTACTAAATTTTGTGTAGTAGCGATGACATTTCAAAGTGTAATTGAGGATTCTCCAATCAAGTCTTTTTTATTTAACAACATTTCGGAATGGAGGCAGTAAAATAACCACGATTTTGCATCGAAAATACAGTGCAACTGATCCAGCTATTTTTTTATGATTGATCAAAGTACATGCACAATTACCAACTAACAATGTACTGTTCCTGGTTTTCCAGACCTGACAAATTACATAAACTGACCTAGTGACTCAAAGGCAAAGGTCCCACGGACCGCCTTGACAACACATGACAAATAGAAGAAAATGCACAAGTTAATTTACTGTGTAGAGGTTTCACATACCAACATATTGAGCTAACTGATATAACAAATTGGTCAAAGATAACTGGTTAACTTGTTATGAAAACCATAGTGAGATGTAAAAATGTGTGAGAAGTCGATTAATCCCATTATTCATTAGATAAAGGTTTGGAACACACTGTAATTATAAAAAAAAACTTTGAATTGTGTATGCAGTTTGATCAACCTAACATAACAAAATGAGCAAAAGCGATAACCGAATTATTGGATAATGACCACTAAATTACAATGATCAAATTTTGAACAATATATAGACTTAATTGTTTCAAACTACTGATTTTGATAAAAATTATTATATGCATCTGGTTGCTGTCAGATGATAGTGCTACAATGGAGAGAGCTGGTAGACATTTTTTTGAAAAACTATTCGTATTTTGGGGAAGTAAAAACAAGATAAAAAATATTTTTAGACAAAGAAATTTGCAAAAAATGGATACAGAAACTTTGCAACTTGAAGTCCGACGATGTAGTTGTGAAGAAAAACAGGAACGCGTTCTTCAAGTACATGCTCAACATGTTGAATAAACAGGCGGAAAAAGATGAATCAAGTCCGCAGTTTGATAATGGGGTAAGCATCTTCATACTTAAAACCTGCAACAACAAGAAATATACTATGATTTCACTGTCTCAGTTCCTAATTTTATTTGATAAATTGAACACAATGTCGATGTTTTTCAGGTCATACTTATTATTCCTACAAGCATGTCACACGTTCAATTTTGAGATATTTGTATATATGTCTCATGTTTTCGACTTGTTCATGTTTTGTTTATTTTTTGTATATTTCTGATCACAGTAGTGACCAAAGAACTACTAACCAAATATATGACTCATTCAATAATAATAATAATAATAATAATGTTTATTTCTTCCAGTATAAGGAATGCATTCATTCCTAATAATTGAATTTTTCATTCTAATGCAAACATTTTCATATGTTCAAATCACCCTTGCTTGAAATTAATGCAAGGTTTGTTCAACATGAACATCAAAGTTTTTCTAAAAAAATGCAAACCTTTTCTGTAAGATCATTTCTTTTACAGGACAAAAAGCAGGATGACACCCTTATGTTCACAAGTAAATGGTCAAGAGACAATCGAACATATATAGCATGTAAACCTCTACCAGGGCAAGGTGCATTGGTTTATATGGCTGTCTCATCTGATCCATCACTCGGTTGGGACCATCCATGATCATAACATTAAAATAATGTAAATTATAACATCAATAGAAATAGTTCCTCATACTAATGTAGTGTTGTTATGGCAATATTTACACCACAACCATTTATTTTCATAGTAAAAGATTAGAAAAGTAATGTTCATTCATTCTAGGTAATTTTCCTCTGAAATTGGGGAGGAAATATTTACCTTCTGTCTGTGCATAGTAAAAACTCAAAAAGCCACCTACCTTAAAAAGTCTGACTGACAGATAAAACTGAGAGCAATAGTGTTACAGACTGCTCTTACAGACAATCGTGAATTGCAAATTGCATAACAAAAAAAATACAACTTTTCTGTATTTCAGTAAATAGTTTGGTCAAGCAAACATCCATGTTTACTACTAGCTTCTAGACTCAAAATATGAAAAAATCAAAATATCACCACTCACCTAAAAAAATATTTACATAAAAATACATGGCACCAAAAGAATCCTCAAAATTTAACGTCGTTTCCTCCCACCTCCTTTGCCCTTTCTTTGACCTTTTGCTCCTTTGGGTTTCTTAGCATTCTTACTCTTGCTATTCTTCTGCCCCTTTCCAAGGCTTCTTGAACTTGAGATCCTTGAGAAAACAATTCTATTAGTATAAATAGAATCTCAAAATCTTTAATCTTCAATGAACACAAACACATGCTCAAATAATCCTTACAATTCCAATCTATTCATTCCATCTATTTATACAGAATTGAATATATGTTAATATATGAGATGCTTTTTTGTCAAAAGTTTGATTTCGGACTTCCATTGTCTATAAAATTCTTGAGTATCACGACGTTTCGATTGATATTCTATCTTCAATCGTCTTCAGGTGAACTGGCGAACATGTTCCTTTCACGCTTATTTATACCCCGTCCGGTGACGTGTCGTTGTGCGCGGTCTGTTCTGATTGGTTCCCGATGCGCGGTATTCCGGTCTGCTGACGTGGCTGTTTGTCGGTCATTGTTTGTTGTCTGGTCCAGTCGTAGTCTATTGATCTTCTTTATGAGTGGCTGCCAGATTGGTTTAATGTCTACGCTGGGTTTGCTGTACACTTTGCTGTTGTTGGTGATGAATGCCGCCTCCTTGAATTTCCTTGGATACCAATGCGGTTCCTTGGCAATAACCTTAGCGTCGTCCCAAGCTATTTTATGGTGCTCCGTCCATGCGTGGTCAGCTATTCCAGATGTTCCTGTCTCTGCACGCTGGGTGTTGAGACGATGTTCTTTGATTCTTACTTCCAGTGGCCTTTTTGTTTCTCCAACATAGATTTTACCACATTGACATGGTATCTGGTAGATGCAGTCCTTTGTCTCTTGAGATTCATTCCTGGGTTTAGTTTTTGTTAGGATACTTCTGAGGGTGGTATTCCTAGAGAATCTTGTTTGGATCTTGTATCGCTGACCTATTCTTTTGATTCCATCTGATATTCCTTTGACGTAAGGCAGAATGAGTAAGTGCTGAGATTCTTCGTGTTTAATTCGTCTACTGTTGGTATTTTCCTGTATTGTTACTTCCACTAGATTCTTTGGGTATCCGTTATTTGATAGATCTTGTTTGATGATATTGAGCTCTCTTTGTAGTCCCTCTTGTGTGTTACAAATACTCCTAGCTCGGTCGACCAAAGTCCGGATGACGCCTTTCTTCGTGGCTGTTGGGTGGTTTGAAGTGTAATGTAAGTATTGACCTGTGTGAGTTGGTTTTCTGTGTACTGTTGTTTCTATTTTGGTGTTTCTTCTCGTTACTAAAACATCTAAAAATGGAAGGCAGTTGTTGCTCTCTTCTTCTTTCGTGAATTTTATCGAAGGTCGCATGTTGTTCAGATGACTGAAGAATGTTTTTAGTTGGCTCTCTCCATGGTTCCAGATGATGAATGTGTCATCCACATAGCGAAGCCATAACTTCGGTTTAATACATGAACTTTCGATTGCGGTTGACTCAAACCATTCCATGTACAAGTTGGCTACAACCGGAGACAACGGTGATCCCATAGGCAGGCCTTCTTCTTGTTTGTAAAAATCTTCCTTCTCTTGGAAATAGTTGTTGTTTTATAGACAATGGAAGTCCGAAATCAAACTTTTGATAAATCCACCTTGTCTACAAGTTTCAAACAACATGCTTTTTTATTTTGATCTCTACTTTCAAATAACAAAGTATTCATAACATTAATGACCACTGAGCTTGTGTGTGGTAAAAACTTGCATTCGTTCAACTGTTTTGTGTGTACTTTACTATTATTTTGAAGACTATTCCAATGAATGTACTTAATTGTTTTTCATAGTGTTTCAGGAGGATAGCAGAGTCAATCATGGAAAGATATTTTTTTAACCATATGTAGATTATGGAAGAGAGTATCAGACACACTCTGTATTCTGATATTGAGCTTTCCAAATGACAATAAATCTGTGTGATCACAAGATGCAAATAACATATTTCAAATTTTAATAACTCACACCCATTAACTAGTTGTTGAGCATGTTCAGAATTTTATCAAGATACATTTATATCAAATTTATTCAAAAGGGTTTTGGTCTCCATAAAGCATGTTTGTATTGTATCCCTCTATCCATTGAAATACAATAGACAGGCACTGATACTAGATATGAAAATAAACACAATAAGCTACAGCAATGAAGGGAAAACTAGGACGTCCATGAACAATCAACTACACAAGTATAAATCATGTGAAATGAGTAAATTTTCAACAATTATGGTGGCTGTCAGCACTCAATGTTTGAACAATATGAAAATGTATATCTGTATATTCTGAAGATATACATGATTTGAGTAACCTTAAAATGACACTATTAATGGTTCAAGTACTCTAATCTATTTGAACTTGAATAATTTTCACATATATTTGTTTGTTAAAATCAGTTTTTACAGTTTGTACAATCACCTTCACATTAAACAAGAAACAATGAATCTAAACATCAAATAAGACTCACTCATTATGGTTGCCATTGATGTGACTGTTACTAATCTGCTTTGCAACAGCATGCTCAATGTCCAGCTTAGGTCTCTTGTTCAATATGGAATCTACAATGGCCAAATTTTCCGTTTTCTCAACTGTAGCTGGTACTGGAGGTAATTTTCTCTTACGTGTGCCACCTGGCACTAATTCTGAAATGCCTCTAGCTTCTTTTTCCTTAGGTAGCTTTTCTTGGAATTTGCCTAAGCTTGCTGTTGAGGCTTTTGCAACAGTCACTGCTGCTTGCAACTAGAAATATATTGTAGACTTAAGTATAACATGACAACAAATAACAATGTGACAACTGTTGCTTTCATATTGGAAGTACCAACCCCTGAAGATGCTAGTGACTCATGCTAGCAAAACATCACAAATAAATTACAACAGAAATTAGCCTAAGAATCCAAAGAACACTCTATAATTAATTACCCAATTGTTACATTTACCAAATATAGCCATTGCCAACTAAGCACCCGAGTGTTATATTTTCAGATCCTAATTTGTGAAACTTTATGTCCTAATACACATAGTTATACAACTTTGGCAAAGATGAAGGAATTTCCCCAGAAAGACTACATATACAACATAATATGATAATTCACAAATGGAACAGAGCTGATAATTTACTTACTTCTTTTGCAGAAGAAGCATCAGGATTCACTACTCCTACCCTAGGTATAGCAATCTTCCTTGCTTTTGCAATATTTCTTAACCTTTGCAGCTCATTTTTGGCTACTCTTTCACCCTTTGCCTCAACCTTCTTGGCAAACTGATCCTCCATTGGATCAGCATTGCCTGGAACCTCAAGTAACCAACTCTTTTCTTTCTCACTTTTGGCTTTTTTGAAGCCATACAGTGGTACCCATTTTTGTAATTGCTCATCCCATGATAACTTGCCTTTCTTCTTCTTTTGAATGCCTTTATCTTTAGCAAATTGTTGCCATTTCGTAAGAGGTTTCGGTTTAGGGACGGGTTTCATCCTCGGGAGTACTGTCTTTTGTGGAGGCAGCTTTGCCACTATAGCCTCTTCCACTCGTTCCGTTGGTAGGTCCCATATTTGGTTTATCAGTAGCTGGGTGTTTTCTCTGGTCAAATTCAAGAAATAGTCGTTTTGATTCCGCCTAAAATATAATTCAATCTAATAGAAATCACAATATCAAGAGAGGGTTTGAGGTGAAATAAGGACACTACATACCTCAGCTTTGCTAGATCAAAATCATTATTATCTACTGCTAATAAGCTTCCTAGATCGTATTCTAAGTCTAAATGCTTCTCAACGATGATAGGTTTGTATTTTTCAGCGTCCTGAGCAGATTTTTGTAAAATTTCACCTATAACGTCCATGTTGGCTCAGTAAGAATGCATAACCCTAACCTCGCTTTTGTACCACCACACGTGTAGCACAAACAATATAAATCAAAAGTTACTAGAACATAACCAATTTCCCTGTCAGTTGTATTGCGGTGTTGACAAATGTCTTCACAGATGAATAAATCTCATTTAAGGTCACAAATTTGAAAAACGAAATTGCAAGAATAATGATCGCATACTTTGTCCTCACGTAATACCACAAAAGCCGGAGGGTAGGCACATTTTGTTTACGACTTCGTGAATCATTTATAATTATTTCAGAATTATTTTGCATTTGCAAGTTTTTAAATTTTTTTGGGACCCATCAGTATAGAGAATTTGCGCAACTAGGTATCTTTTAATCATGTTATTGAAATGTAGTCTGACTTGCAGCGGCGAGGTATCCTGATTTGAAGATTTAAGCTCTGTATTGAGCGATATCTCGGGGATTGTCTAAGGAGGGATCTTGGGATTTCTTGTTTGGTAGGCCGGATTTATTTCGAAATCTAAGCCCAGGCATATCTTTCGTAATCGGACACTTAATGACTTAGTTATGGTTGGCCTAGATAGGTAATCACCGCCTACACAAAGCAGTGTATTGAGATTTTGTTGTTCGGGTTGGACTTGAAACATCAGTGAATAATATCATGCTAGCTTCTGTTGATGAGTTATTAGCGGTTCTAAGCCTGATATGCAACATAACATAACATATTAACTATTAGAAAGTAACATGTCCGAGACAAGTGTGCAGGGGATCTTTTTATTTGAATGCCTTTTACTATTATATATTATACGTGAGAAAATCCGCACTTTAAAAAATATCTTGGAGAACAAGACGTTGATAGATACGCGCACATTTCTTGTAAGTTAGGTCAATATATATTGGAAATAGGTACGTCTTAACTTAATAGTCTCTATTTGGCTCCATGTTCCATGTATTCTGATAAACGGATTCTGATTCGGTAACGCATATGAGTTATCGACCCTATTTGCCAAATAGTCAAATAATGGCAATATTTTGTAAATTTATCATACCTTCTACACATCGTGATGGTAAATGTAAATGGGGTTGCTATGCGGCTTTGTGAGGCGATTTGGTAAGACAATCCGTATGGCAAAAATCGACCCAGGTAAATCCAGCTATTTTATTTGTAGCTGGTAAAATTCTGAGCAAAACGGCAATGTTGTTGAAATATTCTTGGAAGCAATGTAGCCCAACTTGAGACACTGATTTCCTTATTAAAATAATTGATCAAAATTGAATGAATTTTTGCAAATGCTCATTTTATACTGAACTGAATCATATGTATGTATAATTTTTTGTGACAAAAGCCTCTTCTATTTATACTTCATTACTACTATTTATTACTAGACATTTGGGTCAAGTAGAAAAGGAAAAGGGTATTGATCTTTATATAGAATTTGAATTTAGGCAACACTGTAGCGTTCTTGCTTCAAAGAGGTGAAGGCAAATGCAACGCTGTCGAATTGTCGGCCATATTGTCTTCGTGGAAATCTAGGTGCATCCTGTTGTGGAAATTCGACCCAATTTTACTCACAACTGTTCATTAACAGGCTCAAAGATTGGACGAGGAAGTAAAAAGTGGAAGAACATACAACATGACGGCACACGATCAAATGCGTGCTATGCTTGACCAGCTTATGGGGACAGGCAGAAATGGTAAATATTTATCTTGTCAACTTGTTACCTTGTAGCATTTCAATATTTGATTTTATAGGTGAAAATAATAGATTCCACGTAAAATTCAACGACCCGAGGGTCTGCAAGTCTTTTTTGCTCAGCTGTTGCCCCCATGAGATCCTTTCTTCTACAGTGAGTATCAAGGCTCTATATATATGTACATTTTTGGAATTTCAGACTCCTTGAGTTTTCTAAGCAATCCAGTGTGCACAAGTTTGCCGAGGAAAAGTACAGAAGAATATGAATTTGTTTACGTTTCATGCAAATCTTGAAAGGTTTCGATCAATTTGAGGGATGCTAAAATTATATGGTATTAGGTCTGGAAACTAGTATTTAGGGTTACCAATACAGCCTAGAGTCCCACCCCGAGATTCGATGAGACGGAGGGGTAAATCTTACTGTTTTATTTAGGCACCTATATAATTACTTTAGCTAAAAAACATTAAAAGAAAGTAATAATTATTCTGTAATATCAGAACCTTAGCAAGATTTAGAAATTTTCAGTTTTAGGGGTAATGCATGAATGGGAAGTTAAAACTAGCAATTTTGCAAATATAATTGGAAAAAAATCATCACAGAAATGTGCATATGAATTACATTAGAACTCAAAATGTGTTAAAAAAATGAATCAATTGTTTCATTGGTACTACTCAGTAATAATTTATTGTCCATGTTTGTTGAAAGATTTTAAAATAGTGGCAGTTATTTAAAAAAATGGAAGCATCCAAAGAAACAAGAAAATGTCACAGCTTACCAAATGCATTGTTAATTTTGAAGTCTTGATTTACATGACAATCACACAAGTTCTCTTGATCTAACATAAAAAAATAGCAATTTTTAGCTATACACAAATATAGCTATAGCTATAGCTTGATATACTACTATAATTTTAGCATACACAAATTTAAGAACTTATTGCAATCAAAACATAGGCAATTCTTGTATGGACCTGTATACAAAAAGTTATTCTCTATTTTTTCTCAGTTTTTCGCATGTTTAATCTGAAAGTACTGGATTAAATATGTAGGATATTCTTACCGGTGACTAATACCGAACTGTGTTTTCAGAAACTTCAATTATCTAATATAAGATGAGGAATAGGTGTATTGTTTTGTATGTAAGTACTTGGGACGTACGTATGACAAATTTTAAAGTATTAGGTACTATCTTCTTGAATAGAAAAATATATATCAAAATATTTTGTAGGTGAAAATTTACTTGTTGGGTGTCAGTTGGTAGATTTCAATATGACAATGCACTACTTTTATTTTTTTTCCCTCCCTAGGCCCCAATACATTTGTTTTGTTTGACTTTTTAGATTATCAATATCATTGTGAACACTTGCTCATTAACTGGCGAACAGTAAGTTATGCAAAACAATTTGCTATAGACAGTGTTTGAAAGAAATCATGATTGAATGTATATGTTGTTACTGAATCAAGTAAAAATTAGATAAATGCTATACCTGATTTGTTCTTGTTCCACAATGATTTTTATAATCTATAACCTTGCAGTCACTCTTTGGAATCTACTAAAGCATCTTGTAAGTAAAATTTTCGTGTTGGAACAATCAGTTGATAAGTTAAAATTCTTGGAAAGTTTGAATGTATCATGTTTGTAGATTTAATAATAAGGTGAAATGCAAGAGCGGGGGGCTTCAATACAGGGTAAAACAATGATAGGAAAAACAAAACTTCAAATGAATAACACCAAAATAATCATCCCTTCTAAGATTTTGATAATCTTTTATGGCTTGGAAATTTACAATATTATTCCAGGTACCGTCAATGTATTCAACAAATTATAATAGCCCATTAAGAGCATAGGAATTATTTGATCAAAAGACCATATTGCACCTTATGCAAGATCTATGATAAATTTTATTAGAGCTACAGTTGTGAATGTTATTGTGTTTATGTTTATAGATACTTTTTGTACATGAGAATCTCAAGATTCATTGGACTGTTAAGTGCATCTATCCATACTTTCCCTGTCACACTGATAGAATTGATCATGAAGTATATCTTAATCTACATGCATTTGGCATTCATATATTACAGGCAGTCAGCGTTGTAGTTAAGCAGCTATATGCATTCACATAAATAGCATAATACTATTTCATCAACAATGTGAGACATAGCATGAGCATAACTTATTTAATAAGTGGGTTGGGTTCTATTTTGGAGTAATGTATAGTTATTATGTCAAATAGGAATACAATCAACTAACTCATTAGGAACTATACAAATGTGTTATATTTCAAATTATCCATTTTTATTTGATTGTCTATTGATTGTCCAATATGTTGTTTATGAATATTTGCAAGCAGAGGAATTGATAAAAGAAATTTGATCAAGCAGTATCCAAGGTTTCTTATTGTTAGTTTTTATTGGTTCCTCTATTGCTCAATCCTGCATTGCAAAGGTATGGTAAGGAACTAAAACTGTAGTTTTAATGGATTGTGTTATCTGTGCAGTATTTTGGTAAGTAAACAAGGTTCAAGAAGAATCTCAGGCAATCTGCATGTACTGATAAAGAATATGATTGTCAAAATATAGGTTATATATACAAAACCAACTGACTGCAGTAGGACTTTGATACACATGATGAACTCAAATTATTCATGTACTCATCTAGTAGATACTGTGTCTGTGATAAGAAAAGTATGTTTGATCAAATATTGTTCTTGTGTTGACTGAGGGTTAACCTCACTTTAGTGTCTACTTCACTTACCTACAACAATATAAATTTAATGTGCCAAGAGTTATGCCCTAAATACATTGAAAGGCAAAGGAGAGAAAAATGTTTGGTAGTTGGAATTAATAGCGATGTTCCTTTATCGCTAGTTTTGGATGATTAACACAGTACCACATCCAACTTGTTTGTGTATTGCCTCTTATTTTGACATTCATTTTATGTACTACATACAAAATAAATTTGTGGACGATTTGTGAGTATATAAGATAAACAAAAGTCTCAGCTACCGTTGATAATACAGCTATTCCGTGAGTGATAATACAGCTATTCTGTGAGTATAGTACAATTTGTATACATTTCCTCGCCCAAAGACGCTTTCTCAAAATTACTATGAATATTGAAAACGTTTTTGTTAAAGAAAATATCTGGCTTGGGAATATTTCCTCCATATTTCTTGGGTACCATGATTCCATGATTGTAAGTGACCAATTTTTATTTTCTAATAACTGTTACTACCCTTTAAGGTCTGCTTTATATATGAACACAGAAATTAAATTCATGTTAAATTAAAAGTGCCGATAAAGAACACATTTTTCGGAATTTCGTGATATGTATAATATGTAAGATATTTCCTTTATATAGGTATATCCATCGAATGCTTCAAAAACAATACATGTACATTTGATAAAGATTGTTTTCAACTCCCAATAAGTATGTTTCTAGTGAAGCAAGTTATTTTGATTTGTCACATTCACTGTGTTCATATAAGCAGAACAGTTTCCAGGATGACAAAGGAGAGTCCCATTTATATCACTATGGTATTAAGAAATATCTTGTTTTCAGAAATCTCTATTACTTTCTCCATATTTTATATTGGCTTGAATTAAATAGCGATATATTTTATTTGTAAGAAAAATGGCTCGTCTCCAAGGATGTTTAAATTTAGATTACCCATAATTATGAGTAATGATTAATTGTAGGATAAGTTTTCGATTCGACATTACAGTAGTACTTATTTTCAAGAAGTGTTCTGACTAAAAATGACTATAAGTTACTTCATAATTTTCATGGCATAATGTGGTTCATACAAGTCTCATATTGCTGTGTCAAAAGTTTGTTATGTTGTCTGTCTACACATGCAATATGGATACGATCATGGTTATTTTGATGACAAAATCATTAGTCAGTGAGTTATATTTCATTTTCTTTATCCTTTACTTAGCCATATCATTAACTAGGAGCGCTGTTGACGTTCACTTGATTACCCGGAAATAATATGGTTGCTGGTATATTGGAATGTGTTTGAACACTAAAAATTTGAAAGAAGTGCAGTATGTTAAATTGACCTCTTTCGCCAATCGCTGCAGTATTTCGGACCTCATTAGATATATGCTGTATGTCCTAAACATCATTAGAATAATAGGTACTTTGAGCATATTGATATGAAAGGGTCATTCTCACTTTATTTTGTAAGTTGATATGTATGTTGGAGAATCTGTAAACAATATCTTTTGACAGCGTATGGACTTAGGAGACTGTCCAAAAATTCATGATTTGGCGCTGAGAGCCGACTTTGAGAAGGCACAACAGTCCAAGGACTACTTTTATGATCTTGATGTGAGTACTACCTATTTGTATGCTTCAGGTTTATTATAAATATTGCAAATGAGTCGTATAGTTGTTGCCAGGTTTATCACGTTCAACTGAAAGAAATTTATTTTGAAGTTTTAGAATTGTCCTACTGGCTGAGAGATATATTTTTATTTATTTTAGAAGCTATCACATTAGACCGAAATTCAATTTACTGTCAAATAACTTGTTTTTAGTATATTAAATATGAAACAAAATTGTAAAATATATAAAAACATTGAAAATATCGCCCTGAAATTTGATGGTTTTAATCATATACATATGTATACAGTCCAGTATTAAGCAAGTTTAGTTTGCTTCAGGCTTATCAATGCTGAAAGAGTAATATACAAATCTTATCATTGTCAAGAAATCAAGACTCTCTTTTCCAGTTCATTAAGTGATAGTTCTGTTTCCATATTTTTTGAATGCATATAATCTTCAGGGACAAATGTGTTTTTATTTTTTTATCAAATTCTTTTTTCATCTATACTTATTAATATAAATTTGGTATTATTGTATTTCGATCCAGCCGCTGACCGTACAAGAGAATTTAAGAGTATATTGATGATAGAATTGCTTTAAGATAATTATACATATATATTTATATATAGGGTTGATCGAAACTCTGAAATATGTTTTTATTATATGAATCAATACTGGGACATATGTTACTTGATGTTTTGTCATTATTTGCTGACAACATTGTTCCATTATTTTGAACTTGAGTAAATGAAACCATTCGATTGACTGTATAATAGTAAAAAGTATTGTTCATCAAGATTCTGGATATGCAATTAAAAATTTACAAATCTACAGCCTTTCAAAAATTCATCAGAACACTGTGAAAAAAGATACACTGTGGGATGTTTGCGGCATGGGTTTGCTGATGTTTGTAAGCTTCAAGTAGTCACTATATCACGCAGATGCCACAAATCTTGATGATCGCAAATGATGCAAGGTCACGCGCATTATTCGGGGAACAATAAGAGACCGCATCGGTTAATTATTGAAATCATACTGACGTAACGTTTGGCGTAGCACTGTCCGCGCCTTACTGCGTTCATATGACCAATTCATTTATTCAAAACCTGTTTTTCACGTTACTTGGTTCCATACGCCATTCCAACTAAATTTTTTCTGTACAAAACAGGCGATGGAGCACCTACAAGCGTTTATTGGTGACTGCGACCGGCGCACGGAAGCCGCCAAGCAGCGATTGGCCGAAACTCAAGAAGAGCTTACCGCCGAGGTGGCCGTGAAGGCGAACAGCGTGCACGAACTTGCAGAACAGATCGGTCAGAAGTTGGCCAAAGCCGAGCAGCTGGGCGAGGAGGGGTTCGTCGACGAGAGCATGAAGCTCATGGAGGAAGTGGGTACTTTTCCATGTTTGTGTCACTGCTTTTAATTTTAAAACCTACTACTTTGCTCCTTTGAACTTTCCGCTTAAATGATAATTTCTGAGTTATAGAACGTTTCCACTATGGCTACCTGAGAAATCAACATGTTTATGAAAATCTGAATTTGAGTATTTCTGATAATTCTTTTGCATTTACAATTACTGTGATTTTCGGAATAACATCAAACTCTATGCGTTGTCTAATAGGTGGATGAGCTCAGGAAGAAGAAGCTTGAGGCAGAACAGGAGTACCGCAACTCAATGCCAGCAAGTAGCTACCAACAACAGAAGTTGAGGGTATGCGAGGTATGTTCTGCTTATCTGGGTATCCATGACAATGATAGGCGTTTGGCTGATCATTTTGGTGGAAAGCTTCATCTGGGATTCATCAAAATCAGAGAGAAACTGGCTGAACTGGAGGTGGGTATAGATAAAATGAACATTTAACTTGCAATTGTGCTAAGACTTCTCTAAGTACAGTACTTTCATTTACTGTGTAACAGTTGATCCACCTGAACCTTGTCACAACCTAATTACTTTGTAGTACAAAAAAATTTCATTCATATTAGATGGTGGGGTTAGGTGTAGTCCCCTCAAAGCAGGCAGCATTTTAGATCAAGTGAGTAGAGTAGCTATTTAGTCTTGTTTTGCAAGAGCGTCTAACTGGCTATGAAAACGTTTATGGTTCGAATCCTGCTGTAGGAGGCCATGTTTTTGTTCAGAGTTTCTTGATTCGAATGTGTATATTGGTTTCCATTTTGCGGATTAGCAAGGTGTTTTGTATAATATTCATAGTCATAACTCGAACCTCCGGAGCCATTTCTGATGTGAGATTTGTCGCAGAAAAATGCCGAAAAGAGGAAGGAGGAGAAAAGGAAGGCGGGAAAGGATAGGGACCGCGACGATGACAGATACGATGGGAGGCGTTACCGCGAGCAGTACGTTGGTAGCCGCGAGCTGGACAGACGGTCAAGGCGACACAGGTCCAGGTCCAAGGACCGCAAAGAGAGGGAACGTGAGAGTCGCAAGTCCAACAGGTCCAGGTAAGTTGACTTTGGTTTAAAAAATTCTATCCAAAGTCCTTGATTATTTTTATTAATATGCCGTACTATCCAACCTACAATATTTCAGAACAAATCGCGTTAACAGTTTTCTAAACAAGGAAACGCGTCACGTATTACCTGAAATGTAACTTCCAAAACTTTTGTACTTCTATAAAGGCTGCTGAAGCAGCCTAAACGTCAGTGAAGATATTCGTTCATACGTATGTGGTTTCAATTAGCGGCCAACGGAAAATATAATGGATATTTCCTGAAATTTAATTTGTGGTTACGAGAAAATCATTATGAAATACAAATCCAAACGACTGCAAAAGAGTTTTGGCTATTGAATTCCATTTATAAATATAATTGCTAGACTGGTGTAGTAGCAGACTACAAGGCACATAAATAAATTGCAATTAAACGGAAAATCGGGAGTGAAGTATAAATAAGACAAAAGAAAATTATTGCACATTTGTGCTAAATCCTAAATTTTCGAGTGAATTTTGGGTAGAATCACATTATTTCGAATATCTTCCGAGATCAAAAATCCGTGTGAAAAGTTTTGTTTTCTACAAAACTACTAATTTAGATCATGGAAAAAACAGCATCAAACAAAGTTGTGTATATATCCTCATAGATGCTCTTGTTTTATTACTTTCACTCAAAAAGATTTGGAAATTGATGAGCAATATCCATAATACCATCTAAACATATTTCACGTGAATTGCTGAATTTTGAAGTTAAAGCATTCAAAAAATTGCTCTTGCTCGATGTTTTATGCCTAAATCCAATCTTTCATTGTAAATCTCTTTCAGCAAATTTTGGTGTATGAAGTTACCTCAAAACTGAAAAATCCGAGTTATACTCCAAAGTTCAGCGTCTAATGATATCACATAATGAACATTTCGACAGCTGCTGTCAATGTGATTCTGTTCTAGTTGCTGACTAGTAGTAAAAATGTTTCAATTTATGGCCAAAATATCAACCATAATATTGGGCATAATTGTCCAATTCAGTAATTTTCTTAAAGAATAATAATCGACCACGCCAAAACATGCAGAACTAACACATGCAAAACGAACATTTTTTAAACATTATCAATTACGCTGTTACAGTGGAGCATTTCTAAAATATCTTCTGGATTACTGTTTCTATGATCCTATAATGAGCTGTAATGTTTATTATTATTAGAACAAAATAGATGTAGAGTACTTTACACCCCCTTTATTTGAAAATAATTGAACATACTTAGTGAGCCTTGTTCTTAATGTGACTATCTTTTTGGCAGATCCAGAAGTAGAGACCGTCGGTCCCACTCCCGCCACTCAAGTTCCAGTGAAAAAAGGAGAGAACGTGACAGGGATTAATGAAAACAGTTCTGAAGAAAGGATTTTTATGTTTATTATATTCGATTAGGACAATTCACATATTTTACCAGCAAATTGGGTGTTCGAGTTTCTTGTTGATTATTTGTCATACAAATTGTAAACCTGACATATGTTACAATTAATGTGAAATGTGATCCCACAATTCATCTTTTTGGTTATTTTTACTTTGAGCAACGCATTTAGGGAGATCTGTTTTGTTGATTACATAGGTATATTAAAATAAAAATATCTGAGCTCTTGATATAAATACATATATACTATCATATTGAAGGAAAAAATACAGGATTATACTGTTGTAGATTTTTTCAAACATACTATTCTTATTTTACAATGGAATTGTGCAAAGGTTCACAAATTTTCATAAAAAATAAAAATGCATTAAATTTGTGACGCGTATCAATTTAGTCATTTGGTTTTCTTTGAACACATCACAGGTTATGAATGCTTATTTGTTAACATTTGTAAAATTCACTCGCAACTAGAAGAGTTTATCCAATCTACATAATTGTTTGTATTAGTGTTTTCTCTTTTGCATAGAAACATGTTATCTAAGTTCTGTAATGGTTTATCTCTTATCTCATTACACACATCACGACATATAATGTACATGTCCAACCTCATTTGAGCAATATTTGGAAACATCAACCAAATATACAGATCCATGTCATGATTATTTGTTAGTTCTGAAAAATTGCTGGGAATGATTTTTTTGTTCAATAACATGAACTGTGACCATATTTTAGGCATCAAACTTGTCTTAGTAAAAATATAACAACTTAGAATCCAACGCTTTTCTATGGAAGCTCATCAATAAATTAGTTGCAATTTGTTTTCCATCCAAGTTAATAGTGTTCATTTGAATGTCGTTGTAAAAGTGGTTTCATATATTGTAGAATACATAAACTAGTATAGTTATAGCTTTGTTTAAAATAAAGGTAATATTGAATTAAAATCTTTTTTTTAAGTGTATATTCTCCACTATACGATGTGAACTGCGATAGATGTGCTTCAGTGAAGCTGTGTCATCACTAGCATATTGATCAGAAGCCAGCAAAAGATGAAAGCATTCTCGTAATTCGTGACATAAATTGATATTTAACTACTTATCACAAGATTTCATTCACAATGATAAATCCTTTTTTGACTCATTTCCCTGATTTAAATACTCGTTTTTTGTGAAGCTTTGTGTTTAAATTTCACTATCCGTTTTTTTTTAATTTTATTTCTGGTAAGGCATTTCACTCATACAATAGTTGCTGAATTTCAGAAAAATTGATGAAATTAAAAAAAAAGTGTATTTGTTCAAACAATTATCAGTCAACTTTTGATGAGGACCCTCTCCAGTCACTGCTTTACTGTCAAACTGTAGTTAGTAGAATGTTGTTGAAAAGAAAGTGGTTAACAAAGAAAACAAACCTTTGTATTAAAAAAGTACAAATTTATATTTTTATTGATTCAGATTGGTACATTTGGCAAAATTTTCTTCTTAAAATTAAGTACATAAGATCATTACACCTACAATTCCTAAACAAGAAAAGTCACATGTATAGTAAAAAGTGTTCAGTAAAACTTACTACAAAAAAAATTGCATAAATAACTTTCTTGCAAAAAATATAAACAATTCAACGAATTTACAAACAAAGAATAAAGTTCATAACATCATCCATTATTTTTTTCGTTACACGTAATCAATTACTCAACTTCACTTCAGAAATATTTTGGGAGTTATGAACAAATGTATTCATGATAATGCTAAAAACTTCTGACCTACCTAAAACTAAAATAACGACAAGTAGCTCAGTAGTCAAAGAATGATGAAGTTGAACACCATGGAAAATAAGTTAAAATTTTGATAGTAGTTGTGTTAATATTTCGCCGGACGCATTTGTATTGCGGACATCTTGACTAGTCATATACCTAAATTATGAATCATTTTTTCTGCAATATCAGATTGCAACAATATCCAAATTCAGTTGTGCAACATATTTAAGATTTAATGCGGATATCATCAAAAATCATTTTGAAACATTGTTTAAGATTTCTATCTGATCTACCTATATAATCTGATTCAGGACTGCAGAAGTTTGCAAAATGATTTCTGCATTGGAACCAAGGCTATTGGTTTGATTGTATACTTCAGTAGTTATAAATGATAACCTACTACGGCTCAGTAGTATCAACAAACTACCAAAAATATGGATTTATAAATAGATGTGCGTCTATTACTGGAAGTACTTCTCGGAATACCTCGTTTTGTTTCCACTATACCTCGAAAGTGAAAAAGAGTTACGTGGCACAGTATATCATACTGCAATTTTGGACAGAATTCTATGTTTCTGAATTTTGAATAGTGTGTAAGATTATAGATACATTCTCAAATAGTCAAGCTTAATTAACATTTACCTACTTATTGCGGATCTTGTATAATAGATGATCGAAACAATTTTTAACTGCATACTAGTTCAATTTTTTTGGTACCTATGTTTATAGAACCACTAGTATTATTTATATCTAAACAAAGTCAGTACAGGTAGCATTAGCCTTTTTCCACTATATTACTGAAAACTGGCATTTTATAAAAAGAAGTTCGTTTATTAATACTATCCAAATTTTATACTTATTTTCTTCACAATCTTTCTTTAACCTACCAAGCTATCACAGACATAAACAATTAAAATGAGGAATGTTCAACAATAGTTGTCTTTTTGTGCATCGAGACATTGAACTTTGTGTAGTACATACCTGAAATGCATATCACTAATACTTTAAAGACTCTTATGGTACACCAACTGATAAAAATATATTAAAATATATAATTTAGGATTAATTTTTAAAATATTTTATTTCGCATAAAAGTCTCTAAAACGCTATTAAAAATGTTACCTCAGACTGCAGTAAATCTAATTCTTGAAGCTCAAGAAGTTGGCAAATGAAGAATTTGCGCCTCCACCTAAAATATAAAAAAATGTTTAGGCGGATTTAGTACATATTTTCCATGCAACAATATGAATCTCTTATACGGAAACGACTACATGTAACACCACTGCAGGATATTGAACGATAGATATCTACTTTTCTGATCTGTATGCTACATTAACAAAAGTAAGTATAATTTTTTGTTTCTATTTCGCTTCCTGAGCTTTTTATTTTCGTTAGTCCTTGCAGATTCAAGTGAATTCCTTAGCTAAAACAACCAACCCTCAAAAATTAATCACGTGACAAAACGTTCGATTAATTCAAATTTGTAGATAATGTACATAGATGTTACAATAAAGACTTCTTCAAACTTCCATTGTCTGTTGAGATTTGGTTTTTCACGTTTAGATTGTTTACTTTTACCCGCTCGCGCCGTACTCTCCTTCCTTCGACCAGTTTAGAATGTTTTTCAAATAAATGTTATCCCTCAAAATACCGTTTTGAATAATTTTGTACTTCAGCAGGATACAAATTTAAAATCTTGTCATGACTTTTTGTAAGTTAAATTTTATGATACATTGGCTACTCTAAAAATGTATACCTACCAAACCTTCTTTGGCTTGCAGAAACATTCTCACTTTCTGACGGCGAGTGCTCCAAATTGATATTCACTCCTGAATCCGAATCATTCAGATTGATGGTACCTGGAAAACAAGGATTGGATGGTCTATTTATGAGACCAAAAGAGTACTTTTTATATGTACCTATAGTACCTTTGTTAATAAGCTCATCTGGCATTGGTAGTTCTGTGGGATCAGGCGCCACTGTTTGCTCTGTACTTTCAGTTGGCCATAGAGAACGAGCAGATGGAATGAAATTCAACAATGAAGAATTGACTGGCATCGGAATGCATAAATTCTGAAATTCGAAAAAATGTTTGAATTGATATGAGGAATTTGTGGTCATTTAATTTTGCTGTAAATGTGTGGCTTGACTTTATCTCAGAAATTTTTTTAAACTTCGAGGAAAAACTCGGTAAGTATGAAAATAAATATAATAGTTTTGCAATTATACGTTTTGAAATATATCGCTGGAACGCAATCGAACTTATGCAGGAAATTATAAAATTGAATTACTCAATTGGTGTTTTCCTACACGATTTTCTAGAATGTAGGAGTGATCAATCCAGCATGCAACAGCTAATGGCTTATTGTTCTGCAGTTTGAAAACTGTTTTGACCTTGAAACTTACAGGAGTAATCAGTATGGTTTGGAAACCCCTGGTCTAGAACGTTGCCTGCATTTGTATTAAGGAATTTTCAAAAATAGATTAAAAAATTGAAGACATATTAAATGATACATACCAGATTATCATGCATTGTGGGACTCCAAATTATTTTACCCTGTAAAACATAAATAAAAAACGTTTTCATTTCGTTGATCATTTTGAATCACATTTTTTATGATTCTTTCAATGTCATACTCTGTATGTGATATTGATCAGATTAGCATCCCATTTATACTTACGGGTGTTGTAGGAGTATCTGGTTTTGCAGCAACTGTTTTAGGCATTTCCAGAGGTACTAAAGCACTAGACTTTCTGTTAGCTACTGGAGAATTTGGTGATTTCAGCAGTACATAATGATCTGAAAATAACAGAATATCACTCTACATGAAGACGTGTGATGGCCCTTTGTTGAATTGAGAGAGGCGTAACTTCTAAATTAAAATCTACAAAACACTGTTTTTGAACACGTTCAAAAATGAAGTTTGGTGGATTAAAAAAGTTTTGATCAGAAACATATGAAAATGAGGTTTAGTCACATTGCAAAGAAATTTTGTGTATGACTACGACCTATTTGATGAACAAAAAAACGGAGGTTGTAATTCTGATTTTTGTGTTATTTGCTAATAATATTACCTTAGCAGTAATTTCACTTTATAGTCATATCATACCCCTTCCCACAGTTAATTGAAATTATTACAGCGGCTACAGATATTACGCGGGGGCAATAACTTGTTCACTCTCACCTGCAAGGTTTCTGTTCAATACCACGACACTCTTCTTCTTCTTGTATTTAATGAAGAATATCGCGTTGAAGTGATCATAGAATTCAGCCATGGAGTTGATGTTGAAGGTGTATAATCTTAAAGGTTTGTTGTAGTAGTCATAGTACAATTTTTCTATGTGACAGTACATCACACTACCTCCGTTACTGTAGATTGCATGGTAGAGTTCAGCGGCCAATACAAACAGGGGCGTCAGAGATACTAATTTGGTACCATTTTGGGATGTTATCTAAAAAATGATAATAGATTTAACAAAGCACAATTTGTCATTTCGAACATTAATAATAATGCAATGCATTACAAATTTACAACCAAAACTGTAATGAATTGCTTATTATATATACTTAAATTAAAAATTATTTCCAAATGTGAAAATAAATTTTAAATTAGTTATCACAGTATAATAGCAAATTGTCATTAAAAGTGTAGGTCTCTTCATAAAATATTGCAACTATCCAAACTCATTCTACTTTGAGAATGTTCTGGCATGTTGTGCTCATGTAAGTCTGAATAGGACATTGAGCCAAAACCATTTTTTCCAATAGTTTTGCCACATGTGCATTTTCATAGTTCTCTCTACTCTACAACGTATAGTTACTGTTTCAGGAAATCTTTCAGATGTGTTATTATTTAAAGTTGAATCACGACATAGCTTAATCAATTATTTATTTAATTAGTATTTTTTTACCGAAACAGCTTTTAAAATTTTTTGCAAGCTCTCCATAGTAATGTTGCTGTTGTAAATAGCACAATATTCTGATTTGAAGACATCAAGTTCTTTACAGTATGGTGGCACAAACAAAAGAGCCCAGCTCCTTATCAGAATGTTGGGAAGTCTGTCTACGTCTTTGGCAACTAGCAATGGGCCCGCATCACTATTCAGTACCTGAAAATAAAAAGATTTTCAACCGAAACAATATTTTTCATGCTTTTTGTAATGTAAAATTAGAGTATATGTAATTAATACTTCGGTTAGCATAGCTAATTTCAGGTATTTGCACCTTTTGACAGAACTAACTGTAGGCTTGTTAGTTATAGCAGTTACCAATTCAATGGTTTAATTTTAAAAACTTCAAACAAAGTACACATTAAAACACGTATACTTGAACAGTATAGATGTTTTAACTTATTTGCAGGAATGTACATAATAAGACAAAATCTTACTGTTTGTATTTTGAAAAGAGCCAGTAAACACTTATGTACTTATCTGAGTGCTAATCTTGAATTCAATTAAATAATGTTATTCGTCATTTAATTTAGTAGTTTTTCGCCCAACTGATCGGAAAGTGGAAAAAATATAAAAAAATAAGTATCATGTTCTAATTTTATTGCTGGTTGTCCTGAAGATAATATGTTTTACCTCAACGTAGTCGCCGAGTTTTGAAATAACCTGTTCGAGATTGTCGCACTCGTACAGTTGCGGCTTCAAATGGTATCCAAATTCTCTGAAGTAGATCATAGGCAGTTCTTTCAGAAACAAAAGGTTTTTGGCGGATTTAGCAATCTGCACGACTTGTGAGCCCAAAATTGACAGCGATTTTTGTAGTGTGAGTCTGACTATTCTTTCGCCGTGAGGTAGCTCTTCAATCTGAAAAGAGTAAAAAGAATACATACAAAGTAGTAGCTTTCTGTGTGGATGGTAGATGCTCAAACTTAATGAAAATCCTCCGTCTATCTAATTTAAATTTTGCTATCACTCTCAAATTCATTTTTTATCATTATTGGTTTTACTATGATTTGCTGTTTCAGTGTGTAGTAAAGAAATATAGGAATCCAGAATGTATAGACCTGATTTTGTTTCAGTATGGCTCAGAACTGCGAATCTATGTATTTTAAAACTCAAGTTTAAAACTGTATTTGGGGAGTACTACTAAACTATATTACTCATTTAACCTTATATCATAAATCTAATTTAGTATATAATAAACTGTAAATTTACCTTCACCACATCTGGAATGGCTTCGAACAGTTCGATGAGCTTATTGAATCCATAGTCAGAAACTTTGCATTGACGGCCAAAGTGGAGATGATAAGCAGGTACGAATTTGTTGAATAACATAGTTTGGTCTGGAGACAGCTTCAGTAAATCAATTACCTACAACATGCTTGAATTAGTAACAAAAATACAGTTGGAAACCATTGATGTGTATTTTTTATTATAACTAGATAGATTAGAAGTCAGATAATGCGCAGTTTTTCATTGAAGTAAATTGATACTTTTGGGTAATTTTCAAATGTCAATGTCTATTTTGGGTTGAAAACTTCCAGAACTTGCACAGAAGACGATCAACGTTGATACTTTGAGAACATGTGCAAATGATTTTTATTTCTGAAGAGTGCGATACCATGCTCGTAGAACGGTCGTCATAAATACGAACCTCAGCTGCAAATTGCTTCGTCAGCATGACTTCCTCAGCCGTTTGAGCTCGTTTTGGAATAGCGATCATTATACCTTCGCTGCCTCTGCTTATCAAAACTGTACTTTCAGGTACTTCTTGCATCAAATCTTCGAAAGTGCACAATCCGTAATCCACCACGTTGAAAGGCTTGTTTACTACCTAAAAACCAATCAACGCTTTTAAAAAATAAGGACATAACCAACGCATGAATTGATAAATAAAAATAAGACCGTTCTATATTCTATATTGATTGTATGATCGTTAGTGTCTTAAATATTAGTGATGTAACAAATATCAATTTTTAAGCAAATGCAAATGCAAGTGTTCAGTTTTAAATTTTCCGACAATTGATTTTGACAGTTGATCTGCTGCCCGAGTGGTACGCGCACATTTGTTATCGTTCACATCTTATTCTCAGAGTTCTGTCGAGTTGATCCGAAGAAGGGCGATATTCGTTTGATTGGGCGTCATCCATTAATCACGTGAGGTTTTTAATCCACCTTTTTACACTCCTCCCCTTGCCTCTGGTGATATGTGTTGAGGTTTCAAGCTACCCCCTCCCCTATCTAAGATCACGTATAATTTAAAAAATTAAAAGCATGTATAAATTTTGAAGTTGTGCGGCGTAAATATACATATGTATCATGAATACACCAATGTTTTCATGGCAAATAAATTAATTTCAGTTTCTTCCATGAAAAAAAATGACACGTGAAGCGTAATTTATCATGTATTTACAAAACACGATTTTAAACGAATGTGAAACATGTTTTAATGTGGTGATCAAATTTGATTGTAGCCAAGGGATTCAATTTAAGAAAGATCAATAACATCGACTGCATGTCGTTTATCATCCCTTCCAGTTCGTTGATAACGTTTACCATGATTTCATACAGTTTCAAAAGTTTACGATAAATACCACTTGAACCCACCAAATGACTTCCGAACCGTAGTTGTTGTGTTTAGGCCTCGATGGACATGATTTTCACGGTCTTGTCTATGATTTAGGACGTTGACTATTTTTTTGTTGAGAAAGCAACATCTTCACCAGACCAAACATCTCTCGATGTCTTTTCTTCAAATCATTGGGAGTTAATTTTCCACTTTTGGTACTATTTCCATAAAAGGGGCAAAGCTTCCTGACAGTCACATACTGAACTCAAGTGACATTTGGGTCCAATTTTCCTTGAGTATATCTAGCAATTTTTTCGTCTCCGCGTTCCAAAGCCAGTTTTTACATGCACCATTTTATGGTAACCATCACCATAGTGATGTAGTACATATTACTTCCCGCCAATGCCTCTAGATAGAGATGCCAAACAAAATCTACGCACTAAATTACTAAAAAATGCCAGCTACTGCGTTCTGAAGCTTGCATGACTATAAAAAACCAGTGCTATAATATAGTAAATACATACTTTTTCATACGCAGAGGGAAATGCCGAAACGTTGATCTCCTTGGCAGGTTGTGCCTTCAGGACCCTCAGCAGATCTGAAGTGAAACGCTTCATTTGGGCTGAATGAGACAAGGTTACGATACGTCGAGTACCGTCACCAATTACCTAGGAAAATTTTATTATTCAGAATATTGAACTAATACGTGATACAAACTAAAATTGCTTGAAAAAAGTAATTTTTAATTACACACATTTCATGTTTTGGGCTAATTCTGCATAATCCCAGCCAAACACCTCCATTATTTTTTAAAATGGCTTTTGCATTGATGAAGTCCCAACAAATTTTCTTTAATTAGTCTAATAAATCATACAACTGAATAATTTACAAAATTTCTCGTGAATCAAAGCTCGGCTCAAAGTAAAAAGAAACAATTTATAATCGCGATTTTAGGTTATCAATTCTAATCGAAATACTTTGAATATGAAAGTGTAATAAATACATATTAAGGTATTACGAGAAAAACAAAGCAAACTCACTTGTACGACATGTGGTATAGATTCGAATAAATCTAGTAGCTTTGTGTATCCGTAATCTGCAACCCGACACTGTTTCCCGAAATGGTGGTGGTATGCAGGTATGAATTTGTTTAGGAGCAGTTGGCATTTTTCCGTGGTCTTCAACAGCTCGACTAGTTCTCGACACAACATGTTCAAGTTCATAGCTAAGGGAAGAGGCACTGACCGGAAAGATTCTAAAAAAATAATAAGTGATTTTTGTGAATTATAGATTGAAGCATAAACTACATACACATATACAAAACATCCAAGTTAGAAATTGAATTCTTTATGACGATTTTCAAACGACTTTATCAAGTAAATTTCAAGACTTCAAATTGCATGAGTAACTTGATATGTATGTATATATGTATTCTTCGAAAATCAGAAATGCAACTTACCGTCGAAATGTTCGCTACTCTTGTTTTCACTGTATTTGATAACTTTTATATTTTTATTGGGTCCGATTACTTCAATTCCTACATTAGGAACGCAGGATACTAAATGTTCTAACGGCACTCCTGAATCCACCACTGGCAGAGGCTCATGAAACTCTGATTCATAGCACACTTGAAAACTGTAAAATATGGATATTACCTGTATTAGGAAACAGAAGAGAGGCAGCTACTACTACTCACATCATCATACTCTTGATAAAAACAATTTCAAAGCTGAACTGAGTGTTTAAAATTACATGTTTCATTTTTTCACGTATGTAATAGTTCAACATTTCAGAGATATGAGACCGCTAAAAAGTACCGAATATCAACAGCCGTTCAACAATATCAAGCAATAAAATAATATTTCATGAATGGCCTACAATTCTGACAAATTATTCAAATATAAATATTCTTTTAAGTCGGCCATGGATAGCCTAGCACAATATCAATAAGATTTCACACTCACCTCAAGAGAAAGACGTAATTGAGATGAATCTTCAACAAAGTGTGTAGTTTGCCTGCAAACATCTTTAACGGCATCATTATACAGGGTGAAGCACCAAGTTCACACCAATCTCTATTCTGCATTCCCTCGGGGCAGTGTATGGTACAATAGGGTAACAACATCTGCAGCATACATCAAGCAATACATTTATCCGAAAACCTTTCAATTCAAGATTAAAATATACAGAGGTGCGCTATTCATCGGCATTCTAATTGTGTTTACCACTATAATTAGAGTACATTATCAACTGTCACATGTCTAATGGAAGGCATGAAAGTATGGAATCAATAACAACAGACTTACACTGCTCAAAGTGGGAGGAGGTGAAGTTTTCATGTTCTGCGTTAGAGAAATAAATCTCGATCCATCTGTGACTGTAATATTGCACACTCCTTTCAGTTTGTTCACTTCTGATATGGGAACTGTACAGTGATATCGAGATTCTAGAATATCTATAAGTCTATAGAGAGGTAGACATTTCTCAGGAGCTTCCTAAAAGGAAAGACTTTAATCATACTTATCACACCGTTGAAGCTCAGCAACTATTGCATTTATTTTGATGAAATTTTGGGAAGGATATAATATGAGCACATAACAGCTAATCTGCTTTATTTTGAATACATGAATGGGAGAATAAATTGAAAATTTAAATATATTATTCCCAAACTTCTTTATTTGTATATTCAGATACTTAGATCATTTTCGGATTAAATCAAAACTTTTTCAGCTTTTAGACATTTTGGCGTTTCTTAAACTACAAGTTTGAATGTAAAATTATGGTGCTCTTTAGACGTACAAAAAGGATTTTGGACTGCCTAAAAACTTGAAAATGATCCTATAATGCTGCGTGACAAGTACCGAGTGAATCTAATGTTTCTAAAGTTGTGCAGAATAATCCCAAACACGTGCGAATGCGTTAGATATCTATTCCAATCAAAATTTCATTACAATAAAAATAAATTTAATATACAATTGAAAAATATAAAACCGTCAAATATAGTGGATTCTAAAAATGTATTTCTAGAAAGAAATCTAAGGGGAGTTATTTTTCGCCCCTCACTCCCTTACACGTAGTCTATATTCCTGAGGAATAAAGTTACCGACTGACCTGCAAAATACTGACAACCATAGCTTTCAGTTGCTCCGGATCTGGCGAGTTGCTCTGTATATGAGATATCACTATGCGCTTATGTCCCAGCTTCACCCTGTGCAGCTGAGATATCACAAATAAAGCCTCTTGCTGACTGCTTAACCTAATATACGCTACCGGATTACCGTCCGTTTGTACTATTACGTTCATATTCAAAATCTGAAATTAAATAGAAAGATGTAGTTCATTTAATTATTTATTCATCTCTCCATTGTTACGCAGACATTTGCACAAATTGTTTTTCATTACTCTTAATTTTCTAAATGACCATGACAAAGGCGATTCACTCAATGGGCGTTGTGGATTATCGGTATTTCAATGAAACATGTATGGATAGTACATTCAATTACATAAAACACCGTCAAAATGTGTTTTTCTTCAAATTAATAGAAATGAACTCCTATGTATTTTGTTGAAATTTGATTAAATTATATTCTTCTGTAAATTAAGTAGACTGTTATTTCAAGACTACAATTATTACTAACGATTTTTTTAATCTCTCTATTACTTTATAAGTTATTGAACATAATTTACTTTGATGTTTCTTGTTCAAGCTAATTTTCATTAGTTTTTAAATCGCCCTATAGAAAAAAAACTTGCAATTTATCACATACACATCTACATCCAGTACTCACTGTAGCATATTGATTAATCATATCAGTGAGCATTTTTTTCAGTTCTTTGGTATCAATATTAGAATCCAAATTGGATATGACGAGATCAACTGGTTGACTCTGTTGCACACTTTTGGCATCTTCACTCATGCTTCGCATTATCTGAAATAAAACATGAGCTATAACAAGAATTCATTATATTTTTCGCTGGCCGTTTGATGAAGCCACATATGTACGAATGAATCTTTACTGATTTATTAAAGCACAAAGTAGAATGAAAAACTTGATTTCGAAAATATAAAGGAATTAATTTTGATATTTAGGACTGTTTCCAGGGTAAAAGTTCTGTTTTCAAGAAGACCTTAGTATGAACTATTCGAACGTATGTGGTTTCAATTAATGGCTATCAAAAAATATAATGAATCAGACAGACAACCACAGGGTAAGTTTTAGAAATAACATATAACAAGAATAACCTGACGCAACCGAAACATGCGTGAAATCTTCTTTCAGACCTATGTGGTTTAGATTATTGACCAGAAAATGCGTGATGAATCGGAAGGACTAAAAATTAACTTTGACAAGGTACATTATTCTAGAAATAATTTACATTTGCACATTCTAATTTGACATGTTTAGTGGTTTGTTTTACTAATTTTTCAAAGTTAAATCCAACGTTAATTATGAATATTTTGCCAAATTCGCCATGATGTCAAATCAACATAAACCTATAACAACAGAGATCATATTATTCCCAGTTTATAAAATCATGAAGACACTAATAATTGTGAAGAACATGTCTTTATATTCTACTACTAGTACAAGTAAGATGCTGCGTTGGTTGATTAATTTTTCTGTAAATGATACGACTTGCTGTCCAATTAAAATTAGTTTTTCATTATACATTCTATGTCTAGTTTTTTCGTACATATGAAGTGTTGGCATTCTGATAATACATTCTTGAGTTATTCAAACTGATTTATCGAGCAATGTTATATTATAGTGACTCTAAGAAATTAAACATGTAATCTATACAGGAATATATTCGGGTTTTACATCTTCTGAAAATCAAAACAACAACTTTCCCTTTTTTAATACGAGACCCATTCCAAATATAACCAATGAGCTCTCATTGCCTGGTTATAATTCTTGATAAAAGGTCTCATGGGATGTTTAAGATCAGACTCTTCACAGACACCTAGACATCCCTTATCCCGTAGCGTTATAGTCAATCGGAATCGCATTTCAGCCCTCTGTTGCGCCAATCAGTGGACTACAGAGTCGAGCAAGTACGCAAACATGCCAGCTCCGGCTCGCACTGTGATCAAAAATTGAACTGCGAATTTAAAATACCCAAAATCACATTTTTGCATCAAAATTAACTTTGGAACAACAAAATTATTCGAAACATCAAATTAAAATGCCACTGACAATGTCTGATTCACGGTTTTCCAGACATGAGAAAGGTCCCATGGACCGCCCTGACAAGACATGATGAGTAGTTGTAGTAGTAGTAAAATAATCATAATCAATAAAAATGAACAGCTCACATTCACTGCTTTGCCGTCTTCGCTATAATCCGAGCTGCCGCTGGTCTTGTGGATCCTCGGCCTGGCACCTGGCGTTGCTCCTAATTGTTCTTGGGGAGTAACAGAACCCTCCCTGTAATCGTACATCATGTGCATTGCTCCAGATCCTATTATGGGGCGAAAAGTGTAGCTATCCATTTGGTGCTGTTGTTGCTGAAAGAGGAAGAACAAATTGGGCCTTAGAAACTAGTGCTATATTGAAAATAGGCTATGCGTCAGTGAGACTAGTCAGAATAATCGCTTGCAGGGTAGTATTATCATTGGAAAGGAACTATAGTTCAACGTTTCCAGATCAGACTCGGCCTTTGTATTCATCATGTGGAGAATCTGTACGAGAGAGAAGCAGAACAAGGATCATTTATAGAAAATTGTGCCTGTACCGTTTTTTTACCAATATATTAGATTCTTCTCTCTCTCAAGCAACGAGGCGTACGTAGCAACACCGTACGTTAAGTAAGTTAAAGCAAGGAATTATGCTGGAATAGTTTCAGTTTCAGTGGTGTGATCGTCATATAAAAAAATATCATTCTTGCTTTGTCAGAAACCGTTCGTGACTGAACTTCAAAATTGAAGTCAAGTTAGCTTACAATAACATATGAATTTGAAGCTATTATCATAATACAAAATTAACCCTGTTTGAATATGAAAGATCAAACTATTGGAGCGACACCACAAAAACCTTGGACTTATGTTTGATCAAGAACTATAGACTACACAATGAACAAAGAAAAATAGAGTATCAATTTGGAAAGGTATATACTTTTAAAATGTCAGATTTGACTTTCCTGATATATCAGACTGCAAAAATATACATTTGGCATAGTTTAAAAGCTCAGGCTTGTGAAAAAATGTCTGTCCTTCAAACACCCTATAAAAATAAGAAATTGGAGAAAAATACAAAAATGGAACTTGGAAGGTTGAATGGACATTTCACTTTTAGTAGAATTTCTTAATCGTGAGAGTAATGCTTAAATCTTAGAGATTGACGAGTAAAACTTGATAGCTACGAATTTACCTGCATTTGTCTTCTTTGTTGATTGTAGCCCATAAATCCTTGTGTAGCAGGGGCAGACATGGATAGATTTTCAGCCTGATCCATTCTCATCATTGCTGTAGTCAATTTAAAAACAAGGTCATATATTTGTGTACAATTTGAAAATATTTATTGTTATAAATAATAATATAGAATAATATATAACTGTTTTCCTAAGATAACTTCACAAAATCTAATGACTCATACAGATTTATTGGCATATATTTGGCATGATTTATAAATATTCGTATGCTACTGAATATTCATCCAACTGCCAGTTAATTTTATTTGAAAAGTGAACAAAGTTGTCATTTTTAGTTAATTAAAAAATTAGCAGAAAATTATTGAACAACAATTTACTGGACGTGCAAACTCAGATAAAAGTAAGCCTGAAGTTATAACCAGCATTTTGTTGAGAGTTACAAAAATGGACTAAATAGTTTCTGAAGATAATGATATTACAAAGTCAACTCACCAGAACTGTAGTTACTTTGAGAATAATTCATGGCAGAATTCTGCATGATATCTCGGTAGGTGAAACCAGGAGGAGGCATAGGAATCTCTTGACATGCTGATTCCAATGATTTCAATTTGTTTCCTTCATAAAAGAGATATGGTATAATTAATAATGACTATACAAATAATGGAATTAGGGATATCAAACAATACTGTTGTATGCATAATTGTGAATGTTTCTCATTTCTACAGCAATGTGAGCAATATCTAGCTAACAACAGGATGGTATATTAAATTTTGGCCAATGTAGTTTCTGAAAAGTATCTTTAGGTGTATCTGATTTATTGCGCTGATCTGACCAATAATCAAAACCACAAAACATTTAATTAACGTTTCAGAGTGCCTTTCTCAAAGTCACAACTAAGACATTTTTGTGTCATTACTTTAAGATCATACTGCAGTATGTTATATAAGATATTGTATTTCTTGGGAGGCGATACGTCATGTTTATTTTTTGGATCACTCTGTATTTAGCACTTCAATAATAATAATTAAAAACTTGTGTCCTAGATACATTTGAAAAATAAATTTCAAGATTTGATCTCAATGTTTTTTTCTTATAATTTATACTTTGAAATAGGCTGTGAATGCAGCCGGAACGTTAGTCGAGTTTTTTCTAGAGATGAGCGTGGTTTCAATTTTGGACAAAGTAAACACAATGGATAAGAGTTTATTTAAACATAAGTCGGTTTTAAAAATCTATGAAGTTTTTTTAAATCAAACTCCATTTTTTATATACCAACATTACGATTGTTATTATTAAAGTTTTATAATAGGGTCGATATTTACTTACCAGAGTAATTTCGTATGGATGGGGATATTACTTTGATCTTGTTTCCATAAACATCTTCGCCTTGAATTCTTCTTTGAGCTCTAAGAAACGATTCACGTGTTCATAAACTTAACGATGAATACAAAACGTTTGAGATTTTTCTCAAAGATTAATAATAAAGTTGAACTAAACAATAGTGTCAAACAGCACTCTATGCTATGCACTATCCGAATTTCAATATTTCGAAAAAATTTACAAAAAAAAAATAGCTCGAGAAGATCCCATAGAAATATATTGAATTTTAGGCTAATAAAAGTAGACTATGCCTTATAATGGTCATTAACCACAACATAAACCGATTTTCATATGATATCTAGAATAATTAGAAAACATGAGTCAAATTCATTGGGATATGACCTATAAAAGAATAATACTGATAAATAGAATATTGCACAATACCGATAATTTTGATTCCAATTTCAGCGATATAATTGAGATATACATAAATGCTAGTCAGGGAAATGATATACAAATCATTGGTTAATATTTTGATAGGATTTTCATTGAAAAAGAGTGATCATTTATCATAATCTTCAACATATCGTAATCATCAATTTGATACTTTCAATATTTATCTCAGATATAACATTTATTATATCATTTAAATTTAGGAACCCAAAATAACTAAGTGTATTTGAGCTTTTAAAAAAATGTCCTATGTTAGTCATACATTCAAATCAACTGTTAGGTATATGGATTTCAACATAAAACACTTAATGAAACTCATGATTGTGTAGTTTGATAAAAACTCTCGATGCAACCAAAACGTTGAAAATAGTATTTAGTCAATGACATATACCAGTAAAATATATAAAAAGAACCAAATACAACATTTCAAAAATAATTGGCTCAAAACATTTTACGAAATACTTCCTCACTAATGTAGCTTTATTTTATAGCTGCTTGTGCTAGTTCCTCAACACTGCATTTGAAGCAAATACTCAAAATTATCATAATCTTCTAAGTCAACTGAATAAAATATTGAAAATTTGTGAAGTTAACTGTCATGTATCGGGAATATTAGGAAATGTATCCACTTTATCAAAAAATCGAACGTTATCAGATCATGCCACGCGGTTCAGTGTAGTAACTGTAAAAACTGCCAACTTTCCAGTCAGCATCAAGCTCCACACAGTTGAATCATATCAATCATTAAGATCACTATTATCTGTAGGACTCTGTGATATGATTCTTAACCGAAAATTAGCCTCAGTGATATTGAAGATACGTACAGGTACGCAAATGATTGATATAAAAGCATTTGAATTACAATATGTATACTTAAACATATGAAAACAGAGTCACTGAAATAATTTAAAAAAATTGTTATAAACGTACCTGTAATCTTTTATGTATGGCCTAAAATGAGCCATAATTCGCGGGTAACAGCAGAATACACGAATGCAAAAATTATAAGTTGTTACTTGTACAAAACGTTTTACCAGACTAGAAGGTTCTCTGGTAAGAATGTATTTTTTACTCGCGTTTTTGCTATTGTAAAAAAGGAGGCAAATAAGAAGTTTAAATGATGATACTATTAACAAGATACGTTGGGACACATTGGAAATATTCAAAACAATACATTTTGAATAATCTTGTTTAGGTAGTCCAGATGTCATGGATTAGCGAAGGGCATAATTTTTTAAATATGCTCGCAAATAAATGAGGCAAAAAATTGAATAAAGGCATCAGGTATCAAGTTAATCTAACTCAGGTGGATCTAGGTGCCCAAATTCTTATAAGGTTGTTTCACAGCGGGATATCAAAGACTGTGAAAAGTGCCCAAACCTCATTTTTACATGTTTAACAAGTTTCCGGTCATTTTAGGGCTTCCTCAAAAAATATTGTTTAAGTGGCTGCCAATTTTTGAATGTTTCATAAATAGCGGGTCACTCTATACATATGTGGTTAACAACATTTCAGGTTTCGGCTGTTGATTATTATTTTTTCGATACGCTGCTCTTTATCAGTTATTAACTCAGTTTTAATGAGGCTACTAGAAGTCCTTATAAAATTTTAAATGAATTCATTGCAATGAAAAAATGTACTTTAAGCCAGCAAAATATGGTATCACTACATCAATACATGAAATGTACTCAATCAATCTACTTGATACCATTTTTTACGGAGAAATATCAAGTCAACTCTTTTGAAGGTCACAATTACGAAGTAATTTGATTGAATATTCGCAAACTTCAATAAACCGAAGAAACACAGAATATATGAAAAAGCGCTTACCTCAAAGCTGCGTCTGAATTTCCAAATCTTATAGATGCTGTTCCTTCATCAGCGTAGATCTCGAGCACTTTGCCACCGCAATTTTCGATCAACATGCGCAATCGACTGCGCAATCTTTTTGGATCGAAATTCAATGGTAAATTCGACACTTGCAAAATCGAGGGCGTGTTTCCACTGATCTAAAAGGTGTACTAATCAAAAGCGTAACACTCACTGAGTGATTATTTTCCATATATTTAGAACGGTAACAAAAAAGTATGTGTGAATGAATATATAGTTGAATAGCGAAAAGCATGTTGGCCTGGAATATTTATTCAAGCTTCACAATTGATAGATCTTTTGACACTTTATTAAAATGAATATCACCCTGCGTGAAACACATTTATTGTAAAAAAATTAGAGTACCTAACTATTATTTTAAGATGTTACCAAATAAAATGAAAGATTCGAAAGATAAACTTTCATTTATTTTTCATATGCCGAATATATTTATTGATATTTAAACAATTGATCTTTGATATAGCATTTGAAAGTGATAGTGACAACAAAGTATGATTTCAACAGATCCCTATGCCAAGTGTGATTTGTAAATCTGATACCTCATAAGCAATATCTTGTAAATATGAAAAGAGGCCTATCAAAAAGTATCACTATGATGAGCAATCATCGTTATAGATGGTAGAACATAAAACGGTCATGGTTTTGGTTATACACATATTTTGATTAAAAAAAATCAGAATAACATCTCAAACATTACAAGCATTTCATAAAAATGTATTTTTGAGATATTGTTTTTTCAATATCTTGAAAAATAAGTACTTTAGAAGAAATTAAAATTTTTTGTTTATTGTAAAATTTTGTGATACTCTGAATGATGGCAAAGTTGATTTAGTAACACACATGTGTGTTAGGCACATCAATTGAAAAAACTATTAATTTGGAGAATGCAAAAGGTAATTTGTTGACTTTCACCATACAAACCAATGTCACGGTCGCTGATTCATTTTTTTGTATTTCAATTCAATTTCCTGAAACTAGACCACACAATGTTGATATCTATGACATGCCCATATTGTTGGAAGGCCTATGATATAGGGAACTTAACCAACACATAACACATCTTTAAAACTTTTGAAACTCATATAGTACTTTTAATGGGGCCATTGGCTAACAAGTTATGCAGGATACAAGTCATGTCATTACATCTACAAAACACAAAAGTTATGGCAACATTCAGGCAAAAGTTCGGGGAATTAAATAAAAAACATAAAGATTATATCTCAGCTACCATAACACTTGAGACATTGGATCACACAAAGAATATCAATAAATAACCTTCTGCATACCCCAAAAAATTCTATCGTGCCATGTGCCAAATTCTCTGTATCAAAATGTGATATGTAAGGGTGGACACATAGTTTGCTTTACGAAAACATCATGATATAAAGAACACTGATTAATATATTGAAGAAGCATGTCTTACTTTAGCTCTATTGGCAGGTATGTCTCTCATGAGATCCGGAAAGGAATGATGTTCATTGGCACAGAGTATCAGTGCGTCAGCCACATTGACATTGTGCACCAGGATTACCCTGATCTTGTTCCTATATCTGAGATCTGACAAATCGGCCGCGAAGTTTATATCGCCGGATATCAAAAGCACCCCAGCTGGCGCCGAATGTAACTCGCCAAACCTCCTTAATGACTGTCGGAGTTTTTCGTCAGCTGCATTTTTTGATGTGCTGGCTACATGGATTAGATTCACCTGAAACAACAATAATATTCACATTTTTTAGCATACTGAACTTTCTTAAAACACAAATTCATACCAACTAATAACACAACAAATTTTATGCTAATTTAAATTCACATCTGGTTGTTGACTGCTTGATGTCTGAAGACTGACTGATAGCTGTCACCATTATCTCCAGAATATATGCAAAAAGGCACATATAAAAACATGCCAATTTGGAAGGATCTAGACATTATAGGCAACTGCTCACATGCAGTATAATAATAATATAATTAATAATCGCTTTATTTAGCACTTGACTAGTAAAATTTACATTTTAGATTGATACATGTAGTGCAATCTTTATCTAGGTATTATCACTGATCTTGTTGCATTATCAATCATGATAAGACTGCTATTCAGAGTGCTTTGACTGATTCTACAATGCATAAGCATTATTCTCTAATACTGTGAATCAGAAAACACAGACGTTTCATAAGCAACTATTTTGGGGCAAACTCTTAGATTATCTATACAAATGACTTAACTAAAGTAGGTATTTGCTAATGATATAGTGTTGTTAATGTTTTAAAATTAATCTTGATCAACTACAGAGCTACCAGTGATACAGTTAAAATCTAGACAAAAATGTAAAAACCAGGATCAAACAGTTTATGTCAACCAGTGGATCTCCCAATAATTAGGATAAATTACATCATAAGGCAAGACTAGGTACCTTGGGGTGGATCGTGATGCAAAGCTATAGAGGAAGAAATATGTTAAAAAATGTGCAGTAACCACATCATAAAGCACAGACACACAAAATAAAAATGAAAAACTCTCTAAATTATTTAGATAAAAAGTTTTGTAGTTATCACAGTTTAAAAATAAAAATATTTCTTTTAGTGACACATTTTGATTTTTATCAAAACATGTACCTAAAAAAAAGATTTTCATTTGTGAATCTGTGTGATAACAACACAACTTTCTATCTACATGATGGAAGAGTTTCACCAAGTGAGATCATCTACAATCTTCATGACTCTAAATTATTATTTTTATTCTAATTTGCAAATGCTCTCCGATTTCTCATAATGATGAAATCCTTATGTTTGTTGCAGTAATGATTTCAGCTGATATAAATATAAATGAAAATGCATCACTAAAACAAAGAGTTTTATTTATGGAACTTTGTATTGAACACAGAGTTTTTTTACATAAATGATAGAAGAGTTTCACCAAGTAAAGAGCATCTAGAATTGATGTGAGTGGTTTTGTGCCAAAGTGATGTGAATCTACTCTCATTCCAAAAATATAATACAGGGTGGAAAACAAAAATCAAAATGCAATTACATAAGGATAATAAAATTAATTCCTTCTATGAATACCTACTCTAAGTACAAAACAACATAAAATAATGAATATGCAATGACATTCCTTTTGTTTTGGGTAATATAAGGAATGTATATAAGAAAAGGTAAATAGGAATGGGCATTGTTGTCTTCAAAGTTTGAATGGCGACTTTGTATCTGTGATCTAGGAAGTAATTGCAAATTGTCATCATAATGATAATGTCTCTTTTGATTAACAATATTTTAATGAAAATGAGAACCTACAATACATGAGGATCTCGAGGAATGTCTTGTTAATAGTTTCTATCACTGTTCTTGTTATGCTACTGCTTCCAATGTTTGTACATTAGCATTTGAACTTTGCCATATTCACTCTATTATTGGTCAGTTTGACAGCGTATCCTGGCATTTTGAACTTTTATATAAAAATCTCTTAGTATGTGAGGACTCTTTCATTTGTTTTTAGAACCATAACAAAAATCAGATCATCAATTTCCAGTAGTTACTTATCTTGTATAAAATTAGCATTTCCTATGGTATATTAATGTATACAAACTATCCAACACAGATCTTTACCTGTGCATCGTGTAATTCCTGTATAACCTGTGGGTTTTCTTTTTTCACATCACATACAACAATAAACTCTGATTCTCTATAATTCTCCAAGAATGTTTCTCTAATCCTTTGCACTACTGCGGCTGCACTTTTATTTTTAGGAACATGGCAGTTTTCTATATCCCAATAAATACCTAAAGGCGGCAACTTCTTGGCCCCTCTATGCTTTTTTTTCTTGACAAAATTATAACTTCTGTTTGCCTGGACACTGCTGGTAGAGCTATCTGAAGCTGTTGAGCAATAAGAGTTGTTAGCGCTTTTGATGAGTCTTGGAGGCGGAGGGAACTTGAATTTTGGCTTTGTGCCCGTACAGTCTGAAAGGTTTGATTCTCTACCCCTCACTGGAGGCTCGTCACTTGAATCCTGAGTATTATCTGTGCCAGATAAATGCATCTCGGTTATATCACATAACCACTGATGATATGTCTTGGAATATCCTCGAGTTGGTGTCAAATTAAATCGTTTCTACAATTTTATTTCATCTTATTTGTAATGTAGATATTACATTATGCTTTGGAAATGAGATTCAAAAAATCAACACAAGGCACACCAGACAAAACAAACATAGATCTCCACAAAACACTAAAACAGCATATCAAACACGAAGGGGCCAAAAACTATAAACAGTAGTGATGTGGATATCAAAATGTCGATACATAAATTCGATACTTTACAGTTTATCTGTCTATATTCTTGATAGTGACAAAAATTCCATTTTGGTGGAACTGCTCTCTTACAAAGTGGCGTATATCGTAACCAGTAGTTTTTTTGAGGAGGAAAGCCTTTATAGCCGAAGTGTAGGAGTCTCCACCGGTTACCTCTACCGTCAATATTTCACAGTAGTAGTTACTACTCGTAGCCAGCGCCTACAATCAGGTTTGCCGATGTGAACTACCTATTATAGGCATCTGCATTAGCTAGTGCCTGAGATCAGGCTCACCTATATGAAGCAGATTGCTGAAGGCGGGCACTATTGCCAGCGCCTATAATCAGAATCGCATGTTTTGGGTCACCTGCTGTAGGGCCCTTTCCTCTGATTTGTTCTCCCGCAGAACCATCTCTACGAATCCCGCTACAGCATTCCAATTCTGAGGGGATCGAACAATGCTGCTCATCTGGCGTAACAACTTCGCTCAGAGTCATCATCATTGATGCCCTCCACACATTCCACCTTTCGCAAGTAAAGGACGTGTGTTCTGGTCCATCCACTGCACCTGGACAATAAGGGCAGTTAGGCGAGTCGAGCAGAGTCCTCTTGTGCAGGTAGCTGTTGAAGTGACCGTGTCCTGACAGAAACTGGGTGAGATAAAGGTTGACCTTGCACCCCATTTCCTGTCATGCCGCGGTGCCACTTGTCTGATTAGGTTGTGAGTCCATCTGGCTTCCTGCGTATCTTGCTCCCACCGTTGTTGCCAACTGTCCATCGTCTTTTGATGTTCTTCATTTCCCACTGCAGGGGCTGGTGTTGTCTCCTATTTTCTCCGATACTTATTCTGACGCTCCTTAGCCAGCAAGTCTATCGGTGGCGTTCCCACAATTACAAGAATCGCACATGTAGAGACAGTTCTATATGCACTTCCGACGCGTAATGCTGCCGTTCTCTGAACCTCCGCTTGTTGTATTTGGAGAATTGAAGTGCCTTTGCCCACATTTCTGCTCCATACAACAAAATAGAGTGTACTTCATTCATCAGCATCCTTGTTTTGCAGGATCGTGGACCACTAACGTTTGGCATGAACCTTGATAGAGTAGCCTCAGCTTTTTTAGCTTTGTTTGCTGCCAAGGTAATGTCCTGCCAATGAGTTAACCTTCAGTCAAGTAACTCGCACAGATACTTGACCGCCCTTCTGGCCTCGATAGTAGTCCCCTGGTATATGATCGAGAACGGTTAGGGGAACACTCGCTGACAGGTGAGGACCACCATCTCAGTTTTTGCAGCTGCCAACTCCAGCCCATGCTCTCTCAATCAGTCGTGGATCTGGCTCAGAACTGCACCTGCCTTCCAGTTGGTCTGCTCAGGATTTCTAGCCATTATCATAGCTGCTAGATCGTCAGCATATCCAACAAGATTTACCCACTCTGGAAGCTGTGACCTTAGTAGTCCATCATACATTATATTCCATAAATCGGGTCCTAGCACAGATCCTTGCGCTACTCCTGGTGTTAGCTGGACACGCTTCTCACCTTCAGTCGTGAGATATACCAGTTCCCTTTCATTAAGGTAACTTCTTATCATTCTTAATAGGTAAGATGGCAAATGCTTGCGCCAATTTTTTTCATGCCCAATCTTCCAGAGCATTATTAACATAGCCTCTGCTAATACCCAGTACGGGCTTGGGGCCAATGCCACAATCTCGCCATGCAATCTGCTTTTTCATCACCTGACACCCCTCTGTGACCAGAGACTCTTATAATATACCTTAAAGGGGTCATCTGATCCTGGGAGAAGCTCTCAGAGCTGCCTGACTATCGGACCATATGTATATGTCATGATCCATGCATTGTTGTACTTCTGCTAAATATGCCATCATTAAGATGGTAAATATCTCAACCCAAAATATTGATGTATGGGTTCCTAGCGCTACGCTTACCTCCACGCCTCTTCGTTCCGAACATACTCCCGCACCACTGGATCCTGTTTCATTTGAACGAGATCCAGAAGGATATAGAATATAGCATACTACACTGCGGGACGGAAATCTTCTGTCGAAGCTTATGGTGTTATTGGCCTTTACAACCCTGAGTGGGGATATTGGTAAATTGATTTCCGCTACCTCCTCAATCTTGGCTTGGGCTACCATTGGAGCTGACACAGTCCACCTACCCAAGACTGCGACCAGGACCGCTAACGGCGTAGTTCTTATGGCTTCTGTAATCCCCAACGCTGCCATTCTCTGAATCTTGGCCAGCTTGCACAGTGGTTCTTTCTATGCTGGTCTACGAGACCAAGCATCCGTACTGAATCCTAGCTCTTATCAACGACCTGTAGAGCCAATGTAGTACCTAAAGCTCAAACCCCAGGTTCTATCTACAACCCGATGTAATTGCCACATGGTGGGTATCACCTTATAGGAGGTCAATATGCTTATTTTATGTCCAGTACCACCCCCAGGTACTTCAGTTCGATGGTCAATATCAGTTGTAAGCCCCGTATAGTAGGCATCCTAAAATCTCCTGTATTCTTCCTATGAGTAGAAAGGACCATCTCAATATTAGCTAGGTTAACTGGGACTCCAGTTATTCATCCTCTCGCAGACGACGCCCAGGAATTCAGTCGAGATCAGCACCAGCCCCTCGTCCGCTTTGGCTTCAAGGAGGTCATCTATATCCAGACACCAAATGTGAGAAGATAGACAGCACCCTTGCGGACAGCCCCCACTCATCTCCACTTACAGCTTAACGCCTTAACCTCTCTTAGCCTTAACTCTTCTATCCCTGAGAGCAGATCTAACCCAACAAACGATGGAGGGAAGAACCCCTCCTACACTGCAGAAAATCGACGTACGCGCCTTGTCGAAAGTTTGTATGTTAACGAAAACTCTTAGGGCCATTGCTTTGTAATGTAGTGCTTTTAGTAAAGCTGTCTCGACGGAGCGGCCTTGCCTGTAGGCGTGCTGATTATGATGGATAGGAGGTTCAAAAAGGGCTCTCCTCCTAAATATCTGTTAATAATCGTCTCCAAAGCCTTCATCAGGAAGAAGGTAAGACTAATAGGCTGGAAAGATTTCGCTAATGAGAAATCAGTTTTCCATGATTTGGGGCAAAAGACAATCCTCGTTACTCTTCAGGACCGAGTGCTACTACGAGATACGGAAGCAGTACGTCCAGGCTCTTTTGTAAGAGTGCCTGGAAAACACAACACCGTCAGGTCCGGCTGACTTGAAAGGACTGCACTCGTGTATAGTCCAGGAAGTTGCCCCTCTGGTAACTAACACTTCGGTAAAGCTGGTATCTCTTTCATTGAGCACCAGCAGCCCGTCTTCATTCTTCAGCGTTCTATTAAGGTATCTATGGTATTCACCAAATTGGACATCGTAACCAAAATTGGCAATTTGATTTCTTAACATACGTTTTCAGTAATTTATGGAAGTCTTATAAATTTTGGAAAACTGAAATTTTTTGAGTTTTTTCCAAATCATAACACATTTAAGCTCTTTCAGTAGTTTCTATATTTTTGTTTTATCAACAAAATCAACACCTCCAAAATCCGGTTCGAACCTTTATCTCTTAAGTGATCCAATTGTGCTGGAATTACAGCTTCAACCAACTTGACACAAGTTTTGCTTCCCACTCATATGCGAGCAGAATACCTATATGAATATAAAAAGTTTCCCTATCCCCAATCCATACCATAACCATTTTTTTTACCGTTAAGATAATTAGTTCCAAAAAAGAACTCTCAGCGTTTATCTTTTAGACGAAAATCCGAATGGTATTATTCGAATTTATAGAAGGGCTCAGGATTATAGTACAGAAAAACCGACTGAAATAAGATACATGGTAATGTACATGTGTAATTCTAAATTTTTTGCAGTTAAAATACTTCCCTGTCTATTGACGGTAGAAGTAAAAAGCTGAGTGTCGATATAATGCAACAGATCCAATATATCAGTGACTAATATTAGAGCATCAGGTGATGGTACATACTCCTTAACTAGTTTTTCATTCGATTAAACACTCGCATCTGGAGTGCCACTGATAACGGATTAGCGGGCAACCTCAAGCAACACCGCAGAAAATGAGACATTTGATTGGGTGGGAAAGGTGTAGTGCGGTGACGTCACCTCAATACTTTTTTCGAGATTCACATTAGATTTTCTCCCATTTAACTGTACCTACCGGAAAAAATGCAGTCTGCCATACTCATAGGATGCTATCCAATGACCATAAAATTGAAATTTGCGCAACGAGGCTCACAATTCCAATTTGGAAAACCCTCCTATGAAGGTTTCACGCTGATTCTACAAATGATATTTAAGTACCTCGGATTCTTCTTCTAATGTTTCTATTTTCTGAATAAGCCCTTAATAATGATAATTTTTGATAACCAAAGTGAATTACTTAATACATTCAGAATGAATTTCATTATGGGATTGAATAGTAAGGTAGATGTAGCAAGCTTCCTTAATATTTGAATGTTTAAAAATAAAAAATAACCTGATGATCATTGTGTTACCGAATGTAACTATAGAATTATCTATCAATCTTCGGGTATGAGATGAAACATATTATGGAAATTAAAAAAAATATATCATAAATTTCTAATACTAAGCACATATTCATAAATCTTACAACTATGTATACAAAAAATATAACTAAAATATAAACTACCTGAAATCTAACCCTACGTCTGCATCACCTCACAAAAAGTCATTGATGGATAAGAACTCATCTGGAAGCGAAGGAGGTTTGCGTAACAACCCATCAAGCTGATCATGCTTTAGAGTAACGTCACTTTATTTTTCGAGTTATTCTCAGCAAGCCATTTCGTTTGATATCCATATTGTAGGAGTCCATTAAAAATAACAAGTCCGCCATCTTCGGTGTTTCGCCGTCTTGGGTTTAGAATGACGTTACATAGCTAACCATGCATTGTCATGCAAATTGAACATGCTTACAAAGTGTTAGCTCAATCGATTGATGATATCTGCTTGAAATTTGTGTTGCAAGATTCCACACTAACAAACATAGTTATACATACCTACATTGCAAGTTAAATAAAAGCTTGTATAATGAATACAGTTCATGTGCATGAGTTTCGTTTGTATATGAAAGTTACGGATTTGGTTCACAACTGTCGATAATTGGTTTCAATGTGGACTAAAAATCAGCATAAACTACAAATGTAACTAGCATTTGCTTCTCAAAATGTTCGTTCTCTTGAACCTCGTTACCATATTTTTCAATTCGTGACTTAATTGTTATATGATTAAAATCATGTGTTTGGTGCTGTGTCTGTGTAGAAAAGCATAATATAATCAGCGATCACAAATATACTTTTTATGTCTATTTAAACTAATCTGACTTGAAACTTATCCTGATAGATCGCTTATCCAACAGTAGTGACTATTTCCCTTATCATCGGTTGAATATAGCACTTTAAAGTCGGTGTACATTTTTGATGCTCTGAATCTATAGTTCGCAATCCTAAATCTGAATGCACTCTTGACAAGTCTCACACCATCACTGATCGGGACCGATGAATGCGTTCTATGCATTGCAGCATGAACTTATCATGCTCGGATGTGTACTATCCAGTTCAACCTTTTTCGTCTGCGGCCCTCTTATAGAATCTGTTTCGCAAATGTTTCTCTCATGGCGACGCAAATTTTCCAACCCTTTAAAACTTTTACCACACCCACTGCACTCACACATTATAATAGATGATATGTATTGCTCAGTTTACTTCGATCAACTGTGGTCTATGTCTAGCGTCCTCACTTTATAGTCAGATATTCAAGGTTGTCGGTTATTGGATCCAACATTCCAGGCCGAGATGCTCGATGCCACTTGCTGTGAAATAAGGCTGTAATATCAAGGCTATCCGAGACTGAGAAAGAGATACTTTTTCTTCAAGGTTGTCTTCTCACACTCGACAAACCCGTTGACAGAAGTTTCTGAAACGACGGAAAGTGTAGACTTTTCGAACATAGGCCAATATCACATTCCACTAAATATGAATATGACCTTCAGCAAGAGTACGCACAATTTTTGGTTGCAATGGAATACCACTAAAATGATCTTCATCTTCAGTAAACAAACCCGAGCGGGAGACAACAGAATGGGTCCCTACAGATAAACATAGAACAAACGGCATATCCCATTGGAAATGGAAATGACTTTAGCCTTTAACGAGAAGTTTGAATCGGTCTCTATAGAGTATAGAAAAACATAGGAAAAACGGTATATCACCTTGAAAATGATATTGACCTTTAATGGGAGGGTTTAGAGTCAGTTTATCTACCCTTCTGAAGAGCCCAGGATAACCGCACAGACAACGATGCCGACAGACAGTTACTATACTTCCCTGCCTATTAGCGGTAAAAAGCTGGGTGATGCAATATAACAGTTCCCATAGATCCGTAACGAATATGGAGCATCAGGTGGTGGCACAAACTCCTTCACTAGTTTTCCATTCGACTAAACATTCGCGTCTGGTGTGCCGCTGATAACAATTCCAATTTGGAAAACCCTCCTATGAAGGTTTCACGCACAGTTGATGCGGTGAGCTCGGCCCTAGAACGCTTTAGAAGGCAGTTTCATTCAGTTTACATCTTTAGCTTTAGCGAGCTACACGACTTCGTATTTGAGATGAAGAAGGAATGTCCTTTAGTTGTGGAGGGAGACTTGAAAAAGATTGAAGCTGAGCTACTCAGGTCTCATATAGGACCGAAGATCATTGATCACTACTTTTTGTTCGCTCACAAAGGGAAGATCAAGCTTCTCCTGTATCTCGTTATAATTGGCTTCGTTCTGAGTAGAAGTTCCTTGATACAAACCAGTCCACAGGTAAGGATGTCAAGCTATTTGCCTGTCAGAAAAATGAGTGGTAATAATATTTATTATATAGAGAAATATACGATCGCCTTGGTATGGTGAGTAGTACAGACATGTTTTTATTAATTGTTGGCCTGATATAGACAAGCTTGTTTCGTTCATATAAACTACGCAGATATTTACAATTCGAATACAAAAGGGTTATCTATCGCCGCTACTAGCCAGTTGGCTCCTTAAGATGTTAATGGGCAGCGCCGTTGTCGCTACATTTGGAGAATGTACCAATCAACTAGCATGTTTGAGTATATTTCTCCTCGTTTATAATACATATGAATGAATTTGAGTTGTTAGTCCCATCCAAAGCAAAATAGATTTTGTATACTGCAAAGGGGTATCAATTCAATTTGTATGAATTTTTATTTTTCAAGAGATACCCGCAGATTACAAACGAATATATTTGTCTCATACTAAAACCCATAACAGTGACGACAATGTTGTTTTTTTCATATATCTTTAAAGGGCATATTAGTTTCCTCAAAAGGCTTAAATAAATGATGTTGATGGTTGATCATAATGGTTTTTTGTTATAGTGCATTTTGGATATGCCTCCAGTGGCGTCGAAGGTATTCAGAGAGCCGGAAAATTGCGAGTTTTGTAGTAATATCAAGGAAGTAGACAAAGTGACAAACATTTCTCCGGAATATTTTTTGGAATACTATTCTAAGCCTGCTAGACCTGTCGTGGTGACAGATGGAGCTACCAATTGGCCTGCATTGCAAACATTCAACTTCAACTTTTTTAAGCAACTACACCAAAAGGTATAAAACTTATAGTATATATTTACTAAAAAACGCCACAACAAAACATTATCACAAAAATCATATTATTGAATTACATTCCTTGCTAATAGCTGGTGAAAGTTTTTCAATCAAAGAAATATCTAAATAAGGAAGTACCCGTTTTGGCTTATCAGTGAATCATGCGATTTACAAATTAGTCTGTTTGTTTTCTATGACCTACCTTCAATAACACAGAGCACAGAGCTTGCCAAAATGAAAAAATATGGAAGTTGGCACCGACTTGAGTCTTATAACTTTTCTAAAATTCAAGGAAATTGGTTTAAAACATTGGACTTTGGAGTACAAAGTTGCGTTACCTTATACCGTTGTCTGTTAACATTTTCAGGTAGAATTTGATAGAAGCGAAGTGAAGAACTGCCAGTTCTTCCCCTACAGAACAGAATTCAAGTATCTAAGCGATGTGTTCAACATGAATGAATCACGAGCAAACTTAGAGCCAGGAGAAAAGCCTTGGTATGTAGGATGGAGCACTTGTAACGATAATGCCGGTAAGGTGCTGCAGCAGTATTACTCTAAACCGTACTTCCTGGGCAACAACTCCGAGAACATAGCATTGAGTTGGATTTTCATGGGTGGACCAGGCTTCGGGGCACAGATGCACGTTAGTGATTTGAAAGTAGTTACTCATTGAACAGTATAAATTTGACGAATCAAAACAACATCGCAACTCTATGGATAGTATTATTATTATCATTGAAACAAGGCATACCTACTCGACGTGCGTTAAGCATCAAGGGTTGGCATTTTCTCATACAATAGAAAGCTGATTTCTTGTTTAGGTCGATTAAAGTTAAAAATTCCAGACCTGTATATTCCAAGTCAAATTATTGAACGTTTAGTGCTAGTAAAAATAATAACTGGTCTAGTTATTTTGGTCTATGTAAAAATTAAAGGACTGCAGTAACTTTTTATCTTCCAATGAGTGGACTGAGAAAGTTTGCTGGTTTAGAAATTTTGGAATAATCCCGATATACCCATGTAATTTAAATCGCTTTTCAGTCAAACTTGCCAGTCTAATGATTATGCACATTCCACTAAAAAATAATTCTATTCTTATTAGGTAGACAATGTACACTACCCATCTTGGCAAGCACAGCTCAACGGCAAGAAATTATGGAGATTAGTACCTCCACCAGAGTGCTATTTGTCTTGTCACAAAATGGAAGTAGTGGTAGAGCCTGGAGAAATTAGTAAGTCTTATGGCAATCTTTGATAAATATTATTTGGTAAAAACAATACAGTATGAATACGCTATTCATAAAAGAACTGTATGAGTTTTGTCTTATTGCTAGTGGTGTAGAAGAAGATCTTGCTACTATAAATACTGAAAAATAGATTTAAAACGATATATAGGTAAATTAGCTTGTGAAGGTTAGCAAAAATAGTTCGAAAGGTTCGCAATAAGCAATGAAAATGATTACAATAATATATATGGAAGGAAATTGTCATCATTCATAGCGCCTATTTGAATATACTCTATATCTACTGTTAAGTTTTGATGCTTGGGAAGGGGGGAATCTTTTTCCTGCTGCTATTAGCTCTATTTTCAAGCGTAATTTGGAATATGTCTAGTTACCGTTTTTAAATTATACTCTTCGTAAAAGGTGGATAGAGATAACGCCAATGACGAACTACTAAGCCGCAATTTCATAAAACTTTTTATTCATGTTGTGCCATCTAGTTATGGAACAAACAAAGTAACTCACCTAAGTGCAGCGATCAATGATAATATTAATAAGGAAATAATTTGGCCCCGCAATGGTCCAACGATTTGGGTACTCAAAAATAAACTTAAATAATCATCCTTATCTTCTCAAGTAGACCTTTTTTGTTTTTTCCTCTTCAGTACATTTTTAGGAATAGCTAGGTTGGCCTCTGAACCTCCAGTGACTTGGTTTTCCAATATTTTTTTAAGCACTACCGATTATGAAATTATAACCATTCATTTCCATTTCAGTCGCTGTGGATACGAATAAGTGGTATCACCAAACGTTTGTGCAACCTGGAGAAATAAGCATTACGATCGGCACAGAATTTGATTGAGCAGATTGCGGGATGCTTAAATGAATTACTTCGGAATCGACATGTTCGTCATTATCACATATAAAAATATATATACAATGTTTTCTGTATTTATCGATAAATATGTAATTGAATATAATTATTCCATGTCAGATGTAAACTTTTGTAACATTTCGATATTAAAGTAATATTTGGTGGAAGAATGCAACAATGTGGGTACCATATTCTCAAACTTAGATTATCTGCCCACAAACTATTCGGAATTGACATCAACAATAATATGTCATGGCATGATCATATTGTCGGCCTCGCTAGGTCGGCGTCCCAGAAGCTGGGAGTTCTCATCCGCTCCAGGAAATTGTATACTCTCGAACAGCTACTGCTGCTTTATACTCTACAAGGCCCATATCAGACTACTCCTGTAGTACTGCTCGCATGTGTGAGGATACGCTCCCAAGATCAGAAAGCGATTTTCATCATTCACATTTTGTTTTTCCCATCACAAATGAGTTCATATAAATATCGAATGTCATCGCTGTCAAATGTCTCCTTTTGAACCATTGATTTCATAACCTACTAAATAATCTGACGTCTGAATTGAAAATCATAATAAATATAATTATAATATACTTCTCAGTTAATTTAAAATCCATTAGTATATAGAACAATAGTAGCAAATTTTTGTTCTACTATTATTCGCCGTTTTCTTTTATAGTATTTGCACTGGACAGTCTGTGAAAATGAATTTAGTAGAAGAAAGAAAAATCGAAATTTCAACAAAGTTGGAAAAGGTACTGCAAATTGAAATATCTGTGAACAGCTGTGAAAATATTTATATGAATTAATTTTTAGGAGCAAGCCAACTTACAACTACTACAAGAAAGATTAGGTAAAAGTGCTCAAATTACAAAAGGCATTGGACACATATTGAATACATTTGAACAAAGGCTTTCAAGGCTTGAAGATACCATTTTGCCTGTATACAATGACACTGAAAATCTTGAGAAAGCTCGTAGTAGTATCCTTTTATAGACAGAAGAAGCATGCATAATTTAGCTAAAAAAAATCTCGGCTTATAATAGCACTGTTATAATTTTTTATTTTTGACATGGTTTGCTTTGTCCACTGGTGAGCAAGTCAGCAAAAATCAGCAAGGTGAAAGGCATAAGTAGAGAGCTGGCTCCTCAAAATTATCATTCCAGAAACAGAAATCTGGAAAAATAGTGTAACAGCTTATTTTAACATAGCTCAGATATGGGAAAACTACTAGATATGAAATCAGAATGGCATTGCTGTTTGTAGTATCTCCACTTGTTATTCAAAACTTCAAAAGGCAGCATATTGAATTACTTTTACAGTAAGGTTGTTGTTGTTGTTAAGTGGTGTTGATACATAATGATTAAATAATTATGATATATGAGATATTTTCCATCTTGATCCTGTTGCTCCTAATTGGTTTTTTTTCTTGCTCTCTTATTTCTGCTAATAAGCTTTGGTTCCTGATTTTAACAGTCCTGAAAAATGAAATAAATAGACACATTAACTTAAGGGTATAGTTTACACCTTGTTCTCACAGATTAGATGAATAGTATTATTGTTTAATAAAGTGTTTTTGGAAGGATGAAATAAAATAAAAATAAATTATTTGTAAAATCTTGTAGAAAGGTTAAATCATGGATTTTCATAAAGTTAATGAGCAATTATACAATTATATATATTCTTTAACAGAGTTTCAGATATTGATCATACCTTACAACTGTTGGATAATGTGATCAACTATTATGAAGTATCTAGCGAAGTGGAAAACATAATAGAAAAGGGTCCAGGTGAAGGTGGCATTGATTTGGATACATACCTGAATGCTCTCAATAGATTAGCCAGCGCACAGAAATATTTTGAAAAAAATATTCCACAGAGTGTCGAATTGATTAATGTTGTATGTATATAAGATTATTCAGAATAAATAAAGCATATAAAGGAATAGAAATTTGTAATATTGAATGAGTATTTTGAAATGTCATTTGTTATTTTGCAATGAAATATTAAATAAATGTCCAAATTCTTATTCAACATTTGTTGGAATTTTATATACAATTATTACTATAAACTGAGTAATTTCAATCATTGCAATAGCATTTTAGATTTTCTATTGAATTCCATATTCACTCAGATAATTGCCACTTTAAATATTTGTCACATGATATAATAATTGATTACTGGATTAGGCAAAATGTGCTTTTTTGATAATCTTATATGTATCATCGTAAAATATATTCATTATTTCTTTCACTATCATATATAATAATGTTTTTTTAAAATTTGCAGTCATCATTTTTCCACAAAGGCAGTGATAAATTAAATGCAGAGTTCAAGACAATTCTTGACAAGTATAATACACCTATCTTGCCTGTTGTGCTTTTGGATATCATAAGTTTTGATGGTAGGTTGAATTGTGATTAGACAGAAGTAATAGTTGAAGTAAGAAAATATATAGTACTAATAGTATAGTTCTTATAATCAAAGATTATAAAGATTATAAAAATGTATGTTTATATTCAAAACAATAATATAAGCATAGTGGTTATTCATTTTGTTTATTTATAAATTTTAGTTATGAATTATGGCTAGTAATTTTTTTGCAGATAATAAGATTGTGTAATTAACACACCGTTTCACACATAAAACTCTTTTCCTTTCAGTGACATGTTTCAATTTAAATATATTTTAATTATGAAATAATTAAATAAAAATTGAAACAAAAAACTGAAAGAAAAAGAGTTTTATTTGTGAAACTGTGTGTTCATTAGACAATCTTTTTATCTGCATGAATGAAGAGTTTTACCAATTAAGAGCATCTACAATCTCCATGAGTAACTTTTTCTAATGTACATACTTATTATATAGATATAAATTAAAATTTTGCATTTATATGTTTCTAGCTCAGATCAACTTTATATTGTGAACAACTATTGCCTGACTTGTATCATGAATATAGAAATACAGCAATTCATTTTAGATCCTGGTCCAAAAGACTTGAAAGTAAGTCCAAAGCAAATTCCAGAAGAAGCAAAAGCACAGCTGATCCGCATAGCATCCTGGCTCTTAGATCATGGTAGAGATGAGTATTTGACTGTGTATGGAAAAGTGAGGGGTGGTGTCCTGCAGAGGTCTCTTACGCTACTCAGGAATCATCAAAAGTCAATTAGTGGGGGTAGTGTCCATGGTACTACTAGCTCTCCTATGTTGGTGAGATATTTGCATACTATCTTCAATCTGTATTATTCATACATTAAAATGACCTACACGTTGATTTATTTCCTTTGGGACCTTATACTTGTCAGATTTGCGATTTTGTTAGATCTTCAAACCCTGTTTTTGATCTTATGTGCAGTACTGAGTCATCACAGAATCCAGAGGGTATAAAGAAAAACACTGAGTTGAAAATATAAAACTGTAGCAAAAACATAGTTTATTTGTAATTTTTTTTCAACACATTGTTTTGAAATAGTAAGCTGTATGAATGCTAGTAATCTAAATGCGACAAACTGTTAAATGCGTCATAAAAGAGATAAAAGAGCTTGGGATGGGATTATGTATTATTGAAAAGTAACTACCATATGGTGATGATAAAAAATAACTTTCAAAAGACATTCATAATGATTAACTTAACAACTCAGGATGATCTTTAAGATCGAACTCTTGGAGACATTGATGTGTCTGCTATCAACTCTGAAAGTTTTGTTGCTTCGTTTATGTTTTTATAGTATACCTCTATATGGATAGATAAAAAGTACATTATGTTTTAAGAAAGCTGTTATCTACTATTTTTATATATTATTTTTTAATAAATAATAGAGTCGTGGTTGTCTATCTAGAAACCTAAGTTTGGTGCTCGGCACGAAGCAACCAGAAAACCGTCCACTCGTCGCCTGCATCAGGTATTTGAAAGAAAAGCCAATAGAATGTTGCTGAAAGCATCGCAAACGTTTGAGCACTCGACTGGCCTTACTTTAGGAGGCAGAAGGGCTTCGCATTTAGGTAAGGACTCTTTCAGTATCAATGAAAATAAAGTTGACACTGGTCAGTGCCGCGGTAGCCGAAATGTCAGTAAAGATATTCATTCATTCATCTATGGTTTAATTGGCAGCCAGTAGAGAATATGACGAACCATCATTTTTGTGTTATTGATTTTACAATGCAAATTACTGAAACATTGCATTACATTATGTGAGAAAATATCTGAATACTATGCCTGATCAACCAGATACCAGCGATCAAAATTGTTATTGAAATTGTGTTATTGTATAATTTTTTTCAAGATACTTCTTACACTGGCGAAGAGATTGACAACGAACAAGAAATGGAAAACTATCTGATATGCGTCATTGCGTTGCACAAATTGATGCAGATCGAACAGCAACTTATGAAGGACATCATCACATCTGCTCATCAACCAAGGGTATTTGAATTGATTGTCAGAGAAGCTATGGATACCATTGTACAGGAAGGAGAGAATATTGTGGCCAGGTAATATGTGAACAATACTTTTAGGATTGTAGTCGGATGTAATTTTAGCTGAGAAAGAGAGAGAGAGAGATCTACATATATTGATTTAATTTTTAGAATCTTGGAAATTTTGAAAATGCTGTAACTTTTATTTACTTCTTATAGATTATACGATAATTTTCGTCCCTACTTGTGTTCTTGTTCTTATTAACTTGATTAATAATCAACTAATTGATGACTTTAATTTTCAGAGCCAAAAAGTGTATAACTAGACATGATTTTGCGACAGTTCTAGTTATATTCCCAATATTAAAGCAACTGAGGTGTCTGAAACCCGATTTTGAGAGAACTGTAGAACAATACGATTTGAATGTCAAGTTGAAGTTTGATCAGATTCTCCAAATGCTACATTCCACAGTGAGTATCAATTGAATAAAAACAGGTACTGTTGATTGTTTAACTCTTTTTCGTAATGTCCTAGCTAATAAATATGTCGCCCAGGACTAATTCAGCCATTTGCGCCCATTTGATCATTCACTCCTCCGAAAATCCTGAACGGGAAAGAAACTCCCAATTACAGGCATTTCTTGCCGTTTCAGCCAACAATTTTGAATCCCCTACAACCTCCGCACCTGGTTGCCCTGTCATAGCTACGACACTGACTTTTGTAAGGTAAAATATGGGGAAACGACCTGTTTTGTTTTTAAAATAGCTATAAATGACAATCAATGATTCGATATCCATACATTTCTGTGAATGTAGTCTTTAATCAATGGATTGTTCAAACTACTTGATTGAAAAATCCATGGAACTTTTCAGATTCATTGGAGTACTAAATTACCAATTTTCAGGGTTCGAAAGCACTGGAAGACTTTATAGAAAGCATTCGTTCAGATGCAGTAACTCAATTGCCAAGTGATGGAACGGTTCACGAGATGACTAGCAACGTCATAATGTTCTTAGAACAGTTATTGGACTATATGGATACCATAGGAATTGTTTTAGAGCAAGACCCTAGTTACGCTAAGAAATTCAAAGTTGGAGATTGCAAGGCTTTGTTGGGATTGTATATCAGTGAGTGTTTAACAAAAAGTTCAAGACATTCAGTTGTAAACAGTTTGACGAAGTTGAGTGTTTAACAAAAAGGTCAATACATTCGTAAACCGTTTGACGATGTTGAGTGTTTAACAAAAAGTTCAAGGCATTCGTAAACAGTTTGACGAAGTTGATTCAATTAACATCAGATTACGTCACTCTTCTATAAATTTGAAATCTTTTTTGTTAAATTAGAATGATGAGTGGATTAGGAAAAGGAAAAACTATTAATCAATTTACTTGTTCCAAAACTTTACCACGTATTTAGCAACTATCAGAAATTAACATTAACACAAACTTAAGATGAGATTACTTTTTGGTTGTACAATATAATGCGTAATTACACAATTGTGTAGTGTGAGGTCCGTTTAAGCATATACATATTCAGATTATAACTTTGATATTAGTATTGCGCAATAAATACAGCTGCCTAATTCATGCTATAAATATACATACAGTGAATCCATTCAACCCTGAGTACCACTGTTTTTATTTAATTCCAGAAAAAGTATTAGTGCAACTAAACCATACTTTAATCAGTAAAAGTGAACAATATAGCGATTCTGCCCTCAAAGCTCTGTTCCGGCTGAACAACAATAATTATATTTTGAAGTCATTACAAAGGAGTAATTTAATGGAACTGTATTTGATATCTGAACCAAACTGCGAGGAGTACTACTATTCTTCTATCCAAGAGAATAAAAAGGCTTACTCGCAAAGGTAAGTTTTCTATCCGCGGTATCACATCCCTGAACGACCTATTAAAAACTGAATGCAATTTTACCAAGCAAAGCAGTATTTTTTTGAGATATTTTCAAAAGCGGTGTGTTCCAATAATGGTAATCCTGTAATCCGACGCAAAATACATTTTGACCTATATCTTCCAATATATAGTATATTTAGTTTTTAATTTTTTTAAACATTTTCTCGGAATAGGTTTATCTTAACACTTGAATGCACATTTAAATCGATTTTGCTTTCAGTTGGAATAAACTACTGAATTACATAAGCAGCGACGATCCAGCGTTACATTTTCACGGTGATCGATTGAAGGATAAAGAAAGGGCTGTTCTGAAGGAAAAATTTGCTGTACGTTGATATACCCCATGTTTTTAGAATCATTTGATAATTTCACTTGGTTTCAGGGTTTTAACAAGGAAATCGAAGATATTTCGAAAGTTCAAAGGGGATATTCTATTCCTGATATTGAATTACGTGAGAGTATCAAGAGGGATAACAAAGAGCTTATAATCCCTAAATATAATGCCTTTTATAACAGGTAAATCATAAAAATAATCGTGTTTAAGGAGTTCAAACATCGACATAAGAATGGTTTCGAGAAGATATATCGTATTATTATTGTAACACACGCTCCGAGTGCGTAGAAGAATCATAGTATCTGCACACTCGTAGAATGGAGTATCGTAGTTAGCATATCATAGAGTTACCTGCTAGAATTAACCGAGTCTGCTGAAATACTATCCTCCGTGTGGACTCCTTTGAGATACGATTGTAAGGTCTGAGCAACATACGATAGAGCTGCTAGGATTCATCAATATTAATATTTTGCAAATTGAGAGAGACCACTGTTGCAGTGCTGATTTTCCAATATTTTGGCTTGTAGTATGTTTTTTGTGTTTATTCTAGAAAGTTCAATTCTTACGTTTTGCAGGTATGCCTCGATGCAGTTTACAAAAAATCCAGAGAAGTACATAAAGCACAAACCAGACGAAGTATCGGCAATCATTGATCGATTTTTTGATGTTGCTGCATAATCATAGTAGCATTTGTTAAATAGAAGGATTAGTGTTGTAAAATTCAATAATTTATTATTCTATGATAAAGATAAGTATTGGAAATAGCTTTAAATAAACAAGGTGTGTAATTTTAACAGATATTATATGTTTGTAGTATATTTTTATAGAATATATAGGTCTATAATAATGTTCCTGTTCCATTGAATATCATCCGCAAAGAATGTTTCTGAATCCGTATTGTTCCTTTTTTGAATGAAGTATTTCATTGTTGTGATGAGAAATTCTAGAATACTACAAACAGGAATCCTAGAATCTTGCAGTAAGTACTGCAATAATGGTGACGAGGGAGAAAATACAATTGAAGAGAATATGCTTTCTGGAACATGATAACTTTTTCTAAGCTTCAAATATTTTTTTAATAGTAGGATTCATCATGAGGGTTTCGAAAATCGAATTTTTTCCAAATATTTTCGAATCTTCCCAATGATTATCTCATATATGATATACTAAAAATAAGTTAGACAAAATAATTTACAACGATTAAAGATATGCGACATTTCAGTTTTTCAATACATCAATGTTTCAAGAACGCCACATCTTTGAAGAAATTACATTATAACTGAGTGGAATAAAATTATAATTTTTGGGAAAGTTAATTATATACAAAAACTGAACAGGTAATACTATCACAAAGGAAATGCATATCGAAGGTCACCTAAAAAGCTATATCAGTTGCTATTTCAGTTTATATTAATTACAATGGGAGCAATCAGTTTTGTAAAATAAGTGAAAATACGAATTATTGGAACTATCTAAAGGAACACCAATTTTTTTTACTTTTTTTTCTAAAAATTTGAATTCTGTTTGCCAGAATCAATTTGATTTTTGTTTCACTTTTCGAATTAGTTGTGTAGTAGCTAACTTGCAACTTTTATATTTTTTGGAAATGAATACACTGAAAACAGTATTAATGGTTTGAGTGTACAAAAACTGTAAGTTTGATAAACAAAACGGAAGGAGTCGAATTCGAGCCGGTAAGGAAAACTGTTGTTGCTTCTTTATATAATCGAAAGCTACTGCGGTTTCTTTTGTTAATGGGCTCGGTTTAAGCAGCTAATGCTGTTATTATAACAATATGAGGTAGCTTCCAGGCACAATGTGTTCAGCAGATTCAGATTTTGTTCCATTACATACTGAAATGTTTCTTACAACAAGAGGGAGACCAGAATAACCTGTTTGCTTGAGCCGATATACCGAAGGTACAAAGGACCCAAGCTACCACATCACAAACACGATCTAGCGTTTGATGGATTGGAGGATTCATGGGCCCGATTTAATGCTTCCTAACCCTACACCCAATCGTATACGGCTTCTGTCTAGCTCTCTTTATTTCGCACGCTAACGGCGAGGAAGTATTGTAAAAAATATCGAATTCAAGATATTATGTTTTCTTGATGTTTCATGACATATACACCACCAAAAACCTTACCAATGATTTCCGTCAGTCTGTCTGTATGTATTGTCAGGTAGTCCTTGGCCTTCTAAAGCTCTGGAAGCACTTTTTGGATTTTATTTTTGAAGAAAGGGTAGTGGCGGTGGAGTTATCGTCAAAAAAATTGTTTATAGATGTTTCTGAGGCCATTACTCATTCTTATTTTTTTTAAAGTGGTCAAATATTGAAGGTTGGGGTAGGTGGGAAGGGGTGAGAGACACCAAATTTCTTTTGGCGTTGGTGAAATATGTTCTATGTTGTATAAACTGTAAACCTCAGTCATTAATTATACTCACTTGTTAGACTTACACAATTAGCCTTAAAAAATGAGATGTGCTGTAAATTGCCGTGGGTTTAGACTCACAAACATAGTACATACATATTCGGTGCATTTAGAATGTTTATCAAAGAGATGATCCATTTAATTTATGCAATGCTAACTACCTATATTTTGAGGCGTACATAAAGTATAAGAAATGGCGTAACGACTCTACCACAATCAGGGTCTAAGATGCTCTTAATAGAATAACTACGTGACCACTGTGTTCGGGACGTTGCTTCCGTTTGATTTGCAGATGCTTGTTTGGTAGACTGCTGCCTGTGATGCCAGATCATTCATAAAATGGGAAAGTTACCAAATAAATACAATGGTGCAAATTTGTTTCACTTGTTTTGGGAACAACTATTGCAGATTATTCCAGTCTAATCGAATGAGAATCATAAATGATTATGAATTTGTGATTTAATCTCTTAAAATATGGAGTGGATTCTGTTGACATAGTTTTTAGATACTTTTGGCAGATTTTAGGGCTGTTCATCTAGTTTATGCATGTTTTAATCTATGAGGATTCATAAAGATTTTCAGACACGTGAAATATGTTTGTGAATTCAAAATTGAAAAGGGATGAATGTTTCCATCTGTAATATATTTCAAGAACAGCAAATTCAAACCAACATTCAAATATAAATTCATTTACTGATAACATTGCGTGGGAAGTACATCGTTAATTTACTTGACGCCATGAGACAGATCTTGAAAAGAATAGGATGGAAAGAAATCATGTTAATGTCTACTAAATCTGAGAACAAGCGGTAATTGGCAGTCCACGTATAATTTTATAATTCCAAAACGCAATATTATTGGCAATACATGGATTTTAGCCAAGGAGTGTTCAAAGTGTGTCACTGATACCCTCTATAGTGGCAAGTGTCAGGATGTAAAATTTCCCTTTCCCTGATGATGATGGTACCAGCCGCAGTTGGTGCGAATGGACACACCCCGTTCTATGAAGATCGGGTCGTACCGACAGTACCACTGATCGTCGATCGCAGTGCGTTAACCCAGTTAAAAGTCGCGAGTTGCAGCGAGCAGGTTCCGCTTCAAAAAAACCGGCGACCAACGATCAAGAGGATGGTGGACTTCGATGAATATGCGATGTTGCCGTAATGGCATACCTTTATTTTAATATCTTAAATAGAACGTAATTCAATATGGCACATACACATTTATTAATATATATTTCCAATGTATTTGAGTACTCGTATGTATAGATATAGTGAATTTTTAATTCTGAATATCCATTCTAGGCTAGATGTCAAAACTTTGTGATATGATTCTATATTATATCTAAACTTGAAATATAATTTTCAAAATATTGAGGTGTCTATAATTGTCACACACCAATGAAACTTAAGTATATTCATCGAATGCGTAAGATGCAAGGAGCTTATATTGGCTGTATCAGATTTGAATCCTCCAATGGTGGCGTTGAATCTGTTGAAATCAATAGTAGCTTAAAGGCAGAAAGCCTCTGTCGCTCTCCAAATGCGCTGTGAGAGGATAAATGCCTTATTCACCTTGATGGCCCCAAAACGCTGTAAACTGTCACTTCTTCTTCTTCCTTTTGATATAGGCGAATCGCCTTTTTTTTCGTCGTCATTCTGCCTATTACATCGCCAAGTTGTCACTCTATCGTTTTCGAGGGCACCCTGGACTCCTGCGCGACCTAACGGTGATTTATCGCGTGCGATTCTGACTACTCTTCTGTCGTCCATTCTATTGATATGTTCGTTCCATTCCTTCTTTCTACCTAGTATCCATTCATTAACATTTCCTACTATGCATGTTCTTCTTATATTCTCACTTCTCTCTCTGTCCAATAGCGTTTTTCCATTTATTCTGCGAAGTACTCTCATTTCGGTTGTCTCTAGTAACTGTTTAGTTTTCGCTGTGTCAGGTCGAGTTTCCGCAGTGTATGTCATAGTTGGTCTGACCACTGCTTTGTAGATTTTTGACTTGGTTTCTACTTTAATATTTTTATTACGCCATATTGTGTCATTCCTGCTATTCTTGTTCCTGTGAACTGTAACGACTATGTAAACTCTCGGGCAGCTCATATCACAATTCCGAAGCTTTATTTGAGAATGACTTCATGTCGTTGTACAAATGGTGCTTGGTGCTATTCAAGACAGCTCGGTTTACCATGGTAGAATCTGGAATAGGGAAAGATCAGCCACTTTTCTCAAATGTTCCAGCCTGTTGTTCACTAGATGTATCGTTCTTTTCTTGATTTAGTCCATAAGATTCAGGTCATGCTTCGGAGTGCATCTACTCACGTGCGAGCTGCATTGCAGTGATGCTATGAATTTCAAGCTGCTCCCTTGAATACAATTCTGTAGCGAAATCGAAATCCTAGCTTCTAGGACGCCGTCCTAGTAAAGGTGGTACCATCATCGTGCTAGGACATTTAATTGTTGATGTTTACTTGAGCTTGAACTAAGATGAATCGGGTACCACAAATACAGCTTGATTACCTTGTCTCTAGTTTTTCATTGATATTGGTACAAATCAACTGCTTCCTATTTGATTCAAAATAAAAATATATATCCAGTCATCAATTTCTCAACCAATGATTCCAAAATTTCGGACTTGATCGATATACCGAGACATTCCGAAACATGTACATGGCGTCAGAAAACATAGCATATTTTTTCAAAGAAGATTTTTTTTTAAAGAAGGCCCTTTAGTACCTACAGATCACCAAGTATTAACATGCTTCTAAGCTGTTCGTGCTGGGTTTGTGAACTAGATTATTCAAAGTTTATGTATGGTTATAGAATTTTGGGATTTAATAGATGAGGAAAATTGCCTTTTCATGGGTATATCGAGTAATCAGAAAGTGAGAGATATATTTTAAAGTATCATTTCATTTAGAGAAAGTACTAGCAAAGATGAAATTGATACTAGTTTCTTCAGTAATTGGACTTCACTATTTTTTGTTAGGGTCGGAGGTACAGAATGGATATACCGTAGCTATTACTATTACTGGTAAACGACACCTGCAGATTTCATAAGATTTCGCCATTCTACGGGAAATGATGCACCAAGAAATTGGAGACGTGATTTTTATGCTAGTTGGAGCACTTCCCTTACCCCATGTTTACTGACGAGTCTAACAATTGTTGTCAACTATTCTTCAAGATCATGTTATAGGTAAGCAGAAAATTCGCAGATTCATGGCCTCCAGACTCGCCTGAACATGACCTAGCCGATACAGACTATTGGCTGTGAGATTAAGAACTTTTAGTGTTTAGAAAAAAACCAACGACTCTGGGATAGTTAATTGACTATTACGGAGCAAACTACAATTCAACAAAAAATGCTTTTATAGGTAAATTCGAGGAATGGTTGGTGATGGTACAATAGCAAAATAGATAACTTTTGTTCATAAGAAACCTTGTTATTTAAGCAATCAAATCCCTTTCATATGGTGCGGTTAATTCGATTTCATAAAATTCATAAAAAATAAAATTATATAATAATCTCTAATATATCATTTTATGATATCCATGTATGTCTAGTGTACCTATATATGTAAGAGCAAATAACAAAAAGTGGCAACACTGCGATGGTACCTGTCTTCAGCGCCCGCACCGCGTCGGCAGTACCTGTCGGGTTTGGCGATCATAGTCGGCTGGGCGAGAGAGAGAAAACGGTTACTAGGTATCACCACAGTTCAGAGAACCCGACTCTGCGGTACCATCCCGCGAATTCAATCCTGCTCTGTCGCTGTCGCGTCGTCGCGAAATTCTGACCGTTCGTACCAATTAACTGACGAAGGGTTGAACCACCTCCGCCGCGTCTGTGGTACTCCCTCTGTCTTGTGAGCTACAGTGGTAAACACTACATGGATTAGTTGCATGGGGACTCATTGCAGTGCCCTGGATTTTTAACTAAAAGGAATCCTGTTTGGCTTTGGTAAGTGTTATGAATCCAGTATTTGATTTCTTCTTCATTCCATTTCTCTTTTTTATTTTGATAGAAAGGCATGCGTTCAAATATTCACTATTCATTCCGATAGGTCTGCACGATTTTTTTTTGAAGACTGGATTTTTATTATATTATTTGTCCCATTGGAGGTATACATGCTAATGGAAGGAATAAAATGTTTAACAGAAATAGAACATGAAAAATAAACTACTATTAGTTATCATTCCAAAATATTTCTAATGGTAAAAATGAAGATAATAAAAAACAATGATGACAATGACATTCAATTCCGCCTACACACCATAAGAAGCCAGAGGAAGGGTAGTTGCTTTTGATTGGACTTCATAGAAAAACATCAGACTTCATAATAAAGTGAGCATTTGCCACCCTTGCCTCTCAAATAGGCGTCATGATAACATGCAACATTTCAAAATGTAGAATTCAAAGTTGGATAGGTACTCCAAACAAAAATCAGAAAGCATATTTTGAAAAAGTATGATCGTAATTAAACTTTTGAAAGTTATCTTATGATAAACCTTATACATATACTTGACATCAAGGAAAAAGCATGCGATTTTCTAGGTCTCTAGAAAAAGAAGTGTCTGTTCTGTATGATTTTCAGATGTGAACTTCAGTGAGACGTATTTTAAGAATAAGTAATAGGTACATTGAAATCCATCCATAATTGAAATATCTAGGTACAGAGAATGTTTATTCCAATTAAATGAGCTGACATCTGACACATCTTTAGATCCACAGAAATATAGATTTAACCATTTTTTACACTTTGTATTTCGGTGCAGGTTATTCTCACAGTTTTGAAAACACGACGAAATGCCATGACACTATAATCATGGAGTTAGTTTTGAGGAAATATTGATTCTGTGGTGGACAGTTGCAATAACCTGCTTACAAGTGAAATAAATAAAATATTACCGATCGGAAAATTGATGATAGGTTTCAGTCCGTTCAAAAGTCTTCAAGTTATTTACTCTGGAGGATCCAGGACTGACATGTGGGAATTCCTGGTTCAGCATACGGGAAGGGGGAGGGGTAAGAATCTCTGGTTCAGCATCTGGGAAAGTATGGGAGGTGCTAAACAGTGGATTATGAATAACAAATAACGTCGTATCACGTTTGTTTGTACTACTGTTTATACGTTTGCGGAATTAGCGTAATAGGGCTATAATCAACCACCCTCCTGTATTCTTGAAACTGATTGTGATGGCAGCTTATTATGAGTTATTCCTATTGTTCCAGAATAAGAAAATATTCCTTCACTTATTACATTCTACTTTATACTCACTTCACAAATTTTCCGGAATATTGTGGAAAAATGTAGGTACCACAGGCAAAGTTTTCTGTTTTAACGCATCGTTGAAGTCTCCTGAGTAAATATTTTATAAGATTCAGGTTTCTCCAATAAACTATTTCAAAATCCCATTGTTCTCGTGGAATAATCTTTTAAATAATTAGTTATTTATCAGTAGTTATAATTATTAAACTCAAAATTCAACCCTTCACTTAAGCTTATGTGTATCAGAAAAACAATTTTGTTAATTAAATTTAAAAGCTTGTTATGTGGTTACCTCTCTGATTTCGCCTGCCGCTGGTTGCTGAAAAACAATTTTCATTATGTGTTGTACTTTGATACCCAGACAACCGGAACGTCAGTAAACATATTTATTCATACGTACATATGTGGCTTCAATTAGCAGTCAGCGGAAAATATAATGAACAATTAAAACGATGCACGTTTCATATCCAAAAATATTACCAATAGAGGTTTAAATTTCATTTTCACGTAATTAAATATGGTTATATTTACAATCATCAGTATTTAGGAAAATTATTATCGGGACTCAAATGTAACCATTATTGTGTGAGACAATACCTGTCCCCATAAAAGCAGTGTCCTTTTTAGATGATTTTTGGTTATGTAATTCAGTGACAGGTATATTAAACTAAGGTGGTTCGAATTTGAATTCCAAAACCATTTAAATATTGAGGTACCGAGAATTTCAGTCAAAAAGATATGTATGCGACTTTCTTAATCTGTCTATATGAACTAACATGTGACAGGGCTACTTCTTTAAATCCAAGAATGTAGATTTACACATGCTTTATGCTTTGTGTTTCAGTGCATATTAAACATAATATGCACTGAATTACAAATACACAACCTTAAAAAAACATCGGATTAATTTTCTGAACTATCAAACTATTAATATGATAGATACTTGCAATCATTTATCCTACTTTCAAAAATATTTTCGCTATAAATTTTTCACAAATTGATGGATTTCAGTAGGCTGTGAGTATCTTTAAACTTCATAATGTTATTAGGTATATCCCCGAAAACGGATGTCTTATTCGTAGATATTATTTTGAACCTATTATTTATTTAATTTCCTGATTAAATAATCAACACCATCACCTACATTAGAGCGAATGATTCACAAAAAAGCGCATCACTTCACTGAGCATGTTTTTTGGTGGACCAGTTCTCTTGTCCGCTGCATCAACGAGTTCGCCTACGTTTAAATTTACGCACTTTGAACAAATATTGCAACGTAGCGTCGTGTCGGTCAATCTCAGAATCAAATTATCTTTTTTGACGGGGAAGCTATGAATTACGAATCAATCTTTCATATTTATTAAGTTACGAGTAGTAGGCGCCTCAGCCGTGTACCCGATGTTATGTTTTGTTGGAATTCTTTCCCGACAAACAGTTACATAACTGTTGCTACCAACAAAAAGCCAACTGAAATCAATCAGTGGATAGCAAGATAAACATTTTTATGCTACACAGATTGGAAGTCGGAGCTTCATTTGATTGGTTATCAGCGCCGATCTGTGTGCGCTAAAACCGTTACAATATGCAAGCATAGCATACACAAGCTGACCATACGGACTCTCCAAACAAGCCATCAATCATCAGGTGTATACGGATTATAGTCTGGTGTATTAATTAAAAGTATAGCCCAAAATAGTTTTAGAATTGCAATCAACGAAAAGAGGTCTGCCAAATGGAACACACTACAGATATGCGTGCACAATGTATGTAAATAACAAATTTACATATTTTTCCATAAAGTTGTCATTTTTACTTTTTTGAATGTAATGTAATAATCTGATATAGTAAAACTTCATGTTCTATTTTTATTACTGATCATTAATTCACCACTTTATACTTTACTTGATGGAACATAGGGCGAAAGAAGTCAAGTAGGTTTTATTTCCCATGTGTTTTCGATTCTTTCATAACAGGTGACGAAACTGCTTCCTGCTAGATGAAATACAACTGGCCAGTAAAATAAGTGACTCGTGAACGCAAGAAAAGTCGCAGCACTATTTCCATTCCCTACGTTAAAGAGTCAATGAAAATTGAACATTTTTTTTGCTGTCATTGATCGAAAAAACAGTCATGTAGAGGAGCATAAAAATAATGGTCTAACTTCAATTATGCAATTTTAAACTGATATACTAAATGCATGAATACATGTCATCAGTTATTGAGATTATGCCGTGATCAAAACACCGATGGACCAATGAACCAAAGACAGACAGAAGGAGATCAGATATCAGAATTTTCGTTCCATTAGTTTCATTTCAGACATCCATTCTCCATTGTCTCCTTGTAGATCCTTTTGGCCATAAAAGAAGCAACTTCGCCAGTTCCCTTAAAGAAGAAGAAGAAGAAATGAATTTTTGACATGATTATAATGAAACGCGAATCAAAATTAAAATTCTTTATACCATAAACAAATTTGTTGAAACAGGTCAACAATGCTGAAGCGCATCCTGACCAAAATATTCTCTGTTCCGCTTGTTCTCCCATTTTATTCATTTTTTGTGTTGTCTGCTTTCTGGATCCAAGACTGATAATATAATTATATCTTAAGTAATCACTTAAGTTGTCACAGACCGTTCGGACTTCCAATGATGACTTGCAGCAATAATTAATCTGAATTAGAGACTTGAGAATGAAAAAGGCACGTCTATAGTCTATATGAATTTTCCATTAGGTTAAGGATACGATTTGTGAAAGAACTGATTGAGATCAGTTCAACACTTCCAAATATCATTTCCGGCAAGTGGAGACCACCTGAAAGTCATGGACATACATCATACATACACATACATTGTGACTCAACAACAGTCTATAGCCAAGCCGGCAAGGAGACGAGAAAATAAATTGATAATTATATGAAATAGAAACTGAAATTGTTGTTGGCGATTTCTATTAAAATTCTGCTTTGTCAGTCCCACTCATCAATCAGAGAGGATTCTCGAGTGTGCGAGCAATTTCACTTCGACGACTGTGCCATTCATCAAATCAAAAATTTCTTTCTCCGAATCGTAATGAGTGGCAGATACGAGAGAAAGAGGAGCCCAAATCTTCTCATACCGGGTGATCACGAAATGTTGGGCACTTGCGGATAAAATAAACGTCAACAACTAAGTATGATTCTCAGATCTATGTATTGCACTCGAGAAATGCAGAAATAGTTTATAAATAGATAGTTGTATACCGACAGAAATTAAACTTTTTATATCTGTTAGCTTCATTCAGAGTGTCTGCTTCAGGTTTGTGATGCACAATTAGAACTGTGAGAATATTCATTCATCTTCTACTTGTAGTAACCTTTAATTGGAACAACATGTGATTCACGAAACAACACCTTTCTAACATCAAGGATGCCATATAAAAAGTTCCGTTTTGAAAGTATTATAACACCAAATGTATTAAGGTCTAAAATCTAAAATTAGGGACATCATACATCTAATTTTTTTTTGTATTATTAGGGCAAATGAAACATATAGCAGTGTATTCCTAAGATAACGACACAAAACCTCGACATTTGTGATTCAAACAGTTAGAAAACCATGGAGAAAAAGCCTATGGTTTATCTGTAGATTCAAAGGATATAAATTAGGTTCTTTCCTTGGACATCCTTAAGCAAATTTAAAAAATGATCCCATGTATTCCAAGCAAAATGTGGGATTCATTTTAATAGCATCTTCTATTGTATGATTAATTTTGAATGTAATCCATGTTTTTCCCACAAATCGTAAGTCACATTTAATCAGGAAGATATGATAAAAACTAGGACGTTATCATTCTCAATATTTAACTCTCATGTTATGTTAAAAAATCTATTAATGTATACATCTCACACCCTCACTAAGTCATCGATACAAAAACTTCTTGGATAAAAAGAGAGAGAGCTAAACTATGGATCGACGGCAATTGAGGCTTTGTGTATTGTTACAACAGCGACGATTTTTTATAACGACAAAAGAACTGTTGAAGGATCGTCGACCAATGAGAGGCTCGGCTTGGCTCGTTCCTCTCACACAATAGGTCAGGGCTTCGACAGTCGCAACTCGATGAGGAATTTTTGCATTTATCATTCTGCAGACAGAAGGTTGCCCAATCTTGGGAACATCCTTAAATAATCATCAATCCTTCTGATCAATGCTTTGATGGTGCAATATATGTATAAACAATCGCTCTCTCGCTTAAGATGGTTTAGAATTACGCAATCACTTGTACCAGATGATATGGTCCATTTTATCATGTAGCAAGTTATTCAAAAAACTTACATTGAACTAAAGATTATTCGGTTTTTGATATGCTCATTTATGACTGTGAAAGGAAAGAGTTGCCAGGCAATAAATATGATTAGAAATTGGTATTCCGGGCGTATTTAAATATTTTTGAGGCTTTATTTTTCCAAATCTAATTCCATTGTTGTAACATTCTTGGGGGTGATATAAATTAGGATTTACTATGACAAAATTCCTTTTGTGTTCTACACTAATTAACCGATATTGAAACAAGTGATGCTAAGCATGACGATAAAAAAGCACATAAAATTGAACAATAAGATCCATGTATCAATACGCAGTGTGAGAAGCATCGAGCCAAATTATTGCAATAAAACGGGGAATCACCGCTGCTTCAACCCGCACACTGGACAGGATTATCCGGTTTTCTAACTTAAAAAAGAAAGCTTAGTCGCCTCCGTCATAATAATTTTTCATGGTAGAATGAAATATTGAATAAAGAAATAGGAATTTGATAATTTAGAACAAAAAGCAATCAACGCTTGTGCACCTGTAAACCAAATACAAACACGACCAAATAAACCCTTAATATCATAGACAGGGGGCACCCAATATACAGGTAACGCCTCCGCGAATGGTCGAATTATTTTATGTCTTATATCTCAGCAACATATTAAGGACACACTTTTCAAGTTCGAATGTTTATCTCTTTTGCAATCTTCATATTTCAACACTAACGAAGCATACATATTTATATACTGATTGAATAGATAAAGTAATAGAGAGCAAATTTTGCCATTACTGTCGTGAGATCGAGAGCGCTGGAAACTTTCTTCAGAAATTGCACACAGAGGCACAAAGAACTGCACAGTTTGACCTTAAAATTCTCGATTATAAAATTATCAGGAAGTAGCATTGAAGCGTACGTATATTTTTCCTAGATATCTGGGTTTGAGAAATTGAACAAGATATTCATAAGAGGTGGATAATTGGTGTTTGGTTCACGCCTAAGTACCATAGATTAGCGATACACTTCACTGCACAAGTGTTAATGTGTTTGCAAAATGTACACCACACAATGGTTTTATAGCGCATTGGAAAGATCAGAAGTATGATAGCCACTAACCCATATGGGAAGAAAGTCTTTCTGTTAGTTCTGAAATTCCATTCGGAAGACGCAGGCTAGTCGCAAAAAGTAAATGGAATTTAGTTACTTCAATGCCATACTTTGCGCTGGGATTATTTATTTTTTTACAGTAGTACTTCGGAAAAGTAACCCAAAAATGTAATATTTTTTGATATTTAAAATGTACTTGTAACACGTAAGTCATAGTACCACGACTGAGTCAGTACTTGGCCATCCTGTCTCACAGAATAATTTGCTTTTGAAAGGAAGTGGGCATGGGTTTTGGGTACCTGAACGTCCGGGTACAGAATAAATCCATTAGGTCATTACTATCTGTTAAAAGGATTCTTATCGTAATACTATGGGAACATGTTATATTGGCATTTGTAGTTCCGCTTCTAGTAATGTTTTTCTACTGAAATATTGATTCAAACTATTTATATCCTAGTGTTTTCAGGTTATGTATGCTGTTCTACTAATCTTACCAAACTTATTACGTACGTGTACTGATCTTGATGGACTGAGACTGATGTACGGAAACATCGAAGCTAGCAACTTCTATGTTTGTTATAAATATGCTACAAGCCATTTTGATGTTATCCATTTTTTATAGTTATTGAAAGCATAGAAAAATGATTATAAGAATAATCAAAATGATTTGATTCACTCAAACAGTCTCCTCAAATCCATGACTTTTGTCAACCATAGTATTTTCGTTTTGTGTCAAGGGAAGAAATAGCTTCGAATCTTTGGGATGAAACCATACGTCGTCTTAATGAAAATGCACAGTACCTTGATAACATACATTAACCACTTTCAAAACCACAAGGTTATTATAGCCAAAAATAAACAAACAATATTTGTTAATCACTATTTTAAGACAAACTGGTAAAGACACATAATAGATGGTTTCGTCTGAATGTTTAATCGAAGAATTCCCGCATATACCGGTATTCAAATAATAGCTATACAAACTTCACTGCAGACAAAATTATAATGAAGTTTTATTGCATATACTGGCATCTTTTTCATTACGTGGATTGGATAAACATCCTATTAGCATTGGTAATGGCATTAAAAATACATTTTCATCGGAACTAATTTCAGTGAACCTTCAGTACTTCAGTTAGGTATACCCAGTTCTAGATATATCTATTAAAATCAAGTTAAATTTGGTGCAACCACTGGATATGAGAAAAGCCCCAGAAACGAAGTAAATAGTCATATTGGGCTCCTAGATATGCTATTTATATTGTCTATAGGTAATGTAACTTTCCTAACGTTTCGACTGCCATGGTAGAAAAGTACTTCGCTAAAGACAACTGGAACTTTAGCAAAGCTACTTATTTTATTAAATGTTTTAACTCTGTGTGGATTCCATTTACTATGAACTATTTTCATTATTTCACTGTACCAGATGTGTCATTTGGGACTGTAGATGCAGTTCTCTCATTTCAAATTGAAATATAATCAGGTCTCAGAGCTTTATTATACAGGGTGTTTCAAAAAGTACGGTTAGCGTAAACCGGGTGATAGAATACCTTGCAACGTAGGTAAAATGAGAGAGACATAAATATTTCATTTCAAGAGAGTCCACGCCGAAGACCTGATTGATAAGTTTCAATAAGCGAAAACTGTCATGATCAATATAAAATTAGTCAATGATTTGTATAACAAAAGAACAGGTAGGCTTAATCATGATATTCGATACTTCTGTAGAGCTGCTTTCCAACTTGAATTTGGGACAGCAACTAATGTTAGATGATTCATTCACTAATGTTACATCCAGTTGCATGTCTTGAATACTCCACCACTGGTAGCTTTGGATTCTCCTGTGATTAACAAAAAATGCCTCATCTTCAATCTTCTCGCACAACGAAAGGAATAAACAACTGAGATTGAAGAAAAATGCGACTCACCTTTGCTGTTCATAGCTATTTTTGTAACGGACCTTGGGAACGTTAATATATATTTAATATCCTCTCGAATCCTCTATAGAAGAAGAATGTAAAGTTCATTAGCGTCTACATATCCAGTTATTTATTAATATTGTATACTAATTCTAATCTTATTATACTTAGATACTAAAATTATACGGTAATTTGTACTCAAAATGTGTTAGGCAGACGTCCTTACAATTGGATCCATATGGCATCATGAAAAGCTGTGGTTTTAATGGTGTTCTTGAATTATAAGTGTGATTCAAGGAAAATTCAATTCTGGTTATTTATTACGATCAGGAATTTCACTATTCATGTATATATAATTAAAAGCCATGTTTCGCTCAATTATAATGAACCATATTTTTATGATTATTAGAATGTTAAGGATACTTTGAACAACCTAGTGGCATTCTGTGGTGATAATTTTCTAAGTAAGAATGCAAGTAGTAAAGGCAAATCTATCTGGCTATTTTGTTCGTATAGTATTAGAAGAATCCAGAGGCAACTACAATTAAGGTTAACAAGCAAGTATTTCAGTGGTGCAAGATTTGAGATTTGGTTTTGGGTTTTTGGGAACTACATGAAGTGCTTACAGTTAGAACATTGTATACTGATTTTGTATTAGCATTTTTGGCATTATGTTTGAGCCTTCCATTATAAAAAAATACATGATATCAAGTAAAACAGGAACAATCGCTTTGTTATTAATTGACAAAAAGTATTCCGGTGATTGTACCAGAGCACAAAGAAATACCAACAAGGCTTGAAATGCCAAGATCAGACATAGAGGCGCGTACTGAATGAGTGTAACCATCTACTTAACATTGAATTATTGATTTTTATCGACCACCAACGGGCATATATGCCACACAAAAACAGCTGAATAGGCAAAGGAGCTTTATTTTAACACATAAAGGAATATACGTATCTATATGCAGACAAAAGAATAATATTCGGGTGTGGAAGTTGAATGTTATGTATGAGATTAGAGAGATACCGCGTTCTCTGTGGTGGCTTATAAGGCGTTGTGAAGGTTCTTCGTTCAGGCGCGAGTCGAGGGGGTCTGGAGAAAAAAATTGGAATCCTAGGAAGGAAAATTGTAGCATAGTGTCCAGTTGAAAAAAGGGCGTCATTTTAGGACACATTCGTAGAATCAGCAGGTTTGGATGACATAGATTCACATGGTGATAGGAATATCGGCAGACATACCGACGGATAAACAGATCGACAGACGGCAACACGGATGTACGTTATCATGAAACATCCTAAAACATGCTACCTAGAATTAAAAAAAAAACGCGATCACAATACTTATCTTTCTCAGGCGTGGAAGTAGTATTTATACAAAAAAAGGATATTAACATCTCAGTTGATTAACATTCTTAGGATCATTATTACTAGCCTTAATCAGTTTTGGGCTGATACTGAATATAATGATAATAATCACTTTCTAGTGGGTTAAGCTAAATAGAGTACCTACCTACTCCTCCAATTTGTAGTTATTTCACTTGGCCTAATAAGAACTTCTCATTTCTTCAAAAGGTAACGAGCCAAGCAAAGAGATTGTTTACCATGAAATTTATGTACTGACACAGATAATCTCTTCTCTTCTGGGTCTGTTGAACATATGCAAAAGTAAATATCATTCACTTTCTTTTCACCATATACCCCTATTTCAACAATTTCTTCTTGTATGTTGTACATACTTGTGCAGGTGATTCCAATTTACTCGACAATATTTATGAATGTTTCTTATAAATGTATGTCAACTATCAGCTCTGATACCACTGCACGGCTGATTGAATCAATTTATATTTCAGACTTACAGTAGATGGCTTTCGATGTATAACATTTACACAATTAGGTAGCGGATTCCAACGATATGTGATCTGTGAGCACTCAATGTTGAAGTACCAGCGGTTAGAAAGTGATGATATGGTGATAATATGTACTTATTGTGTTCTTAGATAGATAGGTGAATGTATATACTACATATTTATTTCTGTTAATGTTGAAATAATAAATTTTCAGTTGGACTTATTGGTTCTCACGCATAAGCGAGGGACGAATATTGTATCTGCCAGAGTTTAGACTCTGAAATAATACATTCTTAGGGCATTCTATGCTTGCATTACAAAAAAGTATGGCTATGATTACTTAGTTAATCTGTCACCATTTTTGACATTGCGCAACACTACCAACTACTTTCACGTTGTTGGTGCCAGTTGAAGAGCGGTAATTTTAGGTCCATAGTAGCGGGTAATCATTTTATATGATAATGTTTCTATATAGTATATCCCTCTATTGGGATTCTCGAATAGATCTAATTCCTACTCGGATCAGTCAATTTTTTTAAGGAGGGGGTTCAAATTTTATTGTACTTTCCTCGAATTCTCCATGATTTGAGAGCCTGGTAAGGTTTCAGTTTTTGCAGATTCTCTTTGTTGTGTCAGTGGCGTTCAGGAAAAAAAAGAATCATTTATCGATGCACTGACGGAATAATCAGCTAAAACAGAAAATCAGAAATTTCCCAAACTTGATTTTCATACTCCTCAAGCTTATAATTATTATAAGGCAATAATTAATTTGGTGGTTTAAGTATTTCGAGAAGTTACTTACTTGATTTTTGTATGGATTTGAATCTTCAAATCACTCTTAGTTTCTACAATCTATAGTACGTGGAGTTTTAATTTGGACCCACTCATTTTGAAAATAAAATCATATCAATCCTTGAGAGGCACCATACTCAATCTACCTGATTTCTCGTTTATTTCAATAAATCAACACAAAAATCATTCTAGAAACGGTTATTCATAATGCGTAGTAAGCACTGCATCAATCTACTTGATTGCATTTTCATCGGGAAAAGAAGTATATGGGTGAGTTATTATATTATAATATTTATATCCATTTGTTCTATTGTTTTTATATACAGCCAATTGCAAATTACAGCTACAAAATACTTGATATTTCCATCTTTTTATCTCACCGTTATTCATGAATAATCAAAGTAAAAACAAGTAAACATGTCATTTCCATGGCACCGGTAGGTTGTTCCACCTACAGACTGAATTATTGCACACACCCAACCATACAAAATGAATGTATGTCATTCTCACTTAGCTAAAAATCCACATTGCATTCTCTTCAGTATTTGCATAAACATATTCCATAAACACTTGCTTCCATATTAGTTGAGATAGCTTCATAGTAGCGGCAAATGCCATATGACTTTTTCGATACGGTTGAATTCAGGAAAACTTTCTTCTCTTTGAATATGTATCGTGGGTATTGGTGCTCTATGCAAATATTATTTTTGAAATGAATATATATTTGAAGATGATCCAAATACCATGGGATAATTGCCTTGTTGAGGACTTTATACTTAAATGCTAATTTTATTACTTATCTTTTTTATCCTATATGCAAAGCACATGTGTGAACTTTACCTATCATGGGTTCTAACCTTCGTAAGACATTAATAATAATTATAAGGGTGAAGTTTAGGAGCGATGTATAATTCATGCATACATCAGATGGTGATTTCCGTTTTGCGGAGATATGTAGTGCAATATTCGAGTTCAGCATTGCATGATAAATGAATTATTTATTATAGTTTTAGCCTTTTGCATTCATACCCAGCTTAGAAATATACCTAAAGAACATCCCACTGTGTTAGAGAAAATATGCCTTTCCATTTTTTCATCATAAAAAAACTGAAAGTTAATGAGTTATAAGTTTACGACTTCCATAACTACACCTTATGGCCACATCTAAATTGAAGGCCTCAAGAGAAACTTGCAAAAAGTGCATGATATTTTCCATTGCATATAGAATATTGTTATAGGTATATGTCAGAGTGTGGCATAGGAACAACCTACTTTGAGCGTACACTCTTCTACAAATTATAATTGTTTGCGTTTCACCTTTTATGAAGGTCACATTATATCGTCGACGGCGCGGCAGCCTGAAGCGAACGCTTTTCAAGTGGAATTTGAGGTTAGAGAATCTTCATCAGTTTACGCTCACGTTATTTGCATAGTATCAGTACGGCATTATGCCGTTATCGTTGATGAAAGCCAGAGATTCTAAAACTTTTTTGTATCTTTACGAGTAAGTCGAAGTATCTATCTAACTTAAATAGGATTCCAAGATTGGGGATGCTTTGAGCTTACGTTTTATTTCATTTTTTATATTTGTTATATACCTTGAAGATTTCTGTCAATAAGTACCTTGCAATAGGAGTTTAACTACTTCACTTCACTATCACAAACCCACTTGAATGTTCTACTATGATTCGACAGTAAGTAGAATGAAAAATCCAGAAGTTATAGTTCAATGTTTGAAAACGGAGAACTATCCTTATGTTATCTATGCTTTACAGATACATGAGACGACTAAAGATAGTTTAGGGATGATACAAACAACCTATTAACTAATAAACACACCCACTGTAATAATATTGTATGCATTGAGCTGTTTTATCTTCTAATACTTCGATAATCGCTCAAGTGTACTCTGATTATATAATTAAAGTGATACGAGGTATCCATCTAGGTGTATAATGATTTCTATAATCGATTTGGCAACTGTAACCCCATTATCGAAGTAAAGTCATACGCAAATGTGACATTTTAATATTCGGTGTGTTGTGTGTGCGCCGTAGTGTCGCAAAGCTCCTTCAGTTATGAATTATGCAGAGCTCATGACGAACTTTGATTGCTTTATGCGCATCACTGAACAAGAAAATTACGCTTATGCATTGCAATGTTGAAAATATGCCAAGCCGGCGGTGTACTTCTATTTTATTGGATCACTCTAAAACTCCATCCTACTTTATGATTTTTATTTCTGAATATTTCCTAAGTCGCTTAGAACGTGTGATGAAACACTGATCCCCAAGCGTGGCGCACGGTGGCGCTGCCCATTTGCAATTCACGAAGTCAAGGTGCTAACGAAGACTAGGCTAAAGACGTAACATGCATGTCTATAGCAGGTCTGATGCATAGTGGAGAGCATATACTTATTTTTTTAAATGATTTTTAAATTTGTACTCAACAAGAATCGACAGAAAGGACAATTTGTCGCCTGTGGTGATAGATCCCACAAAACTTGCATTCTAGGCAGGAAATTTAATTTTTCTTCTACGGCGACATATGACGAACATTTGTAAATAACCTATGGAAGGTATACCCCCCCCGCGGAATCATTAATTCCACCTTTCTAACTTGTAATCACAGGTCGAATTTTGGTTACATCTTCAGTCGAATTCGCCGAGACATTGTTAAGACAAATGCGGGTTTTATCGCTATCAGAACATACATACTGCAGAAGATCTCCCGTGGATCTATGCTTACGGAAGCCATATTGGCGATCATTGATGATGGTGTCTTTGTCCAGGTACTACAGTTAATAACAGTCTCCATAACCTTGGACATGATGCAGAGCAGAGTCACTGGTCTGTAGTTGCTGGTCATGTTTTTTTTGCCTTTCTTAGGAACGGGTTGCATGCGACCGATAAAGAGTTTGCAGATAACTGGTGTAAGCTCTGTGGCAATCCTGGAAGATTGCTAGTATTTGATCTGGAGCAGTATATTTTCTAGTGTTCAACTTTTCAAGAATAAATTTTATATCCCGGTGCTGGAATATGATTTCTGGCATTTTTCTTTGGTGTTATCAAAGAGCCGCTTACAGAGGCTTCTGGCTTGAATGAAACTGCGATGATTTTCGGTGTTTGTTAAAACACTTGTTTGACATGTATTAAAAATCTATTTGTTTTGCAACAATCTTGAGTTTGAATCATTCGGTCGCTTGAACATGTCTCAAGTGAGTTAGTGGTGTTAGCCAAGTGTTGTATACCATAGTTTGATTTTGGCTTCTTTAATCGATTTCAGTAATATTTTAATACACAATGAAGATCTACATTGAATTAAACGTGTTCAGTGTCCATGACAACTTTCACGAGATTTATTTTGTTGTTTGGGACACCCGGTATATATTTTTATGATCAATCTCAAAGAGGCTGTGTATAGTATTGGTCCAAAGACCACTGACCGATGAGTGTTCATTGCACTTCACACCAGCCAGCGCAACCGTATCTTACGAAAGTGAAAGGTTTCATATATACGCATATGTAGACACACACAAGCTTTTATTTTGGTAAAACGGAAATTTCCTTATTGATTTCAGGTATTCTAACTACTCTCTTGTTGTGTAATGGATTTCACTTGCTGCTGTAAACATTTTCAAATCATAAACAGCAAGTATATCGCGTATAAGGAGAGGTAGTTCCTACGAGTTACAATTCATGACTGGATGTGATGATTTCTGTGTATCGTTACTTCCTGGCAAAAGTGGGAGAAGTATTACTATACGAAACTTTTGGATTGTCATATGTTCTTTGGTAAATTTTATGTTCTACAACAGGAAAGTCCATGCTATCCATTTCCGTCTGTTGCTTTTTCACCACCGCCTACCCTCATCGTGGCATCGATTTTGATGAAATTTGGGGAGGGAGCTGCTGTGAGCACATGTAGTCGACGTTGTTTTGTTTATAAAAATGTTTTCTCTCGCTCAAATATCATTTTGAAATGCTCCCAAATTTTGGATGTTTTGAAGTACCGTACCCTATAACTTCAGGATTCAAATGTTTGAGTAATTAGAATTTGTTTTTATATCAGTACGTGAGACATTCCAAGTCAATTCACTCGAGTCCATTTTAAATATTTTTTAATTTTGTAGTATGTGCATAAACTATTATTAATAAAGATACGGCATGAGATACAGATGTTTCATAAATATTCAAGGTCGAAGATTCATACCATAGAGCTTTAATATATAATATAGAATACTTTGAACATTAGGAATGAGATGTCACATCATATTCATGAGTCTTGATGAATAGTTTTACAGTAGATCGTTGAATGACCATGAAGTTGATGAAGGTCCGAAAACGAAGTCACCAAAATTAAAAATTTTGGACATCCTTAAAATCACATGCTTTGAGTTTTGGCAAAAAAGATATGGGGAGTTTGACTTGCAGACAAAATAATTGTGTATTAAACACACAGTTTCACAAATAAATGAAACTGTTTACCAAACACACAATACTTATAGTATTAAAAAACTGGTAGGAAATGTGGTATTATAGAAACAATTGCACCTGAAGGAAGCTATTCAGAAATCGGAAAAGCAATAAAATAATTCTTAATATATCACTTAATTTTCGTCCTGTCAATCTTTTCATAGACCATGCGGCTTAGTTACGCAGCGAACAGATGTGACCAAAATCCTTGTTTTCCGCGGAAGCATCCTTGACACTTATAATGAAGTTAATGCTGGTTTTTATGGTGGCTTAGTGGCAATTACAGGCAGAACCGATACTCGATTAACCGTTTGCCACGCAAACGCCTCAGCGTCAACTGGAGAAATTTGGGATACCGTGACCCGCTTTTAAGGCTACTTGAATTATTAACATAAACCGCAAAATCCTTTTTACCTCACATTTAATAACACCACATTCCGCAACTGTAAATATAGTCAACAAAAATCGTAAGTGGTACGTGTACGATCATGATCAAGGCGGCTCGACTGTGTATACAGAGTTTATGATGTTTTTTGGTCGGGTCACGGTTTCTGCGAGATTTACGAATTTCGGTAATATTGTGTTCTGTTGCATGTGGCATAATATTTCATGCACACTTTTGTATGAAATACTATCTGGCAAGATGCAAGCTATTAGTTTTGTATCAAATTACCCAATTTGTCAGAATCCATAGAGTTTAAGTTCTTTGTAACATGGATAGGTTCTTTGATCATTTAGCAATGACCTTTACGCAACCGAAATGGAAAGAATATTTATTTTAAAATATTGTTTTGCCACAGTGGAACGTTCTCAACTATTTGAATGTCAGATTTATATATTTTAATTTTGAAAAGTCATATACATTGTGTTTGTTTATGTTTTGTTTTCTTTTACATCCCATGCTAAAGAGTGTAATCCGGAGAAACCACATCACTTATTTCTATCGGTCCGTCTGTCATCTATCTGATAATTCTTGGCCTTTCCATAAGCCTGAAAATATCACTCAAATTTTGCTGAAATTCAACGTTCACCATGAAAACAGAGAAATCATAGTTTTAAGTTAGATAGATGTGCACACCATCTCTTTGAAGTAAAATGTTCTCACAGCTTGATACCATATTTATATTAAAAAATAGAGCAGTTGAAGGAACAAATAACACGACACTTTAAAATTTGTTTATGAATAGCAGCCTGAATTATGAGCGTAAAGTTGGTTTTGAAAAGGCCAATGTCAACTTTGGTTGTGCTAGACTGGAACATTTTTAAGTACAAAATACTCCACTTTGAACGAAATTCATAATCATTTCATATGCTTTTACGTTGACTATGGATATATCTTCATGTTTTTGATAATAGTTATTAGAAATATGTCTCTCACCTAATATGAATAGGAACTGAATTGACTTTTTTAGAACCAAGCCACAATAATATGCTCATATTAACAGGCCACACTTTGTATTACGTAAACGCATCAGCTTCACGTGAAAGAAACCACAATCTGTCGTAAGTTTTCACCTCCCATGTACTGCTACACATAATTCGCGTAAACTGCATCACATTTCTTCGACAAGACTTTCACAAAAAGAGATTTCTCGCCCGATTCGCCAATAATAACCGTTCCTCATTTGGAAGTAGTGTTAGAAATTTATTATGAAGATTGTGGATTTTTTAAATATTTTATGTCACAGTTTCACTTTGTCACAAAAATGTAAGCTTCTCATATCTTATACGATCAACTCGCGAACAGTCGCAATTTTGTTGGAATGAGGATATGCGACACAAGATTTCCATAGCATAAACATCTATGAATATTTACCAGACTTAAGATCTAATCTGAAACTATGCTGAAATTTCTCTGCCGAAGAAATTGCTGTTACCTAATTTTTTATTGGAGATTTATTCCGGCATTATAATTAATATTTAAATATTTCTACGAATTAAAGAATGACGTTTATTTAATTCAAAGCCTAGCGCTTCATTCTATTAGAGAATTTTCGGATACCTAGAAGTTTATCTATGAAACATTACATTAGCAGTGTTCAAGTTCGCTATGGATGCAATTATGATTTTACAATTTGATTCATGTAATGATAGATTGTTTTGAACAATATAATCAATTTGACATCTTAGTTCGTGATTCAGTAAGATATAAATTTCCATTCTCTGAACCCAAACTTCAGAGCGCGAAGAAGAATGACTATATGTTTAAATGTGATTTTTGTTTATGTAACTACCAGTGATCTAAAAGTTTTAGTTAATCGATATACATGAGCCTGTTGACGAGGGAGTGTAACGTCTCCATTGCTGTGAAATCCTGGTTATTCTGACAAATGAAAATCTCAGCTACAGGTTCATAGGCGAAATTTAAGTAGCCCTGAGCTATAACTGACGTTGAAAGTATATCCGCATATTGTTTAAAATGTCCATAGTTGAATTTACTAGGAGAAAGAATATAAACGAAAAACGAATATGTTATATTGTATCAGTCTATTCAAAATTTTCACATGTAAGCTATATTGTGAAATGTCAGAAATCGTTTTAATTCGACCACGGCTTATGGCATGGACTAGATATCTGGCAATAGGTGCGTCAATATCATAGACGGAGAATAAAAGAGGTAAACATTACGTTGAAAATTCTGACAATAATGAATCGTACCTCACGGAAAACAGCATGAACTAATATACTTGGCTGCTGATTTGCTTAAAATATAATATTATCATTTTATTACTATCCAAGCTATAGAACATTTTTGTAGTGCATTCGTACCTTTTGAAGCTGTTATTTGTGAATTGCTGCTGGTTTTCGAGAACAAAAACTTACAGAGAAACTGGAAAGACATCCCACAGCTTACACGTTGCATCTCTTCTACTTTGTTTCCCGACAAATTTCACCAAAAATGTTCACCAAAATTTTTTTCTGCATGGGTATCTACTGATTTTTTTTGAGAAATTATTGTTTTCTTGAAACTCATCATCCTCAGAATAGTGACAAGTAGCTACAGATATGGCTAAAGCTACTGTTCTTGCTCTTTGGGCAATGATACTCTTGATACTGAATTTTCTGAATCCATTTTATGATCAAAAATAAAAAGGCTGTAGCTGATGCGTAGGAAATATAACAGGAAAATACTTATAACTTGAGCAACTAAAAGAATTAAATGAAAATATTGACGGTGTCACAGAAGGAACAAGAGTAGCTTACTTGCTACCATGAATCAGCGTGTGAATGTAATAAATCACTACGAAAACATTATTTGTGGCAGCAGGTAATTATCACGGTGTTGGGTACTAGCGTAGTTATAACTGGGTCAGAACGCATTTGACCTTGTCTCTATGGTGTTTAGGAACACACATTGCCAGTGATACTGAATGTTGTATCGTGGAACCAGTATTTCAAATTGTGTCTATATTTTTCGCATAACTCCCCGCAAGTTGATTAATAGGCAAGTAAGCGGTACCTTGAAAGCATTCTCGTGGACGGTTAATTGTCGCTCGGCAACATAGCTTTTAATTCTTTAATAATGTTGTATTCTCCTACAGAAAGTACAGCAATGATGGCATTCCTAACATGCAATTCCTCACAAAGTTAACTAATTAATTGTCAAATCGTGCACTTGTGTGGCCGTTTTGAGTTAAAAATGTATTTAGTTTGTATTGCGCTTTCTGGATTTTTTACAGTCCTGTATAAAACGGATTTCAAAAAAAAATTCAAATATTAAATAGGTATAGGTATCTGTAGATATTTCAGAAGATACACTATTAAGATATGCATTGTAAATCATTGTTCCATGTGTTTTTGCTTGCCATTATACATTGAATATACTTTTGCACAAAATTTTTATCAAAGTTTGAAAAAATGAACCCCTAAAAATGTTTTTACTATGACAAAATGATCAAAAACTGTAAAATGGGTGAAAATTAGGTTTAAATACGTTTCAGAATCATTGAGCCTCCAACCATGTTTTTGAATATGCCCTCAGATGCCTAAAAGTTATAGAAACAAACAAAAAAGGAAATTGATAAAGTTCTGAATTTTTGTTTTTTTTTCTTGATATTTGACCACTATAGTCAAATCAATTGAAAGCCCACATTTTTCCTCAAATTTATTCAAAGTCGGTGCAGCAGTTATTGAGATAACGCGCTGAAAATGATACCGACAAACCAACAGATAGACAGGCTAGGAGACCGACAGATCAACAGAGATACCGAAGGAAATCATTGATCACTTTTGACATTATCTTCTTCTTTAATTGCAACCGCCATTCTGAAGGTTGGTAATTATAACAGCCAATTTTATCTTCGATGCTATGGCACTGAACAACTCAACAGAATTACATACAGTGTCTCAAATTGCTCAATAAGGGAATGCGTCTTCTTATTCAGTTTCTCCTTTGCTGTATGTTGCCTTGCATAAATTTCTGCAACAGATTGCATTTTTCTCCTTTCATTACATGATCCAGATATTACAACTTTCTTCTCTATATTATTTTAAAGGTTGTTCAGTCGGGGTTTCTCCAACGTATATTTTGCCGTATTAGAGAAGATCTAATCAGAAACGCATATCAAAAGAAGCTAGTGGAAGCAGCAATATAAAAAAATACCGCCAATAGAAAAACAAGTCACCAAGAACACCGGCACTTACTTATTCTACAGTACGTTCAAGAAATATCAGATGCGATCCGATGATTAGGACAGCGGCATAGAATTCAAACAAGATTTTATATCTAGGACCACTACACTCAGGAGTGCAAAAAACAAACTCAAAAATGAACATCAAGAAACTAAGAACTGTATCTACCAAAAACCGTGCGAAGGCCAACTGAACATGCAAGAGCAGAGACAAAAAAATCCGCAATAGCGGACCTCGAATGCACAGAAAATCATAAAATAATGCGGGGCGACAAGGTACCCGAATGGTATCGACGAAAACTCAAGGAAACAGCCAACAACGACCACGCTTATATTAAACCTGGCATATAAATAAAACCAATATGGCAGCCAGTCATAAAAAAGTTATAATCTACAGCTAGAGATAACCAACTTTAATTTGAACGTCAGCAGGAAAGCTCCGCCGTGCAACCGGAATGCCAACGACACGTCTGTCATTGAAGATATTAAATCAATCGAAACGTCGTGATGCTTAAAATTATGTTTAAAATGGAAGTTCGTCATAATACCTTCATACGTAAACATCAGTTACCTTTATTGTATTTAACATATATTCCATTTTCCAATTCTCTCAAGTAGCTATCTACTTTACTAAACATAAAAAAACGTATTTCTTATTCTAAACAAAATATCCGTATCGCTTTGGTATGTTGGTTCTAGTGTGTATATAACCAAAAGCAAAACGTTGGTTGATACACTTCCTTGTATTAATGGTAGGTAATGATAGCTTTCTCTATACCTTTAATCTTAGCAGATACACATACGTGTATGGTTGTAGGTAGAAATTATTCTCAAATTAAGGTGTCTAGATATGTGAGCTGATGCGAGGAATTCCTGTTCAGAGCTTGAACGATGGCAGCGATTGGCTATAATCAGCACTAGCCAATCCTGAGGTTTTCATTCAATATTACACATTACCAGAGTTTTTTAATCTTGTCCTAATAGACCGCTTAAACGAATTGATGATAATAAGACAAAATATATGTAAGTTAATCTAAATTCACTAAACAATCATCCATTCTCTCATTTTTATTATAATGAGAGCATAACTTTACGATTTAGTCGACAAAGTTGGTGACTTTTATTTAATTTATCACTTTATTTGATATATTATTCTCAAAACGCCATCAAAAAGATCAATTTTTTTCGCACTATAGTAGAGAAAAAGAAAGAAAGTACGGTGTGCTTTCTATTCCACTGCTATCTAGAAAAGGTGGGTGTTCCAAAGATGACAAAACATGTCAGAACATAGGATTCAATATATTTTAATACCTAATATCCTTCTGATATGAGTTCTGTCTACCTTATAGGTATGTCATATTATGTGATATTGTGGCCAACTATAGTAGAAGAGTTAAATAGATCTTTCAAGTTGATTTGAGATGAAAGATCTCTTTTGGTGTATTGTGCTGCTGCTGTAATTGTGACAGAAATATGGGAAAAACCAATACATTATATAGTTTTTTTCATTTCAAAAAGATATTTTCAATCATCGTATAAATGTTTCATGATCTATTTAGTCGAAACATTTGTAGAATGTAAGATATAATTTTATATCATTCAATCAAGTAAATAGAAATCGTTGAGATTGTATAAGAAGATTATATTTAACATAAATTATGTATAGAGACAACTTATATGGATTGAGAAAATTTTTTTGAGCTTCTGTATCATTCATGTACCTATGTAATAATTTTTTGTACGTGCTTCGGTGATATCAATGGTAATATAGACAAGAAACACCGTATGAAGGACGTTGTACCAATTATGCCTTGATTTGAGTATAAATATGGAAAAATACAATAAAACAGAAATAGACTGAATAAGACGATCAAATTTTGGATGCTAACAATAAACTAATAGAGGAGCGCCTGGCAGATTGAGTTGAAGGATTTTTTGACTCATGGAGGATTAATACTAGCCGAAATATCAAGTGAATTGACATTCCAATGTACATAAATAGGTGTTAAAAGTGAAAATTCGTGTAGATTGTCAGTGTGAACGCGCTGTAGTTGATGGAAAGTCTGCGAATTGAGAATGTTTACAATAAAGGAAATGATAGAAGAGCAGTAAAAGAGCACAGTGGATATGCTAATTTGTCTTCATCAAGCCCAATCGAATGTCCCTAAATTTACCGACGTGAATGAGCACACTAGCCAAACATTCAGATAAGGATATTACCTGATCAAGCTTGATAGAACAAAGATGAAAGATAAAGCAATATCAGATGCCACCAACAAAAAATAAATAGTACAGTTAAATCGTAGGCATATTTTTAATTAAGCAAATAATAGAGGAAACGAAGGAAAGGATAGGTAACTCAGTTACACTGTGATATACCTAATTGAGAACATTTTTGTGTTTCTTGCTCCTCTGCAATTTTTTCAGACTTGTCCAGCTACTTACTTTTTTGACTTAAATTCTGAAGTTGTGGCCAACAAAAATCTATTTACTTTTAGGGACAAAATACTCTGCTTTTGCAATAAATCTAAAACATTGTCATTAATAAACAGTAACTCATAAAATGATAAAACCAAGTGCAAGGATCCTGAAAAAACAAAAAACAGTTTATAGACACGAAATCCTTATTTTGTAGATAATCTCACAAATTCCCCCCATTCCACAATGTCTCCAAATGAATGAATCTTGGAAGACTTAACTTTAATTATTGTAGGGTCAGTTTGCTGAATGGAAGTGCACTCAGAAAACAGTCTTCTGTAATTGAGATATCGGTGTGAGGTCAAACGTTCACATAGATCTCATGACTGAACAAACCAATCTGTAATCTTCCTGGAAGTAGGTCAGAATAGATAAAATACCAGCACGTAAATACAGGACAACTATTTGTGTGTACTACATACAAATCACGCATCACCTCGAGCGTAATATTATTATTGACGCCCCATGCAGAGAATACCATGATGCCACTTTCTACTAATTAGTTATATGTGCGTTAATTTATTACAGACTCGTAGTTTGACACAATTCCTATTGAGCAATTTATAAATATCTGAAATATTATTATATTACACACCTATCATGTTTAAGCATGAGAGTCTCACTGTCTATCTATTTATCTATTTATTTCCTAAAGTAAATCTCTGCGTGTTATCGCTCATAGGTATCGAGAACGTTGGAGATTTAAACCAGATGTAGTGTGCTAAGGTAAAATGACTCGATATAAGAATTATCATTGGTAATCGAGGTTTCACATACTTGAGCTCTATGAAAATTTGATTGATTTTTCTCAAAAATTATAAACACTCGTGAAATGGGCTGAAATAAAATTATGATTAAAAAAGAAACAAGCATAATATACCTTTTTCCGTGGATGATGAGCTTTTGAAAAATTCTCATTACGGTTTGAAATGAGCAGGAACAAAATTATTTCCAGAAATGAAGTATGAAATTTATCAAAATCACTGTACTCCGGAAAATATCCTTAATTACATCTACAAATAAGCCACGGTTCATGAAAACAGATAAAATTTAAATCCAAATGAATGAAACACGACGCAGGATTTTTTGACGACGCTGTTAAAATATCGGGATCTGTGAGGCCTATGAGAATACATATTATGGTATTTTTAGGCAGGTTTATATAACAAGCAAAAATATTCAGATTCGAGGACGACCAAGAAAAAACTTCATTTTCTCAAATACAAGGCAACCAAAAATTGACCGCTAGTGGTTCCAATGACGCTAGATACTTCATGTCGTTGATGACAGAATAATATGAGATCAATGTAACATCTGTTGGAAGTTATTATATGGTTGTCTTTCCGATTTGATTCATTTTATACTTATGACTTCAGTCACGTTCTGGCTGCTTCGACAATCTTACTCAAATCACAATTTGTTAATGCAATCGTAACATAATTAAAGTCATTTGAGCAATTATATTAAGTTTTAATTACTAGCCAGCGCAGTACTATAACATAAGTATTATAAATAAGGCACGTCCAAGGACATTGTACATCCCGCAATTCTTGGAACCTTCCAAAAATGATCTAGAACTTTGGAGAAATACACAACAAGAATTTATGAAGCTGCTCTAGTTTTTGAGAAAGCAAGATAATTTAGTTTCTACTATCAGGCCGATAAATGAATGCATCCATGATATGGCGTTTTCCTTTTTCCCAAAATGTATTTATGCAGTAACATCTTAACTGCATCTGAATCATCTAACTGACAAACTAGCTATTGATTAATGAATGAATGTGGGTTTTGAGCCTACATTTCAAAAGTAACCTTGCAAACAGTGCTCACCATGGGAACAACATTCTATGGAATCGCTAAATATTATATAAAAATAATGCCTAACTATTATTGTACCCGGCACACTTAGTACAGTCAACAATATTAGTTTCAAAATTCTCTTGAATGTATTCTCACGATAGCGGAAACTGTGTCAAAGAAGTAAAGTGTTACAAAATTAATTCGGATCCATGGCTTGCTTTGCTTTGCGTAATTACCCACTCTATTGTTGTTCTCCAACAATGTATCATTGTAGGATATCATCAAGTCCGTTACACATGCGAATAAAATATGCTACTTGAAGATGATGTTGAGCTTTATTATCTAATAGTGTTTAACTCAAGTAGCAGAAGTTCCCTTATTTGTTTAACTTTCATGTAACATTTTATACCTCTATATTACAATATAATATTTAATAACATTGTAATTGACTTGCGTGTATGATAATATTCTACTGAAACAAATGCGGGTCAATCTTTACTGTTCACCACAAAATTCCAAATTTGAGTAATACATGGCACTCGTTTCACATCATTTTCTGTCCGTCCCTTCCTCATATCTCTTGATCCATATACAGTCCGAAAATGCAGCCTTATTGATAGGTATATACTTTCATTTTCTGAGTGCATTCGATCCAATAAATCACCACAGAAAAAAATTGAAAGTAAAACGGTTATTGTCGATTTTTATACATTCAAGCATCACTGTGATTATCGTTGTTTGCAAGTAGTTTAAAATTTGTGTTTTGATTACTACTGTGGATATCTTCATATGATCTTCATAAGTATATTTCTGCTCACTAATGATTAGAGATATATTACATCAAATATTTGTTTAATACAATCGCGAATCGTTCATCAGTGAAGTAGTACATGTAAAATCCAGAGATGATGTAGAAAATATTGCAGAAATGTGCGAATTGGTGTAACCGCCTTTACAAAATACGTTATTCACTTTAATTCTCATATTTTGTACTTTGATAAAGGCTGCTGAGGCAGCAGATAAACATTAGTGAGTATATCAAATCCATGATATGTAATTTTAATGAGGGAGTCAGTAGAAAATAATGATGATGATAAAGCATACTTATTTGACTAGTTTTAAAAATAACTGTAAAAACATACAAAATGTGGAATTTTAATGAAGTTTAAGCCTCTGAAAATTCCTTGACTGTTCATAGAAGCATGTTTAACTATATCCTTATCATTGTTATGATCTATTTATCTATTTTCTCGTACAAAAAAATGAATATTAGCATACCACCACTGGCGATTTCACCACATTTTTCTGAAAACCATTGTTTTCTATCCATCAACCTTCACAGTTAATTACAACTAAAGCTTTACAATTAGACACAGCTCATCTCTGATGATTTGTTATATAAACATGAATGAGTACTACACACAACATTGTTATCTTTTAGATACTATCAGATTACATAAATACTGAATCAGCTTAATTATTACATTTAAGTAAAATATTAGTTAATAATAATAGAGGAAAACATGTGATATGAAATATGGTTTAGCAACCTTGTAATCTATTCTAGAAAAAATAGCAACATTCTCGGAATGGTTTGAATTCTATTTAACGAGTTGATTGGTATTTCATTAGATTGTGCTGAAACATAACGGTTAACTAGATACATACGGCTTGGCAAACTCATCAATATTCATTAAACTTACATACGAACGTATCAGGACCATGAATATCGGTATTAAGCTTAGAATATATATCATGAAATTTCAGCATTGGACAGATTATTATCTCCACTTTTCTTGTGTATTCATTACCAACTAGCCTTATAGTTTCTCAACCAGGTTCCACATACCTTATTTCCAAACCAGATGAATCAACGATTCCTTTAAGTGACCTAAGTGATAGATAATTTCATCCAGTGATCGAAGGGATAATTTAGTTAGGAAAAAAATAATTAAACCAACTCCATGCATTTTCCAATGACATCTCTTTGTTGATTATTTATTGGTTATTGGGTGTTTTGTTGGGTTCCTGTTGCGTTATAGATCAAGTTCCAAAAAAAATAAATTTGACTAGTGCCCTTGACGACATGGTAGTTGTGAGCTGCGAATCGAAATTAACATACCTTTTATATATTCCCTTCTATTACAAGTTTCAATGGCATGGTTTTCTATAAATAATTACGAGGATTGAGCTTTGTGATACCCTTATCACAGGTGGCGTCACTTAATCTGCGGATGCGTCCACTGTATGTTTGACTAGTAAACTCAAGTATTCCCATAGAAGATAATATGGCATACTTCAATTTAGCAATACCTACTGCTTCCACCGGGTCTGTACCACAGGGATCGCTCCTGAGTTATGGTGGTGGATGGATATGAGTCCGATGTACTTAATATCAATACGAGTGTTCCTTAGGGATCTGTCCATTCTCCAGTGCTCTTCTTGCTGGTCCAGAAACTATCAATACGTCCTGTCGCCATAATACCAAGCTGTTGTCAGTACGGCAAAGACTAGAGGAGCCAAACGGGTGCATCTTCACTAGGTCGAACTTATAACGACTCGAATGAGTCTCTTCCAAAAATAATTTTTTTGGAGAACTTCGGCGTTGTGGAATGAGCCACCGAAGCATTAATGAAGTGCTATAGGCTTTCTGCATTTGCATGAAGCTATCTACAAAAAAAATATTACAGCCACTTATCTTATGATTAGAATTATAAAGTATGATTCGGATGATGTAGGGTTTTTAATTCTCATAAATGCTTTTTTGTAAGACTTCGGAACCCTGTCACATATATCAATTTCAAATACAAATCTTAATTCCACATAAATCAGCATCATAGCAAATCATATAACGTATATGATTTTTTATATGTTATTTTAGACTTCAACTGACGTTCGGAGCAATAAATATTAGTTTTTAGTTTTTTATTCAAATAAAGGAATGTATTCAGTGAGATATGAAGTAAAGACTTTAGGACTTTGGGTGGATGGTGATCTTCGTTTTAGGAGGCACGTTAAGGAACTTATATCGTAGTAGGTGTTTCTTGAACAAAGCACTTCGTAAACAACTTTATGATAGTTTAGTGTTGAGTTTTACTGATTATGGTGATGTAGTATATGGACCATGTTTGGATCAGGAATCATCTAGAAAACTTCAGATTCTGCAAAATTCTTGTCTTAGGTTTATATGTGGTATGGATAGAAGAATGCATTGCTCCCCACTTATTAATCAACTGAAATAGCTTAACCTTAAAAATAGACGTCTTTTGCATTTAATATGCCTGATGCACAAAACAATCAAAATTAAGGTTCCAAAATGTCTTTACGAAAAAAATTGAATTTAGGCATATAGAACATGAGGTCAATATACTGAATGTCCAACATCTAAGTATTCCTATGCATAAAACTTCCATATTTGAGAGATCATTTTGTACAACGCTACAAATCTTTACAATGAGATTCCAGTGTTACTGCAAAACAGAGATGTTAGTAGTTCTAAAAAATTATTTAAAAAATAGTTCTTGGAAGAACAAGCTGGATTTTAAGAATAATAAGTACAGTAGATGGTGTACTTATGACATATCAGAGAGCATCGCCTTTTCCATTCATATCTCCTACATTGCTATTATAGCTGTATCTCCTAGGCTGAATTTGGTAGGATGAAACAAGTCAAAAAAATTCTCTCAGAGGCAATTTTATTTTTGAATGGCAGAATATCCCGTCCCTATTCAAACTTCAGTACCAGCTCCCCTTTAATGGAAATGTGTAGCCTTCACTACAGTTTTCGATCCAAATACATCTCAATATGCTTGGTATCGTCTAATTGCAGTATTATATTGCAGTTCAATACTACTGGCAGGTTGTTGTCTTACCATGCAGATAAAGGATTGTGAATCTGTGTATTGAATACACAATCTTTTTATATGCATGATAGAAGAGTTTCACCAAGTAAGAGCATCTACAAACTATATGTTGTCCTACTAGTAAATTTTAAGTGAACTGGTGTTTATGTCTCAAGGACTTCTAGTCGTACAGTGAAAATATTCTTGAAAGAATCTCAGCTGATATTATACTTTTAGATAATGAACTCTATTTTCTTCCATACAACTGCTCTTTCTTCAAGCGACGTAAAACTGAATCATATTCAATTCTTTCGCAGCTTAGTTCTTATCGAATACACCTCGTAGTTTGAAAGTAACGTGTTATTAATTGTGAATAAAGATGGTTATGAATAATTTATGAATATAGATAAAGGTGTGTTAGATGATTTATATATGCAATGAGGTATATCGGAAATTTAAGGATTGTAAATAAAAAGCTTAAGGACATTTGGTGACAAGGTTCCAATTTGTACCGCTAATTGGATTGTTTCATTCATGGTTAATCGTGAAACGCTTTTAAATTAATGATAATTCTTTTGTGTTGTTCGATTAATAGTTATTATTCTATTGGAGATCACAGCTTAAAGAAATGTGAAGTGATACCACATAGAGCTAGATGAAATTGTCAAAGTTTGATCGTTGATGTATTTCCAACACAAGTTCTATTAAATAACTGAGAAATAATAATGGTATTGATTCTTAGGTCAAAAAAGACAATATACAAAAATAGGAAAAAGTAGGATGAATATAGCTTAACTCCATTTTTACTTTTATGTTAACCAAACCAAGGAAACTACCAAATCAGTCTACTCGACTCCACTCCTTAACTATCAATACCTTTCCATCAATATAGTAAAAGCTAAATAAAACTAAGAGTTATTTATACGCTTTAATCAAGAAAATCAACTCTTAATGCATGTTTGCGCGATACAATGATGTAACATTAAAAACCATATTAACAGTTTCCTCATTCCTGTTTGTAACTAACACGCTTTACAGCACTTGCTTCCATCCACTATGTAAATAGCGAGCCGAATCTCTTCTTGCCTACCAGATGGACTGTAAAATTCACGTTTGCGTAATATCATGAAGGCAAAAAATTCACAAGCTATCATAAATATTTTCATAGTCATCTCTTGGGTGAATCTGCCTACCTTTCACACGATTGTTCGTGCAGTAATTAGTAAAAGGTGACTATCCTAAGCGCTGTTGTTTTTGATCAAATTAAACGTTGTCTTATGTTTTTACAACGACACGTGACTATGCTCTGCTGATGATGTAACCGTTATAAAAGACTGTTATTTCATCTCTGTGCTAGGTCCTTTCTCTCAAGAGGTTTTTGTATTAACACCGTTGTAACTTCATAAGTATTGAAAAAATGGCGTCAAGTCGGTTGATGTACCTTCAATGCAATAATATCAGTTCAGAAATAAATATTTGGAAAAGATTTTGAAACATTTGATAGTGATTGAGATGAAATTATTAGAAAATAAAAAATAAAATCTGATTTCGTAATCATAAAATTCACCAGATTTGCAATATTTCTAAAGCTTATTCCAAGTGGAGATGCAGCTCCAAAATGCGATCAAATAGACTGATGCAATTACACCCGATATACAGTCAACCTGGTTAGCATGCCTGAAATACCGTATAATATGATAAAATATCAAATATCCTGCATAATTCTAAGTTCATATCTATGGATGAATTCTATGATTTATCTATTCCAAAGGCAGATATGTGTTTATTTTTCAATTATGAATTAACCTTTTTGCTGCTTGTTCAAGTCTTTTTTGATCGATGAGTTCTGTACAGACGTTTGTGAGCATTATCTACTAGTGTACATTGCTCCATGCTTATATTTAACAACTTCTGTAGAAAAAGGTGATTTGAAATAACCAATTCAATTATGCACTATACAAACTGGTTTCAATATATGCAATATGATAAATAATCGAGTGAGTACCTCCATGTGATAATTTCGTGGTGGTAAATTATCTTTTCCAAGGTGCAGCGAGCTAAAAAAAAATCATAATATTTGCAAATCTTCAACTAAACGTGTACACTTGTAGCCATATGTCTGCCAAACTACCAACCTGATCCTTATATAGAGGGAACACTCATTCTCCAATAAAGACAAAAATTATGGGGATGTCAAAAAATACCATCGGCAAAACTTGGCACTATGGTTAGTTGACTTTATTGCTCCTATGGTACAGCATTCCGCTCTAAAGAATGCCTGCAAGTATTCACTTTAAAAAATGCAGGCCAAACCCTCATGTGTGAATGATTTACATGACATAATTTACTGACTGTTATTTCTACAAGTTAAGGATGATTGAATAACATTTTGATAGACCGTGTATTTACTTAATGAAATACTGATACTGAGACTGATACCGATGACTTTCTTCTTCTTCGTTTTTGTTGAAACCTGATCTGATCAGGATGTGATTTGGCAACATATCTTTGGTAAACCGTAAGTTTACGTTATACATGAGTTGATCCACTTCTCAACTATGAACTAGTGTGAACACGTACTTTGGAATGTGCTAAAACTGCGAATAAAACCAGGTTAGTTTGTCAGTGGAATTTCAGTAAAAATACACTCCTTAACTATATACATATACGAGTATGATAACATCGCTAGCAGCCTATGATTATATTTTTATATATCATAAAGAAGCACCACTGGGACTACCTGGGTCTTTAAAACACCAAACGCACTGCCAATGTTATGTTTTGATATTATGATCGTTTTAAACATTCTTTGACCTTTTGATGTAATGAAAATCCATCTCTTCGCTAATTAAATCGAAACCGTGATAGACTAATAGCCCAATTTCATTGTGGATATGCATGATCTGACAACAAGGTGAGATGGTAGTGGTAATCGAGGAACTGTTGTTTTGATGGTCATGCTACAGTTCACTGAATTGACAAACCACTAGAGAATTTCAATTTGAGGTTTGCATGTTGGCCAGTAATGCATAATATCTCGTATCCTATGAAGTCTCTCAATACATACTACAGCGATTATTTAAATATATGGATACGCTCCATATGGATGAGATATGTAGAAGTTTTAACATATGATATAACAATTTGAAATAGTTGTTAATCGATTCTGAAAAGGTTTTTACTGATTGAACTCATATACACAGCTGTGTCTGTCAATTTTCATAGCAATTGTTGTAAAAAATTATTTTATTCCTGCTGTAAACTATGTCGGATTTGTGTTAAATGTCAAGTCGTCCATGACTGTACGTGACTGAGAATACTTTTTTGGGCTTCGTTAATATATTTCTACCCAAACGCGAGAGTGATAATGATGATGAGTAGTATCTGAATTCAGATGAAAAGATTGAGTAATTAAGACACAGTTTCACAAATAAAACTTTTTCTTTCAGTGAGGCGTTTCGATTTATATTTAAATCATCGTGGGACTGTCAGATTTGACTGTTAACAAGGCTGCCTGGAAACACTTGCCAACTAACTAACTAGATCCTATCATGGATACAAAACTAGAGCTCTCAAAACTAGCACAGTATTTATGTCTAGCTATTTTTGTATTAAATTATTTTTCCTTTGTTGTGTTTGTCTTAGGGGCAATATTTTTTGGCTACAGCATTTTCCCTAAGACAGACACAAGGAAGGAAAAAATAATTTAATAGAAAAATAGCTAGACATGATAAATAGTATGCTAGATTTGAGAGATCTAGTTTTGTATCCATGATAGGATCTAGTTAGTTAGTTAGCAAGTGATCAGGGTAGCCTTGCTAGCAGTCAAATCTGATAGTTCGACGATGGTTTAAGTATAAATTGAAACGCGTCTCTGAAAGAAAAAGAGTTTTATTTGTGAAACTGTGTGGTAATTAAACAATCTATTTATCTGCATTATGGAAGAGTATCACCAAGTAAGAGCATCTACAATCTACAAGCATCTGAATTGGTTTCAATATTTCGGATTCTCTTTACAAGTCCCAATTAGTAAGCTGGTGAAAGTATTCTTTTCTTAGGTATATAATCTCCGATGTCTGACATATTGTAAAGTGTGTTCACTCCAGATCGGTTAACTGTTGCTACGTTGTGGTGACGTAGCAAATTTATTTCGTCCAACTATCCAACAGCAGAACACAGACACAGCAGCATTCATAAATGTGACGAATCGTTTTTAGAGTGATTCAAAACTTAAGATACTATTGTAAAATGAATGATCGTAAATAATTTTTGTTCCAATAATACAAGCGATCCTAATAGTTTAAAAAATAAATCAACAGATTAACTCAATAAATTATTCAAATTAATCAGAACGCAATTGGCTCAATCTGAAGAAAGGTCAGCCCGAGGAGTATATAAATAAGCTGCTACTTCATTTGACGACGATAGAAGATATCTTTATTTGTTTCAGCATATCGAAACTGTATAGCCTGGCGGTCTAACTGTAGGGAGCATTTGGGCGGTATTTGGGACACTGTCTAAACATTCTCAACAATGTCCAGTGATCAGTTATAATACATAATCATTATTGATGGGTGTTGAACGCATGGGACATGTTGCATCGCGAAAGATTAGCAAACATTTCTAGATACTGTGGAAACTCTATACTCTTGGTTAAGGTTCTTTAGATTTCTTACAATTGTGTAATTAACACACAGTTTCACGAATAAAACTCTTTTTCTTTTAGTGACACGTTTCGATTCATATTTAGATCTGACAGTCCGACGATGATATAAATACATGTCACTCAATGAAAAAGAGTTTTATTTGTGAAACTATGTGGTAATTACACAATTTTTGATCTGAAACCTTTATAATGCAATTTTAAGTAAATATGGGTTTCAAATGAAATATGAATATTTGGGTTGATATTTCATTGACATAGTTGTCTACAAATAATCACTAATTTAATAGCTGAGGTCTTAATTAAGGGTCTAAAACATTTTTTCTTTCTGTTACAGGAGTTGCGTGAGAATGACATTGAAATAGAGCTGATAGTTACTATCGACATGTGATCACGCTCGTTCGACAAGCAAACCCCTAACCTGTGCCATATCACAACGTAACTAATAGAAACTAGTGTGAAGATGAAGTTGGGCAGCTGAACCATGGCTTTGAAATTGCGCAAAGACGTTAAAAAGTCCAGCTACTATGTTTGGTTTCTGGGCGCCAAAGAGTCGAAAGGACTTAGAGGGTCTGAATACATAATTCCTGTGATCAAGCATTTAGAGGAGAGAGAGAAAGATGTTGAGCCGTTTAAGGTCACTTTGCAGGTAAGTTTGTCATCGATATTTGCATTTGAAACTAAACTAAAACTTATTCTATGATACTCTCAAGCATTTCCGTGGTAATTGTTGATAAAATGTCCCATTTACAATATATCAGCCTTTCTTAAGCTATATAGGTATAGGGATCCGTTTGATTGCCTAGGGATCTGTGAACTGAAAAGGGATAAGAATTTAATTGAAAATTATTTGGAGGCTGACGACGGACATTTTACTTCTCATGCATGGTGGGTCTTATGAAAAACTCTTCCAGTTCAAGATATTACGTATCTTAGCCATTTAATGACATTCATAATCACAAAAATCGAATTTTAAAATTTGAGAAAAGATTTTTTGGATTTTGACATATATGTTTATGTTCACAAAAATCTATATGTTAGTTTTAGTTGACCAGTAATGTCAGTAACCATTACCTTTTTGATATACCTGTGGGTACATTTATGATGTGACCTCATAGGACACCTTATAAACCATTTTTATTTAATAGTATTATTGAAAACATGTTGTTTTGTTCCAGGTGTCCCACAAAGGTTTAAAGATAATTCAGAATATCCTATCACAGAATCCGAAAAACTCCAAGCCGAAGAATGAGACTATCAAGCACTTTATTCCTCACAATACTATCACCTGCGTGTACCAACAGGAAGATATAATCGCTTGCATCCTGCTACTCTTCAACCCTGTGACCAAATGCCCGTTACACGTGCATGCCTATAGGTAAGAAGAAATACCGGCAAGGAGGGTGATTTGCTCATTTTTCACGCTCAATTTTTTATATAAACAGGATGACTCGAACTCTAATAGGTTGAATATATACACCTGAAAGCTTTCGAGGTAGCTGATGGACGGATTCAGAAGTATATAGCAGAAACAGATTTCCCAGAATTTTAAAAATAACCTACAACTTCGAAATCAGTAAAATACAATAATTTCAACCATAAGGATTTAAAACTAATAGTATGTTTGTATGTTGATGTAGTGTATGTGTATGTAATCTTCAAATCACCATCAGACTGTCAAGATTGATGGTTTACAAAGGCCGCCCAGAATACTTCTCACCCAACCAAGTCTTAGATGTAATATTTTTTGGCGACTATGTAGAGTAAGTTTTGATAGTGTGACGGTGATTTAAAGATTAAATCGAAAGATATCTCAAATAGCGACTTGTGAAACCTTGTAACTAAATTACATGTTCAAAATCGTGTTTAACGGAATTTTAAAGAAACTACGGGAGTTTCAATTTTGAGTAGTGAACAGATGGAATGGTGTTCTTTGCGCATAGACCAAAGTTTGTCTCAAAAACACTTAAACATGAAAAATGTCATAATAGTATCTGATATATACTTATTATATCAATAAACGTATGCGACAATTTTAACATTTTTTTATTTGAAACATTATTTTGAACTCTAATTTCTAATAAAGTTAGGAAAAATTACCATATATACTCCGCCAGTTCAATTAACTGCTACCACCTGCTACCCATTGTTTGATTATAAGAAAATCCAGATGATTGGTGGCATGTGTATACATTGTCTTAGGAATTTTCCCATTTTAGAACGTTTCGATTGATGTTGTATCTTCAATCGTCTTCAGATAAATATATTTAATGAAACGATTAGGATATATATCATAATACTAAACCAAGATTGTTGTTAGAGATTTCCAATGTCAAATCCATTCAGCTATCCAAATAATTTATTATTTAATTACAGATGTGACAGTTTGGAGACCGCCACCTTATTGAAGAGTCAATTACAATTGTTAATTGATAGGCCAGAGAACCAGAAGAAGTACCAAGAGATAGAGAATAGGCTGAAACCAACACCTCAACAGCAAGAGTTGAAGAAAGTGGATAGTAGTATCGGTAGTGATACCGGCACCTCAACCAGAGAAAGTGAGAGCAGTGAAGAGAGGTATGTACCTTTGATTTTTTTTGTTTTGTTTTGAAGCATAAGATTCCTTCAAATGTATCCGGAAATGGCACCTGTAGGGTATTCAAAAGTATATGGTAGTTTGAAAGGTTTAGTTAGTAATAGCCATGTATGTAACCAATTATAAAATAGCTCATTTATATTTTATTTATTTGGCATGAAAAAAATGTCACCTAGTCTCATATTTATTGATAATTTATTAAGTTATGGCAATCAAAAAACAACTGTAAGCCAGCAAATTGCACAAATGAGTTCTGATAATTGTGAATACATATGATTAAAGGTCTGTTTATTTTTGTCTATTATAGGTAAATATTATCATACTGATTACGTTATACAAGATTTTGTAAATACTATTTTGCTCAATTTATTCGTAACTTGCCGTGATATGAGTTTTTCCTGACTAGTTTCGCAACTATTTATGAGAGGTAATGCCTGAAGAACTGTCGTTCGTTTTGGAATCTGTCACTTGACATGTCAAAATATTAAGTGATACTGGATCTTTTGGCGCCGCAGATACAAATACTACACGGTTGACCATTCGCCAACCCTCTTTTACTAAACCTGACACGTGTTTGGCTAACTATGTTAGCATCTTCAGGAGAAGATGAAAATTGAGTACTGTTTATGTCAAAATAAGAAGAACAGTGTCTTAAACTTATTCATATGAAATATAGAAAGTAATGCATAATGAAATTATTATAATCATTATTATCTTGCAAATGATGATTTAAATTTACACCTCCATAACCATTCCGGTGGAAATTCATATTCAATAAACAACGTAGACTTAGTGAATGATTTCACACTTCATAAATACCGGACGAACATGCATCATAAATTTCATTTCACAACTAGTACTTCTCATTCTTTTAAACTTTCGCTTTTTGCTTTTAGATATCTAAAACCGTACGGTAATAACCGTGGAGCAGCTATAATTCTCTGATACATATAAATATGTTCGGCTACACTCGCCTGCGAGACTGATTTGAAAGGTTATCATTATTTAAATTAACGGTGAGAGAAAAATAGTTTCCAGTTTGGCCACTTAGGCGGCCCTCAATTAGATTCCACTTATCCGAAAAATAGCGTCACGTGAATTAGTTTGAAACCTTCCACAGGCCAAAAGCAGTGTGCATAGCAATTCCATCCATGGTTGTATGGACTTGAAAATCGGAATAAGCACAAATTTTTGATCGGCAAGATGTGTTTTATATTTCTTGTAATATGTTCTACTACAGAAAAATTTCAAATGAAAAATATGCATGGCTTAAATTCATTTTTTGAACGTACTACTGCACAAATTTGTGTGTGTTACCTATAGTACAGCAGCTAATGTTTGATGAGCAACACAAAATATCATTACACATTAGATTACTAAAAATATATTTCACCGGTCCATGTTTTTAATTTTAAAATGTTCCTGTATCAGCAGATTAGGTAATACAGACCGACGAATTTGGGTGACATTACTTTTCCTGCTTTACACATGATAAACGTATTGCTAAAGTTCGAATATTTTCTGAATTACAATATTTACTTTTCCCACTCAAGTAGTGTATGAAGTGAGGTGAAGTTCGCTATTATCAATAGTATTTGTGCTTTACATTGTTTTTGGCAACGTTCATCAAACTATAAAAAAATGAATTTTTATGGAAGTGCTCTAACTTTAGAATAACAGGCAAAGAACAAATATTATATACAACACATAATAGTTAAAATCTAGGCAATAGTACAAAATGGATCAAGAACTATAAATATAATTTGTACGATAAATGCACTTTGCTCGTTAAGACAAAATTGTGTAAGTTACACAATTAAAAGTCGTCTCTTATGGCGCGTTCCGATTTAATCTTCAAAGCATTGTCGGACTGTCACGATTGACTGTTTTCAAGGAATTTCCAGTTTGCTCGTCAATTAGATAAGAATATGAAACTAATGTTCTGAAATCTAGCATTTTATTTATACTTTACTTATCTTTTCTAGCTATTCCTCAATCGAATTCTTTCATCTTTTCTGAGTCTTCGGGGAAATAGATTTTTGGTGACTCTATTTATATTAGGGTTGAGGAAACCTCCAGAAATATCTCCAGTAAAAAGTCCTTGAGTTATTTAATTTACTCAAATACTCTATTCCTTAAGCTGTTTAATTCTTTTAATATGACTTCATGACTTCTCAAAGATATTTCAAGAGTAAATTCACATTTGGGAGTGTAATCAGTGGGTAACCTATGTAAACAGTCAACCTTGACAGCTTGATGATGTTTCAAAGATTAGTTTAATGCGTCATAACCAATAGAACCCATTTGTAATTTACTTGAATACATTACGATTCAAACGTGAAAGTAAAAACTTATTATCCCATATTCGAAAACTTACGTCATTAAATGCTTTAGCGACAGTTTATGGCACCTTTCTATCAAAATAGGCAATTGGCATTTGGAAAAACTGACAATGGATATATTCAATATCCAAAAACAATCGCGATATCATATACGACTCTATAGAACAGAAAAATTGAGACAAGTATGATAACTCAATTCTTTTTACACTTTAATGATATGGTTTTCTAGCTATAATTAATATTCTCGAAAAAGTTGTTACATTGATCCAGATAATCGTTGTCTTGCGAATTGCTAGAGCCAGTGTCTGACTCAATTGTTATTCTTTTCCGAATTGAAATAAGGTAACCAAACTAAACGTACTCTATCTTTAGAACTTCATATTCAATATTAAAAAAAATTATTGTTTTTTTGCTATGACCTGAAATTAGAAACTGAATACACACCAGATACCTTAAGAATATAAATATCCAAGTTTTAGAGGAGTTTCCATAGTTTTTTGCTGATAACTCGTATATACCCAATTCGGTCCATATGTTTGTCGACAGTATGCGTTGGCAAAAATCTCAATGGTCCGACAGGTCAATAGACAGGTTGAAATATAATCAGACCGATAAAAATGATTGGAACATTAGAAAAACATGCGGATCAAAAGATGTGTCTGACAGTCTGACGATGATTTAAATATAAATCGAAACGTGTCACTGGAAGAAAAAAAGAGTTTTATTTGTGGAACTGTGTGTTAATTAGACACACATTTATGAGCATGATGGAAGAGTTTCATTAAGTAAGAGCGTCTACAATCTACATCGTAAGAAAAACGATCTCGATTCAAAAATTTTCAAAATCGCAGTACTTTGTTCATCTATGGCGTGGGAAGTAAAGAGGTGATTATGTAGTTATAGTGCGAAAAGTAACTCACAACCGCGCACATCGAGGTTACCCGAGAGTGCGGCTTGCTGGAAGTGTCACACATTCATGTTTTCCGTTCTTCGGTTGTATGCAGCACAGTGTACTGCTTTCCCCTATCAACTGCTGTAGTCACGCCTATGAACCCAAATTGGGCATTCATCAGGATCACGATCTAAGCGATATACACGACTTTTTGTCACAGGCTCCCTGTTTGACCGAAAAACGTACACAACGAAATTCTTCTTTGCGTACAACGTTTGATTGTATTTCAATTGAATAGTATTTATGTAGGTCGGGCTTTGTTGATATGTGAAAATTTTATACATGCCACCAAAATGTCTTTTGCGACTATTTATGTCTTTGTGCATGGCTCTGTATGTCTTAGGAGAATAGTTTCAAGATTCCTACAGAACATACTTACATCTTAAATTTTGGGATAAGGGTACGTTGTAGATAATCATGTCTAAAATCATTGTATTAGCCGCAGATTAATTAGAAAAACCACACAAAATTGTCGTAGCTTCTCAAAACTGCGTTTTTTATGTAATTCATTCAGGGTATTCACGTTTTTTAAATTCATCAAACCTCATCATCTTACTGACCGTTTTGTTGATTTCGATGATATTCTGCGGGCCAATAAAACTACTTTTGACATCATATTACATTTTAATAGGTTTACTATTCTCCAAAGAATCATATCGAATATTGAGACCCGTTTAGACAACTGACATAACAGTGGAGAAAAGGCAATCGCGTGATACAATTTTGTTGTTTCAGGTATGGATTGAACGATCCGCCTCCAGGTCGACTGACGACTCTCTACGACTCAGTGGCGGCAGAGCTACGAGCTAAGCTTGCCAGTCACGGGTCGCCCATTCTTCTGCCTCCTAGAGATTATGATACTGTGCATCGGACTAGAGGAAATCTCACTGGGATCGAGTTGAGGAGGTATAACGCATTGTTATGTCTTTATTTTTTTGTGAATTTTAATAAAGACGAAAAGTTTTACAGTCTTGCCTCTATATCACATATATCAGTACCTAAAAATGAAAATTGGAAAACGATATTACTATTTGAATGCCAAGATAGGATCTTTAACATATTTTGAATTTATATTCTTGGTTTTCAAATCACAACTGCATAACAACTGGATTATATTTAAAACCGTACACTCTTCCTCTGATAGCAGGAACCCACTGTATCAAGACATGTTTCTCAATTTATTTAAAATGTTCAGATGTGGAAGCTTGAAGAGCAATTGCTTTGGATTTCCATTGTCTGAAAAATCTGTGTTCCACGACGTATGGATGACATGCTCCTTCCGATGCTATTTATACCCTTCCCACTATTGTCGCATATCTTCCTCCAAATTTCGTTGTTTCAGACAGCGGCCACATCAAACGCCACTTTCTTTTGCAGCCGCGGTCGGCGCTGGTGGCATGCATCGCTGGGATGATGTGTTGAAGTTGGTTGAATCTATTCTGGCTACGTGCAATTTATTGTCGTTGATTATTGTTGTATGGATTTAACCTCAAACTAATTAGGCTGCAAATAAGAAGCAACATCAACAGACTGCATTTATGAGTTTAATCTAAAACAAATATGGTTGTCACAAATCAATATCGATACATCATCCCAGCGATGTGCGTCATCAATACCGACTGTGCCGTTGAGAGAAGGTGTGGCTGAAGCAACTGGGTAACCAACAGTGGGGAGAATGGTAATAGAAAGTTATTGAACACGAATTTGACAGACAATGACAGTCTGAAGCAGTGTTTTTTGAATATTTTGCTATGCCTAAAACACTCAATTTGATACTCTGACTGTATTATTGAATATGGAGATAGATCTGTGTACCATTGGCACAACCTGAGCTGCTGAATTTTAATGATATAGCGTGCACAGAAACCATTTATTTAACGACATGGATTTTATAGATGTTTGAACGCTAACGTGGTGGGTAGAACTGGTGCTGCCGCCCAGGGCAACCAGCATAGCGGTCAGAAGCGAAGGGTGGAGAGCAGTGGGGCCAGTTCAGGGATTGGATCTGATCATCCTCCTAGTCCCGACTCGCCAGATGCAGATGGACAGGCGTTTAACGGTGTCGTCGACAATCAAAGTACTAGTGGTGAGTTTCCTTCTTAACAATCAATATTGTGATTCTTTTCATGATTTTTGGTTATATATTTTTGCCCAGTATATTCTTTGATGAATTCGTCATTTTGCAGGTACATTACAATTGAGTGAAATATAGATTTCTTAAGATCCGATTAAGAATTGATCTTGATAATTATGAAAGCATAAGAATAAATTTGCTTCTGATAGGGATATAACTTGTTGCATACGAGGCAGATGCTTCAACTATTCTTGCACTGCTAGTTCTCTTTTTATATTTTTTAAATATGCGTCCAGTCACGTAAACCAAGACACACTGCAAACAATTAGATTTTGAGCTCATTTTCTGTGATTACCGAAGACATCATTTAATTATTTAACATTTAAATAATTATTTTATACACTCATGCTGGCAGTACTTGGCATACAGTCCATAGTTTGCGATTGATATCAAATAAAACATCGTTCAATGACCTTGTTCGAGATATTATTAATGACGTTATTATGGAACATCAAAAATTCAAACTCCTTATGATGACTGTACTGTAATAAATACCGGAACGAACGAAGTCATGTCAAAAGAAAAAACTCAAAGTGATTTGTGAACTACATGATACCAAAATCACACTATAGATACGAACCTGACCGCGAACATATAATCTAAATAGTTATGTATTTGAACTAATTGGTTATTAACTGGAATCTAACCTCACTCTGATTAAAACTGCAAATGTGATGTAATTAACACCGATAAGCCAACGTTCAATATTTATTCGTTCTCAAGTTCCCATTTCAACTGTACTGGTAGATCCTAAACACAAAAATGCCCAACAAGAAAATAACGCAACCGTAGTACGTATGACTGAGCTTTAATTATAAATTGATAGTTTGTGAGTAGCGAGGCAGCATTCAAAGAATTTGAATTAGAGGGCAGATCAACGTCAATATTTCCTCATTCACCTTCAAACAGACCCTCCTACCATGGAAATCTAATCTGGATCGGAATCAGATTGATGTTATGCAATGCATTTTCTCAAGTCAGGATGTCGTAATCTAATTATTGTCTAATTAGCTACTAAATGTACTCAATTATAGACTAAGAGTTAGTAAACCATTTGTTGTATTCGTATTATTGGCGATTCTACAGAACACCTGAACGAATTCAGATAAAAAAGTCCTAGAACACCATAACCATTTCAATTAGAGGCTTGTAGCGGCAACCACAGGAAAAGCTACAGGAATTATATTAACTGATGGTAATATTTCGTTCTTCTACATTATTAGATGTATTTTAAAATCCATCATTATCAAATATGTGGTCAAAAACCACATTGTAGCGCGATTGTATATAACTCCCGTTCCGCAAATAATTAGAATGCTTCATCCAAGTAGTAAAGATTAATTGCAGTATCAGTGTATTAATTAACTCAATCTAATCACAGTAGGCACAATAGTTGGATTACGCGGGTATGGACAAAGAACTCATTAATTTGTTGAACGCGAAATTGCTTATCTCACACAGGTGAGACGGATCTCAGGCAGTCTTCAAGCATTTATCACTATCTTCACAGTAATTTATCTATTGTTACATGAATGAAACTGAGATAGGAAGTTTCAGAATTTTCTCTAGGGATGAATACTGAGATGCCTAAATAATATACAAGAATGTTTTCACCCAAACGTTTCCTGTATAAAAATTTTTACTCCGATGATAAATGATTATTAGTATAGTAATTTCTGTATCTCAACTCAATGACGTTATGTAATTTATAATACTTTCAATGTCATTCCAATTGTACGTTATCGAATGAACAGCTGCTATTTTGGCAATTTTCTAAGTATGTGGTTCATAAACGTAAAATTGTATCAAAGTTTCACTGTGGATACAAATTGTAATGGTTATAGTCCTGACAGATCACTTAGAATGCATTAAAAATGGGTTTTAAGTCAAATGCAAGACTACCTACTTATTACCAAGCGACTTACTTTCCTGTAATACGTCAAAGACTGTGTTTGATACCACCAGACACAGAAAATACAGTAGGAGCAAAAGCAGTCTCCAAATTTTCATATTCGATATCTGGATAAAATTCGCAGTAGATACTCAAATATGCGAGAATACAGAAACCGATAGTTGTTTATGCTACTATTTCGGGCCGCTTGGCAGTCAAAGTTATCGGTGCAAATACATAAAATATTTTCACCAATGCATCATCAGATTGTAAGATCAGTTTTATATTGATTATTATAAGGATATTAGAAATAATAAAATTATAGCATCAAGCCTTTATGCGACAGTGCAATACTTTACTAAGCTTTCAATCAGTGGGCTTCAACATAAATACATAAACGCTATTAGACTAGCCATAAAGGAAGATAAGGTGAAACGTCTAAGTAAACAAGTCTCAATCCACATACACTTTACGTTAACACTTACCATTCCCATTCAGCTTATTTGTTTGTTGAATACAATTGTAGTATGTGTGAATATTTCCATTGTAATCTGAAATCTGGGAGTAAATGCATAAATTAACAAATATTTGAATATTTCAGATGGGATAAGCAAACATGTAAATATGTCTTACGAAATGTTCCTAGGTATCTCATGTTCATTGTGCAATTGCCGCTGTGTTTACAGGAATGTTTCAAGCAACTGATACCATACGCTTTTTCAATGGGTAAAATTCGTCAAAATGAAGAACAATGCTAGCCCAAGATGTGACAAAAGCATAGGTTTGAGTCCGAAATCTTATAAGACATATAGTTTTGATGATAATTATAGATCTAAACGAGACTTTATACTACAACAATCACTCAAGGAGTTTAGTACATATTTGTAATGAAATGAAAATATCTACATAATTCTGATCTTATTAGGGCAGGATTAAATAAATCAGCATGTCTTCTTTTACCTATAGAAAATAGCAGCAAGAGCGAGGATAATTACCAAATTGCGAGACTCGTCAGCATAGCTTTGTATAGCCATAATAGGATTTAGTTAGCTAGTTCTTAGGTGAACTGGGCAGTCTTTGTAGATATTTAATTTTGACAGTCAGACGGAAACTTAAACAACAGAAGGTAGAGTTTGATTGCTCTTCAGAAAATTCTGGACTTGCATTTTTGGTATGAGGTAATCTATAGCAAACGTAGAAAGCCTACCGCGTTCCACAAGCTTTGCTAGAGGATAAATGACTACTCACATTGGCCTTGAAATGTACCTATCGGGAAAAAGAATCTTCATTTCACATTGCTGGTAGTCTCCAGAAGGATGGCTTCTCGTTTAAGATGTTCGAAGTTCGAGTTGGTAAGGATGCTAGTGCTCATCATACTAAAGTGTCTTGGTGCTATCATGCAAGACAGTTCGGTAATAGCATCTATGATTGCGGAAGCCATAGTGGCGATAATTGATGATGCTTCCGTCTAGGTACTTCAGAAGCTGCACGTTAATGATAGTCTCCATAACATAGGACATTACGTAGAGCAGAGTAATATTCTAGGTACTGGAAAGGTTTATTCTCCTCTCCTTAGGCGTGGACCGATCTTCCATTCAGTAGTAAAACACCTCACAGGTAGGAGAATTTAGATACATTCTATGGTGGTTCCAGAACGATAGTTGTATCTGGTCTGGAACAGTGGCTTTTCTAGAGTTCAACCTTTCGATCATGCATTTTAAATCCCGGTGCTGGAACCTGACTTTTGCATTATCACCTATCTACGATTGTGAAAAACTGCCCCAAGGTATATTGTAGATGAATTTTCCTTAGGGGTATTGGCCACGAACCCATCTTCTCTCATCAGTGATGGTATATACGAGTAAAAGAAGTTCTGGCTAACAGTCTTGCGTACAGGTCAGAATAATCTGAACGAGTGAGGATATGAGAGGGCTTAATTCTTAACCTTCTGGTTGTAATTCTCTTTGCTGTTGTCGATTATTTAGTGGCTTCTGGCATCGACGAAACTTTGAATATGTTAGATGTTTGGATTTTTCTTTCATCCCGCGTAATGTTTATTTTAGACGTAGCTGTGTCTCTACAGCTTCTGTTAAACTATGGGTTGTATTTGGGGGAACATGAATAATGATCAGAATGGCTTAGCTGTAGATTATAAGAAAAATGTCCGAGCTTGTAATGACTTAAGTAACTATAGAGGTCATACAATTCCGAGGTCAATAGGATGAATCAGATTAGGAGGAATATATACCAAACTCACAGAGCATATTGTACACATCACAGTAAAGGTCCATATAATCTTGTATGATATTTCTTTGTCTCCAAATTACAAGTTATTTACAAAGTTGCTTAATGGCTTTAGCAGTTCCAATACTGGGCGTATTGGAACTGTACATACCGCATGTCGATGTTCAAATCATAAAACTCGGATTTGAAGTAGCTCTAGATGATCTGAATCTGAAAATCTTGATGACCAACCACTACGGTTACCGCCACTATCCGAAAGTTTTAGAAACGTTTGTGATGTTATATGGTTTTAACAATATAATACACCCTCCAGTATGGTGATATCATCCCGAATCACTTCATGTACTTCCAGAATATCTTAGGGGAATCAACATTGGTCAATATACTAGTTTACATATATGTAGTATATACTTGTAACAGTACCATGTGATAATGCATATTCATATATACATGTTCATTGTACTACCGAGCATTTGAATTCGGTAATCGTTTAATTTTAATTACTCAATTCTTCATGAAGCACTTGGACGAACGTAGAATGCATTATTTTTCCTACTATACCGTACAGTGCATCCTCATTTGGTTATCGCTAACTTCTATCACTTCCTACAAAACAGAAATGTAACTGTGTCTATATTCTCTTACACAGTTAGACAGACTGATTTTATTTTAGGCTTCGTAATGAATTCAAACCACGATACACTCACACACGATATGCCATTGCGCAAGGTGATCTTCCTGTGTCGCTATCCGTGACGGCGCTTTACTTATCCCAAATGTATTGAGAATACAAGTTTTTTCATATAATTTCTAGTTAAATAAATTCAATTGTTACTAGTGGCATTACACTTTATCATTGACAGGTCGTATTTTGAAGTGACAAAAATCGATATTTTTTTGTGCGATTAGAACAAGAACTCATGTCTCCAGAATTCTGTGCTGACGCGGTAGCCGTTCAGCCTCCGCACTGCGGTGGTCAGTCGATCTTAGCAATAAAATACAAGACACAACGCTCAAGACGAGTGAACGAGCAATACGGCGACAGTGGGGAATGATGGAGACATGGGTTCGAGTCCTGTTCGCACCAATAAAATTATAGTTTTTTTTTCATTCCAAAATTATTTCAATCAACTGTATTGGGTGGTATTTTAAGTGATTAAAATCAATTTTTTATCGATAATACTTTGTCCAGATGATATAAATAAGTTTTTATGATCAGAATCATTATAGCAAGCCGAGAGCGCCGAACTATTTAGGGCGACAGAATATAAAATCATAAAGTGATGAGTATTTGGTTGGAAATTGATACATTTTCACCCAGGGAATCTGAAATAATGGAGATAGGAATGGATCTGAGGTTGAAGAAACCCTTCTAAGTGGAAGTGTTGGATGTTTCGATGATCTGATAAAATATGAGTGCAAAATTAAGAATTCACAGCTGCAAGAGGCGTGGTCAATACAAATCTAGGAGTCGATCCATTATTTGTGATAGGAAGTAAAGTATTTTCCATATAAATTCCATATAAATTATTCACTTATTATAGCTATATATTCACCACCGTCCACCCTTAAAGCCACATCTCACTGAGTCCAGAAGTTGATAGACTATGACCCCGCTTTATTAGGTCAAAATAGAGATTTATAGCAATTATTGCAACCATTTCCAGTGTTATCGATAGAAAACAGTTTTGCCAGTTTCATTCGAATACTGTTGCTTTCAGGGCTTCAGTTGTTGATGTTTCCCATATTTGTAAATAATATCTCTAAATACTAATAATATTGAAAGTGTATAGGAATGTATGTGTGATGTGTTATGCATGTTCCTGCTCATACTATCACTTTGTTTGTCAACGTTCCTACTTGCAAGAGAAAGTGCGGGTAATGGCACAGCCAAACCTTAGAATTTTCTCATTAGATTGTTAATAATAATACTGTTTGTTTTTGTACACTTTATGCTCTCTCACGTTTTGGTCCACGCACTGCTAAAGACAAGCTACTGCGTTCGTTCTTTCATGCAGGTTGGTTTGCAAACGCTGTGTCTTTCACTTTTATCTCTGCATGCCTTAGTAGTATCGTTGAACACAATTTGAGGGAGAGATATAATCAGTTTATCCTTGAATTTTGCTGAATCAGTAATGTTGTGCTTGAAATTTTTTCTTCCTTGCAGTCTAACTGGGTACAATATATATTTCACCTTGTTAATTAACAAGGTGATTGTGGTTGATGGAAATTGTTAATGATGTGAGACAATTGGAGCCTTTTTCAATTCCCACGCATAAACAGTAGAAGTGAGTACATATGCTGGTGAACTTGTATATTTCGTAAGGTGTTTTGAGGTTTTGGCAAAATAATTTTGAGGGTTGGTAAATTGAAAAAAATGCCAAACGTCATTTCTGCTCGTATAGTGCTTTCTTCTTTCATCTTGTCAACTACGTAATTTTTGATCTCTTGTTGTGTGTTGTGTCACATCACAGCTCTAATGAACATGGGCTAAATAATCTCCCATGTTGAATATTTAAGCCAGTATGCTCGAAACTATACAAAACATGTAGAGCTAAATTGAAAATTTAGCTGAAAACTGCATAACAACATAATATCTAATGCTCCTAAATACGAAAATGTATATCGATCAACACAAACGCAGACCATGTTCCATTTCAACTGCAATTTAACGTAAAAACTTTACACTTTTGAAATATATTTCTTCATCACTTAAGAATCAGAATTTTGATGTATGCTTAATTCACAGATGAATTTACATTATATTTTGGCATATTATACTATTTATATATTCTGTATTGAAATCTAGAACACAGTAGATCATCGACCGCGAACGCGTCCTTCAAATTGGGTATAATGGGAATTATGTAATTAGATTGAATGTGAATACTAGTTATCAGTAGGATTATCGAAAAGTAATAAGATTCGAATCTTAATGCAAATTCTATGCGTGCTCCACTACTAACATAATTACCTGCAGTTATATTACATGCAATACAGGCCAAGTTGAAGTTTAATGCACACGACATCGACATTTCATTAAACAAAATAACAAAGAATATTGCTATGCCCACATCAACAGGTCGCAATTTTAATTCTATTGAAATCGTCATACATTATCTTATCATGGTGTATAAAGGAACGCAAACGTTAATAAAATTTCTGTTGATTATGTTTTAGAGGCATACACTTCATGATTCAGTTACTCACTTCTCTTTCATTACAAAAACTTGTTACTCGTGCTAGTACAAGGTATGCAATTTATGTTGAATATATACGTATGTCTGGGTTTTGAAATATACTTGCGATCAGTAAATAAACTACCGTCTTTAAACTTCACTATAACGAGAGTAGTGGAGAATTGTTATGAAATAAAAGGTTGTTGTATTAACAAACCTCGAATTGTCCATTTCTTTCATGTGCACGTCCAACAGTTGAAATTCTGTAATTCTATGCAGACGTCCTTGGAATGAGTAAAGGCTGGCAATCTATGTGCATAAATATGTAGTTTGACTTATGGGTGGAGAGTTATATAAAAATGTCTACTTGTTATATGGTTATGCAGTGGTATACCCATGTAGAAGAGTTTTTAATTCGATTATTTTATTGTCTAGAAGGTGCGTGATTTATGCACCTGCTTGGAAATTTGCAACTTGGAAGTATGTGGTAGACAGGTCACTAAAAGGAGACGGGTAATGGATATTTAGTCATCTTTTTATGCTAATCATACATTCGAATTGATTATTAATGTACAATGCTACACCAACGCTAAAATGATTTTGGAAACTCGTTTCCGTTCATCAAATCTATTCAGCGTGCTGTACTTGGATGTGACAATACCGCACCAGATAATGAATCATTATGAGCGGAGGCTCCCTCCTTGTGCATGAATGTACAACACCCTACACGAGAGGAGGGGGACGAGGTATACGGCATCCTACGTATGTACTTTTCCATTATTTTTTCACAACTACCTCTCCAATGTTCTCATTTTTACTTTCCACGCATAAGAGATAAACGTTCTTTGGGCACAAAAATGTGAGTACCCTTCTTCCCTACCTCCCACTTCCAGACACCTGGAAAGTGTTAGAAACGTCCGAAAATGAAGTAGTTACCTAGTATCAAAGCTTCCTCAAAATCTGAATAATGCTTACATAGTTATAGAGGGGTACAGGACCACTGGACAGACAGACTCACAAAAATTATTTGCATGGTTTTTTGTACCGAAAGTATCTTGAATATTCATAGTAATAGTCAATTGATTATTCTTGCCATATCACTTCACAACAATATTTTTGTTGAGATAAATATTTGATTTTTATGAATAATAAAATAGAAAGAGAGCTTTCAAGCAGATAATATCAAAAAATTGATATTTGGTAGATACATAGTTTGTTTATGATATGTAACTGATAGTTTTGAAAGCGTTAGCTAATATTCTTAATATTTCATAGTACTAGGTGCTACTGTTATAAACCAGATACTTTAGTGTGAAAGTGTCTATTGGTGTAATACTTCATCAAATTGTTGATAATTTTATCCGCCAGAATTTGAAAGCATCACAATTATTATGTTATTAACCACTCAAAAATGCGTATTCTATTGACGTGCATTTTCATGGTACAAATTTCAACAATATGAGCAATTTCATGAAGGACGCACACATTCGAATAATGATACCGTTTCACCGTCTACATCGTCAATTAAAAAAGTATTATGTGTTTGGTAATAATAGAAATTAATTATACTTATGTGTACATATGTATACGCACACGCATGAATCTTATACATACATTTAAACCTCCATGATGTTATTTAGTTTCATCTGTCATTATTCATTTGTACTACTAGTAGTAGGCACCTCAACGCCATTGACGTAGGGCGATTGGCTTACGTAGCTTAATGGGTACACTTGAAAATAGACGAGATACTACTGATTAATACACTTCTATAGTTTGGTAAGTGACTGTTTCAGGAACGCAATGTTAAAACGAGGCAAAGCTTTCATAGCTAATAACAAGCAGAAGAGCTTAATATAATGTAAAATCCTCCCTTGTATAAAGCAGCCTGGCACGCTTGATGGGGTCAAGGTGATATATTTTGTTAATAGATGTTCCTTATTAATGACCTCTGTTTTTGGAAACTTATTTAACTATAGCAAAATCCCAATGCTACAAATATCGAGAAACACTACCACTATAGCTTGATACACTTTTTCAGGCAAGAGCAAAGATTCATACATAAAAATCTCTTTCTTACAGTGATGCATTTCGATTTAAATATAGTTACTGTAAATAAGATATTTTTATTTGCGAAACTGTGTGTTAAATATAAAATTATTTTATCTGCATGATGGAAGACTTCCAACAAGTAGGAGCATCTACAATCTACACTGATCAATACCTACCCTTTCTACATAAAATATTTGTTTTTAAAACAAACAGGTGCAGATCCAGGGGGAAATGAATGCAATCATCTCCTCTGGCCAACAAAAATGCAAAAAATTACTGATTAATTGCACCCTTTTGCCTCTCCTAGACACGAAATTATGTTCCTTTTCTTGGTCTTCGAAAAACTCTCAGAGAAATTTTATTTGTTTTGCAAAATAAATGCAAGGTTGCTGGATAAACGCCTGGGAATAAAGACCTGTAATTCTTAGAAATAGAAAGGAAGGCTATTATCTGCAGGTGTATGTTAAGGTTCAATTACATTAGGCAAATTTGGTTGTGAGAAGTACCTGCCGTTAGTAAACTTGCCATCGTGTCGTTTTATTTTTACACATTTTCTGGTATACTTTCTCAAATAGTGAAAAAGATAGCTCCAAGTGATGAGCTGTCGTTAATGATATAGTAATTTCTATTGTAATTAATCTTATGAATTGAAACCTAAGACGAAACGAATACGAGAAAGATATTGGATAGAGCGTAAGCATAATACTCTGGGGATGCCCCTGCTTGACTACTAGGTAAAGAGAATTACAACTGAAGATGGCGAAGCAAATAAGAGTATTATACCATCATTCGTCACGAAATTCATAAACATAGTTGAACAAAAAAATTGAAAAATCTGAAACGAATGCACGATTCCAAATTCTCCGGTAATAAGACCCAATTTTGCGTTGCGATACCTGGATACTCGGGATACATTCAGTTATCTAAATTGCTTATTTCTAAATTACTTATGTTCAAAAAAATCTCATTTCATATATTTCATAAACATTTGATAATGCCATTGTACCACTCCAATTTTTTAATTGAATAACAGACAAATTCTTAAGCCACTTTCCAATAGCTGTGGACACACGAAAACCATGCAGATATTACTAATTAAAGTCTACATAGGAAATTCGACCAGTGAACTACCCAGCTTCCTAATTTCTGCTTGTCGAAGATCAGGTACACTTTCTGTTAGATTGCACTTCGCAAGTTAAGTTGCAGTAAGAACTTTAAGACATTAAACTAGCCGAATGTACATGAGCCTTTACCGCGCAATGTTATCACCTTGTATAAGAAGGCGAGTTATCGTATTCGTACACGTGACTGCAGTCGCCAGCTACATGTGTTTTGTTTTGGTTATTTGCTATGGAGAAGGAAAGAGTAGGAGGAGAGCTGCAGAGTAGGTATGCAAATGTCGCAGTTTGACCGCGCTCTACCAGGTAGCTGCTAGCTATTCGACGGTTACACGCTTTATATATGCTGGACTGGTTTTGTATTTTTCTGCATTGCTATACTTTTAATCACTCGTCGAATAATAGCAATAGTACAGTCTATATAGGCACAGCCTGTACTGCAGCTACGATTCTATTTTAACACTAGATTTACGGATGTTGATTATGTACCTATTTTTAGTGAAGTAAGCCAGTTTGACTCATACAATAAAATTGAAGTTTTTTCCAAAGAAAATAGTTCCAAATCAATTTAAATCAAATGTTTACTATTAAAAATTCATGGAAAACATTTTTTACATATATGCTCTCTTTTTGGACCACATTTTCCGCAAACATTTTTATTACATTTAGTACAATAGTTTGAAGATCTGTTTCTTTTGCATGATTGTTGAACTTGACAATTCTTCCGTTCGTCAGTAGCATGAATTTCTGTCATTGGAATAGAAGTGTTCTTGACTTCTTCTCTACATTTACTTCTTAGCTCTTCAGCCAATTGGAAAATAAAATCTTTTCGTGAAACATTTACTTGAGTCGTCTCCTTATATTATTATTTACTTCACTGCACGGCTCACACGTGATGTATAAATCGAAATGATGATAGAAGGGGGTAATAATGTAGCGAAAACAAGTGACAATCAGAGAAACAAAATCACAGGCGACTTGACTGTTGCCCAGGCTGTTAAACTATTAAACCATTCTATGAGTCAAATTGGCTCACAACCGTGAAAATAGGTATACTACATTCGATAATGCGAAATGAAGGGGTGTGTGAAGAAGAGGAATGAACGTTTACAAATATTTCATTACTTAACTAAAAACCAACGTATGATTTTTAAAAGTAATATTAAAGTTTTATATATATATATATAGTGATCAAATTTTTAATGAGTCAAATTGGCTCGGTCCGTAAATCTAGTGGTAATTGAACCGAGAGTGTCGGTTATCAAGGAATACCTATATCTGAAACATGAGAACAATAGATGTTTCCTGCTGAATAAAATACATAGTTCATATTCATATGTATTCTGAGACTCCAAATTCGTATCTAAAGTCAAACTGTACTGTACATACTGGTGCTAGAATTTGTGCTTCAAGCTACTAAAAGATAATTACAGCTTCAAAAAGCTACAGTGGGACTCACTGCGATATCATCGGATAGCTTCCAGTAAAAAATATTTGGGTAACAATATATTCACTTAACTACTGTCACTACTGATCTGTGGCATAGTTTTCCTTTCTACCGCATCATTGAAATCTCCTACGTTAATATACGATAACAGCCGAGTCATACGATAAACATATGAGATACATCTATTCATATTCATATGTAGATATTTTGGGACGCTGAATCCGAATCTAAGGTTAAATGAGCACCTTTCACGCGATTAATTTTACTTTCCACACACATGCAAGAGAAGTATTGCGATCGCGTAAATATCAAACACGAAATATTTTTGGATGCCTGCATCACAAAAAAATCATGATATTTATTTCCATCTGTTCGTCTGTCGGTTTGTCCTTCAATTAAGGTTTTTGTCATCGTGTAAACTCTGTAATTGTTGATTTGACTCTTGAATTAAAAAAAATATTTGAAATATTAGCTGCAGGTATAACTCGAACATAAGTGACTTAGATTTTTGAGCTATACTCTTTGAAAAAGGTTCAATAAATTCAGTATATAGATAATTATTTTTGGATCTATAATGCTTTCTTGATTATTGGCGTGAGGAGTAAGGAAGAAGAAAACATTAATTTAAAGAAGTACGAACGTAATACGTCGATCAATGAATAATATCAATGTCAGTATAATTTAAAAAAATATTTTTTTTGTACTTTAATTATGGCGTCAGAGCCGTAATGCTAAACTTCTCAGTATTCATATGTGCATTTAGTTTCTAGGTAATACAAGTAAGAACCCTGTATAAGTACTCAGATGTACAGTTTGTCGGGCACTTGAAGTGACTAATCAAAATGCTTAAATAGCACTTTAACTAACGGTAATTAGAATCGAGCCTACAGTCCCACTCGTATTGGAATGGCATTCAAACCATATCAGGCGTTTATAATATGTGTAATTTTTCCTTCCTCCATTTTCATTATTAACGGTAACAGGATATCTTTCATAATTCCCAACGCAACTTCGCTTCGCCTCTACACTGGGGTTTCCTGACAAACATTTTAAACACAGCTAATCAGTAGTTTGGTCGTCGTCGAACGACTTTAATGGATTTCTTAATCGCCAACAAAGTGGAGCGTATACATTAGAATCATATGGCGTTTCCTAAATGGCTGTGTAATACCTGTATCGATATTGTATTTGAATCATAGAATTGATTTTAGATATTCACTCATCTGTAATACGTTTTATGAGTTTGAATCTAACAATTCCCATTATTTCCGATAGTTTCAAGGCTAAGATAATTCAACTAAATACTAACAGTTTTTACACAAGTATATGTCGTACATTCAGCCGAACAATTTTTGTTTTCAGTAAAAATATAAGTTTTATATGCTGATAGGTTTCCCAAATTCATAATTTTGTAATATTTTGTTACAATCTCAACAACATTTTCTCACTGTACACAAAATCCAGATATAAAATTTTTTAATGAACTAGACTTTTTGTTTTTCTATTAATAAAAAATAACACATAAACTCTGATATAATTGCAGGGGCAATAAGGTGTGAATTGAAAGTTAAGAGCGATTTTTACGCTCAAAGGGATGAAAAATGACAATGTTTTTTACATATGTGTTATAAGTTTCAGGCATAATGACTGACAAGATTCTGGAAAATTATTTTTTGGCCTTTGGCATAGTTATAGCTTGGTGTTTAATTTCATTAGAATACAAGTATTGCAAGATCAACACTCATCTCCGATCGTCTGGCACGATGACGCTCTCCATTGGCAACTTACAAAGTCAAGGTCTTAACACTTCGACTGCCTTGAAGCGGTAGCAGATATCTTTAACGATATCTGTTGGAGGTGAAATGATCTGCAGCGACATCTCATGTTCTTTGTAAACATTATTTACGATATACCGTTATCTCGACTCATTTACGTCATGAACAGGCAGTCCAAGTGTTAGGATCTTGACTTCCCAAGTTGCCAATGTGCAGCGTTACCATGTGCGACGGTTGAACATGAGTGTTGATGTTGGTTGACCCTTGTTATTATTATTCCATTGATAACTATAATCCAGAAAAATTAGATTTCTTTAACTCTTTCACTTGTATATCTAGAAATATCACCCCAAAACAAACGTAATGGAAAGGTTCCTAAGTAATAGCAAACATGACAAAATGCTTAAAAACTATTCTACTCTGTAAAAAACCATCGATTAATGTAGCATAAACATATCTCCTTAATCTCCAAAAGTCGAGTGCAATTACTTTCGACGGTGAGTGATGTAAGGCACGTCAGTAACTAGTGACCTCTGGCATCACGCCTCAGCGAGTGATCGGCATCAGCTAGAAAGGAACAGTCACGGAGGATTTATTTCATTTTCAAGTTTTTTTTATTTATGAATTTCTAGGAGCACCTAATGGCATGTTATGAAGCTTGCAAGGTAATATTAGGATAGTTCGCGTGTTGATTCAACCAATAATAGTTAAGTTTGATGTAATTGCTACAGCATATCATCAATTAAATTACGTCAAATAATGCGTATTCTAAGTACACGATGACTGAGATGAACTATATTTTCGAATCTAGGGTTCTTTATCATGTGATTATTGTATACATTTTAGGTGGGGTGGAGAATCATTGTATTTCAAACATACATTGTTTTCATGAGTATCAAACAAGGATTCTTGAATTGAAGTTTTCTAAAACGTATAGCTGATATCGTGCTTGATAATTCAATGTCAGTAACAAATTTAATAAGCTTGTAGCTTTGAGTTAGGATGCAATTAGTTTGGTAAGAAAGTGGCGTCCAGATAGCTCACGCAATTTGAGGTTTGTTTTGAGGTCGGAGTGGCAGGTTCATCCTGTTTTGTTGATATAACTGGCATTTTTACAATTTATGATCTCACAGACTGGCATATAATGTAGAAAGTATCTATGGTTGACATTTTCCCCAATATCTTGATACCAACGTGCCGAAATATAAATATTTGAATATGCGTCTTCATGCCAAGATGCTCATAAGACTAACTGCAAATAGTTGTATATTCAACTCAGACTCTATTTTAAATACAGCTAAAAGCAAAAATGTAATGCTGTTATTCTTGCTTACTCTGTCTATTCATGACGCTAAATGCCGCAAGACAAGTTCAAAAATGGTGATCAATTAACAGAATCATATCAAACACACAAATGTATATTTTATTCGTGGATTCTTGACACATATTGACCACTTTTTAACTTGATTAAGTCCATCTTATGAAAGTTTCTACAATTGATCATCTTCAGTGGGAAAAAGTATCTACAATTGGTATATAAAAAAGTTATAAGATATGTTTAAAAGTGATGTAACTTTTAGATATCGTAGCTTGCTCTGCAGTTGACAGTGAAGAAGATAAACTTTTCAAGAGAAAGGTGAAAGAATCTGCCTTCTACAGTCTGGTAGATTTAATTAATGTTCTCCAATTTTCAAATTAGACCAAACATTTTTCTCCAAGTTTGCTAATTGTTGCTTTTTGTATACCAAATTATGGGGATTCGAGTACCTGCGTTCATCTTACAAGGGTGACATAAACACTTACCTACTTACTGTTTGTACTGTCATTTATTTTGGATTTATCAACATGGAATGCATGACCATGTATTCGATCATCTCACGATACTTTATAATGAGTCCTAATTTGGAAACAAAACCGTTAATCTGGAGACAGTAAGTCAATCCTCTAATTTCCTCACATTGATTGTAGCTTAAAAAGGCTGCTTAGGTCAAGTAAGATGGCACTTAGTGATATTATTGGTATACTTTATGATACTATCAAATAAAATTAATTACTCGTTGAGATCTGGTCGACATGCTGTCTCTAGCTAGTAGTTATATTTTCACACATTTTCGATATACGTTTCTCAGCAGCACACATAAACCGCATGCTTCGGCAATTTTTTTGCTCCTAATTAAACACGATTCATTACGAAACGATCAAGGCCTCTATCGAAATATCTAAAGGAGTGCCACATCAGCGGTATTCATGAATCGGTGTCATTAGTAGCGTTTTTTGTCTGACAGTGACAATCATTTTTGTATCGTATGTGATGGCGCACCTACATACATCGTATATTTTTTAACCAATCGCCCATTATTTTTAATGATACAAAGACGCTAATCTTAATAAAAAAATAATTTTTGGATTCCTTTTGAGTGGGTATTGTTATACGTGGTATTTTTATAGTTTATTTTATAAAACAACATATGATTTTTGAGCAAAGCATTGAATAAAGCTACAAAGACTGAAGAGATAATGGCAAACAACTCAGCTAAAGGTTTTACGTTTGATTTATGTGCGGTAGATTATTTAGCTAGCGCACAGATAGCCACGTTTGCCCATTGAAAGAATTGACCCCTTTTAAAAAAGTAAACTACTCCTCAAAAATACCGTAACGTCATGAAAAAGATTTTAGAGAGAATTTATTGTAAAACTTGTTGGAAAGATCCAAAAAACAAAGAAAATATATTAAATCTATTAGATATAATATAAAATTCCAAGTCTTCAGTATTAAAAAAAATCTGTTTGATTTGGAGGAACGGAGGATTACAGTGGCCAAACACTTAAAGATGATAGTACGCCTTTTACCAACGCCAAAAGATATTTGAGATCTGCAGCTGGTATCCTATTTGTTGGAAATATGTTAGTAATTCGCGTTTTGTCACTAGATAAAAAATCAGAGCCAGTAATAACAGTACCTTATTCCATCGCAATATCTGTGCCATCTGATTATGTTTAAATATGAACTACTTTTATAGCGTGATGTTCTATTTCAAGAGTTATAATTTGTGGTTACCACTAAAAAGCTCTGCACACGGAAGGAAATATACCTGAGATTACAACATGTTATTAACGTTATTATTTATTTATATACTTTATCATTTCTCAGACAGTTCTAAACAATGAACCTAATAGTTCGAAACCATTATCACTGTTGCACAGCAAATTATGACCATTACACATCATTAACCATGAGATATTTATCAAGTCACCAGAAAAATTGTTTCAGTCCACTGCAACATTATTTAATATTAATAATAGTTGTGATCTCTTAAGTAATAGCTAGAAACCATAAGCGTAGAACCTATTTTTATTTCACAGTTATACAACATGGAAGCTGTGATGAATATCGCATCGTCAGCTAAGAGTGTCGTCTAGTTAGCTTTGTTTCTCTTAGAATCAAATAGTTTTTCAGAAAGGAAATTATTCAACATGTCGTCTCCGATGATCTGGGAGATCTTCGCACCTAAATTATTCGGTCAGGAATTATACATTATTGGTGAAAAGGAGGAAAAAAATGAAGAATGGAGTAAAGGAAATGGAAAGTAAAAAAATCATATTGAGAAGAATGACTAGATTTTTTTTTAGTTAGACATCCTAAAATTAATGTTGATTCGGAGAGTGTATTACATTCAGGGCTGTTGGAGTCAGCATTACTTAAGACATGATGTTTTCAGTAATGCTTGAACGGTTACATTAAATAATAGTGTGTAAAATCTAGTATTAGGCAAATAGTGCAATAGTGCAAAAGCAACATGCATTAGGCAGAATTCTCAAGTCATTTTATACCTCTCTACAGTAGTTATACATCTTATGTTCACACCAATTTTGACACTACATCTTCGAAGGATGGTTTAAATAAGAATGCCAAATGGGGGGTATTCAAGCGGGTATCCAGTTTTAATGAATAGGGTGGTGGTATCTAAAATCACTGGAGAAATTACTTGGCTGTCTCGTCAATTGCAATAGTTGCGTTACCTATTCTGAGTAAGAAAGTACTTCTCACCATCCGATCTCCCCGATACGACCATATCTGCTTTTATTTTTGGAGAGCTGTACGGCTTCTATTACACTTGACCATACTAGAATTGCAGTTCGGAGCCACGTCAGCATCAATGACCAGTCCACCGCTCTTCCACCGCTCTTGGAACTTGCTGAACCGAACTGTCAGTATTGTGACTCAGTTCAACTCTGTCTTCCTTATATAATAGGAACTGGTCAACACAGCTGCTTCTCTATTTTCCGGGTGTCAAGAATTTGCATTTGTTTGCGTTGATGACTTGAAAATCTGAATAAACAAACTCTATTTGACTTGTTACTTGCATTGAAAGAACTAGCTTGGCTGATTTCTTGAAATCATATGACATTAAAGTATAGCCATTACCACGTTACTTTATGTTGACCAAATATGACGTAACCCTAATGCTTCCAAACCCTGCATCATTAATTGTTCTACACAAAACCGATACATCTACCGCATTTTGCAATACATATTAAATACATTCTATTAGCATGCATTTTGCACTCAATGCTGGCGAAAACAGAATATCCCAATGTAGAAATGCATTCCATGAGGTTTGAGTACCAATTGAGCTCATTAAAAAGCAATTTAATCAATTTCAATATTTTATAAACGTATTCTATGATGTGAGCTTAATAGTTTCTTGAAGGTACTTAGATGCAAACAATGGTACTCAAAGTAAAAAGCTGTTATCTCCATCTACATACTCGTATAACGCTGATGCACAATACTCCATCTTCGAGTGCAGATATAATGGAGCAAACAATCACAATATATTGCTGGAGCCTGTACAATAGAAGCGGTCGGGCTTAGATGCTGTTATGCAACTAAGGAAAAACTGTTATGCATCGTCATCATCATTTTATAACCTCTCCTCCTCCATTGTAAGTGCGTGTATTTATCTGGAGATTGCGGAACATTCCCAACCTGTAGCGGTGACAGTTCGACTTCATTGACCATACCGTATTATTATTTTGTTGCTGCGACATTACATACAGTTCATTGTGTACTCGTGTATATGGGTTTATTGCCAACGACAGGCATATGATGCAGTTGCAAGGAGTAAGTTTCTCAAAATGTATTGTTTTGAGAACAAAAGCACATTATGTTGATTGTTGTGCTTCAAATACGCTGAATAAAACATGCTCCAGATAGGTGATGCCTTCTTTGGATTAATTTTGATATAAAATATTTGGTGCATCAAGTTTTTACTTTAATAGATAAATTCTCGGTCGGCAAAAACCCTGATAACATATTTCATATCGCTGGGGTTCTCGAAAACAATGACTTTTGAAGGATGTGGGCCCCCCTAGTGTTTGTTGTGCTGATAATTATTTGTTATTATACCAGACAGATCAGTTGAACGTTTATCATGGTAGAATCTCTTCACTTTTCTTTGATGGTCCAGACTGTGGAGGTCTTTCGTATATTCTCTACCAGGCATATGCTATTTTTCGTAAGTATAACATAAAAGCAGAAACAGCTCATAACAATTATTTAGCGAGACGTCAATGCTCATTCATTTCATTTAAATAACAGCGCATTTTATTTATATTTTCCATCAAGTTAGAATTGCTGGAACATATGTATATTTATAGTTTTTTGATGATATGTGCATCTGTATATCATGAATCCGTTATACCGTGTAAAATCATATCTGCACTAAATGAAAAATACTATCACTAATGCTGTAATTAGTACGTTTACTGATATAGCGCTATTACAGGGTCCGTTAACAAGTGGCGTCACTGCTGCTGCATTAACAGGTACGGACTCCGCAGTACTTTTTTACAAGCTTTTTTTACAATTTGCAATGTATGTTTCTATGTTACTATGTAACTATGTTTGTTCGGTGGAATCTTGCACTTCTATTTTTAAGCAGATATCTTATATCTATCAACTGATTCAGCAAAATTTTGTATACACGTTTAGCTTGTATGACAATGCATGGTTAGCTTTGTAATGTCATTCTAAATCCAACATGGCGGAATTCCCAAGATGGCGGACTAGTAATTTTCTATGCACTCATACAATATGGGTATCAAATTGAATGGCTTGCTGAGAAGAACTCTAAAAATAAAGTGACGTATCTCTGAATCCAGTATGAGAGACTTCTAAAGTCGACGGGAGTTTTTTATGCTTCCCTATAATATCAAATGGAAGGACTTGCTGAGAATACGAATGAGAGAAAAAAAAGATGGAGATCATAAATTTCCGTTGCTCCAATCCGTCTGAAATTTTGGTGTACTGGAGTTTTTGCAGATCTATCCAGCGATAACTAAAATGTAAAAAAAACTGTTACTCGCAACTCATACCGTGATTACACAATTTATATAATATAAAAGCTTGTCCTGAAATTTACCTGTGTACATAGACAAGTAAATTAAACAGCCTGATCGGATTGATTTTAATTTTAAAAATTTCCAAACTAAGTAAATATGAGTACTCAAATGTGCAACAAGCATGTGTATCATATGAATTGTGTAATGACGTTTTAAGTTGATAGTCAAAGTTTTGAAGGAGAGGTTTATTTTATTCTTTATAGTGCATTTAAATAAAATCTTTTTTTTAAAAGTTTTTTACTTGTCTTAAGTCGTCTAAAGACCCGGTCCTGCTCCTAACTAGATGCCAATTAGACCCCCAACAAGCGCCGTCGTGTTAAAACTTCACAGCCTGGCGGAAGATAAGGTATGTATGCGACTGTGTAAGGCGGTAGCAATTTTGAAATGTCATTAGGGTGTACCGTTAAATAGCCAACAGCGTCCTCAGCTCTGAGAAGCACGTCGATGAGAGTTGCATGTATGCACACGGCCTCTTCGGTGTTTCTAGCTGCAAAGTAATTGGCCGAGCTATTCAAAGCTCGCGTGCTCAAGTTCATGTTCGCCGACGCAAAACAACAAAAGGCCTTGGGTGGTGTTGGATATTCATCCAATGGAATTTTGCAATGAGCACACACTAATGGTTGCATGCGCATATGACCAGGAAACATTCAATGTTTGATCCCTGATTACTTAAAATGGAAGTTAAGCTAACGTAATTTTAGTACGTCACATGCAGTAATCTAGAATCATTTACAATAGTTTCTATTTTTATATCAAGAGGACTTCTTAAAAAATGAGCTTATCTTATGAGGTACTGTGTACACATCATGTAATGATATTTAGAAAAAATAGAAAGAAAAATTTGTCGCCAGTGGGGATCGAACCCACAACCTCCTGCATTCTAGGCAGGCGCCTTTACAGTTAGACCATAACGAACTGGTCAGGTAGAACGGCAATTGCGCTATGGAAGGTACATTCCTCCTGTGCAATTCTTCTTCCTAATTTTCTAACCTGTACAGCTCGATATTTGATTAGACATCTAGTGCCAGAGGCCGATACTATCATCGGTCGATAACTAGCTGAGTCCATCAAGTTGATTGAGCCAAGTGCGGAAATTTGCCGCCTTCAGAAAATACTATTACAGAATTCTATCGGATTACACTGCAATCCGTAAGTGGACAACTAATGATATTTATTTTCTGTAACATCATGTAATGTAGCGTCTGGGAGCAAGATGGTATACTACACAAACAGGACAACAATTTCAAGAAGAAAGTCAAAGAATATGTCTTTAAAAAACTTAAATGATGAATGATGATCTATAATTCTCCAGTATAATGTGCCCAGTTTGATTGAGTATCTACAGATAGACGATAATTTATTCTCCAGGTTTCCTTTTAGTTTGTTCATAGATCCCTAAAGGGGAAATTTTGTATTGTTATTTGAAATCACACTGATGTGTGTTTCGTTTTGTATAACCTAACATAGGATGCGCTGCTTTACTTTGGATTTATCATCCAATCAATTTTGATACATAATATGTCTTCCAACTTTCCATACTAGTTCATAGTAAGATCTTTTATGAAAAGAAAGTTGTTCCCCTGAAACCAGTCAAAGAATGTTAGTGTCATTATAATCCCAAATTCAATTTATTCAAAATTTCTACTTTTATGAAAGGCCGCTAAAACGATAGTAATGGTATTCAGTCAATTTTACATAGTATAATCATAGGCCAGTAGGAAATATGAATTAATATTATAGATACGATCAAAAATAGACGTGAATTTGGAAAATTCAACACAAGAATTAATTACGCCTAGAATTTTAAAAATATTTTCGCTAAGAAATACAATGACTTGCAGTAAGGCAAAACCCGAAGATTGACACGTTTACTACTAGTCTTGCATAACCAAGTAAAGTATTGTTACTGTGAGCATTTTCTATTCCATATAATAGATACTACTGTCCAAAAAGACCTGGTTAGGTCATTTATATGAATGAACTAAATTCCAAAACCATTTTGGATTAATCAACAATTATTGAACATCTTCTGTATAGATACTACGATCCTTTTATTATTTTGGGCTCTACCAGATGCCTGATCCTCTTTAACTGCTTGGTACCTTTATTGAAGTTCTCTCAATATTATCTATATAGCGCGTATTTTCCTCGAAATTTAATATTTCTGAGCATCGTTCGAATAGAGTTACACGAGTATATCCGCAAGCTTTTAATTGGACGATGAGCGAACCGAAGTTCATTGCCGTTATCGTTGTCATTACATGCTCGCCAAGCATTGCAACGTGCGCGTATTTTTTCTATGTTCTTTTAGATTTTTTCTGTAATGTCATTATATACTGACTCACGTGTTGCAGCATGTATCGCGAGAAGGTTATTGCACAAGCTGCAACAACCTATCACTGCTTGCTGCTCGTGTGGTAGTGATGTGAGAATCGATTTAATACATCTATTAGATTCGAATATAAATCTTAACGAATTTATTCTAAATCACGGTACAAAACGGCACACGTTGACATGGAACATCATCTTTATATTCAACGCTTCATGGACTGTGGTTATGATCATGAATTGTCAACAAACAACATCGACAATTAGAAAATTCCGACCGGCTCATCTACTTCAGGTCAAACTTCAAGAACCTTGATATAGTTAATTTGCAGCATTTAAGGTTAATAATTAATAGATATTCATCCTTCGCAGCGCTTATGGAATGCGATAGGTTTTACCCGTTCATAAGAGGTTAAGAATAGAAGAAATAAGCTTAGCTTTGATTCACACGTATCTGCAGGTCCTCAGATCTCTACCTTTGGTCCAGTCCCTTATTCATTTTTATATTGATATGGTTCCTTGCCTCAACAACTTATGACCCAGTCATGCTCTGGATATAGGCCGCAAGACGCGACGGAGATGATAGTGAATTGGGACAAATAGATACTCAACCGATGATGACCTCCGACTCTTAATAAAGGGAACAGTAGAAGATTTTTGGGATAATTATTTATTTCTCATTGTATTTCAAACACATATAAATACATACATACACTTATGTAGTTTTGTAATTCTTTTTAGAGGCACTACCAAGACGTATAAATATTTTGCATTTTTAATAATATTGGACATATACGATTCGACTTGATAACCTCTTCTTTGTCAGTTAATGAATAGCAATCAGAATTTATCCCTTACAGTTTGAAGTCACAGATTCGAATAATATCCTAATGTATACAACACTAGCTCATACGTGCTCATTGCCGATTGAAGAAATAAGTTACAGCCATCATTGCAACCCAGCATCTGCCTCGAAACCAGTCTTACTACTGCTAATGCTCGGTGTGATGTTGCAATCAGATTTCTATGCATTTACGTGATGTCACTGGTACATATAGAAACAAGACGGTACTGTAGTAGAGAGGATAAAGAGAAATATGATATCTTAAAAATTCCGGAGTTATTTCTTCCTTGATTATTATTTTTTTATAATAGTATATAGGTATTGCAATTTTGGGGTTGTAAAGTTTTGCTAGTCAGAGCCACTGAAATAAGAAAACCCATTCTAGTGAGAAGAGTTCCAAATTTCGGCTCCTACTTACGTGTTTTTCTACACTGAATTGTATTCCTATACTGTCAATTGCTTACAACCTCCACCCTGTTGGTATAATGTAATACTTCTTTTGTTTATCAGGGGATTTTGGTGGAATCTGAAATGTTCGAATAGAATGCAAATCTCTATTTTTTTGTATATAGATTTGAGATTTCTAACTTCCAGTTTAACCAGATACCTTTTCAAATGTGATCTTGACGGCAAACGAATGGAATGAAGTATTAATAGGTATTGTTTGAAACTTGTTGACAAGGTGGATTTATCAAAAGTTTGATTTCGGACTTCCATTGTCTATAAAATTTTGAGTATCACGACGTTTCGATTGATGACCTAAAGACGATTGAAGATAGCACATAAATCGAAACGTCGTGATACTCAAAATTTTATAGACAATGGAAGTCCGAAATCAAACTTTTGATTAATAGGTATATTTGAAGTTTTCTAACTAATTGAATTTTGTGGTCATTACAACCTATATTTATTACATCAGGCATATTTTAATAAGCTTTTTTGACTTGCAACTCAAGTTCTTTCAATAGAAACTTCATGCGCCACTTTTAGGTATTACTAAATAACATTGAATATCCAGTCCAGATACGTACGACAGCAGCTATAATGGTTTGACATGTAGAATCATAATATATAATTTTACTTTATTGTATTAGATTGTATATTGTGTATTAAATACTACTTTTGTAATTGTCCTCTGATCAAAATTATGATTCTGGAAGTGTAGCTCCCAAAATAGGCTTCGCCATGATGTGAGTTGTTTGGCAATTGCTATTATTACGCTATACTTTCAACGCAATGACACCAGTATGGAATTAAAGATTTGAATCACTTTAGCTTCTGGTATTATAGCTAAAAAAATATTGAAACTCTTAAATATACTGTAATTTTATAAGTTTCCAAAATCATCGAGTTTTCTAAAAATCTCTTGATTTGCAAAACTTACTACTTCAAGTTGATCAACAGTTATAAAATAAATAACCGTACTTTGAAGACAAAGATCTGAGCAGTCACGTATGTCATATATGTATGTTCGGATGATTACCACAGTCAAAGTTTTATAGTTGATATAAGGTATTCGTCAAACCAAAATACAAGCTTTGTCGCAAAATTTCATCATAATGCGAATGGTAATTTTCTAGGGTCCAAAGATTATCATACAGGCAGACAAGCAGACAGAGGGACCGACGGACATGAAGAAGACATATCTCGACATTACACTTTTCTGGATTATAATACTTCTCCTGTTTATTGGTGTGGAAAGTTACATTTAGGAGTGGCTAATAAGTAATTGATTGACATAATTCTCCACATTATTATCAAAATTCCATCCACATAAAGCAAGCAGATACGATTATATAAACAAGACAAATTGTCAAGACACTCATCTAAGATTATTTTGGACGTCTAAGTGTAGGTCTTTAATGATAAAAAAGTATTTCCCCTAAGACAGACAAGAAAAAAGAATTAAATAGAAAATTAGCTAGGTAGGACGAATAGCGTGCTATATTTGAGAGCTCTAGTTCTCAATCCATGACAGGATCTAGTTAAGTTATCTTTTTGGCAATTATCCTGGGCAGCCTTTGTAAACAGTCAAATCTCACAGTCCGACGATGAATTAAATATAATCGAAACGAGTCACTGTAAGAAAGAGAGCTTTATTTGTGAAAATGTGTGTTAAATGCACAATTGTTTCATCTGCATATGGAAGAGTAAGATCATCTACAATCTACATAATAATAAAATATTGTTGTTGAATATTTATTTGAATTGCGGTATAAAATTTGCTATTCTAGCCAAGTGACTACGTGGTGCACAGTGGGCAGATCCAAGATCTTAGCAACAAGTGCCTTGCGCATTCTTCGCCGAATGCGAACACCGAACATGCCGGAATGACCCACAGCCTGCGGCTGTCACCTGTAGAAACCTGTACGTGCTATCACTTTGGCGTTGAGCCTCGCCCCAAACTGAAACCGGCCGCGGTCTTGTCTCATCGATTAGTCACGCTCTCATCTCATCTTGTTTCTGAACTTTGCGCGAAATTTTCCGTATACGGAAGACTGGACAAAATATGACGTCCAGTAGGTGGGCTATATGTTTTTACGTCAGCCTAAGATTTTTTATAGGATCATGGTCTAGTTCTAGAATGAATAATTTTCTTGGAGAATGGAAAAACAGAATGGATCAATGAGAAACAAAATTTACACGTCTAGCTATAACAGTCAAGAAAATGGTGTAGAGTAGATTAACCTGGTATGTTGCTAAAATTATTATATTACTACCTTTCGTAGATTCTTATACTGCATCCATACTTTTTGCACTTTTTGTGAGTATAAAGCTGCTTACTTTTTATTAATTGTGACTCTTATTGATTTCTGGGAGACTGGCTAGCTACATCTATTTTTACGATTGCTTATTTGAGACGTAGGAAAATCATGTAATATACTAGTTTATGCGTACATGGTTTAAGCGGTTTGAATATAGTTTTTAGTATATTTGCAATCAGTACAAAAATCTCTTGAAATGGTCTTTGCTGTACAACAAGTGAACAAGATCTCGGCAAATGTAATACCAGGATGCAAGTACAAGTTGAAGTTTGGGTATGGCAAGACTTAGTTGATATCACTCGTTTGGAGATAATGTTAACAAAACTTGGACTAGGGATTCAAAAAATGTATAAATAAAAATCTCGACTACTTCACTGACAATATAAGAATTTCAAAAATATGTTTTATAGTACGCAGTATGTACTTAGATCTCATGGCTCATCGTTCCCGAAACTAACTGTCGCATTTGCATATACAAATGAAGTTGAGTTCCACACTCAGAAGACTCCGACTACACTGACAAGAAAATCATATTCTGGTCTGCCAGACATGGCGATGAGTGGTAATTCATATTTCATCAAGCAGAAGGGAATTAACCTCAACAATAACATGTCCTGCCATGAATATGTTGCCGGCGTTGCTAGGTTGGGTCTAGGCGCAATCCAGAATAGAGCAATACATCTTGTGGACGTACCTGAGATTATAAAGGACCTCCCATTATGGAGCATCGAAGAAAAATGGCTAATCTATCCCTATATCATCATGGTAAATGTGCGACCGAGCTGATTCATAATAACACCCAGAGTCGTAGTAACACCTCGAACGAGCTTATTTCAAAAGTGTTTCCTTTTGTCATCCGATATTTATATTTTACAGCTTTTTAATGTCAATATGAATAGGAATGTATCATTTCTGGAGAGCGATAGGCCTTTGAGAGAGGCTATCTATGATAAGTAAAACATGCCGTAGCACCTCTCCCTTGTAATAAATACCTTAAGGGCAATCGGTCGCCGCTGTTGGCGATCTACAGTGTCAGGGCCATTATCGTTGTAAAACTTAAATTGTTAGTTACACTCAGCGCTACCCTTGGTGTGTCTTGCATCCAGAATAAGTTCAAGAACTTTCATCTTACAGACGTCATAAAACCTGAAAGCAACGTAATATCACTAATTTCAAATTATTCCCATTAGATCATTTCCTGCCATATGATCACGGGAAAAATGGGAAAATAATCAAGCCAGACAGAAAGTTAAAAACAGTACTCAGCAAATTGTAGTTGACTTAAGAATGTGCATTATTTAAATGGGCTTTCTTGATGCCCGCGGTGATTGTATGGTAAAAAACACACAATCTTCGTCACAGACGTTAAGCAGAGTAACAGTAAGCAACAGAAAATGATACTACCATTTCCCGCTATATCTCAACGCCTACGGATCGGTCTTGGTGTTTTTCGACATGAGCTGGAACCAGTTACTCTTCTCGAATAACTAGCATTATCTTCTTCTCTTCATTCCTTCACACTATATTTCTAGACAATAAATCACCAAGAAAATTATGGAGTGTGATAGAAATTCTTCGTATAAATGATAAAAGTGATATAAGCAATATTTTTCATGATCATCATTTATTTACTTGCTAATCTGCAAGGTGGAATATTTTTTCACTATTTTTTAGAGTTTTTTGGTGTTTAATTTTTTTTGAGACATGTAGCAGATCATATTGTGAAAGCTTGGACAGGTAAATAGATTGATTCAATCCTTCTTAGGCATTTAATTAAAACCATTTTTAACTTATATACATAAAAAATTCTGAGAACTTCAGAAGAGTTTTAGAGTAGGCCTAAAATAATTATGTCAAAGAAATATCTTTTGCAATAAAATCGAATCACTGATATAGTGCAGTCTCAAAAATGGCGACAAATAAGCCGACAGACATTAGTGGAATGAATTCTTGTGAATTAATATTAGAAAACATAAAAAACCCATTCCGAATTTGCTGATTTTTGCGATTGTCAGATATTAAAAAAATAAACGGTGAAACAGTTTAGAAATGGAAAACTATGTATATTATGAAGTATTTCTTCAGATGTTGCTCCAGATGCAATGAATAGAGAACCATTGTTAGAGTAAATATTTTATATGGAAAAAGTGAAAAGTGAGAGTATATTATAAATCTACGCTATAATATATTGAATGAATTCATTAGTTCGGATTCGCTGATTCCATTACACAAAGTGTTTTGATTTAACGATACGTCGATCATATAAATGAACAAACCTACATATCTATGAAAACAATCGCGAGCTAATGGAGATTAATAATTCATTTGCAACATATATATATATATATATATATATATATATATATATATATATATATATATATATATATATATGTTGCTTTCTATGTGTGAGGTTCAAATTAATAATAATGTATTGAGTGCCAATGAAAATGGGTGATTTTGGTTGAAATGTGTGTAATATACGCTATCAGCATTGTGATCTGTGAGTTTTTTTCTGAGTTAAATTAATTAATCTGCACACAAACATGGTGAAATGAGTGCAGTCATGCTCAAAAAGAAGGGAATTCTAGTTTTTTTGACGAGGAATGAAATCATATGCTAGTTTTTTCAATTCCATTGAAATGAAACCATTTTAGTTGTCATTTGTGAGAAAAATGTCACCACCTCAGTATGAGTGAAGCCCATTACAAATGGAACAATAAATTTTGTCAATGTTAATAACTAAAAGGCGAAATGAAAAATCATATCAAGTGCTGGTATCAGTTTGAAAGTAAACATTGGACCGGATTTTGGAACTGTTGATCTTCTGGAATTAAATTGTAGATATAGCAAAGTGTCCATAAAGTCTATAGCCTTCAATATTTTTGTTTACTAAGTTTATAGTCCATGTTTTTAAGGTTGCGCTGCCTCATGTCCGCGAATTTGTACTTCCAACCTGAGAAGCGAAACCCAGATTTTCGAGTGATATCGCGAAACCACGACGCATCATGCTCGCATTTGACCTACATTCCATATCTACCGACCAATCGACCGACTGATTACCGGTCTTTCGTCTCATCTCTCGTCGATGCCAAACTGAGTAGCGTTCATTTTTTCATCGTTATTCTGTACCGTCATTGTAGCGAATCGCGAAAATGGATACAGGGTGATTCAAAAGTTCACAGGTCTACTACAAGCTCACTAGCCTCTTAGATTATCAAATATATTCCCTAGTGACTTACATTGAATTTTTTGTGATGGATTCAGAACGGTTTTTAAGTTGATGAGTTTCATCAACTTGATCAACAGTCTGTGTAAAAAAAGGTGTAGCATGCGTTGGCGTCCTGTATATTCCAATTTGGTATTCCTTAGGCGATTTATGATGAGTACAAGATAGGAGATGGAGAGGTAGATAATCATTATAGGGATACGAGTAGATTAGTAATCATCTTAAATATAAAAATATAATGATTACTATAATATATATATACATTATTCCACTACATAGTTCACCGATTGATTTAGTCGACTATATACCTCCTTTATGATGAATATATCATCTTAATAGCATGAAATGTTTATTGATTCGGCAGGTATGAAGTATTGTTATCTAAATTCCATATGCAGTCTCTAGATACAAGAAGGAGTTGCGCTTCCATTACATTTTTGTATAAATTACTCCATAATAAGATAGATGCTATCGATATCTTGGCTCAATTGAATTTCTACGTTCCTCCTGCGAGAACTCGGAATTTGAAGACATTTTATTGTGATAGAGCTCGTACCAATTTATTTACTAAGTCTCCGTTTTTTTTTATATGTAGCAATTTCAATGAAATATGTAATCATTGTGATATATATAGGGATAGTTTGAGCCAAATTTTGGATGTGGCAAATGATATATTTAGGTAGTATGTAGTTCCTAGTTATATATTACGTCAGCAACTATACTTTCTTACAACTTCTTTTTTTTAATTATATAGCAAAATTTTTCTTGTTTATCATATTATACTTTATCTTTCTCATAATTAGATTGTCCTGTAAATGGTTGATGTACTGTTGGACAATAAATGCTATTATTATTATTATTATTATTATTACGATTTCCCGAATCAGTAGTATTTTATTAATGTCTAGCTTGCCATTATACTTCAGCTGAGAATCTGAAATTCTAAAGAAGAACACCGCATACCAATTGCAAACCTTAACTTAATCTTACTAGTTATCATTTCCGTGAATCAAACATCGTAATTCATGTGTAAATACATAGTGGATAACCCTATAAGCGAGAACTGCGAAATGATTCAGTGGAGTAAGAGGCGTCTGTTAGTGAGGCCAGATGGTCAGGTGTAGAAATCAATGGAATAACTTATTGTGTTGGGTACATAATATGTACAAGTATATCGGTGAGTAGGTACCGTATCTGAATCCGATTTGCCGACAATAATGCAAAGGAGAATCGAACTACTGCTAGTTGAGCTCATGGTCGTTTTATATCGCCAACTGCCTGCAATGTTGTCATATTACTAATATTGATGCATATCGATCATTTATTGTAGGCATGAGTACACTCCTTCTTGATTGTAATTCTGCGTCACCGCACATATAAAGAAATCCATTTATATATACATACTTCGCGTTCCTACTATTTTTCTTGTATTATAAGTTACAGTAGACTATTAATCTTCACATGGATTATTTATCTGAAAGATGACTGATATCGCCTAGAAGTATGGGTACTGGGCGTGAATCAAATTAGTGTCATATTCTAATGTTGACTATACACTTATTTTTCTGATTGCAGCTATAACAAATTATAAGTAAATCCTACTATAGATTTCTCTTTGACTTGTATCGCTTTATCTAATCAACCATAAAAACGTTAGTGATGTTTTTACCTCAAAAAAGGACTCAATAATTAGCTGGAGAGAAAAGCACTTATTCCTTTTTTACATAAATTATCTCACTGTCTACTATATGCCCCAACTTTTGTGATACCAAATTTGAATGTTGTATGTTACGGTATTCTTCTTACACCAAATCTTATAATTAATGAAAATTGTAATGTTTTTCATAGTCGCTTATTATATAGAATGTTTTGAGAATAACAGTGTCACTTTTTAGGAAACTGGTATTATGTGATCATATTGTACTAACGCTATTCAATCGTGTGATATTGTTTTTGTTTACCAAAACAATATTTTGAGACTATGCATAAAGCCATTTTACTCCTCACATCTTAGAATAAAAGTCGATAAATTGAGTATCACATTTTTTAAGAATAAATAAGAATCCAGTAATACTGCTTCCTTATTTTGCATTGCTATAATGAATGAATGATGGAGGCTAGACGTATATTTTACGCGTTTTAGGAGTCAATCTAAAAGAGAGAGTTCTCCTTCCATTTCCAAATCTTAACGAATCGACACGTAGTTCTTATAGATCCAATCAAACCCAAAATAAGTTAGATTCACACTATTTATCCATTATATCTTAAGCCGATATAATCTATAATAATATGCATATGAAATACTAAAATCTTTACCCACGCTCAAATTTCTGGAAAGCAGTCCATAATCATAAACGTGGTGGAAGTGCACTGTTCCCTGTAACCATATTTGTGCTCATTCACCAAAAATTCAAAATTCCGTTACTGACTACTAATGTGTAAGTCTCTCAATTTTTATCATTAGTAATCGTTTCCTGCATGTATGTACCGACTAAGTATATGCAAATAGTAGCGAACCACCATTATACGTACGGCCAGTGCGGCATTCGTAGCGGATACAGTCTTCAAGCTTGTTGTTGAAAAGTATGCAAAAGGAGAAAAACGAGGGAATCGTTTTCCGCATTGCAAAGCCGATTGCGGACAACCACCTCAATGGTTAAAAAAGTAGATTGCGCTTGACTTTCACGCTTATTTGAATAAATTTACATGAAAGTTGTGGCATACAATTTTATATTTTTTTGAGAGTTTATGCGATGGATATAGCAAATCAAATGTTTCAGATTCAACGAGTGTAACCATGCTTCTACTCTTTGCTTCTCAAACTTTATTTTTTTAGTTCCAATAAGTATTATTATAAACTGAATATAAATTCTTTATGACTATCTCTTGTATGATTGTTCTGTTGATGTGTGATTATAATCACACTATGATTTTATCTGTTCATGCCTTAGATGGAAATGCTTTTTCCTTAGTGTACTTTTAATGAAGCTAGCAAAGCATACGAAAACAAGGAAGATGCTTAGTACCTAGCAATTACTCAACTAAACTCGCGCATGCTGGACGTTGGTTTTTTTGTGGCACTTAGATGTTCGTTTTACCTTGTAAATATTATAAACTCTTTACGTATATGTAGTTCAGTTAAGTTTAACTGCAGATTGTTGATTTACGTGAACATATTAGATATGATCTCAATATTCCAAGCACAACCTTCATTATATAGAAAATTACCTAAATGGTGTGACTAAAATAAAGGGTCAAAAATAAATACAATTATATTGATGCTAGTACTTGTCTAATTAACTCAATGCAGTTATTTCAGTCGATGCTAGTGTCAAGTAAATTTCAAAATCAGAATATCTCGACACATTACATACACATTATTAATACAGCTTCATCTTTAAGGATATGGGAATTTAATAGTTTGCTATTCCTGAGCGCAATATCGACATTACATCATTAGCACCCTAGCATATAATATAAACGTAGAAAGATGGTTACCCTTCTCATGACCACAAAATGTCAATAAATTACAATTACTTGGTGATTTGGATAAATTCAGTTTTCATTGTAATGGAATCTTTTTTTAAGATGAAGACTGGAACGGAGATCCAGCCGAGTCTACTGTATATCTGATGCATCAAACTGCCCATCAGATGACACTGCCCAGGCCCTCAGGAGGCGGAACTAGGGATGGAGGAAGGGATAAATCACCAGAAGTACAACGATTTAATAGGTAAATAGGTTGTACATATTTCAGACATTAAAATGTTAGATAAAAAGTTGTGTAGTTTTCACAACTTTTTATCCACATGATGGAAGAGTTTCACCAAGTAAGAGCGTTTACAATATACATGATCAAAATGTTACGAAAAGTGAAAGTAAAATTCATTAATTTTTTTAGAATTTTGATATCTCAAAGCTTACTTAGAAACTTCAGTTGAAGCCCGATATATATTCGCATCTGAGATATTCAACTTAAATCACTAAAAAATTAATTGAAGAACTCTAGAACAAGATTTTTCAATATGTCCGGGGATCCTAGGAGTTCAAAGTGGTGGTTGAGATCACATTTTTTCTCATACAAGTCATCTTCACTTAGATTAGAAAAAGTCTTTGGATTAGCGTTTTAATCGTGTTTTATTATATGTATACAAAAGATATGCTACCTTCACATGTGGCCAAATTATTTCCAGACTTTCAAGCATAACTTTAACTGAAATAAAAGAACTTAGCTTCTAGATAATTGAATTGGGTGATAGATGATAAATAGGCAGGTTACTTGAATTTGACTATTTATTATTTTGCACTGCATACGTTCGTTTGGTTACTTTCTGCATTTGCATCCAGTAAGAGTACCAAACACAAAATATTAAAATATTTCTTGCCATTTAGCAAATGATCTTCTTGATATTCCCTATAAGAACAAATTTTATACAGTAACAGCTTAAAGAATCTTGAAACTTCAAACATTTATTTTGACTATTATCTTTTGTTATTTTATAGTCAATCATTCCATATAGTACTATGTAAGCTGAGAAGATTTCATATTCAAGGATGTTGATAATCTTTCAGGTATCCCGACTCCAAAACAATACCATACGAAGAAGATGACTATAGACAAAGCAAAACGTCACTGCGAGAAGAAACACATAAATACTTGGAACAACCTGTTACTAAATATACAGATAATAAATATATCGAACGACAGAAAAGCTTCGATAAGAAAAAGGTGGGTAGTATAATAAAGCATATCCCTGCACAGTCTTTGATGCTAATAATAATCTAGAGTTTAAACACACCTATCTTGCCAATCATTCACAATGTCATTACTAGCTCAGACCCTGAGATTCAATCATGCCCCTCGCTAGCTCGCAGCCTCGCAGCTTCATATGTCCATTTGGGTGATAGCGTCCTGTTATTATATATCACCTGACTTTGCCCTTATCTATCCTTTGACTATTGCAGATTTTTGCTCCTCCTAAAGTGTCTGGATTGAATTCGCCGACAAAGAAAAGCTAGGATATTATTTTCTTTTCTAGAATATCATAAATAGTTCCGTTAAATCCGAAATGAGGAACATAATTCATAGTTCATATTGTTCTGTTTTGAAAACCAAATACTGCTGTCCTGGAGACAGTCAATATCAATCCTAGTAATAATTTCAAAGTTTAATTTCTTGTATTTTCTACTGTGGTAAAGAGTGTCGAGGTAGCAGACATTCAAATGAAGTAGACATGTGGCTTATGGAAAACAAAAATGCATCAATTAGCGCACTTCACACTGGATAAGGATAAACAGAATAGTATCATGTTTCTAAAGTACGTTCGGTCTAAGTCTGCGGCGAATTTCTAATTAGTATTTGTACAAAACTTTACCGCAATTTTTTCATGAAATTTTAATACATTTTTATATTTGTCCCTCAGGTTTTCCAGAGACAAAAAAGTTTTGGCGAATTGGAACTTAAGAGCAGGGTGTCGAAGAGTTTAGACAAAGAAAAATACTTCGACAGCCTTCCTGACAAATACTACTATCAGAGCAGTTGCAGAGAATTCGATAGGGGAGACAAGTTTGACGGTTATAATGAAGAAGATGTGTTGGAAAGATATAATGAGAAAAAATATATATCTAGGAGCGACAGGGATAAGAATGGGAAGTACTACGAGGACGATGGATTCGATGAAAATATCAAGTGAGTACAATTATCAGAATTTCCACATAAACTAGAGACATTACATTTGTTGCAAACATTTTTGTCTTTATTAAGTATACATGTTGTAGATCCATGTTTGTTTTCTAATACCTCTAAGTAGCAACCTTAGTAGTATTTTATAGTAATTTTAGTGAATGCCTACCTATCTGATTGAAATTTTATTATTATTAAATGTAATAAAAATTATTATTCTAACTTATATTCACGCTCTATCAAAAAAGAACACACTTTCAAAACATATATAGTACTATGAATTTTCTTTTTGCTATTTATGTATATAATATAATGGCTATGATTGAACATAAACTAAATATTGATTAGAATGGAAGTGAAATTTTTATCCAGTATCGATTGTAATTACAGATATAGAAGCAAACCTGTAGAATACGAGAAAAAATCTCCATCACAACGGTATTCCTACGATGACCCCGAATACTTTGACGAATATCGACGCGAGGAGACGTCGAGACCAGTACCTAAGATCAGGCAGAAGTACCCTTCAGATCACTATAATGATCAAAGTGGCTATGATGGTCAGATCAAAGTAACCAGGCCTAGAAGCGGTGATTCTAGGTATTACGCTGATCAGGAACCAATTAAATCCAGGGCGATTAATAACGATTATGATAGGTGAGTATCGACGGACATTGTAAATATGTTATAGTTCTTATGAACTAGTTTGAACCACCTGAAAAATATGGAGTTATAATGGCTATATTTCTATAAAATGTGTAACATTTTTATCTATCCAAAATGCTACAAGAACTTGAAAATATGTTTTCTCCCATATTTTCGTTTGGATACTTAGGTTATCGATAGAAACGTTGAAGATTTATAACTTGAGAAACACTTGAAGTTGGTTGTGCTGACTAAATTACTGATTTGCGAACGTTTGCGTTACAGAATATACCTTTTTCAATTCATCATTTTTGTGGATCTATCAGTTCAAAATTCCAAATCAATCAGCTCCTATATCAAATTACCAATTTAGTCAGGCACTTTCGCTTATTCCTCCTAAGTTTGAGTAGTAGATGAAATGAACATAGTCTACTCCTGATACTATTCAAAGCTATTTGAGAAGTTTGTCTCTGAGACTGGAATAGACATCTCCAACATTAAATCGTTTGCATATTCTGGATTTCTGGGATATTATTTCATTTATTTGCAGAAGCAGTTAAATACCCCATTTAGCTAATATATTTCAGTAATTGATATCAAGTTGATTCAGGAATCATTCTCATATAATTCATTCCAATACATGATTTTTAGAGAGTATTCCCGAACCGAAGTCAGAGAGGAGCGGTCCAAACGATCTCAGGAACACTTTGACAGCAATTCTATGGGCATGAGGAATGGACGATACAGACAGCGATCTCCGGAGTCCCATGTTGACGATGTGAAAGCCCCTCAGGACCGATTCAAGGATGCCAAGGAGAAGTTTCTGCTGATGGAAAGGGAGAGATTAGAGAAAGAGAGGAACCTCAAAAGGCCCGAATCACCAATATCACCTGTCAGGAGATACGATGGTTCCAGGACCAACTACGATGATCGGTAGGTGTTTAAAATATACATGTAGATGTTTATTGCTTCAGTGGACCGAATTCGTTCATTTGATTTTTTGAACACAAAAGAAAGTGCAACAATCTTGAATGCAGATATGTTTTTCTATCATTGACAGTTTGAGCAGTAGGGCTCGAACCCTCATTTTCCTTGGTATGCCATCTGTAGCATAGCATAACGTCGTAAGTAGTACTTTGTACATTAATTAAATAATAATAATTACGTAATCATGTAAATCAACGCAAAACTTCACACGCATTAGTGTAAACCCATTGACCTAACACAGAGACACATAAGATCATCAGCGACTTGAAAAATTTATTTGAAGGCACGCTTTCTACTCACTGAAAGATTAATCATATACAACTGATCCCTAAGAAGAGCAAAAACTTGTCCAGCAGATACAGACCTGTGACTCTATATTACATCGTGTCCAAGGTTATGGAAACTGCCACTATCGTGCAGCTTTTGAAGTACCTGGCCATAAAAATTATTATCAACGATCGCCAGTATGGCTTCCGACATAGATTCACAATAGATCGACTAGATGCTCATGTGGAGCAAAGCTATAAGCCTTCACGGGGAGTCGTGCTTGGTATATCTAAACCATTCGATAGTGTGTGGCATTAAGAACCTCTGGCTAAGATTGATGCTTAAGAGCTGTCACTATTTCTGTACCAATGGTTGGAAGTCCTCTCATTCTTATTCATGGTGGTGGTTGGACATACTTTCCATATATGTTCCATCAATTCCGGAGTTACCACCAATTTGTTGTTTCTTCAACGGTCTACATCACACAACAATACAAACTATTTAGGAATATTGCTGAACACTCTGGTCGTTGGCGAATCTTCTGCGGTGATGTCAGTTTCTCGGATATTAGTTCTTCTGCTCAAGAATGGTCTGCATGCCATCTAGAGGAGATATTCGTAACTGGCTAGCAAGGATTACGACAATTCAGGACCCGCCTTTGTATTGCTATTTACAAAACTAATCTGAACTGAAATTTAATCAAAGAGTCAACTAGAGAATTTCAGAAGTTACACTAATATTTGATATTTCAGATACTACGACAGCTGTCGCGATCGAGAGCATCAGGAGGAGGTGCAGCTGCGCCCGAAACCGGCCCCCAGACAACGCGTGGAGGCGGAAGAGTTACCGGTGAGGTATCGGGAGAGGAATTCGCGCGAGAGAGAAGCCCCGGTAGAGCGGTACCGGCATACCGATAAATTGGACCCGAAAAGACGTTCCATGTACTCCCTCATTGAGGAAGAGAGAAAGAAGAACTCCACTGAGATCGCAAAGGAGTTACAAAGGAGATCTTACATGGAGGGGTTAGTATTCTCTTTTATCACCCTCTTTCTAAGACATTTGGCGTAGTGAATTATTTCATCACGGTGCTTGCTGAAATTTGTCATGGTGGATCCAATTTATACCAGCGGTATTCATATTTCGCTTTCTCTGTCTATATATCTGCAGTTTGTCGGATGTTTAGCATACTTTCTGTATCCGTGTCTGTATCTGTTTTGAATTTAGGCTAAGTAGACTTGTTTATACCTCAGCAGTGATTCTAAAATCAATTCTAGTTTTCTCTAATCGTCAATCAATGTACTATGTTCTAGTGGATGATTTGAAACATCATCTTTTCAGGACAATAAATTGTATATAGTCTCTTCTTTATGTAGGTTTCTAAACTACATGTTAGTGCAATAGTTGAGCCGCACTGCATCCTTTTCAATAATATTTTCTAACATCTGGATCTTGTCTTACAGGCCATGTTTGATTGAATCTCTCCTCATTCGCAATTGTCTATATTTCCTAAACACATTTTTCCTCCATTGAAGAACTCAGACCATGTAATTCTCTATCTATGCTGCTTTTACTTCCGCTTTTTGAACGGCTAGTCCGATTACAGATACTGCTATTTAAAATGTATGAAATTCTTGGAGCTGGATACACGTATTTGGGTTATAACCACCTAGCAGGTACAATTTTACTCAAACGAAATTATTAATGAAAGTTAGGACTTTTTGCAGGCGGTCTGCATATACTCGTATATTGAAACTTAGTTTCTTTTTTAATTAATATTTTTGTTGTAAAACATGTATCATATGATCCTTTCACAATGCGACAAATGTAATGAACAGATATATATATATATATATATATATATATATATATATATATATATATATATATATATATATATATATATATATCATGCCTTCTCTACTAACTATCTTTAGCTAAGATCAACATTAGCCACCTCTACCGCTGTTAAAAAAACCTGGAGAGAACTCGGATAATGGAAACCTCTATGAAGTTGGTCCCACAAAGTTTTCTGGATACTGCAATGGGTTAAGAAAGTATAAACATTCCCCAAAATTTCAGATTTTGTAGTAATTGCTTTTAGAGAGAGAGAGAAAAAAAGAGACGGGAGACATTTGACTGTATATATTCTCTACAGATTAGCCATCACGAACGCAGTACCAAAGTTAATGGTAATTTATTTGGCAGGTGTACGTTGGAAGAGAACCCACGTAGTGCTTATTCTCGAGGTCACTACCAAGACCTTCCAGACTCTGGCGGCTTCCCTGACAGCTACCCCAAGTCTGGAGTGGATCAAGAGAGGAGTGATACCAAGTTCACGAAGAACCAAAAGATGACGAAGAACGTGGCTGGATATAGGCACAGCTATGCTGAGCCGAAAATGAGGACGGACAAGAATGGAGTGAAGAAACACTTTGCGGAGGTTTTACACAGGACAAATAGTACAGCTGGAGGAAACAGTAGAGTTGGAATCGCCAGTCTGCATCACTACTGAATAGATAGTCGATAATAATAGTAAAAAGACCTTGTTTGAGTACGTTCGTACTATGACGTTGGTGCCATATTAACGTTTAATGCCGTTAATTGTGGCGTTGTTTGATATTAAACACAAGTATAGCCACGGCTTAACGAGCTAATTTACAATTGGCGTTATTAATGGCGTTGGATGTTAGACAATAGCTCGGGTGATGGTGTTTTTGACACATGAAAATGATTTACTGCGTTTTGGCTACACTAGCTTGATTTGTTTTTACTAGCGCAACATATTGTGAACGTAATAGGTACGAGTTCCGATTTTAAATACGACGGAATGAAAAATGGAAAATAGTTCATAACTATTTCGACTCACTCAACGTGAAAATTATCTAAAATTAAAGCAAGAATACTGAATCGCCAGTAGAGCAATTTAATCGTTTGTCGATTTAATTAGAGCATAGTTAAAAATATAGCATGAATCAGTTCAAAAGTTTTTATGCAATATTTAAACAATTTGATTTAAAAAAAATGACAGTTAGACATTAACGTTAGTGTGGCCCCAGCATGCCAACTATGATATCATGGACTTTATCTACAGCATTATTGATTTGGAGTAAATCCGAAACTCAAATTTCTTAGTAATATTCAGTTCTAAAAACTGGTTTTTGCTGGAAGTTTGCATTTATGATATACTCGTATATTTAGAATTTCAGCTTAGTAACAGATCATACATTTGAGAAATGCTTCTTGATTTGCACAAATCTTGTCAAATCTACACTTAATCATAATTATTATGATTACAGATTATGATTTTACATCCAAAATAGATATCACGTTCAGTCTTAGTTATAATTATAATTTTTCTAAAAAACAAAAACCTATCAATCCATAATTTTTTACTTTTTATCGGCGAAAGCAATATTGTACATATATTTTCAATTATCGGCAGCATTCTTTGGTTAAAAAAAAATTATTATAAATCGCGAGTCACGAGGAATGCAGCAAGCTCCAGAACGTGGTAGATACTAGTGAAGCAACATGAATAACTTTCAGAGCTCCACCTCCATAGAGCGGACATAGTCTCCTATGTTCCAAAAAAAAGTAAGTGTTTTACGACCACGCCAGTCACTGTTAGTTTGAAAAGTTAATTTTCTGAGGCGTATGGTTTGTTTTGATTTGTTTTCTATATAAGTGCGCTACACAATATCAATCCAAAAACTGGAGTAGGACAGTTGGGCGACACATTGATACAACTCAACCAATCTCTTCAATTACACTCTATAATATTGTGACATCATTGCCAAATTCCTTGGTATAAACTATAACTAAATAATGGTACTGGTACGATAAAGAATAGTTTCCGAAACTGTGATAACGCACTGTTCTATTTTATTGGTTTATGTAATAGCTTGGAAGCAAATCAGCTAAGAATATAGTTATGTTTATGTAAAAAATGATGCGCTATTGAAGTTTCGTGCGATCCTCTAGAGTCGCCCTGCATACATCTATGTTAAATAAATGAAATGTCCAATTTTTATGGAAATGGAAATGGAATTTGGAGCTTGATTATTACTTTATTTAACTTACATCGTTTGTTTAAATTAAACTAAAATATAATCCACACAGTACTTACATATGGGTATTTTTAAAAATTTTTGAAATGAAAAATGTTACATCAAGAATGCCAAGTTTGGTATTCTTCAGTTACATGTGATATGGCTATTGACACTACATAGACTCATTAAATATAAAACGTATTGGAGTGTAATTTACAGTGTTATTGTAACTTAGGCGTAAAGGATGTCAAAGGTAAAGAGACATCTGATCTTTTACAGATCTTCAAAATGTCATTCTCCCATTTACAATGCCAACAATTTTTGGGACATTCTATGACATGATTATGCAAAATTTTCTGCTATTATTTTAAAATTGCTCATGAACATAATATTGCATATATTTACATTACGTCTTATCATTAGACACATAATTAAAATTTATTTTATATTTAGAATGAACTTAACAAATTAGTTATTATTATGGATATATTCACTATATATTGATGTTTTTTCCCATATTTTTGAAGAAGTATTTATTTTTTATGTGACTTTATATTATATATTTCTATGTCTACACTGCAAAAAGGCAATTGTTGTTCATACACACTGTATATGCAGATACCTTATTGTTTGTTAATATCTAGTGTGCTAACATTTTTCGTACTGTCTTCCCTGTTTGTATATTTCATAAAATAAATTCTACCCTTTTAATTCGATATTTTTTATTCAAATTCAGTATACGGCTCAGTAAGTATTTGAGCTAGTTGAGGGACATCAATATTAATATAATATGGCGAAATGAGAGATCCTCAGGCTAAGTGTTTTTCGCGACCCCCTTAACAAAAAGCTGACGTCATTGAAGTCTAATGTGTATTTCCTGTGACTTGGGTTCAAGTTTTTACTTGAATGTCATAGCTTTTTTCGATCCAAATAATATATATTCGTTCGCAATATTTGATCTTTTCTGTATAGAACTTCATTGAATACATGCCAAAAGCTGTATTGTTTCAGTCAACTATAACATAAAATGTAGCATTCCGTAAGAAATTTTAACGGCGTACCATTGTTATAAAATGATAATAAACTTCCGAAAGCAGGGTCTAGAGTTTCAAAAATATATCCTCCACGCTAAATCGATCGCCGAAAATTCAAAGAACTTAGAAAAATTGACTAATTAATTTTTTTCTTACTATTTAGTATGTTTCAATTACAAATTTTTAAGCTGTTTTAAGTGAGAGAGTGGCTACTGAAAAATAAAAATAACAATTGAGCGCAATTTCAAGTTATCAGAATCAGTTGAATGAAACGTTAGAACTGGATGCCTCGAATCTATTTCATGCTTCAAGGTATTCCATGTGGATGAGGAATTAAGTTTGGGTCTAAGTAGTACAAAAGAATAAAAAAATTCACTTTCTTCTGAGAAGATGTTAGCTCTGCCGTCTTGACATGCTCAGTCCCACCAATACATACATAACTTACTTTATCCAAGATTATCTAGAATATAGGCAGTAATGATAAAACTACCACCACATTATAATTCAAAGGAAATTATACATATATACAATGTACCTAAAGAGCAATGTCTTGGGAATTGAGAGAATAATAAACGACTCCCTATATTCTTTTTGGAATATTCAAAAGGATCGACAATTCTGCCAATAATTTTCCAAAATTTTTATAATAGTTACCTACCACTAGGTAGGTAGGAGTAAAGTTAATCTAACAGCAGAGAGATACCTACCGATTGCAAGAGTACTTATTTTTATGCAATGCACAATTTCCCGCGACTTTGGGCATTTTGGAAGACAAAGAAAGGATGAGGCTATAAGAACGTACTATAATCCTGGAGAGCGCAGATAATGAACACGTGTATGTAAACAGCATAGACTGACTGACAAATTAGATATTCCCCAAATTGCATCAAACTCCATACCTATATGACACTTGTATGGGGTTGACCAAAAAAAAACTCAAACACCATCATCAGAAAATGACTATTTGCTAAATATGTCGATATGTTCTTGAAATATTTAGCAAATAATACATGTGGTGAGGTGCTTTGGGATTATTTAACCGAAATAATGTGTTTCAAATCAGTGAAATTAGTTAACTAAGAAATATTCATAAGTGCCCTATGAAAATAGATTGACTTTGACAGATTTATCCATTATCCCATTCAATCTATGGGCTAGATTGAAATGTAATGGAAATGACATCCGGAGGCTTGTCATGTAAATTTAAGTATTAGTGATCCTGATCATCCTCATGCTTCCTGTATGAAAGACAAAAAATATTTTATGTATTTAAACAGATGGTTTGAATGTTAGATAGGTGTTCAGGTAGTATGTAATTATTGCTTCACTATTATTGTTCGCATACAGGATAAAGTATTTGACGTACTTTTATACCAAAGTTGATTGAGCGAGCGTCATACTTAACAGATCGGGAGAAAGTATAGAAGCAGCATTAAACACATCAACCGAACGCAAAAATTCTCAAAACAATGGAAATCCGAAGCAGAGTTCTTGATTCTAATTTTATAACTATTATCCTTTAAGTAAAAATGACTAGCACACATTTCTATTGATCACCCAATATCTTAAACAGTTTTAACACTATTTACTCAAATTCGGGATGTTGTGTGATCACAATTAATTCCGATCATACTCAACTCTTCTACCAGCGAGGCGTGTACCCGACTGGACGGAAGATCGGTCGAGTGGAACCTGTACCTAAAAATGGCAGAAATAATACACCTAGCTACTATAGATCTGTTATTCTGCGTTGTCCAATGTTATGGAGACTGTCATTACTGTGCATCTTCTGAAGTACCTGGACAAAAGCCATCATCGAAAATATGTCTCCCGCAAGGATGGATCCACGAGAGGTCTTCTCGACTACGTCACCAATATGTGAAACAGAACAATTGAGCTTTATGGAGCATCTCGAGTTCGATGTATCGAAAGCTTTCCATAGAGTGAGGAATGTTAGATCAAGTTTGTTGCTCATGGTCTGTCAACAGATCTATGCCTATGGTAGGGAAGTTCTCTCAGGGACCGATCCTTATTTTTTGTGGTAAATGGACATAGACAATTCTTTCAGTGTAGTATCAATGCGTATATCCCACAAGGATATCTTCAGCACTCTTCTTGCTATACATCAACGAACTGTTAGAAATGGGAACAATAACATGTCATGGCACGCATGCTAGGTCGTTATTCCACAAGCTGAGGACTCTCTTCCAGCTCCAGAAGGTTGTATTTACTGATCTAGCAACTGCTCTACAAGGCTCAGATCAGGCCATCGCTGGAGTGATGGTCTTAGAAACGGATACCATCATGGTAAATGTTCGACAAAATTGTCTCGCATAATAACACTAAGGCAAATACAAGGGTTGCCAATGGGCGCATCCTCAGCAAGTCGAGATTCTAACGCCTCGAACCCGCTACTTCCAAAAGTCGTCCCTTTAGGGAGTCTCAACAGTGGAAACAGCTGCCAGGGAGTCTATCCTCTGACAGATTTATTTTACAGCATTTTCAAGGTCAATGTGAACAGTTATTTGTCCTCTCGCAGAGCTTTCCGGCTTTGCCAGAATCTATAAAAAAATATACGATATTAATTCATCATATTCTGAAATAAGGGGTTCCTTGTTTGTGTTGCTATGTAGGTAGGTCTAAGAAGCGGTTAAAGTTTAAAATTGCTTTTTTTAATCCATCGCAGTCTGAATGAAAGTGAGTGCACTCACATACGGCTGCTATATGATTACAACTCTATAAAAAAGACAGTGTAAATGAAACGAAAAATGACCATTCGGAATGTAGAAAGGAATGCACGTACTTGCAGATACGAGCACATACATATTATCATTTTCTAGAAATTGGAAAGTGTTTAGGTTTGTTGCTTACCTATTTTAAATGTTTACCGCGTTGATTGAATAAGAGCTATCATGAGATGAAAAAATAATTCAACTATTAGAAAAAACAGGACAGTGAGTTTCTGTAGTTGTAGCTAATATTCAATAGCTTCCCATTGGTGGCACTTTAAGAATAAGCAGATAAACGAACAATGTGAAAAAAATGGTCAAGCATATTGAGGCTGTATTTCCTAGGAAACGATATTACTTTGAAAATAATGATTTGAGTCAAAAAATTGAAACTGCTGAAAGAGTTGAGATATTTTATTATTTGAAAATTTCTCAATTTTTGGTATTTGTTGAAAATTTCCAAGATTCACAAAGCTTACCTCAACCAGATCGCTAGTTTTGAAATCCAATATATATATAATAAATTTAGTAAATTGCACATCAAGCTACTTACAGTCAACCTACTTTTTTGAGGCATCATATTACTGGTTTAATTTTATTTATTATTATTATTTATAGTTTTGTCAATATTCTCTCCCACTCTTTATTCATACGGATTTTGAAGAAACTGTAGGTATCTTTTAAATTTATAATTTTACAATTACACGGAGATGAGCTAACCGCTTCTTTCGCAGCCAGAGATCAATATGATGTCAGTTCCCTTTTTTGTTAATTCTTGCACAAGTTGTCTTATCTTGATGGTTGGTGTATCATTATGACGTTTGTATGTATTGCATTTTATTCCTTCCAATATTGACTGGCTATCAGATAGAATAGGTATTGTTCAACCACTATTGCAGTGCCTCTTCAACTGCTAAAGCTTCAGCGGTATATATACAAGACAAGTCAGGTAGCTTCGAAGCGAAAGTGTACATGTTTTTTAGTACATAAAACGCACTGGCTACATCGTGTATGCTTTTTGACCCATTAGTATATATTTCGGTTTGAAATCATGCTCTCTTAATATTTCTTTGATGATACTATTATTGTGTGATGGGCAATATGTATAATTAGGAAATATGACTGTTGGTTGCGGAAATATAATTTCATAATCATGTTCAAAAATCGTTGACTTTCATTGGGCAGATATAAAATTATCCAGCTCATTGGTATCAGACTAAGCTGACTCAAGTAGAGTGATTTTTTTCTGAAAATATAGGTTTGTATGTAATGTATTGAGTTTTCTAATAAATAACTTATTGCTGATTCGCTTCTTAACAACCAAGGTGCCAAGGGTTCACGTCTTAGGTTTAATGGAGGTTCTTGAGCTTCTGGAAGGATTGCATGACATTAAGATCAGGTCTTGGCGTAGGGCTTTATATTGTATTTTGTCATTTTTTTTTCAATAGTTTTAGAGGCTGAGGCCATTTGCGTCTATCGCTTGAACGGTAGAGTGGGAATTTTCAACGGATATATCACGCGTTGTTATATAGATACGTAGCTTCAGTATTACTCTGCTGCCACTGCACCGATATCTGAAAATGTTAGAAGTACTACCGGTGCCACAATTTTATAAGTGCTAGCACGTCTTCAATCAACACCATTTCTCAAGAACTTCCCGACACTAGCCCACCCCTCTTGCCCAAATTATTCCAGAAAACCATCATGGGCCTCAAAAACGTACAATGGGAAGTTTTAGCATCTTCAGTTCCTTCTTTTTTGACGATAATTCGGCCGCCATTGAACGGATTTTCATAAACTATGAACCTTCTAAATTATGCAAAATGCAATGATCTGTAGTAAAATTAGGTAAAACAAAATAGGAACAAACTAGCTCCTTTAAGAAAACAGCCAACTCGTTCCGAAATATCGTAAAATAACAAGAAAATTCAAATGGATAAACTTTGTTGAGCGCTGAATTTTTGTTTTTGTATTTTCGCGATAATTGCGCTGTCACAACACCGATTTTATAAAGGTATTCTGTCTTTGCCATACTAGTTATCTAGTCTAGACTAGTGTCGACATGCGAATAGATGGACAGAAATGATGGATATACCATGAAAAATCATGAAAACTTAACATTTTTACTTATTTTCGCGACTAAATTGCTTTCTCCGCATATTTACGTGGGAACAAGCACGTAGCCAGAAGATTGGAAGCATGTTCTGCCTATATAAATGAAAAACGGTTTTGTTTGGTAGTATTTAGTATTTTATGTGAGTACAAATGTGGATTGGAAAGACCTAATTAACTATATAAAAATCTGTGCGTAGTTTTGCTGAAAATATTAATAATTCTTGGAATTTCGGGGGTCCGGCCCCCTGGACCACTCCGTTAGTTACAGGCCTGAATGGAAAGTAAAATGATCATATAATGATAATCAATATATATGAAGGATAGAAATGAACCCAGGGAAGATAGTGAAAAAAGTCGTTGGCAGTGAGGGTTAAAGACACTTTAACGATGATATGACGAAATTTGGCAAATGCACTTTGAGAGGTACTTCTCCGCCTAGTTCTTCTTTTCACCATTTTTACTTGTATACAGCTCCAAATTATAGGTGTTTACATGCAGATGTCAACAGTTAACCATTCAGCTTTTGTTACGTTTCAATTTTGTTTTGTGTAACTTCTAAGTCCAAAATGGATTTTACCCATGGCATAGAAATATCTAAAATACCGGCACCCTTCACGTTTTTCCAACCTTATATCAGCTAATGGCCCACCAGAAGACACAAACTGGTTCAGCGCCATCGGTTAATCACATATATCGAAAAAAAGTGGGCCCATAGCTCTCAAAAATAAAATTACTTCTGAGTAGCCAATAACCTATCCTCAATCATAATATTCAGCGTTGCATTTTGACAGACAATAACTGAGCTATATCATACATTTACCCAGCGTTTTCTAAATATGTTCGTTAGACACAACTATATAAAGGCTATAGAACCTATTCATCAGCTCTTTATAAATGAAAAAATCTTAAACGCACTCAAAGAGCTGTTGCCTCCAGAGTTTTAATTGCTAAATGACTTCCTGTCTCCATGGCATGGTGCTGTAAATGGTCGCTCTTTCCCATCGTCTATTCGACCGAGAAGCAGTCACCTTTCCATTAACCCATCAAATGCGCGTATGGGTCGGGAATCGTATAGTACAGTAGTATTTGCTTTTACCCAGTGTGAATATCTTGGAACGTATTTAAATCGGAAGTTGAGTTGGAGCCAAAACAATCACATCAATGTCCGCCAGTATGTCTCTCATATCCATAGATCCATGCAATATCATCTAGTCTATGTCAACATGTGAAGCAAGGCGGCAGAACTTCATGCAGAATCTGTCATCGTCACACTCGATATGGGCCCTCACCAGGTTTATGCAAATGGTTGGATAGTTTTATCAGAGACCGATCCATATACGTGATACGCTTCTAAGTTATTTACTATTAACGCCGGGGTTTCCAAGGAATCACCTCTCTCCAATGCTTTTATTGCTGTATAAATTGCTGATTAAAAAGAAAGCTTGAGCAGCTTGTAAAGGCAAGGAAATCGAAACACTATTGGTTGAGGTTAAGTGAGGATGAAAGTGACAAATGTAGAAAAAAAATATAGAAATAATAATATCATGCGTCCTATTCCTGAAACTAACCCTGCATGAAATGCTGTTTCGTCGTTGGATAGCCTGAAACCAGTGAAGCTCACACGTCTGTGACATAGTCGTAAGTTAATAGTTTAAGGTGGCTCGCACTCCAATGAGTGGAAATCCATAAAAAATGCTACTACAATCAAATTCCCCTTGTGAGTTTCTCTTTTACATGGCTTTATTACTTTTTGTAGTACTGGGCTATTTCCATTAACCCGTGAAATGGTTCGTGAACCGCATTGTGAGCGGTCGCGCTCCTTTGGTAATTTGTGAGTGTGTGTTACAGCAACAATTATCATCCTAAAGTATTCCTTAATGAATGAAAACACCAGAGAAAAAAATAATAACGTAATAAAAGGCACAAGCGGCAGCTACTTGAACTTGCAGCGTTCTCAAGGTTTCTCTTTTACAAAGACCAACACAATCGCATCGCCTGCAGTCGGAAGAGTTCTCACTGTCATTGTTGATTAGAGCCATGAAAGGATGGTATTATGAATATGGGAACTGCTAAGCTGTTACTGCTTCTTCAAATTATGATCCAGCAGACGTAAAACGCGTGTTTTCTCGTAGATTAGCATTAAATTTCTTTTCGTTTCTGGTACGACAATGTAGAAGTATGGTTACGTATGAATGGCAATTTGCAGTGGTTCGTAGGGTTAACATTTCCTCCTCAGTGGGCTCAGGAGAAGATTTTTAGGGAAGAGGTTGAAAGGTGAGCCATTGCAATACGTTAATGTAGATCTTGTTGTGTATCCTCAATAAATGGGACTGAGTTGTGCGAAAGTGAGCACATATTTTTGGGGCTTTGAGATTCTTCCACACTGTTGTTTGAAACTTGTAGACAAGGTGGATTTATCCAAAGTTTGATTTCGGACTTCCATGGTCTATAAAATTTTGAGTATCATGACGTTTCGATTGATGTGCTATCTTCAATCGTCTTCAGGTGAACTGGCGGACACGTTCCTTTCATGCCTATTTATACCCCGTCCGGTGACGTGTCGTTGTGCGCGGTCTGTTCTGATTGGTTCCCGATGCGCGGTATTCCGGTCTGCTGACGTGGCTGTTTGTCGGTCATTGTTTGTTGTCTGGTCCAGTCGTAGTCTATTAATCTTCTTTATGAGTGGCTGCCAGATTGGTTTAATGTCTACGCTGGGTTTGCTGTACACTTTGCTGTTGTTGGTGATGAATGCCGCCTCCTTGAATTTCCTTCGATACCAATGCGGTTCCTTGGCAATAACCTTAGCGTCGTCCCAAGCTGAAGACGATTGAAGATAGCACATCAATCGAAACGTCGTGATACTAAAAATTTTATAGACAATGGAAGTCCGAAATCAAACTTTTGATTCTTTCACACGTCTAATTAATTGAAAATTTACAATTAGATCACATTGTTTTCGCAATTTTATTTCTGGTCATGAACGATACTGATTTATAAAAAATACACCACGAACGAATTATATTTTGAGTAGAAGACTACTGAAAATGCTATATGATACTATGACTTGATCTTGTGTTAAAGCTTGAATTCCGTTTCAAACCTGACGTCGGAGTTAAAGCTGCAGTTTTGAAGATTTTGTTGCTATCATGCAAAAACTGGGAGCAATCTAAAAAGCAGAAGAGTCACTATTCAATGTGCAAGTATTACATGCAGATTTTAGATGTTTTTACTTGGTAAACACTCCCATCATCAAGATAAGTTTGTGCAATTTACGCTAAAGATTTTATGAATAATGCAACTATTATGTGAAACATTGTCTGTAAGTTCCAGGTCAAACTGTTGAGTGTGATCAACGGTTCGAAAGTTTTTTACATCCAGAAAAACACAGATTGTCGAGATTCCAATATTTGAAGACTTATTAGTTATAATTAGTTTTTTCATCACCGAATGACATCATTACGTAACTTTTTACCCTTTCTAAGCTATAAAATGATCTCTCCACAACACAGTTAGTTACTGTCATTGATAGAAGCATCCTTAATATAATATCTACGTTTGGAAAACCACACGTTAATTTTTTTTTGGCATATAAACTTCAACATTTTCCTTGGATTGGTGATTCAAAGGTGAATGTACCACATATCGTCGATCTACCATTACTATTATTTCAGTCAAAGGCCCCTGCAAGTCTTGGATTCCTAGGCCACAGCCTACTCAGCCCATTGGATGATCCGGCCCTGGTTTCATTGACCAACGATTGCGTCTTCCGTAGACCCTACGAGAGCCCTTATATTAAAGAGGTAAGTTGCCAAAGGCCAATGGGCAGCGCCACCGTGCGCGATGCTTGGACGTGAGTGTTGAGAGTCCATATATGTTTATTGAGAAACTTTGGTAGCACAAATATCAAACAACAACGTGGTTTTACTTTCATCTCCCAACTCGAGAGCAGTTGTGGTAGGCACCTCTACTTTCGATAATGATCGCAATTTCCACGGTACAGCTGGAATGTCGGCAGGATCGATTTAAATACTACAGTTCCGTCCCGAAGCGCAGATAGAACAATATACATACAAATTACATATCTTTCGCGTTCCAATAATCTCATGGCGTATGATTATGTTATCGATATTATCGTTATTAATATGTCGTCCGTGCTGGTATGAAGTTGTGCAAGAAATCAAGCATACGCTGGAAAGACAGAGATGAGTAGGATGACAAAAAACACACATAGATTTGGGACAATTTTGGAAGCTTCAGTATCCATCATATTACGTTTTCCATCTCAAGAGCAGTCTCAGTTTCAGTGGAACAGTACAGGGCTTAAAAAACTAAGGGGCGTTAGGTGAGTCTCAGGGTGAGGAAAGCAAAATATGAAATTAATCTCTTGAAAATTTTACTCTCTCCGCCATAGGCATAATACGTTTCTCTGACATTTCACAGTATACACATCATGAAAACATAGGTTACTAACATTCATCGGTATATCTGTCTGTCCGTATGTTTGTTGTCGGTCTGTCTGTTAACGCCTGTTATCGGGTAATCTCGGTAACTACCGTACCAATTTATTTATTGTAGTTGAAAATGACAAGCAATGAAAGTGCAATATATTATGTTTACTTCTATACGTATTTAGTACTTATATCGTAGGAAGCACCAATAAAATCTAATTGACTACATTTTTTATTGCCAAAATGGGTGGTGTGCAGAATAAATTTGAAAAACTAAATGTTAAATCAATGTCCACATCGTTGCATTACGCTCAATTCAAAATACTTATTGACCATATATTTCACATCTCACGAGTAAGTGAGGGAACCATTGTGATGTCGAACACTATCGAACTTTAGACACGACGGAATCGAGGAGAAGTATGAACTTGGAATGTTATTTGATTTTGGAATAGATCGTATTGTTTAAACTTAGTTTACCGATAATGTTTAGGGCGAAGTCAAAAAATACTTTGGGACTTCAAAAGGTTTGAGGTGTCCAAATTTTTATTTTACGTATTCACCTCATAAAATCTAGAAATTGGTCAAGGTATCATTTTTTTGTTGTTTATAATATTTTGAAGTTAGTGTCGTCGATTAAAGAAGCTTTTTTGTCTCTAAAATTCGAAAAATACTTTCGAATCATAGATGGGCAAACGACAAACGGATTGTCGAAGACAGAGACACAGACAGACAGACAGGCCGACTGGAATTATAGACATGGTTTTTTCGTAATGATATGTCATGAAACATGGAGGAAACAATCACGTTTTTTTGCCATTTTCCGAGCAGTTCCATGATATTTACTTCTCTGTAGCCATAATAAATAGTTATTAATCATTACAGTATAAGCGCGCTTTCGATCACAGATTTACAGCTGAATATAACTAAATACTTATAACTAAAAATAAAAGTAATAAGAAAACACTTTATTGTCATCAAAGTAAAATAAATGTTTGTCCGTACGGGCTTTGATGTGGGTTCCAAACAACATAAAGAATAAAGTCTATATCTTGTTATTCAGTTACGGCTGGCATAGACATCAAGCGCTGGTGGTATAGGTGTGTATTTATACCAATACCAAGATTGAATTATTTTTTTCAAAATTAATTTTATTAGAAACACAATTCTGCGCGGTTATTATATTTGGACACCCAATCGCACACTGCGCTAAGATAATAATGTGTGTAGCAGAACACATTGTCAAATCAACAATTCATGTATAACATTCCTATTATATGAGCTATTTAATAATGAACTTCATGCATTAGAATTATGTAAGTATGGAGGTTTTTGTTCGTCCGTGTCTGTTGTTATTGTTAATCCATTATTCATATCTATTGTCGCACTGCTTGACAAAGTTCCAGTATAAGAAACAGTTATATAATGTGTCAGCTTTGCTATCTCGTGTATGATTACATTGCATGATAATGTGATAAACGAAAGATCAATTCAAGGTATGAGAATAATTATATAGAGAGAGTCTATTTCGTCATTTTTATTTCCTAGGCTAAAGCGGGAAGGTTTTGCAATTATTGTCAGCATCCTCAAATTTATATATTTATTTTGACATTTTATCCATATTATGGATGCATAATTGACTAGTGATTCTCAAACCATATAGTTTACCTATGGTTAAATGAGAACTTTGGCACTTTTGTGATATGTGTCGCCAAATCATGAGAACTTAAAGTCAACATAGTATTCTATGAAGCTCTTAATAGCTTCTGTATTTCCAGTTGTCTTTACTTAGTTGTAACACCACTGAAAGCTGATTCTACATAGAAAGGAGGCAATTAAATTAATTAAAATGAACGCAAAAGACTTGAAACAGGGTAGGTAGGAAAAGAGCTAATAAAGGAGCAAAAGCCTGCATTCACATTCATTTAAACCAATATATAAGGCTTTTGCTCCTAGTAGAAGCAGCCATAAACCCAAAGGCTGCTAAGTTGTATGTAAAGGGTATGCAGCCTCAATGAAGGACCGAAGCTGGATATAGCGTTTCAAGCAGTTTTATTGGGGAGTTATAATAGATGCAAAATAATCATAGGGCCTCAGGTTACCAGCACCTTATTGTAATCTGATCTGATCTAGCATAATACAATATAAAAATCGTGAGCTTGCTCCTCGAATTAAAGTTTTTGGAGGGGAAGATAATTGAGAAACGCTCAACTTATGATAATTTTTCATTGCTTTTGACTTTTGAAACAAGCAATCTTTGGAGCGTAGAATTTTTTGCTGGTAAGAAGAAAAATACAATTCTCATAGTTTTAACATGGAAGATACATATTTAAAAACTTCTACGGTGAGAGCACCAGCTAAAATTCTTAAATTTATTTTCCAAAGGTGACCCTATTATTCAATAGAAGCAAGTATCATTCGGAACGAGGGATAAGTGACAAATGCATTAACCACAAAATTCGAATAATGCCCTATTTGAAATTTGAGCTGGAAATATAATTACTGGATTTTGTTGTACAAAAAATTCTGGATGAATAACTTTGCTATAATTCCAACGTATTATACAACAAATATGTCCAGCTCCATATTCTGATGGTACACCGTTTCGCATAATTTTCTATTCGTAAATGGGAAAAGTGGATAGCTGTATAAAAATAATGTCTGTCGGATTTACATTTTTCAAGTATATACCAAGCTCAGCGGCCATTAGAAAGTTACATAGGTGTGTAAATTATCTCCGCTGGCGGCAAAGAATGATCTCTTTTATTCATTCTAACATCAATGCGTTGCAAGAATATGAATATATTGTTTAATTTTATTCGCGATTACTTTAAGACGAAGTTAGGAAAACGCTGTGGTAGCTTGTTTTGATTTAGAGCAGTATGCCTTGAAGCAGTGTACTAATTTTATCAACAACGAATTCTCTTTTAAACTTTCGTGTCCCCATATGAGTGATAAATATCCTTTTGATAACTTTGTCGTAAAATCAGTATCACTAGGAACTCAACGTTCCACACTCTTTCCTATAGGTTTATTCGATGCAATTATACTTTCTAATAAATAGCATCATGCAAAAGCAGAAAGCCTACCACGCTTCATATGTGCTGCGAGAGGACAAACGTATATTCACATTGACCATAAAACGCTGTAGATTATGAGGATCAGAGAACAAATTCCTTGGTAGCTCACTCCACACCGCCGAGAAACGCCAAAAGAACGACTTTCGGAAAAGGCTCGTTCAAGGCATTGTAAGCTGTATGTTCCTGTGGTAAAAGAGACTTTTTCCATGTCTGCCTGCCATCTACATAATCTGCATCAGTTACAGTTGGATATACAAAAAAAAATCAGTATGTGATTCATGTGATCCATTTAATACGGAAGCGTTATATCAGTTATACTGTTTCGGACTTATATTGTATTGAGCTTTTTGCGTTTCATACCGTTTCGATTGATATGGTATCCTCAATCGTCATGCATGTGAAAGGATAAAGGTAAATTTCAAACAACAGATAGAAAAGTTATACCTAAAAAGAGACATAATTTGTGAAATGTGAAATATTCGAAAAAAAACAGTATAGATCGTGGTTTGAACCTGTGATCGTCTCACGAGTTATATTTTATCACTATCTCAGCAATTTATTATAACGCAGAAAAGTATGGATTTTGTAACAATAGTTTTTATTATTCCAGGGAGATTATACCATGAAAAATGTTTGACATTATTTTCGGTCATAGACAGTTCGACTGCAAGAATCATTCCAGAGATTTTTGCGGGATTTTTCAGCATACCATAATCAAATAGGACTGATACGTCTCTGATATGTACGAATAGATGTTTATACTGATTTATGGCACTCCGCCTGCGTCTGTTTGTTTGATGGATGTAAATAATGCCTTCCAATGCAAATTTCACATACAATGAGAGAGAATTATGGCACGAGACGACAGAGGAGGAATATCAATTAGAATTGATTTCAATGTCATTGTTGAGGTAACAGTTATGACTTTCATTATGAATTTTTCGTTCCTTCGTCTCCATTTATTTGAGCCACTTTGACTTACACCTGATGATGGCAAGAGATTAATGGAATATACAGGAAACATTGAATATTCAGAAAATTAAGGATTCGAACTATGCAGAAAAATAGCTTGGATGCTTTTTAGAGATTTGGCGCTGCCGTTTGAGATTCACGGAAATTTGAACAGTTTTTTCGATGATACCACCAATTTTCATGGATAAATCAGTAATTACCAGCTACGGGTTTACTTGGCATACCCCTCCCAATTTTATAGAAATGGGTACAGCGAGAGAAAGTATTATAGACAACACACAAGAAGAATTCACATTTGCTTGTCTTGGCCATGAAATTATTAACATTCTGACTGCCTCGTGGAAATAAAATTTAGGAATTTTTATGAAAGGTTCAATATCCGACTTTTGCTCTCTCATAATTGCTGCCGATGCAACCAAAAGGTTAAAAAAGTCCTTTTGTTTATCATATGTTTCAGAAGTTACATTAATACTGAGAATATGAAGGAAGTCCTTCTCGGTAATATCTTGAAGATTTAGGATAATTTTAATAGTGGATTCATGACATTTCATTCATTTGAGAATGTTTTAATTGTCCTCGTGTCTGCATCGCCGCTGCACAGGTTGTCGCACTGGGAAGTGTTGAAGGTCAAATTTAATAAACAAAAATTATGTAAATGCACTATATGAGCATACTCGGCATGCATAAGCTACATATGCAGGAAATATTGCTATTGTTGAGAAGTAAAACAGACCAACTCCATTCTATTAATGGGGAACAAATTCGTCAGAATTCCACGTGCACCTAAACCGTAACAAAATAGCGTCACGCAACGGTATCAGTTTGGAAATCAAGATTTGGATTCCGATTTTGGATATGTCGGTCTTGTAAAATTGAGTTTGAAAGATATTGAAAATATTGAAAAATTATTATATATAGTATTATTATACTAAAATAGCAATTTTGTAACTGGTAATGATCTTTAAGCAGTTAAAATATAGTAATCTCTGAAATCACTGCCTTGGTTTCCTGCTTAAGTATTTTTAGGGCAGAGAGTCGTAGTTTCTCAAAGACTAAAAGTTTGTTCGTCCTTATTAGTCCGTAGTATTAACCTACTGTCAACATTTCATCTGAATAGAGATGGTACTTTTTAATTAATACTTGTAGTGGTGGCAAAATAATTCCTCCTATTGCCGTAGGATATATACAATAACTTAATAGTGTATTCATTGATATGAGGATGTTTCTGAAATAAATCCAATTTTCTCCGACACAAACCTAAACAAAAATTTAGACAATAAAGTGGAAGTAGATCAATGCATCACTTACCAAAACTTTCCAATTTTACTTTTTTCGAGGTATGGGTATACCTAATTCAAATAAAAATAATTTTTTTGAAGAGACAAGAAACTTGAGACTTATCAGATTATCTTCTATAAACTCAAGCAGTCTGTGCGCCTGTTACTCCGTTACTACTGTGATAAGTTAGATAATTAAAATGATCGCCAAAAATGTTAAATGTCTGCAAATCATCAATCTCCATCACTACACTGGCAACGAAGGATTCTAGTTGACCAGACGATGCATCACCTACCTTCAGTGACATTTCGTCGATTTTCGCACTAGACGATTGCAGTGCTTTAGTAACCAGTCCATACAAGAAATGGCAAAGCATATCATCTTAATTATCTCTGTTCTACTCATACTCCTAACTTTGTCGGGAAAATATCAATTTTGTATTTGAATTCGATTAAATACGACAGATTAACGATTTGACCGCAAAACTCGGTAATTGTAGTGCCACCCTGTGTATTCCGTTCACCTGCGACTGGTTATGCGACGCCCCGCGTCGGGCGGCAATGCGGCGAAGCGGCACATTTTCCTCTAGCAGCTCGCGCCCGGTCAGTCTCAACAGGTGTTTTCATTGGAAAGCATCTACTTTGATCGCCATCGCAGTGAGCGCTGTAATCGCGACGCTCCACCGTATCCACGGTCTTTCACATCTTCACCATCGCGATTTCCTAGTTTTTGTGTTGGCAACTCTCACTGACAGTGTTGTGATGCTACACCTTCCGTTTGTGGATTACTTCTTGCGAGGATAGTTAGACAGGTAGGAATACATATAATAAATTTTGGGAAAATCGCCTCCATTGGCTACAAGAGGCAGATATTTTTTTATTAGCATATATTAATTTCATCTGCCGTATCATATGTTCAGTCGCACATTTTAATTGATTGTAAAACTATGAAAATACTCTAAGAGGTGCAACTACCGCATGCACTCAATAGAAATCTAATCTTAAATAGTATATACACTATAAATCATTATTATCATTATAGCCCATCTAGAAGTGTAAGCGAAGCAATTGATTTTGCACTTGACAATGAAAATTAAACGAGGCTTCTAGTAAAACATAGTCCAGAAACAGTCATTAGGATAATGATGAGTAATAATTTAGCCTGCTATAGTTCCTAGTGTCTTTTATCGTCATTTTCTCATAAGATAATAGCAAAAAGAAATCTATATATGTTGTAGGTTTGCTACTTAATAATAATAATAATAATAATAATAATAATAATAATAATAATAATAATAATAATAATAATAATAATAATAATAATAATAATAATAATAATAATAATAATAATAATAATAATAATAATAATAATAATAATAATAATAATAATAATAATAATAATAATAATAATAATAATAATAATAATAATAATAATAATAATAATAATAATAATAATAATAATAATAATAATAATAATAATAATAATAATAATAATAATAATAATAATAATAATAATAATAATAATAATAATAATAATAATAATAATAATAATAATAATAATAATAATAATAATAATAATAATAATAATAATAATAATAATAAAGGGACTTTATTCAGGAAACAACATAACATCTTTACATTGCAGGCGGAGTTTGGATAAATCTATTCCACTCAACCTGCTCTAATATATTTGAATAACGATAAACATTAAAACAAAATTCTTATTTATTGCTAAATATTATATGAAACCAAAAAATAAAAATAAAAAATACTTTGATGGGATGGAAATAATGAGATACAATTGAATGTATTAATAGATAAATCGGAAACAACCTGCCAAAGCAACTCTAACGGTTTAGGAGATGATGTTTGACATATGTTTTTAGACCGCTTACTGTCAATATTTTCAAATTATCATCCAAATTATTGAATGATTTAACATAATTATGAATTAACGACCGACGGAAAAATGTGTGTAAAGAGGGATATCCAGTCGTTTTTTAAATTTAAAATTGAAATCTACTTTACTTTGGCGAGATACACATTTTTTATATAGGTAAGAAGGAGATTTTTAGATTTTATGAGTAAGAATGAGCATCTGCTATTTATAAACGTCATCCTTACGTAACCAACCTAGCTTTTTAATGTGTCCTGAAGTGTGATCATATCTTCTTAAATTGAAAACAAACCTTGAACAAGTATTTTGTAATTTTTGCAGCCTATTTTTGGTTGTAATGTCAAGAGATGAATAGTATATAGTACTACAGTATGACAGTACAGGAAAGATGAAAGACACAATTTTTTTTCTAGTTTTGATATTTAATAGATTTTTGTTAGTATAGAGTCGCTTAAGAATAACATAACCTATTCTCAAAATATTATATACATGTTCTTTGAAACGTAACGATTGATCAAAAATTAGCCCTAAGTTCTTGGCTTCGGGCACTACTGGAAGAGCTGAACCATCTATTTTTATGACCAGGACGAGCATTGTTGGAGCAGAACAGACAGCATGAGAGTACATTTCTTAGGGTTCAATTTCAAGTTATGGCCTCCAGAGTATTTCGCAATTTCTCTAAGGTCCATAGTAATTTCCTGAGCTACTTGGGGCGTTGCCCTAGCATTGAAATATTTATATAACTGCGTATCATCATCTTAGGTTAGCAAAAATGAATGAGATATCAGCTGTGTATAGTAAAAACAAGATCGGGCCTAGTATGGAGCCCTGAAGGCGCCAGAGGTAATATGACATGGACTAGAGCATTGATTATCCAACTGCACTACCTGTTGACGTTCAAACAGGTATGTTGCAAAGAAAAGTAGTGGTATAGTGCTGAAGCCACAGTATCTTCGATAAGACTGCACAAGCTAAACATGTTATAATTCGTGACATGGATTTGCATTTATAATTTGTTGTCGGGTTTATGTATGTTGAACAATATTTTTGAGATTCTTCTATAGATAATCAGAGATTAGTTTCCCTTACATTCTCTGCTTATTTTTATTTCATAAGCAGGACTTTTCAACTAATTCCTTTGACATTTTATGTTAGCTTGACATAACCTAAATCCATGCCTTGCTGTTACTAAGGATTTGTTTCTGGCGTTACTTGCAGCAACTACTTGGTTTTTCAATTCAGCTGGAATATAAAGAAGCTTCTTAATGATAATAGTATTATTAATAATAATCAATAACAAAGTGAATATATCATCATAACTGCAACATGTAGATGTAGGCAGTATATGAAAGTTGAAAGTACTGGAATTTTGATAAAGAATAAGTACGGTATTGATATACAGAATTAGCAGGCAAAACAAAACAACAGAGAAAAATTAATCTAATTGTATACAATAAAAAATCCATAATACTGTTTCAATTGTTGCTTTAGCGAATGTTTATCAGAAACAAAATGAGAGTATCTTTACATTTTATAGCTAGTTAAATAAAACATAGTTTCGAAATTCGGAGAACTACAATGCTTCATATTTTATTTGAAGTACTAATATTCTTTTAGTGGCATCCTATTAACATGTTTAGGAAGTCCCTTATATTTTATAATATGTGAATAAATCACAGATATCATAAGTATTTCAATAATCCTACGATTTTTTATTCAATGGCCGTCTGTGTGGAGGACACACTATCAAATTACGAAACACTGAAACACTCTTCTACCAGGTTTGAAAATTTTGGAATATGATCCAAAAGATTTTCTTATAACGAAGAAAATTTCTGCAGAGCTGACCATGACATATTTTATATGTCTTTCCGGTGACTTATAAAATAGAAGAAATAGATAAATAAATAAATAAGTTATGCCAATATCACCAGATCAACATCACTTATCTGTAGTTCGTGAAGTAAAATGCTAGAAAGTTCATTTCCACTTCATCAAGTCCGTTTAAATATAGTAATAATTTAAATAAATGCCTTTTGTAAACGATACTACTTAAAATAGCCTCTATCCGTTGATTGGACAATTTCTGCTATCCATCATAAACTCCAAGATGATATTCGAATTCTTAAGGAGATTTAAAGAATATAGCCTTTTACCTGATTCACCAGAGTTGAAATATTACATCATAATCCAGAGAAATATGTTTCAGATTGCAAACGTTTTAGTTATTAGATTTACCACTTTTTCAGCTCGACACGTGTTTCGCTAGCTATGTTAGCATCTTCAGATAGAATAGTTAAGTTTAATCTAGGAATTTTAATTTCATTGACAATGATGTTTCCAAGGGTAGAACGGTATCATTATAGTATGGAAATTACTAAGTTTATCTACTCAACTCATTTTATTATTCATCACTATTTCTTTATAGAAAATCTATCGCAAAAGCAAAAATCCTATCACGCTTCAGAAGCGCTGTGAGAGTATAAATTACTATTCATAATGATTTTAAATTATAATCATCGGAGATTAAACTCCCCAGCAACCCATTCTCAATGCTGGGTGTCTCCAAAACTATGATTTTTGAAGGAGACTTGTTCAAGGTGTGAGTGAGGATGTGGCCGTTGGGTCCCTTTAGTGTTTTGGTTCTGAACTAATAATTAGAAAAAGTGTAGAGAGATAAATAATTATACTGATACTGATTATTATTATTTCAGTCTCTTTAACAAATTTTAGTGAAATTCGATAAAACTATGCAATGACTTTTGGTTCTATTATGCAACACAGTCCGTTCGAACATTTACCATGGTAGAATTTGTGGAATAGGGTCAAAGGACATTTATTCGATGTTATAGACTGCTTGGGTCCTTTCCAGAAGTTTCAGGTCGAGTGGTTTGTAGGTCATCTGTACACATGCGAGGAGTATTCTATAGGTTTGATCTGAACCTTGTATAGAAATGATAGCTTATAGCCCTTCCCATGAATACACATTTCTAGAGGCCATTATTGTTGATATCAATTATAGCTTATGAAGGATTCAAATTATAACACTGCATTTTACTAATTTTTACACAAATGGTAGATTATATTTATATAATCCATGACTAATTTTGTTTTATTTGAAAGCATCATAATTTGTAATTTGGCAGTCTGATAAAGCGAAAACTTGCCACAGATCTTACACATCTTCATTTGTGAAACTTCGTGTGAAAAACATTTCAATCTGAATTATAGAAGAGTTTCGAGTAGTTGAAGCATTTGAAGTCTACATAGTCACTGAAAGATTTTCACCATACGCAATGTTTGGACCCAGCGCATTTTCGTGTAAATTCATTTGAAAATCGAAAATATAACAATTTTGCGCGTCAAATTACATAATTCCAATTTGAGACAATCCACCGTAAAAGTGGCTAAGATAATAAATGAAACTTTTCATGAAATCGTCAAGCCTTCCATACAAAATTCTCACACCGGATTCTATTTTCTGTCGGATGGAATGTTGCGGCCGCCACCAATAATGTGATTGGTTACGAGTCAGCATCGAAAAATGCACGCAACAGTCAATCACTGAGAGTGTCGCAGATGAAAAAATGGAAAAATAATTGTGAGTTACTGTACATTGCAAACCATACTAAATCGATTGTAGGTTCAGGATTCTTTAGATTTGGATGCGTTGCACCCATTAGTGATGACAAGCGTTTCACGCACATTTCTTAAACACGTGTGATATAATTACGCAAAACTGTTAGCGGCGATACGCTGGAGTAAAATTTATTGGGGCCTTTACTTAAAGGAATTCAGTTTTATTCACTAGTACAATATAAGGGCCGGCGATTCATGAACCTGAAACTACATCCACTACTAACAGTGTGGACTAAAAATGCCAAAAGATATATTCCAATACGAAAATGAAAAGTAAAATTCTAGAAAACCTACTGGTGAAGTCAATATAGCAGCAATCGTCCTATGCACCAGAGAGCTTACACCAGTTCCTTGCAAACCCTTTATTTAAATCTCCAACCAGTAGAGCGTCTTACCTACTGTGGAAGATCGGTCGCGTGCTGCACAGCCCTAAGAAGGGTAGAAAGAACGGGCTCCGCAACATCATATACAAGGTTTTAGATACAGCCATTAACTTGCAGCTCCTGAAGTACCTGTAATAAAAATATCATCAGTGATCGCTAGTATGGCTTTCGTGAGCCTAGATCCACGGAAAATCTTCTGGCCTATATTACTACATATAAAGGACAGTGATTGAACTTCATAGAGAGTTTCGAGTCGTCGCGCTTGATATATCGAAAGCTTTCGATAGGGTATGGCCAGTGGTTGGTTTGTTTTCTCGGGGACCTATCGTTATTTATGGTGGTGGGTGGATGTGCTACCGATGTATTTATTAACCCCAGCGTTATCCAATGATCTGTTTTTTCTCCAATGTTCTTCTCGTGGTACATCAAAGTAGAAATAACATATATCCTAATCTACACGTTCAAAGATGACCCTGATTTCCTGCATGGAATCTGGCATAATATCGAGATACCTTGCATTGACCGCAGGACGAAGATAGCAGTCAAAATTGTTGAACAGGGAATTCAAAATGTAAAAAGGCCTCAAATGTATGTCATTATACAGAAGTCGTTTTTATCCTAGATTCGCCAGTTTATAAAATATGTTTTTTGTGTTACTTGGGTTTTTACATATTGATGTCGTCATCAGAAAGATGCATGAGCTTAGAGATTATCTTTGGAAAATTTATTTATATTTCTTCAGCTTCAGATCATTTTAAGGGATGTTTAAGATTATTTCAAACTTTTCTAGAACATTTGATTTTCTATAATCACTTGATCGACTACAAACATATCTCAAAATGGAATAAAAATTTTGACTCTTGATATACCGTTCCAAAAATTCGTAGAATGTGTTCTTGCGAAACAATATTCCGTAAAGTAAAAAAGTGCCCATTAAAGGCCACCACGCCTTAATATCTCAATCGACGTATAACTAAGTTGTAAATCAATAATAAGAATCATGTACAATCGTAAGAAATCCGAACATTAGAATCTACACGTTTTACATTCTCTTTCACACACCAATCGAGATCTGACGTTGTACCATGGCAGTAGGCAACGAACGCCGATCGCCCATTCTAAATTTCTAGGTTACATTGAGCAACACACAGCATTCAGAACCACAGCGGGTGCAACGAATTCTCAAGCACCATCACCAATCATTGGCGCACAGAGCAATATCATGATCGAGTAATGATTCTTTTAGATTATCATATTAATTAATAATTAATTTTGACAGACTACTACAATCACTGTGAACTCGAAATTGCCAGAGATGAGTTTTCAACACGGGCATGTAAAATGCATTCATCAAAATTTAAAAAAAAAATGTCCTCGAACTTCTATTTTTAAAATCTCATATTAGTCAGCCATGCCACTTAAAAGGACATACACATCATCAACGATCAAGAAGAATCATCTAGCCTACGTCGAGCTGTTCTACCAGATATATCGAGAGATTTCGATAGCTTGTAGTATTACGAACTTCTGGTCAACCTTGCTGCCTATGAGGTGCCTTCGGGTCCATGCCCAATTGTTGTAGTGGTGATGGATATGTTTTTAATGTATTTACCACCAACGCCGACAGCCCTAGGGATACGAAAACATTGTTCAGTAGAGATTTAATCCAGAACAATGCAATAAAAATCAAAACAAGTGACGAACAATCTGTCTTCGATAATAACCCCGGGGGCTATCAGTACCATGAAGATCAGAAATCCTAACAAATCGTACTTCCAACCTGTCGATAAAGCCTCTTCCAAAAGTTACTCTTTTGAAGAGTACAGTATACTAACTCTTCTAATAGGTCATACAATCTATTTATAATTAAATAATTTAAATGTTCATTTTTATTTAGATAAGACTGCGAAGGCAGACAAAACGTTAGTAAAGCTATTCAGTGGATCATATGTGGTCTTAATTATTCAACAGCAATAAATATACGATGATCCAGTAGACAAACAGCCATAGGATAATTTTCAGAGGTTATATTATTACATCGTGAGGCTTTTTTGAATACAACCAGAAATGTAATAAGAAGTAAGAATTTAAGCTACAAGTCCTCAGAGAATAATACTTTGTGCCGCCTATGAAGACAGGTTGAAAAAATGAAAAGAATGGTGGCTTCAACCGGCAAACACAAGTGAAAGTATTAAAGAAGAAGCTGTGAACATTTTCGATTCAAAGATGTAGATAAAGGTGGTGCCTCAGACGGGATGTTGTTAAACACTTCTTCGTTAAATGCTACACGAGATCATTGTCGCTCTTTGCTGCTATATATATGAGGGCCATCTGTTTTGATATTTAGGCTATATTCTCGTTAGCCAGAAAATTTTTGCTAGCAGTCTGATTTCAGAAAGGTTTCTTGAAGTTAGAAGGCAAAAAGTTGTAAATAATGCTAAGATCCGTTTCCTCCCACTTCAAAAAAAGCTTGGGCATACCATTGTGTTATTGTGGAGAATGTAAAAAGGGAATATAATTATGTCTTCATTGCACACCTCGAAGAACGTTGCTTTTAGCTTCTCCATTGTTTAAGTTCTGAAACTTATCCTGTGATTGCCTTTTTGGTTCATTTATGTTCTATACTGTGTGATAATTGAAATCACAAACGTATGTGATTTGAATTAGCGACCAATAGAGAATATAATTCTGCAATGCGTTATTAAATTTTGGATATAGGTATATATCTCGGACGAACATTATAAAATATACAGGGATTGGGATAAAAAATGATTTCAATTTAAAGACGCGAATAAAAAATAAATTATAGTTGAAAAAATAATAGTGAAACGCACTTAAATAGCTCACCGCACTAAAAATAAAAAAATAAAAATTAATTTTAATTATAAAGGTTTAGTTATTGATCTTATTGTACAAACGCGCAGGAATCTTGATATCAATTGTTAAAAATATTCAGCAGGTAGCTATTTATAAGAGTATAATTAGTACAAAAATATATTAAAAAGCAGCCCACGCTGTTTATAAGAAAATCAACAACAAAATCTTAATAATTAAATATTATTATCACATTCGAAGTGAGTACCACAACTGAATGAAAGAGGAATATTATTCAGTGATAAAATAGGTTGCCCTTGTTATCCTTCGTAATAGCTCTGCTATATTTTACTTGGTTCATTTGGTACCAGATAGTACAAAACAACCTACTACGGAGGTTAATCTATGCTAATAGCAGAGGTTGAACATATAAAAAATTAACTAACTGTTTTATAACTTGTCACATACATGATTAAAAAACTAGTAATTAATTCAGTATTAAAAGGTGTTTGGATCTTATGGTGTTAAAAAGTTTTATGGCTCTAGAATTTTTTGACGATGGTTTCTGCTTCCTTGTGACACATCCTTGGCATGGCACATTCTCCACGATTTGCATCTAAGGAAGTTAAGATCACGTATGATTTATATGTATATTGTTAAACATAAGGTTGTTTACGGGAATCCACTCGAATTACGTAAAAACACCACATGCTTTTCAATAAAACTTTCTCAGTGTGATAGAAGTCACTTTCCTTCTGGTAGATGAATGGATTTACATTATTATGCCTATGTATTTTTTACATTTTGCTTATTACTGTTTTGTAATTGAATCACATATCTCGATAACTTTCATATATGTTGTTAATGGCATATAGAGTCTCGACATATGTGTAGATATTTATTATCTATCAACACCTAAATGAAAGTTTCTCTGTGAAGATGTATGGTTGAATAATGCTTTGAAAATATATAAGTTCTCAATTATTCCATTTTTTTTTCGATTCATAACAACCTTACTTGCGTCCTAAGTGCGAAGATGGCTTATACTCCTTATAGAGATGACTTAAATGTGATAAGTAAATTAATAATTATTATTCCACTGACTTGTATGGTTTTACTTTTGCTCCCATACCAATTTATGCCACCCATTGTTGTTGTTAGTTCTACCACTTTACCTCCCTAACGTTTTATGTAAAAGTATTTTACAACCTTGCGTTATAACGTTCACAGACTCTCAAAAACAGGAATGAATTTAAATTACCAGCAGATGTGATATATCAAGTAAATTTTGCTTGAAAACTGTAAAAGCGAAACAAATAATCAGTACTTTAACATAATTAGCCTAAAATGTTCGATTTATAATTGAGCGAAAGTGACCCAAAGCCTATAGCGGTTCAGCTTTAATCACCCAGAGTATTTTACTAGTTATTGTATAAAAACTGTGCTAGAGATCTCTTCAACTTAATTATACAGTCTGTTATACTCTAGAAACTCGCACTAATTGTTCTAGCTCGGACAAAAAGAAATAAATCGTCGCCTCGCCGAAATGTGTATAAAAATTATTCATTAATTCTTAAAACACCTGATCTAGCAACTAAGAAAATAAAGAACTTTTTCTCCCAAAAATTTCACAAGCCTTTCACTGAAAACGAATTCGATCGCGACTGGGTTGTCCCCTTTTTTTATTTTTGGTTTCACATTCTTGCTAACGTCTACTGAAACGGCGTGTCTATAACTTACTATGAAATCAATACTTATCAAGCGTTGTCGACCAGTTTTATAGTGCTTGATCCATGGGTGCGGCCAAGGGGGTAAAGGGGGCAATTGCCACCCACATGTGTTATAACATTTGTAATCTACTCATTATACAGTTAGTTATTATGTCATGTAGATTTTAAATGTTCTTACTCCACTATTCAGATGAAAAATTGTGCTTCTAGTAATTTTCAAAATTCAGTTTTCTGATCTTTTTATAATTTTAATAGTTTTCATTAGCCTCAACGACGAGTAAGATAAATCAAAAAGACAATCATACATACATTTCAGGAGTTACACTAATAGATAGTCAATCGGTATCACTACCTTTTTTGCTAACGATTATCGTGCCAAGTTGATGACATTCATCTCCCAAATTTACATTTACATTTGGTTTTAGAAATCCATTTATACATATGCTAATCGAGTATGTGGTTAAGTTTTAATTGAAAATACAAGTTGAACTTAAAACAGAACAAGGCATTATATAACAGCAACAATATACTGAGCAATTAGGTGATATTCTATTGAAAGCGGTTTCCTCGATTACTCATCATTAGGATGGCGTGGCCTCTCTGCGGTGTAGTTCGTGATGTAGTACCCAGTACTAACGTAATTTGACATTACAGCAAAATAGCATGATTCAACTATTCAGCCTTCCTCCAATACTCTTACAGTACCGAATGTGTGAACAACCAACAAGGTGTCGTGACTGGTATGTCTACCTTTCTTGGATCTCACAAGTAGGAAGAATGTGCATTCGACACACCGTCAACAATATAAATCTTATCATTTTCCATGCATGTAGGATTGACTGAATGAGGTTTATAACGTTCAAGAGTATCAACTGCGTCTTGACATTTTCGAGAAAAAGTTGCATTACCTTGACTGGCAAAACTGTAACAGGTATGTTGTTGATTCGTTACAGCCGTTAACACTGGAAACTGTAATAGTTTAGCATTTATGTTTATTCCATTGAATTCATCAAATCAAACAGTATCCGGCATGCTTCCTCCATAAATTAGCATGATCAGGAGAATTGTAATTGATTACTCTGGTTAGGTCTTCCGTCGTCATCTGTGACTGTTTTTGCGGAAATTAATTTCTATTCCATTTGTTCATATTTCTTCATTAATTTGTTAACTGTGTTTGTCACTAACTTATACTCGTTTTGGATGTCTGAGATTTAGATCTATGCATGTGATCATTTTTTGATTGGGCATGCGGATCTCAACAAATAAGATTGAGTATCTTGAAGAATGAAGTCAAGTGGATTCAGTACTTTACCCGTCTTACAGTTTCGTGATGGGGCGTATCGGCATGCTGTCTACGGAGGTATCGTTATATGACATATTGCACTATTATAGAATTTTATGGAATATCCTAGTAACGTCATTTCATCCCTTTACGTGCAAAAGTTAGCAAAAAAATAGATATGTTTTTTTATAGTTTATGTTTCGTATCGCATAAGTGAAGTTTGGTTGATTTCGAATATTATGAGTTTCTTCATAGATGATTGGAAACTACGGGAAAATATAACACTAAATTTGAAAAATTTCTGATGATGATTTTGTGTTTTGCTTCTCATTATGATTTTCAGAAACTAAGAAGCTTTTTTAACTCACCATAATCAAAAGAAAATTGGTATACATCTTGAACTCCCTCTTGAATAGCCACTTATGTACTATAGCCATTAATATATAGATATCAGCGACATAAGCTCTTGAGTGTGCACAGATTTGATTACTAAATCCCTTGAGTAAAAGTAAATAATTTGAATTCAATAGTTAGAGATTATTTATGAGTAGAAAATTACTGGCAGAATTGATAACTAATGATTTGGAATCTTAAATCTATAGTCTTATACATACTTTGACGAGCGAACATTTTTATGTATATCAGACCTAACATTACTCATATTTTTTCAACTCTAATATTTTCATTTGCCTATTATTATCCGCAAATCTATGTTCCGTTAATGGACATTATTCTGAGAATTGACTTCATTATCTGAAATACAGAATGTACTTATTATTAAACCGATTTGTATCTCAACTGTTATTTTGAAACTGTTCAGATATCATGCTGTTCCAATTGGGTAATTATGCAATTATATTTTCGGCATTTGAATAGAATGTTAAAGCTGGAGTGGTTTCAATAGCTTAAGATTCGCTATCACTATAGCAACTATTATTATATTGTGTACATCTTTCTGTGATTCAATGACCTTTGTAAGAGAAACACTGGTCCGGAGATATTTTTGAATAACTTACAGTCACACATTTAATTTGATATTACTTATAAATACTGTTTCTACCGTTTCAGATGATTTACCTTTTTGTGAACAATTCAAAATGTATATTTCTGCTTCCCACGCCAATATGTTTTTTCTGATGGGGGCTAATCTGTTCCGTTTTAGTGACTATTACTATATATTAATTCATTTTAACTGATGATTTGAGTAATATTCCCTGCACCACTGACAAAAATCTTATTTATAATCTCCTTTAGGCCGATTGCTTTAAAGTAGAAAGAGTAATAAATCAATTCCAGAAACATGAAAAGTTGCGTGTGCTGGGTATCAAGCTATAATAACTTTTTGCCCTTTTTCCTGCTGAACACGTATCTAAAGTCATATCTTCAAAAAAAGAGATCATTAGTTTTATCAGTTTTTATAGGTTTTTTAGAAGTTTTTCCATTCATCATATTCAAAATAATCTCCTAACCCAGATTTAAATATTGTTATTCTTGCAATAAATAATAGTAGATATATTAATTAATTCTAATAGTTGAAAAATCAATAATGACCTATTATTTATCCTCTTAGGAAATGGGATTAGGTATATTGACCCCCTATTTCACGTGCAGTCGTATCAGTTTATTAAACAATTTTTCGGATTATGGAGCTGCTGATACCACTTGAGGTAAGCTTTGAAAATATTGGAAGTTATAGAAATTCAAAGCTTTTCAATTTTTGGAAATATATTTTCCAGAGTCTTTAAATTTCATCTCTTTTTCAATTTTAATTACTAGATGTTCCAAAATCTTATCCAAATCCTTATTGCTGAAGTGATACCTTTGCGTGGGAAATATAGGATGAACCTGATTGACACCATTTTTTTCCTTTCAAATTCAGCAAAGGTCATCAGTTTATCCGAGAACACTCCCATATGCGAATGTTAGTAGACCGAGTGAAATTAATATGGCTGCAAAAATATGACGAATGGGAGCTTGCAGCGCATATATAATTGAAAGCAGGTCTGTTTGTCCCAGTTATAGCAGCCATTATGAAAAAAACAAAATACCGGAGCAGCTAATAAATCCAACATATGCTCTCGCGTTGATATTACAAGTGGATCATGCTATGTGCTTGCATATACGATGTACAGTTAGGAACGTTTTTTAAACGCGTTTAGTTAAATGTGTCGTTTACTGTTCACGCTAAAATATAGTGTCTACTATCCGACTCTCTGGAGCTGAAATAATATATATTTTCATAGTTACTTTTACGGTATTCTGTCATTCGTTTATGCGTTTCAGCTCCAGCTAGTATTCTAGGTATATACAGTAGTTCATTAGGCATTTCATTTGCAGCTATTTGTTACTCATATTGACTATAAATTAAGGTGTTCACGTATCGTTACTGTTGACATAGAGAATAGAGAACATAAGAAAATTGGGCATTCTGCAAAATTGTGCCTTTCAATATGGTTTCAGTATTTTCAGTAGCAAATCATTGCTTTTTCAATTAATCCTAAATTACGTCCATACGTCCGCAAACAAATAAATACATCGGTGTTAAGGTGAATGGTATGCTCATATCAGAACTGACTATTGTTCGTCCTTTAAAATATATTTGGAAACATCTAACAGGAAAAGAAATTCAATAATCACCTAATTCGAAACCAAAATACGTAGGTTCACTCAAAATACGCCCCAACATCATGCATTTTCTGTAAGGTTCAATAAAATCATATATTTATCAAAGTATTTTACAAACTTGCTTCTACGTGGAAATTATTAATTTGTTTATGAACAATTTAGTGAAATGGATCATAGATCATAGATTTGTAAGTATGGATTTCTATGGTAATATAATACTGTAATATTGCAATCTTGCTTTAAGGAACAGTGGTTAAGCTCTTAAGATTCAGAAAATTATATAAAAAATTGTACAAGCTGAAATTTGCAATTCGCCGCAAAAAGATCGCAATGAAAAAAATTTTTCCACGATAACGTAATCACATAGAATCTTAAGTTCCCTCATAGCACCTATTTTATCTTTTCACTTGGAAGGGGATAAAAAATAAACATGGTTTTGTTGTTTGTCTGGCTGGTGATATTCTGTATAGCTTTGTGCTATAGGGAATTCAATATTCATTGTAACAGTCCTTGGAGAGTAGTCAAAGCATGAAATTTTCATCCTGGATATACTGTGCCGTCAAAAAAACAGCGTACTTTACGTACTGTGGTGTACTGTGGTACTTAGGTGCAGCTGTTCTTCGAAGAGCTTCTAGCCTATTAGTTTTCAAGAAAATGTATCAACCTTTGTATACATGAGCATCCATAACACTTTAAAATGAATGTTGCTGTTTTCCGTGAAGAATTCGAGGAATGTTCTTAAAAGTTGTCTAGCTGGCGTGACAGGTGCATACTTGAGAATACTCAAGGCTGTGCAGGGTCTCGTCGGCATGCAGTAAATCAGCAATGTATTATGTATAGTGTTACACAACTCCATGTTATGCTATACTATGCTATTACCCGGAGCTGATGAAAGTAAATAGGTTTGAATAGTTACTGACCGGTTCTCCAGTATTTACAAACAGCTGTATTGAATTTTCATTTTGCCGTCATCCAATCCACATCAATCATTTAAATCAATAAATGAAACAATTGTTGTGATGAATGACCATATCAAAAAGACCGTTTGACCAAATCATACTGTTTTTTCTTTTGAGTTTCAGACGTTTAATCCTATTGATGCTTTAGAAACATGTTTTCCTTGAAATTTTCAGACAAGAAAACTGAATGCATAAAATACATGAACGTCAATCAGTGAACAAACACTCTGACAAAATCATCCTAAAATGATTCACTACTATATCTTTCCAGTTTGTAGTAACATAAACACAAATCGATCAATAGTATAACAATGACTTACTACTTATTTAGATATACTAGAAAATCTTCTAGTCCAGACCAACTATCTGCAATCGTCTTAAAGCCATAGAGCATACATCAGTTCTAAGCAAGCTCTCAAGGTTGTTCTACCTGCGAGGCGAGTTCCATATTGGACGCAAGTTGGTTCGCCTCAACCCGTCCCTAAGAGGTGCAAAAATCATGCCCTAAAGTTATAAACCAGTGTCTCTTCACTGCATTATCTCCATGGCCTACGTTACCCACATATAGAGTAGAGCGATTGAGCTTCATGGAGAGTTCCGAGTCATTGCGATTCCCACCATCAATAAAGGTGTTCTACAGGGGTCTGACTTTTCTCCAGCGCTTTTCTTGCTATAGGAACATCAACGAACTGAAAATGACAACCAATCCAATTTACCGCTTCGCAAATGAAACACCCTTGTTTCCCGCATGGAACTAGGAAAGCCACTACCATTCTGAGAGGTCTTACGTTGACGTTTCTCAGATTAACAAGGACATCGGAAGGATTGACGGATGGGGATCTTCAAATGGAGACCAGTTTAACGCACAGAAGACTCTAACAAAAAATTCGAACGCTAGTCTGCCATCCCTGGAGATGAAGGGATGCTCAGTAATTGAGTCACCTTGTTGAAGTACTGCGCTCCATAGCACTCCTTAAAGCCTTTGGACAGAATCCAAAAACGAGCAATATATCTAGTGAATGCGCCGGACCTTACAAATTCCTCCACAGTTTCGAATATCGAGGACAAAGAATACCTGTTTCTTCCAAAAGTCGTTATTTTGGAGAACCTTTGCGTTGTGAAATCAGATGCCAGATAGTAACAATTTGCAGCGTTTCAAAATCAATGTGAAAATGTGAATAGACATTTATCCTCTAGCAGGACTTCTTAACAGCGATAGGTTTTTTGCTTTTGCGAGAAGTCATCTATAAAAAAAATTAGAAATCAACGCATTCTGTTGAACATTTACCGATGAAATCAGAAATTCTTCGAGGTTCAATTTTGATCACTTTACTGTGAAATGTATACGAAGTTTTTCTAATAAATGAAATGGTATTATTCACACGAGCGAAATTAAGAAGCACTATATATGAGTATCTACTAGACTGCCTTAGATACCCGGAAATTATCTGGTCAACAAACCTTAATTACCTCAATTATTTTCTGTTTATGAACTTCAATAACCTCAAGGCATCAAAAACTGCAAAATGTACTACACTGGTGAATCAGCGAATGGAAAAGCGATCTATTTTTCAAGCAAAAAGGATCGCTTTATTGACACAATGTTATGGTTTTAATGGCACATAGATATACTCATTAGACTCATCTTTAACAGAGAATGTAAAAGTACTTTTTATGAATTCGTATTGTCTGGTTTGAATTGTGCGAACTGGGTATTTAATCTGGCATTATTTTAGCATATTTTACATTCTGGTGACTTAATTTTTTTGACACTCTTTCGATAAAGTAAATCAGTTAGATGCAAAAATTGGTTTCAACATGATAGAAATGCTTCTCAGGACCTAGTTGAATGTTGTTGAAAGCAAATTCGATTTTTGTCCATTCTTTGTATGAAGTCAAAAGGAAAATGTCTGATATGAAAGTAAGTTCGATCATGGAATGGTTGGAAACAATAATACCTACGGATACCCTGTATAATATGTAGTGTCGCACTCTCTCCTCTGTTTGTTATGATAGAGCCGACAAGGTGGTCCAATGTGGGCCAGTGACCGTCTACAGGTCTACATGAGTTTTTTCCGTATGCATGGAGAACACACACACACACAGCATCTTTAGACAGTGGTTGGTTGTTGGTTAGTGATGGGCGCTTCCTGAAAAATATCGATTCCCACTCCGTTCTCGGTAGTAAGTAAAAATGGTTTTAAATGTTGAGTACCTATAGATCATCGATACATCGGAAATATAATTTAATTGGAATATTCAGTAGATCTGATCTGTTTAAACTATTTTTGCAGCTGAAAAACCCAATATGCGGAATCCGAATATAATTAATCATATAACTTTGTCTTTCTGGACGAGTAAAGACATAAATGCTTCACTATTGCTTCTTTTTGACGAGTTAATTGTAGGTTTAACTAACATAGACTTGCCAAAGCCTACAAGGCATATGAAAGCCATACTCATCTGGAATTTTTATTTTATATATCTTTCAATTTCAATGGAAGGAACTTTAAAATTAGGACATAGAACTACCCTTGGATACGTCCTATTTCAATATCTGCAATAAACCTAGTAGATTGTAGGCTCTCCTTGGTCTTTTTTCTATGTATTTCCACATTATGTTTCAGAAATATAAATCATTAATGCGTCTTTTTTCTATTCTAACGCATCGTCAGACTTTCAAATTGTAAAGAGTCAGTTTGACAGTCTGACAGATCGAAAATGTTCCAAGATAGTATCAATAGAATGGGGACAACCACCCTTCTTTGATGTTTCAGATTGTGTAGGAGGTTTGTAAGATCAGTCGCATCCAATAAATATTACGACGTTCGAGATTTGTGGTAAATATTAATGTTCATATAAAACATCGACTTTGTGAACCTCGATGTGGTTCACATCCCCAGCGTCGGTGCACTTGTAATGCTAAAATGCCATGCCAAGCACGGACTTTCTTTTCAGGTGTCTTTCTCTCCTCATGCCGCGCCACGCTGCTGAGATTATTGGTTAGAAAGTTCTGACACTCATCTGTGATCTCCGATGATTTAACTGAACAAGAGATTCTCACGGTGTTACGTGTGTGAACCTGCTATGCCTGCCTACTACCTGTCTGTGAACATATTTTATAAGTATATAAGTTCAATCATGCTGTTTTTTCCTACGTTACCATTGAAAATCGATTTTTACTAGCTGTCAGTTAAAAACTAGAAGTTGGAATTTGCTGCCCAAAGCGCGTTTTTCAATTTTCGCGACGGTGACAAGAGACCGCCTTATGATAGATAAATGGAAAACAGGAATAATTGAGATTAACTAGATAGTAGGTATGTAGTTCCAGCAGTGGAGGTTCAAAGGGGTTTACATTTTTTATTTATTACCAGGGCAGAGTGTATTGTGTTTTTGTGCAGAAATAATTCTTACAGCTCTCATATATGGTAGTATGGTAGTATACGTTCGTTTTTCACTCCTTTGATCTGGTCTGACGTCCTATCATAATCTTTTATTTTTGAAGTGCTTATATTTAATAATTTCTGGAAGATCAGTTTATCAACGGTGACTGTATTGTAAAGAAGCGATTGAGTATCACGATATGAGCCGTTAGCTACAATCGTGCTTATAAATTGTGCCTACCTAGCAGATGGTGTTATTTTTTGTAATAAATGCCCACGACGAAACACTGAATGCACATTCATAGACAATTTACTTTGCCGGAATCCAGTGACAGATGGCCGAAATTGATCGCATAAAAGAAACAAATTACCTTGGAATATTGAATAAATAGATGGATAGTTGGATCAGCTGCTATTTATGGGATTGATTACTCGAACAAGGCTGACACAAAGGGGGAAATTCTCTGATTCCTTTCTGTGACCGCTAATTAATACCACCATTAACGTTTCGGCTATCTCGACACCTTTTTCAAGGTTTACAAATTGAAAAATAGTATTTTAAAATTATAGTAATGTTGACGACGTTAGTGGAGAAGACACGAACTCATCACGAACTATTTTGTAGTTTGCTATATTTGCATGTTGAAAACATCCAAAATTAGTTATATAATACATCGTTACATCAATAAACAAGCCTGCCTACCTGTCTGTCTTATGAGAACAAACATAGAGAGAGACCAAGAGAAAGAGAGAGAACAGTATGATCCTAAGACAGCAACCCATCACTTGGGCTTAAAGAACAAATCATTAGTGAATTTCGATAGAAAACGCATGGCTCATTGATATGTTTAAAGAACATAAGATAATATTATTCCTCGAAGTTTACTCAACGAGTCACAGTGTACTGAGGAATTGAAAGGACAAATATGTTTTAAACTCATAAAGGTAGATACTTTGACCTTCCTTTGTAAATTTCTGTCCTGTTAAAATTTCTTACTTATAATTGAAACTTCAGGTGAAAATTTGTTCAAATTCATAAAAATAACGAACCTATTATTTGGTATGTGTATTTGGTCCCTGAGTCAAATATGTCTGATAGTTCACTGTGATTACATCAACGTCCTAAATGGAGTCCATCTTTCACACATTATAAGTACCCAAAATGAGCAAATTCAGCTGCTATAAACTACTCACGAGGCTGGATTATGTAATATATTCATCTACGAGCTGCAGAAAAGAATCAGGGAAATATGTACCTATAACCCATCCCATGTACGGCAAAAAATTTCATTGCAAATGTAACCGGGTAATAAGAAGCCGCTCCTTCAGTGACTGCTCCAAATCTAAACACGAACCAACGCTGACGACCGACCCTGTACTTTTAAAAACTACCACGTCTTCAACAATAGTCATTTCAGCGATCACCTCAACTTATTAAATAACCAAATCGCGTTTTCTGATTAGTAAAACATTTTAACTTAATTCCACAGGCGTTCCGAGAAACAAAGTCGGAATGACAATTCGAACAGATGTAGGAACTAGTTTTTTCATCCAAAAGCCTACTTTCGTTTATTTTTTGGGTTAACGATGTACACCGTCTGTTATAAGAATCAATTAAATTAGATTTTATATCGTCTTATTCATTTAGATACAATGTTTTTTGAGAACTATGTATTATGTGAACATAAATACTTCATATAGGGTTTTCATATAGTTTGCTCTTATTATACGTTTCTTCATGCATAATTCAGGATCTAAATAGCAACCAAAATTATATGTAGGGTAATTTAAAATATCATATACTACCTGTATTTTAGATTAATAGTTTCGTGTCATTTTCTTATTTCTTCTACCTACATGCGATATAACTTTTTGTCGGTATTCTATATACCTTTCCGGGATTTCTGAATGCTATACTTTATATATATTGATTTCGTTTTTCTTGACGTGGGTTACAGTTATTCATTTTATTCTTCAGTTCATGATTCATCTGTTGTTTTTGCGATCGAAAGAACAGCTAAATTATTGTTTTCAAAATTAAGACCCTATAAAAGAAACTGTCATATTCAAATGGATTTTTGGAAAATTCTGTCAGCCTAACGTTATCTCCAAAATAGCGTTGAACGTATTTTCTGCTTAACGTTTGGGAATACGACCTTATGGTTAAAAAAGTCGCTTTAACAGCAACCTAGACTAAAAGGTAAGAAATAATTTTCAATTACCCAGATTTTATTGTGGATTTTATCATATAAAAGCTTACTACCATGTTTCTTAATTAACTCTCATTTTACAATTAGCTAGGTACTAATGAAATATTCATACCATTTCCTATCAAGCACTTCACAATAAAATCAACTCTAAAAGCTGAATAATTAAAGATTTTGTTAACTTTTTAGTACGGTGTGTTCTTAAAGCACTTTTTTTTTATTTTACAATTTATTTTTATTTTTTTTCATCAAAATTTTCAATATTATCAACCTAAAGCTAATACAGTTCTGTTAAAAAGATGCCTTCAAGTCAGAAATAATATAGATATAGTTTTCATATTAAAAATATATATTAAAAATGGTTTTGGAAGACGTATGTTCCATTTAAAAGTTGAGCCATGAGTTATGTGGATGTGCAGCTCTTGAAAAATATCGGAATGTAGGTTTTTGATCACTGCACTTGCACTAGGGTTAATTATAACCCTAATAAAAAATCTAATAATATAATATTAGCTAGATATATAATATAACTAGAACCATAGATTAAAGAAAATTTATATCACCAGTTTTTTATTCTTGATAGGAGTTATTTTGATAGTTATTCTGTAATTAAGATAGCTATTGCAAACAATGTTGATGGTCTGATGATATTTTTAAATAAAGCTAAACGCGTCGCAGATCATTCATTCGATTTGCTATTATTCCAGATCAATTAATTCAATGGCAGTGATAGAAAAGTGCCATCAAGGAGAGTGCCTACAATCTTGTCGTTTTTAAAAACCTAAAAGTCAACTTTTGAAGATACTTGAATTCAGACTGTATTCTAACTACTTTTTTATAACAGCATCAGAAGAAAACGATTGAACTAGTTAAAATAAGCACTTACAAAAATATAATGACGCTGTTTCAGCAATTTGTTACGTCTCCTTGCTGTACCAAAGCATTACATTAACCATTAAGATGACATAATCTTCAGGTCAAATAGTGCATATTTCTAATACAGAAGCAGGTTGGCTCACTATATATGTGTATATGTGATATGCAGAACTGTGTTGCAATCACAAAATTTCTAATAGCAAGTGGGTCCTAGTGTTTTGTTAAAGTTTCATAAATTTATGGTTTTATCGGTTGATTATCGTGTTCTCTTTTAAGCATTTTCCTGCAACTCATTTATGGACGATTTTAATCGATTGTTCCACACATTTTTGATTGTTTCTAGTAGTTTGGCAACAATCCAGATCTTTGCGAAATGTAATTTCTACATCTATTGCTCACAAAGATTATCATACATGATAATCAGCATATCTTAGACTAGAGTGAAAAAGTGCGGATATAAAATTGAATGAGAGAATGACATTTTTTTTTAGTTTGAGTACTGAGTTTATTAATGAGAAGCACAAATTAAAATTGTCTGTTAACAAACCTCCTAGTGATGCTTCGTCATTATCTATTCGACATCAATTGCGGTACAAATTAGGAGATAACATTATAACATTTGTATGGCCTAAAGTAATTAGCTATTGTAAGATACAAGTATCACATGGCATTACTATGTGATTCTTGATAGGGTTGCCAATTTGACCTCAACCCTGCTCTGTTTGAAATATACGGAGCATTAGTTTTAAAAAATCGTTTATTAATCTCTCTACATAGGATGTATGACTCACACTGAATCGCGGAGAAAGTGGTTTAGAAAAATAAAAGACTATATGCATCATTTAATTTGATCTCATTGGAGAAACGGATACTGAAACAAGGCACTTTCTTGTTTGTGCTTAGATACACATACGTAAAAAGATAAAGTATCTCATGTTTCTGACTGCTACTGTGAATTTGTACTGTTACTACTGATTAGCTTCTGCCAATATGCTCAAAATATCATTCGTAATCGTAATTCGTATTCCATCATAACGCACATTTCATTATAAGATAATTATAATCATATAGAAAGGTATGCGAATGTTTTATTTGTTTCTGGCATTAGTTTTATCGAGTATATGACTTCCAAAGGAACACTCTTTATCTAGTTTTTCACTGATTAATCCAGCTAATGCTAATTGGCTGGTGAAAGATTGAATATTCCAGATTACTATGAAATTATTCAATTTTGTCATCTGTTTTGATTTAAACGCCAAGAGTGAGACAGTCTTAGTATGTGGTAGTCTTGCTATGATGCAAATCGAATCTAAAGCATTTTTATAATTACTCAACAAATAAAATAACTAGTAGGCATAATTTTGAAATATTATGAGTCTTCAATTTGAATATTCGCGAAGAGATGCAACAAGGTAGATTTTTGTGTATCAACTCGTTGATTCCTTCATTATACTGGAAAATATTGATTCAGTGCCAATTCCAGATTGAGAAGTAGTCTGCAAATTTACATGAGCCCTTTTACTTCACGGTTGGACCAATTTAAGTCCAAGTTTCAAGTGAACATCCCGTACATTTTATTACATAGCACACTTGGATGATTTCGCTTCCTCGATTTTTACAGTTGCAGACCTGACGCTCCATAGCAATTATAACAGCACGGTCAAGATTTGATGTGGTACCATCGTACGCCATGGCGAGTTATTAGGAATTAACAATTTGTTATTATCTCATTTATAGGAAATGATACATATTAGGCGGTACAGTTAGAAGTTATAGAAAATTGTATTGTTTACGATTTTAATTACAATCTTAAAATCGTACGGTGCGGTAGCACGATTGATTACGATTGGTAAATAACTGCTTTTAAGAGGAGCAACTGCTGTGGCAGGTGTATAGTATGTAGGTATATACAAAATTTCAGAGCTTTGATGCTTTATTTAAAAAATATATTAATTTGATTGGCCTTACCTGTTGGTTTTCAAGAACATAATATGTAACAAGGCGTAATTCTGGGTATTCCGAAAATATGAAATAATTATAGTTGCTGTTTGCTTTAAACCCCAATATTCGGATAAGTTTAACAAATATACAGTCTAACATAAAGTCAGAATGAAAACTTCATAGACTATGGAAAGTCTGTGGATAATCAATCTTATAATTTATCTTCCGATCATCGATCATATCAGCCAACAATGACTGGTGCTTTGTTATTATTGGTTTCCTATTGCAATTCTAATTTCACCACCAGTAAAGTGATTTTGAAGGGCTGTAAATCTTTTTCGTCATTGTTTCGCAGTAGTCATGGACCACAAAAACATCCATAAATACAAGTTCGTTTTTGACAACTTCGAAAAGTTCTCAGGACCAAAAGTGTATGGTCAATGAAAAGTCCATCACCAATGAACAAAATTATCAATTACCAGTTCCCACCAAGTTTCTAACCACAAAAAAGTTACTTCCTAGAAGATGAAAATGGTCCTCGATAAAGCAAACATCCAAAACGTGGCTCATACTCAATTGTACTTCTCCGATTAGTAACGAGGAACAGTTAGGTTGAATGTTAATCCATATTTATAAAGATGCTGAAATATACTGAACCAGCCCACATTTTTTTAAAACTTTTTTCATTTCTTTCTAGTTGCTCATCATCTTCTGGTGTATTGAAGGTAATTTGAACTGTTTTAATACCCTCATTCAATTCTAGCTGACTCCAAGCTAACTAGCAGTGATAAAAGGTAAAATCAGACATCACTTTTTTACGTAATCAATCGGCATTCTATAACTGTAATCGCGTAATATCAACTAATATATGCTTAAACAACATTCTTGCTGATATTTTCATCAATTAGGAGGAATAATTCATGGCACAGTCTACAAACGGCACGCGCAGTTATATTTATTAATCATCGGAAATCGCCGGCTATTCGCTAGTATAATTATTATTGCGTAAAGGAAATTAATATAAACAGCAGAAACTATTTTACCTTCTGCACACAAAAAGGTCAGTTTAAATTGCTGAGATATTCTACAAAGTGATCCGGTTACGGTAGAATTTAGTGGCGGAATAGCAAAATGGAATGAATCTATCATCGAGGTATTATAGATGATACCTGTATCAGATACAGGAAATCAAAAAATTCTTTCATTTAAGTAGGAAGGTCAAAAATCTTTAAGGTTGAACCGTAATTGTCGTTCTAATTCCTCAGTGGATTGTTACTCTGACTGGTTGATTATTCTTCATACAAAAATCAAAACAGTGATTTCCAAACCTTAAGATTGATCTGCTCTATGTTATTCCATGGTTTGTTTTCCGATCTCAAATCAGGGGTTTTGTATCTTTACCTAGGGATTACTACTACTGCAATAGTTTATATCTTGTTGAATAGACGAATACTATTATTTGTATTTTCTGTGATCGACTTCAAAATCCATTGCGATCGACTCCTGATCTAAAGAGATACAATATATGAGTTATATTATTCATTGACAATCAAACCATACAGGCTCGCTCATTAAGGCCAATACGCCTGGTCTAATGTTACAAAAGTCTTACTAGTCATTTGTAGCTTCGGCATCTAACTGCGCTCGAATGAAGCAGTGCCGCAGATAAGAAATGCCGTAATTTTCCTTTTGAAAGTTCAAAGGTGAGCGAGTGACTAGATTCATTCATGTGTTCCTCTCTATCTCTATCTCTTCACCTCGCTGGCACAGCCTTCACGGAAAATAGCGGAATAGCGTGCCTCCCACGTTTTTACACTACACTAAAGTGCACTCACAAAGTACGCCTAATAACGGCTGCTTGAATCTGTACTCCAGAAACTGAAAATGTCATCTCGCAGTTTGATAGGAAATTATTGTTAAAAGGAAAATGGTTAGAATCGAATGAAATGACCTGGTTCATCCAGCCTTAGAAAACGTTCATTTTTTATAAAATATCATAAAATGTTTGAGTACTCGAGAACTATACTATGAAGCCAAATGGATCACGAGTTAAATCCATATTCTGTGATACTCTTCGGAAACGCCTCTGTTCTTTTGGTAAAGGTTGGAGTCGATTCAGTAATTCTGTAGTATCATTTCTTTTTATTACGTGAAATAGCGAGTGGAAAATTAGACAGGATTATGCCGTTTGTTGTTTTGTATAGCTTTGTGCGGTATGTTTTTGATATTTCGCATAAGATTGTTTGGGAACTAATCAGCCTATCAGTAATGTTATATGATATAAAAATAAAGCAGGCCGTATTTTTGAGCCGTGTATCGCTCCCCAAATTTCATCATAACCCGTAAAGAGGCTACTCAGATTACGCTGTAACAAAAATCGCCACTAACTTGCACAACTATAGATGAGCTCTTTGCGAAAATGTTTCAAAAATCAAAATTTTTGAGAACGTGACTTGAAAACCATTAGAGAATTGCATGGTAGACTTAAAAAATTTCGAGCTTCCTGAAAATATATCTCAACCACGCTCTAAAGTGATCAACACTTGTGGAAACGTTTAAAACTTTTTCAACAAAGCCCAAAAATGATAAGAAATTTGAAAAACGTACAATGACGAAATATGGTGGAGGTCTGGCCATTTGATGTCTTTTGATCATAACTATCCCGCCAATGCACCGAATTAAAAAAAAAGAAAGCACATTCCTTCAAAATGGTTATCAGTGGAGCAGTTACGCGATTGCATCAAAGCTACAGTCAGACCGACAAAAATGAGTGTCGTATTTTTGTGATGTATGCGCACAATACCTCAATCTCTCTATAGGTACGTGGGAAATAAAAACGATTTGTGTCCATCACAAAAGGCATACGTCAATAACATATGAAATCACGCTAACAAATTGATGCTCAATAATGTGATTATTAATTACATGGAAATACTGATATATGCAGTATGACAACATTATTTCCAAAATGGTGATAATGATTGATATATTAGGTGTCAATTCATTCAATTTTTAAAACGATTCTAATACGATCTTGAAGACGGCGGAACTATATTGGACAGAAGACCTACTCAATACCTCATGAAAAATTTCAATTCATTGACATATATAAAAACAGTATAGCATTTCACCATTGCGGACTATCCCAATTGCCTAGACATCATACAATCTCTACAAGCGTCTATCCTAGATCAGGCATCCGATTGCAGAGCAACATTCAACAACTGAATGGTAATTTTAATGATGATAGTTACGTGGGTGTCGCTTTGCCGGCTACCCGCCGAAGCGCCATTAGTACCTACCTTCTTCTTCTTCTCCTATTTCCTACATCAAGAAATTACAGTTATGCTGGCGTCGAACTAGCATTTTCTCTACTATAGCCTTGTGTAATGTGAATATAGGTAAGGAGGTAGTAGAGATTTCCGCAAAAGATATTTGTGTGGCATTTTAGTATTCTTTTATAGGAGATGAATCGCTGCATATGGTTATGAGCCAGACCACGTATTGTGAAACCATATTAGGTGACTAACAGCACGAAAATCAGCTGAGGTCATATACCAAAGAAGTAGTGTTTTTTGATGGATTGCTGTGTTACAATGCAATGTTATCCTTGATCAAGTGTATCTTCTATACGTTCATTTAGTTACACGGCTAACAGCTGTTGATCTATGTATGAGTATATTGTACTGTATGTACTTTAAGTATACCTTGATTGTGGAAAGCTGGAATTTGATAAATTCAGTTTTGATTAGGTCTTTAAAAACTCGATCTGGAATAATTGTAGCAATTTGCTAGAACTAGACTACAAAAGCAAATTATGTAGAATCCAAGTACATGCGGCTCAACTGCTTAGTAGTCCTTTTCATAAATTTCATAGGCAACAAAAACGTATGAAATGGTCCTTAAGCTACCTGCGGCACTGAGATTCTTTCGGGAAGTACCCAAAAGAAAATTATAAGCGAAGCCTTGTGTGTTAATTGCATATTTTTATCTTGCATACCCAGAATGCGTGCAAAAATACTTTCCCAACTCATTCAAATAAAGTTTCTCTATAGCGCTGGGCCCACATGCGACTAGCGAAGATTAGGCGTGGGATTACCTCAATTTTTGGAAAATATCCTGTGTTCCGCTGATGCGAGGTGGGAGGGTAATTATGGGAAATATCAAGTATTAGGCGAGCTTTTTGCTTCCCACTCCATTAGAAGTATTGTAATCGCTGAAAATTTTGAATATAAAATATTGTGTTTGTTTGATGTTTCATGGCATATACATTGTGTTGCTCATTTCCGTCGATTTGTCTGTCTCCCTTTCCGGTAATCATTGACCCCTCTATAACTCGGAAAGTACTTTTTGGATATTAAAACTTTGACTAGAGATTATCAGTATGACATGGACGAAAAAGCTTTGTAGTTTTTTGAAATTTGACTCAATGGCGATAGAGTTATCTTCAGAAAACTAAATTAGGTACACAAGCGCTTTTGGATATTTTCAAGGGCCGTGATATATTTCTTAAATTTGGCGAATAAAAAATTGAGGTTGAGGTGTGGGGGTTGGTGAATGCGGGATCTCAAAACATACCTACTCCAATGTGAGGAACTAGAACGCCTAATCATCGAATGAGTCTATACATATACCTACAATTTCACCAGGTTGTCACTTTATTCTTAGCACTCTAGTTTGTCCTGTTTCGGTTAGAAGAAACGCAATACTACACATTACTGCATTACTCCTGAATAAGCATAATAAACAAATACATGTGATATTAATCTTTAAAAAAAAGTTAAATATCAGTTTTTTTAATATTTTTGTCGGATTTCAAAACTATTACAAGTTGGAGTAAGCTTTGTAAATCTGATAATTTTGAGAAACCCTGATTTTTTTATTCTATATTATTATTATAGTTTATAAGTCACAACATATTTAAGGTCAGTAGCTTCGATATTTTCTTATTGCGGTTCAAATATCAACAGCTCTAAAATCCCGTTCAAATATTTATTTCCTAAGTGATACCATTGCGTGTCTCATCGAGCTATGTCAAACTTTTTTTTCATACTTAATAAATCTACATGACAAATTCTTCTTAGATACCTAAAAAAATCTTAAATGAGAAGCCGTGATCTTCTGCAGAACATGAAATCAACAAACTTATCCTTAAACATTCATTGTTGAGCATAGTTTAATCTGGTACATATATTTGCGATGCGCTTGAAATCTTTTTTGAAAACGCCTCATTCTTGCGGAACAAGCCCCCTCATTGTCCAAAATACTCTGAGAATTTTTTGCCCGACGGGAGAAGGGGTGGCGTGCACTTGGAAGGGTCTATAAAATTCAACTTGTCAAACTGTTATGTGGAATTTCCTTTTCTTGTTTGTTCGTCGGTTTTCCTTCTTCTTATTTTTGTGTTTATAGAATTTTTCACATGTCCAATTGTAAAACTTAAAAAAACCTAGTCTTAGACCGGACTATAGAAGTTAAATTGAACGTTAACTATGTCTCAATGTAGTATCGAAAGAAGCTCACTAGCTCCCAGTCTAATCGGTTCATTCCATTCATACCATCGGAGAAGGTTGCATCAAATATAAATCGTAATTTGTACTATTCCGTGATTACCACTCTCGGCGGCAACTACAGGATGGATACCTAAATATTATTTCGAATATGTGCTGATTAGAAAATTCCTCTGAGGAGCAGATTATCTCTCCATGAACATCATCCATGAATTCTATCAAACTTACAATTGTTTTAATCAGTTCGACTTCAGCTTGTGAATAAGTAAGTTTGGATAGGCCATCTCAAAGGTTTATAGTTACTATCAGGGAAGTTAAGGATAATAACCTAAATAATCTTAATAAAATATGACCAACTTTGCAGCAACATCTGCAGAAGCGAGTTCAGCTTTCTTTCCGAATCAATAAAAGCATACGATTATTATACTCATACAAGCTTGCCTACGGTACAAAACCAAAAATAAGCTGTGACTGAAACATTCCCTGATTGAGTTGCAGATTATGTTGTACGTTCTTTGCATGTTTATCCTATGAATAAACAAGTTTGGACGATTTCTAGAATGCAATATGAGGTTGCACGACTTCAAGCAAAGTATTCATAGCATGGACAGTAAACCAGAATTTTATTAAGTATTACTGTCAAAAGTGGTGTTTAATGTACATGTTTACACTTGAAGTTGAATATTTCTGTTTCCATAAATTTCGCGATGATAGAGAAATAAACGGAATAATTCTAGGTGTAATGTGCTAAAAATAAATGAAACCTTATATTTTTATTTACATCGATATATACATAATATGCACATAGATTCTGGATAAATCCCTCAGGTTTGCATCAAACGAGGCAGCTTCATATATGATTGCAGATAATATCCTCAGGGGTACATTCCTGTCTAAGGTACGAGTATTACGACCAACAACTATGATTAACTAGCTCTAACAAATTAATGGACGCTGACTGCATATCTCTTCTGTATTGTGGAAAATGTTCAACTCAGAACGATTTGATCTATGCGTATATCTACAAAGGCAAAATACAATACCACTAGTATGTTTCAGTTGATACTTGATGTTATTTCAACTACGAAGATATGCATTCTATATTTTCACCGTTGTTAAATACGCTCACTTATAATCGCCATGCAATTCTTCCAATGAAACTGAACAAAATCGCAGTTATCGTTAACTGTTAAGAACATTATTTACTTTTGCATGAGAGGGATGCATGGAGATGCTGAGCATCTGCTCGTCTCATAACAACGTATGGAACAACGGTATATCTGATGCAATAGTGGCAATACCAACACCGTTCGATATCAAGATAATATATTAATTTGCGTTTTTATGGACATCGTGCGTTATGTCGTTATGCGTGATTCGCTGAAATGGCAACCAGTCAGAGTTTACGGTATTTTAATGATTGAATTATTGCATAATAGTGTAAGCATATCATAAGTTCTGAGAAAACTGGAAACAGCTGTACAACAGACACAGAAATGTATTAACGTGTATGTATTTATTCTGATTGGAAGTCAAGTGAACTCCTATAGGTAGATGGTAGATTGTGTACCTTCAGTTTTAGTCTAAATAAGATAGACAGAAGTTTCAGTAATACGTAATATATTATGTATGCAACATTTCAGATTTCGACTAAATCGTCTTCCTACCTGCGCATAAGCGAGAAGGATATTGTCATCAACAGTCTTGATTTTGAGGTAATATGTATATTGGGCGTTTTTGACATCGGCATCATGGAAACTTTGTTATTTGTTTCCGTCCGACTATCTGTATGTCTGTTAATCTGTCGTCCTGTCTGATTTTCCGTACTGTGTAATCTCAGTAACCGATATTCCGTTTTTGATGAAATTTGGGGGGTTATATGAAGAGTTACATAGTATCTAGGTAATCTTACTAGATTTATGAAGATAGTCGACTTGACGGCAGAGTTATTATTCAAAACAACAAACCCGTTTTACCCCTCAAAAGTTTGTTTTTGCATCATTCTCAAGTTACCTTCACTTTATTTTTGTGCATGTATTTATCTTTTTCATCTTTGAATTAGTATATCAATACCTAAAGTCCGCTGTTTTGTTGACGTGAAGTAATGGATCTCCAAACTATCTTATAATAGATATCAAAATCCTAATGCATGAACGTATCCAAAACATATATATCACGTTGATACATAAGTTGAAATTTGCATGAATGAATGGTATCAACAACAAATATAATACTTATTATCAATATTTTCTAGTCAATATAGGGAAACAGATGCTACGAAAGGCGAACCATTGCTTTGTAAACATATGTGGATTTTTATTAAGAAATATGTTTCCGTGGTCTAATCGCGCAATGAAATATAAGTGGGTTTTTCTACTATCTTGTTTCTAATCAAAAATCAAATTTGTAAAATCAAACTCTCATTGAGAAAACTTGAAATGGTTGACAATGGTGTTCAATAGAATGTTGCGTTTGTGGTTTATTGAGAACCGATAAAGTTTGAAAGCACGCTGTTCGTGGGCCGGGAATGTATGTATCTATTGGAAAACGCCAGTGGATTCCATGATATGGATATGGTTACGTTCGGTTTGATATCACTCTGTATAATCGTGGATATAGAGAGCATAATTCAGGCATGAGATAGCGGCGACCACCTTTGGCGAGATGAATTTCTCACTAATGACCACGAACCCACCGACCGCTGGTGGTACTAGTGTTCGTGGTGGTACCGGCCGATCAAAGTGCACCGAACCTGTTGGACTTGGTCTCCATCACTACGAGAGAAGCTGCAAATATTCCATTTTGTGTTAATCCAACACATCTAACGCAATTTCATCCTCATATGTTATGTCGACATTCAACATCGTAAATCACCCTTATGTTATTGAAATCGCTACTATTTTGGGACTGGAAGGACAAAATGTATATATTATGGACAGCTATAATAGAAATATGCGTAGATATAGACATTAGTATTTTAGAACTAGTACTAGCTCCCATATGCAAATATCGACTTTTCAATGTGAAATTCGAATGATTAATAATTGCATCACTATGCACATGGTTCACAAAGTAAGGATGAGAAATCAGGAAGGGGCTTACATCCAAGATCATTCAGCAAATCATACAAATGTTCGGATCAACTAATAACATAAGTACCATGGCAAACATACCACAAAATCTTCGTTTCTATCTCACTTTGAAGGACTGAAGGTATTCTGAAATAAATTCAGCATTGCAGGGTCTGGTCTTTCAGGTCTAATTGAACAAATTACAGCACACAGACGCCCGATAGTCGAATCATCAACCATCATGCTGTTGGAGATTAACATCAATAAAGACGTTTTGGTACGAACCAATATACATATATGGATCCAATAACAATTTATTCAACATCTTTTTGGTATGAGCACAATGCACTGCGATAAAATGAAGCTATCATCACCGTGGTGGAGAACATAGCAAACCACCCAAGGGTGGGTGTGTTGAATTTCTGGAGTGTCTCACGTTTGAACTAAGATGGATTTGATTGGATGGCATTTATGTGGATATAAGAATCAAGCTTTGTCGTATGATATTGGCTAGAAAATCTTTCCTGTAACTGAAAATAAGCTGTGTTCAGTGAGAACGCTGATAATTTTGTATTTGCCCTCGTACATATCTGTGACCGCTCTTACTTTCTACCGCAGCACTCATTCAGCATCGCAGGAATTCCGATACGTGGATATCTCGCTGGCAATGCACTTCAAATGCGATGCGATCATTTTGAGAAAGTTTCTTCTACTGTGCTTTGGAACAAAATCCTTGCTTTCGGTCCAGATATAGTACCTTATTTATATTCAGAATCTAATCTAAACACGCTTAAAATAAAAGAAATGTTAGACTGCTTGAAACTATTGCCATGTTTTGCAGACGAGGTCTATGAAACATGCAAAAGCGGATTATACAGAATATCCACCATAATATGCGTGCATATTTTGGCACTCTCACTGGAAGTTATTTATTTTCCAGACTATAGATACATTTATGTATCTACATTAATGCATAACGCGTTCATTACCGTTGAAGTAGTAGACATAACTTTTCAAAAAATATTACTTCTCTCATTCGATCTGTCCGTCTATCTATTTGTCGGTCCCTCTGACAGTCTACCTGTCAGAATATCTTTTGGTGCACCTATCAGTCTCTCATTCGGGTTATCTATTAGTCTATTTTCTGTATAGATGTCCGTCTAACTGTCGGTCTATCTGTTGATCTACCCACCGGTATATCTGTCGGTCTGTTTGTTGTCGGTACCTTTCCTACATGTATAATATTGTCCTGGAGTTTGGAATATTCTTCCTATTCATCCCAAATGAAAATCAACGTTGCTCGATTCGAAAGATACATATAGAAACATATAGGAAAGTGTTGGTGTTAGATGCGTAGTGCTGCAGGAACCTGTTTATTATATGTCTAGCTGGAGTATTCTCGAGATTGGTGAAACAGGCAGGAAGCCATTCATCTATTGGCGCGGCACGGCGATGGAATGCGACTATCGTCGCACGCCACGGCAATGGCTAGCTTCATTTTCATTTTGTGGCGATTGGAATGCTAAACATATAAGGTATAAGGTATAGTCAAATGGCAATTATACATATCCCGGATAGCTGTAGCCTATTTTTTTCGCTACACTAACTATACAAATATTATTTTTGTTCAGTAAGAACGATTTTTTAGCTGTTTTTGAAGTGTCGTGACCCGTTTATCAACTGAGATTCTCACTCTGCATTTTTCGAGTAATTTCTCGGCCATATGTGAGATATGTGTATAGCACAACATAAAGAGGCATAGCAATTTACTTTTGCTCGAAGCAATTTTGAGAAGTTTTTAAACACCGAATATTCTAGTGGGCTGTCTCCGTGGTGTGCCCTACGTACTGGATAGTACTGTAGAGCTGTGTATTTTAAATATAAGGAGGTTCACATGCGCTATACGAACACTGAGCGGCCAGGCTAATGAGTGCTGAGAACTTATCATGGCCAATCTGAGTGTTTGGGAATATTATAACGTAGTGCCTCTGTCGTCACTCCTCTCCTCAATTATTTATAACTTGCACAGATCCTGAATAACTTCACTACTACTTTGAAAGTTGTTCTGCTGTCCATAATGTCCCAAAACATATCATAATGGCTGAGTATAATACTCTAGATTAAAATGACAGATGTGCAATGGTTATTACATAGTTCTTAGTCATAAGGCACGCTTAGAATAATAAATAATAAAAATAGAAATTTTTTTTTCAATGATAACACCGATCTAAAGCTACGAAAAAGGATGTTGAAATGTTACTCATATGGTACTGAAATTTGGACTCTGAAAAGGGCCACTAAGAATCGCCTATAATTCCTAGAAATGTGGATTTACAGAAAAATGCTACGAATAGCATGGGTTAAAAAACACTGAAGCGAATAAGTTACACAAATGGCTAACACGATTCGAGAACTTTTAACAAAACTTAAAATGTAGAAAAATTTCCTATCTAGGTCACATTCTGATCTTGCAACTAATGAAAGGCAGAAGGACGAAGAGGAAATGGTAGAAAAAGTTCATGACTGAAGAGGTATCCGTATTACTGACCAACAATTTAAACATGAGTAGGATCAAGAAAAAATCGCCACAATGATGGCCAACGTTAGAGGGACTGAAAAAGCACATAAAAAGAAGGTACACCAAACCGAAAGTCTAGTAGAGCTCTACGTGTTAAAACGCGTCTGAAAATATTGTCGACAAAAGTTTGCCACTATTAGGCCTCTCTTTATTCTATGCAATAAAGTGATAAATAATAAATACCTAGTGCATCGTGTAATAAATATTTAATATGAAAGCGATGTGGCATTGCCAATTTTTTTTCACTTTCTCCCTCTATTATCAGTTCTGCAAGTTATTTTGGTCATTGACAACTTTGGTTATAGTATGTGCCCGATAAATTTGGTACTTCGCCTTTTCTTAATCTTGATAAATTCACCTAGTACGAAATTCGTCGTGGCCGTACAGCGTGAAACCAAAATTGTGTGTATTACCGTTACAGCAGCTCTTTTGTGTTACATAATGATTTTTTGTTGGGGATATCAAAGAGGTGCAAACAAAACCGTTCCATTATGAGAATAGAGGCGATATTTAGGTCATCGTACTAGCAATAACGTTACAGTTCTCAAATTTTATATCTTTTGCTACTGGACCGACAAATATGAGCGTTATGATGCATTTCTTCGGAGTCGACTCCATGGAAACTTGGCTTGATTCTTTTTCTGTCTTCTTGTGTCTGGCATGATGCTGAAGTACTTTCCCTGAAATATGCTTAAATTGTTGTTTCATTCATTCATGAGAAGTGAAATGGGTAAACTTCAAATCTTTGGAGAAATATCCTGAAAGACTTATGTATTTTCATAAGGAAGTTTCTGCTGCAGGAGCACATTTGAAGGGTCCTTCAATAACACAATCTCAACCGAATGAAGATATATGTCACATTTTTCTCCTTTCTGCGTGGACTGTACTAACATAGCTTCCTTATGAAATGGTGCATGCAGGTTTTTAGGTAGGTATTTGTGTCACCTTAGATGTCCAGCAGTAAAGCATAACTGATGTTATATATTAACATTAAGTGTTCCACTCGTGGAACAAATATTAGCTTAGCCAAGTTTACGCTCATTAGACGTTTCAACGAAAATTAGAAACCGTGTTTGTATATCGTCTGTACATATTAGGACACTGAAGTAAGCGTTGGTATATATTTACAAAAAATGTTTGTGTACCTTACTGGTTGCAGGTATTGAATTTTTCATTAGCATAAATGATTAACTTTCCACACAAGCGAATGATAATTATTGTGATTACAATATACGAGTATCCAACACTCATCTCCAAGCGTCACGCACCATGGTACTTCTGTCCATTAGCAACTTCCGACGTCAAAGGTCTTAACACCCTTGACTAAGTTACGTATACACCACCAAAATGCTTTCTATAGTTAAACCGCCAGTCTATACAGACGAATCTAGGCTAAAGACGAAACATGCATGTCTATAGCGGGTCTGACGCATAGTGCACCTATTGCTATATATTTGTAATGTATATTTTTATATTTTTTGGGTGTCTTGTCACACACACATACATACACACACACACACACACACATATATATATATATATATATATATATATATATATATATATATATATATATACAACTTAAAAGTCCATATCACTGATTTAGTCTAGATTTGTTTAGAAGAGGGAAATCTGACTTATTAGTGGCACTTCTTCAACGCACATCCTTGAGTCACTTAATCACCATTGATTGGACAGTGACCTGTCACTTTTCTGCCGGTGAATCAGCGGAATATATTCTTCTAAGCATTCAAACATGGCGCCGCCACTCTTTCAGCTTGTTAAACATGCTTCTCAGACTGCTGCTTTCTGAAACTGGTCAGTAAGACTGGTCCTTTGTTCCTAAGGCATTGAGACTTTGAAACAATCAATTCAAAACACCCACCAATAAACTCTCATCAACTTCTTCATGACAGTCAACAGACCTTGTTGTTTAAGCTTTGCCTTCGTGACTGACTAAGTATGAAAAAGTTTATGTAAAAGCTGAAATTCAGTATCGCACGTTTTTAATATTCCTGATAGTGATCGAATATTGTAATTTTATCTATAATCATCCACAACCTACAATTTATTAAATATAAAATATGTATGTATAGCCTTCATCAAAAGCAAACAAAAATCAACTCATATATAATATGTCAACCAAAATATTAATAAACATTCCACTGAGTTCAACAGAGACCATAGGCAACTGAAATTATATACGATTTCTGATTAATTGCCTATGTAACGATTCCCAAAGTTGAAATTTCACTTCATACTTCAGTCTTAGTAAATTTCTCTTCCAAAATTTCACTTTATGTAGCGGTTGTTGGGGCTGTTATAAGGAAACTTACAATACAAACCGATATACAGTCAGGCTCACAGATATTAGGATGTCCACAACACATTTTCCTCGCTTGAAACTTGAAATTCAAAAATATTCCATTGTATACGAATACAAAGATCATCAACAGCCATAGCGCTGATGTGAAGTCCAAATGTCCAATTTCATTGGCGTGACTTGAAAACATCAACTGCTACAAAATATATCCTACCTTCTTAAACTTGCCTAATGGCAATCCACCATGGCAATAAATAAAACATAATAACAAGGTTCAAGCATGCAACGCATTTATAGCTAAAAAGTGATGTCGGTATTTATGCGGTGATGCTATTATATAACCAAAACTTGTTCGTTTTGTAGACATTCCGTTGGAGGACTGGGAATCATTGAAGGTTTCTTCTGTACAAATGCCGTTATGCAGCGACCTCCACAACGATTTCATCGATAAAATCTCCGTTTGAACGGTGTTTGTTTATGATTTGATAGCAGATATGAAATTTCTGATAGTATTTTCATAGCCTGATGTCACTCGGTTGTGATTTATGCCCTTTTTGATGTCCGAGGAATCAGTAAATTTTATCAGAAGCTGTTAAAGCAACAATACTCATAGCATGTGTAGTGATTTTATGTAAGACTTGGTCCTGATATGAGTTATTAAATATTATTGTGGTACCTTGTGTTACAAAAATAAATATTTGGTTTTATGATTCTCATCAATGTATGTGTATACGGTAAACGTAGTTTGAAAATATACATCAGGCCGGTAACTTTTTTGCACGACGCAATTGAGAAGTAGAATTTCTATACTCGTCATGAACTATTTGTATAACCGAATTACCAAACAATGTAGTAACTCAAGTACCTACTGATTATACTATAGAAGAATAAGTAATATTGTGTAGGGGATAAAAAAAGAGATAATTCTGGGCTATAGTCATATAAACATTTAATAATGTAGTAATTCAATATGACTAAAATAATTAATTAAGAATACATTGTATTTTTTATACAATGACTTACGAGTACTAATTTAACATAAAAAGAAGGTTGGGCTTAACTTTACCCTTGGATAATATCATTTTCGAATTATAAAATTTTCTCACCCTGACAATAAATTGTAACATTTGTTGAATGAGCTCAAAATATATCAATGCAAATAATTTCATACTACAAAAGGTTGGACAGCCTATTAGCCAAAAACCTTAACGGAACAGTAATTATCGTTTACTAATGTTGAACATTATATGTTTTCAATCGGAATGTTGTTCAGTAGAACCAGAAATATTAATACCTTTATTAAACGATCTCTAACTCCTAACCTCAGGACATTAATAATGCCGACTACGTACCATAAGGAAAGGGACAAAATTTATGGATATGTTCAGGTTAAGAGTTTAAGTGCACGATTTGGTTGAATTAGCCAATTCAACACATTCAGCTTTGAAGTCAGCATGAAAATTGTTTCTGATAATCCTTAACTTTTATAACAAATTCTTAAGAAATATCCAGACAATCCACTAGATGCCGTTTTTTCACGGCAGTAGTACTGAGACTGGTTGACTGATTGACCCTGTTGATGTTGGTTGCATATTTTTAATACCCGTCCAGTCCTTCAGTCGCTATGCGTCGGAATGTCAAAGACACACCGAGACAGAGACAGTAGTTTCTCACCCTACTTCCTTCCGCAGTCGACCGAAGAGAACTCTGCTTTGCTGCTGACATTCACGACAAAAACCGGACACTCTCGAGCTACATATCTTATATGGTATATAATACAGGGTATTTTGACTTTTATTTTAATTCGCAAGGTGTGAGAAAAACAGAAGATTAAAAAATTCTAAAAACTTTGATTGATTTTCTAATAAGGCTTTATAAAGTTTCAAGGTATCGTTGAATTGTTGTATCACTCTACAACCTATTTTTATATTATATTATGAGAATTTAGCTGAATATCGTTATATATCCCTCTTTTCCATATGAAATGAAATATTAGTGGATAAATATTCAAAAAAAATTTGATCATTTTTTTTAATTAATAAAAGCATTGAATTATCATTGTTGATATAAATTCATTAACACAATCCTTGTATCTGAGAATTATAAGTTGACTATTGAAGGATGTCTAAAATATAGATGTGTGGAACAGCAATTTTTTGTTAAATAATTGCCAACAATAGCCAACGTTACATGTGAAGACACGCAAAATTCAGATTCTATAACAGTCATATCTGTTATGGTTTAAAAATTTTCCAATATGAAATTTTTTGTAAGTGTTGACCACACAATAACCATGCTATAATCTGATATGATTTATTAAATCCCCCAATTGTCTTCAATACCATAGATTTCCGTTTCTAACAAATCATACTATCATCACATCTCCATGACACGAGAAGAGAAGGTTTAAGATTCTAATTTACCTAATTATTATATAAACCCAAACGATCACGAGTTCTGTTAGCACAAATACGATAAAACCTGAAATTAACAGGTTTATTCAAATTTAAATCTCATACTATAACAAGTCGATATCTTATATTCGGCCAAGGCAATCCGGGTGATCGTCTCAACATACATACATAAATATACTCAGAAATTGATAATATTTCATTATTTCTAGACATAACGGATAGTTAAGCTTTCAAATATTCAAAAACAAATAGGTAGCTTAGGTAATTTGTTACTTATGTTCACAATGAAAATATTCATATGAATTTTGATGTTGATAATAATAAAATACAAGGCATATGTTTTTGTTTTGATACTAAGATATTACAATATATATGCTACCTATACATATATATATATATATATATATATATATATATATATATATATATATATATATATATATATATATATATATATATATATATATATATATGTTTTTAACACTACACCTCAGATAATTCAGAATTTATGTTAACTTATTTGTACGAAATTCCTATGACAAGAAAACGTATCACCCTGAAAATCACCCTAAATGACTCAGCTGTTTGCTTGAAGCTTCATAATTTATAACTTGAAAATACATAAACTACATAAATGATGAAAAAGTTCAATCACTTGCTGTCTCTGTGAAGCATCTATCCTTTGTAAGCCAATTAAAGTTCAGTCAACATGCAGCAAATTTGTCTTCATGAAAATATACATTTATTTGTGAAAATTATCGGTTTTACGTTCGATCTTGTGTGGTCGTACTGATTAAGGAAAGTGGAAGGTGATTCAGTATGTAAAAACTGTCCTGTTTTAAGGTTGCCACGATGATACACTAATTGAGGATTTTTAAAATATATTCATTCAATGATGTCGGCTACCTGACATTAATGCCATTACATATAATTAAGTGCCATTAAATTCAATAGCAGCAAGAATATGCTGGATCGAATGTCGCACCATATATCTCACTAGTTATTTCAAGGAATACAAACGATTTCCTTAAACAGCGATTTATCGATATGTTCCACTTTTATAGCTTATTTTCAAGGAATGAGTGTTTTAGATTATGCTTTGAGAGCATCCCTAGGGATACATGCGCCTCATTTTAAATCCTGATTGATAACAACATGGCATCCAAAAATTTAAAATATAACATGAATTAGGATGTGGCAAGTATGAGTTTGATATGTTAACAATTTCGCATGAAACAATTTTGAATGTTAAAGCCAAAACTAAAGTATAATGCATACATGTATAGATAAACACTGCATTCGGAGCATAAATTGATGAGTTTTGATAGTGGCCTGCCTCTTGTGATTTGCTATCAGATGTAACTATATCCACTAACTCAAGTCGTTAATGAACTTGCAGCTTAAAGACTCGGTAAGTCCATTTTCCTATATTTATGGAGGAGCAGTAGAAAATTTTAAACTCTAGCAGTATTTTCATCCTTATTATAATGCATTAACTTACATTGTTAGGTTACAGGATATTTGGATACAAATGCAAAACAGACATACAAGGGTCTATAGTCCCTGAAATTATGAATACCTTGCCCAAAGCGATCACCAATGAGATTGACAATTCAGTGGTGTTATGCTTTTTGACAATTACATCATTCCCTATTTTTCAATTTTAAACCAACGTTACTATTGACGTACAACATATTATGCTAGAAATTCGGTTATACCTTCAGTGTACTGAGATTACGCAGCACAATGATGGCGTCAGACTTACAAACGTTAACTAATATGTGAGTAGCAAGACTTTGTGAATAATGGTGATCAGGTCTTGCCAGTAGAATCTTTTGTTTACAATTATTTGCATAAATACGATTACTCGAATTTTACTGTACCGGAACCGATGTTCCCGAATGAGTGGAGTTGGGAAGTCCTCCGTTCCTAAATTATTGCGGGGGAGAAAGGTCCAGGCAGAACAGTACAAGTCCTTGATGAAGACGCTAAAAGTGTCATTCGAAGAAAAGTTCATTTTTTCATTTAAAAAAAGCAATACTCAACCTAGATAAGATTTTAATGGAGCTTGGTCAGGATGACAGTATTCCGTTGATATTTAAACACTTTTATGGACCACTTTAAAAAATATGGAATTTACATGAGGAAAGCATAACCGTTAAGCACTTTTACTGGAAAGCTATGAAGTTTTATGCTAGCGACGAAAACACTTAAGAAGTATAATGCAGTACAGAACATATTGCTTGTATGAGCATATTAATAGTACAGATTATTATTCCAGGATAGTTTTACACATTAACTCGTTCAGGAATACTTCCTATAGTATTCAATATTTAGGTGCTTGATTGTAACTACAAAATTAGATGAGGAAGACGTATTGCGAATTCTCAATTTCCCAGCGTTGCGCATCGTGGTAATAGCGATGATTTTTCGAACTGTGAAGAAGAGACGACTTTCGTTTTTGACCCGAGAGAGTAGCGCATCGCTCGTTTTGTCGGGTCGTTTTTACGCTCAGGATTTCTCTTACTTAATAACTGGCTGACGACTAAATATTTATACTCAGTCGTGTACAAGGCAAAAGATAAAAAGCTCAGGTGCTTTCTCAAGTCGGCATCAGGCTTTTGATGATACGAGGTGAATGCCTATAATTCGTTACTTCCGTTGTGAAGGTTTCAGTTATCCTACTATCTTTATGAATTTACAAATGCTCAATATTTTATTTACATTTTCTTAACTTTTTTCTATAATATAGAAGCTAAATGTATCAAAAGAAGTTGGTATCTTCCCATAAAATTTGATATATTTCGGACATGATATAGAAGACGCTCAAAGAAGTTATCTTGATGATGATACCAGAGACTACAGTTTATGAAACTCCTCCATCATACAATAGTTGCTACTGAACGGTCGATGTTAGACCATGACCCATTTGTATCTGGAATTCGGTGTTTTCAGTATCATTGCTGGCATAATCTTTCAGCATCTAATCCATTTACAAATAGCCTTACTGTACATGAACACGATGTCTCCATATTATTTATTAGTCAAGGATGAATGAAACGCGCTTCAACGTAACATTACGTCGAAAAATGGAATTGAAGCGCAGCTATGAAACAACGAAATTATGATCACAAGGGTGCTAACCGTAGCAGCAAATGATATAAAAATAACATACCTATTCGCACTGGCAGAGTCGAAACAAAATAAGATATTTAGAATTGGTTCATTCTAGCGTAACGATGTGATAATTAGACCGTTGGATGGCCAGTTCTCAAAAAAACTATTATTGGGTACTTAAAGTATGAGTTTTGTTCTTATAAGTTACTTCTTGAATACTGATAAGGCAATTATATAGTAAAGGACATCTGTCGCCGCTTCAATGCAGTCCAAGTTTTTGGACCTAGAATGCTAGTAAAATAATTTTTCATAGAACTCGTAGAGCATTATGCCCAATCAAATATATTCAAAGTACAATGCATATCAAGTTTACAGATTTAAGTACCGAATCTAGAAAAATTCTATGATTCTAAAAACTGAGGATTAAAAAATAAAAGACAGAGTAATAGATGCCAAATATGTCCGCCTACCTTGAATTTCAGTTTTCTACAGTATAGATCAAAAACGAGTACCTGTATGATTATAATCTGTATTATCAAGTTTTTTTTCGCCACCGACTTTCGAATCTGATAGACGGGCTCTTCAAATTGCTGATCATCCTTCCAACACAGTGGTTTCTTTTGAGAACTGACCAGTATCACTCATTGCTAGTATCTCAAGGATTTGGAACAGTGCAACAAGAGTCTCCTCTTCTGATTCTATGGTTAATCAGCTCAAAACCCATATTAGCAAACTATCTATTATAACAGTCAAGATACACTGGCATTTAGGCGTTACCTTTTGGATTACTGGAGTATACATAATAAGTTACCTTATAAAACTACATACCATACCATAGAAAAATAGAATCAGTGTTATACTCGTCCTAGAGATTTTGAGTGCACCCCTTGTAAAATCCAACTAACGGCGAATACTTAAAAGGTCGTTCCCACGTGCAGCGCGAAACTATCAATTTAATTACATACACATTTTGCTCATAGGCAAAAAATATATGTTCAACAGCCACTTTCTACAAACATTCATATGGATGGAAAAGGCAATCGTACAAAACAACAATTATCATTTTACTTTTACTGCCTATTCATGACGACTAATGGTAATTTGTTTGCATGATAATATGTTACACACCATAAGCATCATCGCAGATATTACCGAGTTATGTAACATATCTGACATGCCTTTTGTGTACAGCTACAATGTACTATGAACCACCCAATTATGAGTTTTGATTCACGTGTCATTAACAAGAAAGTTGTAGGAATTTGCGGATTATGCCAATCAGATTTCAAATTATTATAATCTTATTTTTGAACGATTCAGAATTGAGTGAAATGAACATACGACTGTTAATGGACACACTATTTGAAAGGAGCAACGAAAGAAGTTTGTTCATTGCTGAGCTCGCCAATTTTAGGCGAGATATTTGTGTTTCGATTGGTAGACATTTGTGTAAAAAAAGTTTGAAGTAGACCGATGCGTTTAATTGTACTGGTGTCAACTTCGAAAAAAGCATTTAGATCTAATTTTGGAATTAGTTATAATTCGGAATTTAATTTTAACAATACTGAAAACATGATAATTATCAAAACTCACTTTACTTTACACTGAAAAATTCTCCGTACAATGACATTGACCTTGAAATAGTCCAAAAACTAGCTATTATTTTTTTTCCTTATGTCGTGGTAGCAAACTAGTGTCAAAATTTCATTAAACTCAGAATATTAGTTTTCAGGCTAGAGAAGGCCAACGACAGACAGACAGATAGACGACGAACACGGTTATATAATGCAATGAATTATAAAGGAAATATAATATCTCGAATTATGGTGGGAAATAAAATTATTCCAACTGATGTTCGACGTAAGGATACAGCAATATATTAAAAAATCAATTTCAGTGAGCTCAAAAATAAATGTATTTATTTATTCTTTCAACGAAACTTGAAGGTTAACAAAGAATGTAGTTAATTTAAGGATAACACTTTCTTTTTTATATACTTGTTTATACCTATCAAAACTACCTACGGACAACAAAAAGATTATTTACTTTGTAAAAAAAATAACTAGCAATGCGAATATATAGTTACAATGAAAATGACCCACTAAACACAACTTCAAACCTCCTTAGTTCCTAATTTGCTACTAATTATGATTTAATAAACAAAAACATATGAACATCTTGTTCCCAGATACTTGCACCAATCGCTTCCTGTCCGGAACCAGCAAACAAAGGTTTCACGTTGACATTCCACCATGTCTAGTCGTCTACATTATTGTCTGCTCACTGATGGGAACCAAAATTAACCGACAGGTACTACGGGCCATGTGGAATGAGAGTGTGAGTCAGCAGAGTGCTGTGGCGTGACATACACAATGTCAACCACATTGAACGACCCTTCGGTATTATTATATAAAACCTTAATGGTCAATTAGATTAATGCATTCATTGAATAGCATGTGAAGGTTTCCTACCAATCCTCACAAGTGCACTTGCAAGAAGTTTCATCATAGTACCACCTTGGAAAATGTATATCATGAAGTTTCACGATACTACGAGTATATTCGAGGGTTGTATAATAAAGTCTGAACTGTTATACAGTTAGACTTGTAATTATTAATGAGGGTAAATGTGGTACATAAAGTATTCATAAAATTCTATGGGGAATTCAAAAATGTAATAATGTACTGGGTGTCTGGTTAAACGTGCAAAAAACTTTACTCCGATATTAAAATCGTATAAAAAAATTATATTTCAGTTCTCTTTGTAACGTTGGTTATTCATCAATCCTATAATAATCCATCGACTTTTATGAAACTGTAAAGCAGGCTGCTTTTTAGGATGCTTATAATCGAATGGTGATAATACTGATAATCACTCTCAGGGTTTGATATTATCCAGTATCACCTAAAAGGTGATCATAGTTTGTCATGAAGTAAAAATGAATTGAAAGTATTCACATCCAAAACTGTAGTTCATTATAACTTCTGAGACAAAGTAAATTTGGTAGAAATTCAACTATTTTTTGATCCAGCAACAATGCATTGGTAAAACCGAGGGGATCTCCAAACATATTTCACTGTACTCATAAAATATATTGTGGAAGGGAACATATTCAGTTTAACGATGCAATTCCTCCAAACACTTTTACATCCCGCGCATGAGCGATGAACTTGTCTGTTGGTCTGTCTGAAGGACTTTCAGTTGATTTATCCGTTGTTCGTTCTGTCTGTAGATCTGTATGTCGGTTTTTCTGGCGGTCTGTCTATCGGTAAATCTATGTGCCTTTATATCAACTTGTCTGCAGGCATCTTGTAACCGCGTAATCTCAGTAACCGCTGCACTGATTCTAATGATATTTGGTGTGGGGACGTAATAAGTAAAAACAAACAATTATTAGTCTTCTCTCAACTTCATTTTGGCACGCTTCTGAAAACCCAATGATTTTGGCCTATATGTTTTTTAACGGTGGTTCCAAAATTTTCAAAAATGACTCACACCTTATTATTATAGTACCCATATTGAGGTTAAAGAATCTCGAATTCCCACTATTTATAAATAACTAATGCGGCATAATAATTTGCCCAAAAATTTTCTACTTCTATATAGTTAGCATTTGTTGTTGCTCAGTACACGCTAATATGTGCTAATGCAATATCATAAATTCAAATATAAACCAATTAGGAAATGGAGACGGAAAGAAAGTGAAGATGAGAATAATCATGGTGCACGTACCTATATTTATAATGTAAATGTATTTATGTTGTATGATTCATTAACTGTGATATCTATCGAGTGGTCAAGGTTTTTTTACAAAATAATTAGTTGTTATTAAGTGAGGAAATAAACTTCCTGTAAATCGCTTATTAACATTCATCGACTGTGCCGCTGCAATCTTATTGTTTTCAGTCTCACAATCGGTTGATAGGCACTTGGCATGTCCTATACAGGACGGTATGTTTTTCAAATGGCTAATTCCTGTATTTTATTATTATCTGGTGTTTTGGTTTTGAAAGCTATTTTGTGCTATTGAGCTAAGACAATATTTAAAAGCGCGTAATACAAAAATCAAGAACATACCTTTCGAGAATTTTTGTTTTCTTGAATGTAATCGAGTCTCAAAAATATGCTCTCAGATAGGGACTGTCAAGTGGACTAGGCAAACTGTGAAAAACTTAGATTGGCCAAACTAATCAGTGGCTGAAATACAGAATATGTAACAATTAACATGTTATTAGAAATAATAGGATATTAACTACTCTCTCTAAAGATGTTATTGATACTGGTCATAACTTTGGGTTATGACCAGCAAATGTAGGATCTGAAAAAAAACATATCGTTATCTTAGCCTTGATCCTCAAAGCATATTTTTAATATCTATAAAATTATGATCATATAATTGTGGCATATTACTACTTGTTTAAATTGTCACTTGGTATATATTTTTAACATATTGATTAAATTTCTTGCGTATTCCGCTTGACTTCATCAGACAATGTGAAAAGGACAGACATTGTCTAATTAGTTGGTGATGAGAGTTTTATGGACTTTCGTGTTAAGCTTGATATCAGCGAGACTTGGCACACACAAAAGCCTAAAGAAAGTATCAAGCAACACACATTAATTCTCATCCATCAAAAATACTACGGTTAATGAATCGACATACATTTTTTTGTTTATATTAGTAATTAGCAGTAAAACCAACGCTAATCGTTGTTTTAATGCCCAGTGATTAATTTTTATGATTGAAAGTGATAACCTGTTGCTCATTGAACAACAGTTTCAACGGTTGTCTCAAGAATTAATTATACAATGCATATTCTGTTAAAAAAAATGCGAAATATTGTGTTCCCAATCCATCTTTCCTTAGAAACCTTTCAAACCACATCTATCCCTGAAAAATAGTAATTTCTGCAATTCATGATATTCGCAAATACAGGAAACATTTTGCAAATATTATTTTATTTTATTACAGTTTAAGTAAGTTTATCGTTCCAAAATTTGTTGAAAATTGATACTGCATTATTTATCAAAATTCAAGAAACTAACGCACCACTAAAATTTCACTAAAAGTTCAAACTACACCAACAACTATCCAATTTGTATATTTTTTCGGGAAACGTTGTATTTTCCGAGATTGCTTGGGAAAAAAGAAGCCTCAAAAAGTAGAAAAATTTGATAAAACTCTCTATTCTGGAGCCCCTTTGAGACGCCCAGGTACATTTCAAAAATTCACCCACCGCCTCCATCTCAGCGGGGCTGATCTAAGACAATAGATTAACAAAAACGGTGCTTTTTTACAAATCAAATCTATTCAAATGTTATGTTACATTGAGTACTGTTAGAAAAGTCATGAATATACTGCTGAATACTTGAATATTAAAAACTGCTATGCTGCTGAATCCTACAATATGAGGAAGATCGTATGGTCACTCCGATGGGGTGGTCCAGCAGCTACACGTCAATACTAGATTTTGAAGACACGTGCAAGATTCCCAATCAGAGATAAACACTTTTATGGATTTCGATCATTGTAATTGTCGTCTTTAATGTGCCTTTCCTGAGATACTCTTCGACAATTAGACCTTAACTAACTGTTGTATCTCTTTATTTCAGATCATGCCTTGGCGAGATGCCCGTACTACTTCTCCGAGAAGCCTCCACCTCAGGCTCACTATCGACCTTGGTGGAGAAGGCTCAGAAACGCACTGTGCCCCTACTGGAATACCACTTGCAGCTGCAGAACGGCCACTTGAATCTGGTGCGGCTCTCACCCAGCACCAGATTGCCCCACGTCAATCCGCAAGCCGATGAAGGCTTCGAGAGCGACATCGACAATCTCTCTCTGGTCTCCAGCGACAATGATAGCTTCAGTGAGAAGACTGGCTCCAAAATCACCGAAACAGACTCTGCCAATGGCTCCTCGGATTCGGACACTGAGGCTAGCGACCTCAAGGCTGCAGAAAACGCTTTGGAGAAGCTTACAGCCTGCGACCAGGTTAGGGAGAGCTTCAATCTAGTCGACTGCGTTTGCTACACCGACGTCAAGTGTAGTGAAATATTGATATTCGTTATCAAGAACGAAGCACTGGTGTTCAGGTTTGACAATGTCACGCATCTTCAGAGCTTCTATAGGAACTTTACCGCTTTGAAAGCCGTCACAAACCAACAACTTTATAACAAAAACTTCGCAACAAAATTCAGTTTGCTGCAGCGTACTGATCAAAATGGAGTCACGCATATAGAAATAACTAGAGAGCCAGAGCCTAGGTACTTGAAAAGTGAGGAACAAAATAACGTAGAATATTCGAGGTATAGAAATCATGAAGTCAAATCGAGTATAGGAAAATCTAACTCCATCGAGAGCATTTTAGATGCGAGCCCTACCAGCAGAATTCTAGTCAACGAAAACAGTCTGAGGAAGGTATGGAACAGCGCTGAGGACCTGTTAGAGCCACCAAAGCGACCCGTAAGAAGGAAAAAAGGTAAAGCACCTCAACCACCAACCGTAGACAAACAAGATATTTACAGTGGACAGTATGTGAGGGTAAATGTCAATTTTGAGCCCAGCTCTGAACTGGACCAACACAGGCTAATAATAAAGAGTTCTTTGGATGAACCTCATCCTAAAAAATTCCAAAGCTTCACTTCATTCCTTAAGTCTAAAGACAAACAGGTATTGAAGTACGAGCCTAGGAAGCTCGATAACACAAGCAGTTTGGGTAGGACCAAATTGGTCTTTGAGAATAGCTGGACAAATTCAGTACCGCGGATGTTGAAAAAGCCTAGAGCAAAAGCTGAAACGAAAAATTTTGTACCCATGGCTTACAGATACATAGACACAACACAAGACTACCCGGTATCCTACAGTGATAAACCGGCGAGAGGTTTCGCATACAACGGAAGCACTTCAAATACTTCGTCCAATCAGAACATTAATAACAGACTATTTGGTCTCAGTTCCAAGCTGAGAGACTTTAATCCGGAAGACAGCAAATGGACTGCTATATACGGTGTCGGAAAAGACAGCAACCTCAAAAGTGTTATCAAAAATGGCAAGGAAGATCAAAATAGGAAGAAAAATGAGAAAAAAGTTACTTTCAGTGCTTATACGACTGTCCAAGTGGTATGAATTCATCTGTGTTATGAGAAACTTTCCAATTTTCTACAAGTATCATATCTTATGCTCAATGCACAAAATGGTTGAAAAGTAATACAAATGAGTATCATTGCAAGAATGAGTGCTTTGCATACTGATGATATTTGACTGTGTATCTCCAAAACTGCAAGAAATTTGGGGTTGGTTGAGCTTAGACAAGTAAGCGGGATAATAAGTTACTCACAAAGATACCTCAATTATTTCTAAATTCTGAGTCTTTCCGAAATTCTAGAGAAAATAGCCTAAAATCAATTTTTCTGCTCTTATCAAAAAAGTATGAGTACTGATAGAACTGTCAACTGTGTGCACAATGTAGACTGAACGATTTTTTAAATTTATATAATGAATATTTATGCCCAACATTTTGAACACAGAAAAATGCCAAACCTAATTTCATAGATATAATGATGTATGTGTACTTGTCTAGCCATTAATTGAAACCACACATGATTGCTAAAAGAGTTTTCGCTTGCCTTGGTAGTTTCTTCGAATTTTTTTAGCAATCCTTTCTGGTCCCAATTAAGGGCCATGACAAGTGAAGATCAAAATTTCACCTTCCTTACGAAATAGTTCAGAGAGACTCCAACCTCAACCCAATAACTGCAGAAAAATATCTGTATTCTACAATATCACTATCCTACTACTCATCATTTAAACGATAACTTATTGTTACATGATGCAAAATGAAAATATTTCATACATTGCTGGCGTTTACTAGAATGTGTCTTCTGGATCACCACCATAAGTGATAATAGCCACCTGTCACCTTCACTGTTATCGAGTAGTACGAGTTTTATCTTCTGATACTTGAGTAAATACAGGGTGGATTTTTAGTATGCGAAAATCCAAAATCACTGTTATCATGAGAGATATATGAAACTTGCTCATACCAAAATTATTATAGAGCATTTAATGTTCTTGTGATTTTATGCTTTTGAAATTTGCAGTTATGACCGTAGTCCATTTTCAAATCTTACATATTTAATTCACTTCCCATGAATGTATCACATATTTTCCTCATGACAGATATATAATACCTGGAACAACATAAAATTCTCTAAATACGATCCGTTTGTATACAAAGTATTTCATTGAAAAAAACAATTTTTATTGCAATTTGCGAAATTGGGACCGTAGTATGAACAGCCACTATAAATTGTGTCCAACATTCTATTTCACAATTATGTTTGTATCGCCCACAATTTTTGAAATAGCCTGAATTATTTTTATTAGGTTCAAACAGATCCATTCTTATGAAAAAAATGTATTTTTTCCTCTAAATTGCAAAATAGCGCCCTATACGCGTAACTGTGTGTTAATTCGAAGCTGTATCTAAATATGTGGATTTCTACTTAAGAAATATACTTTTGTGTTGTCATGAGTCTGTTGACCACCTAAGAAACGGGAATACGTTTATAGACCACTGTCATTCGTACAATTTTTGTACGAATAAGTTTTTTTGTATTTCTCATGAAAAAAGTGATAATGTATCTTCTCGTATTAAAAGACCTACCCTGTATGTTCTTTTTATAATTTCATATTTTCTTCGTAAAATATGAATTTTTTCATAAACTCTTATGTATCGAGTTGCATGAAACACTGTCATCGTTCAAATTAAATTAAATGGTGTTGTTTGTAAGTCAACCTCGCATTTGTGTTATAGAACAGTTTGACCAAGAGTTTGTCCTAAAACTACTTTATTTATATTGTCATGTCTCAAATACGCAACTTCGCATAGATATCCCCTATTTTCTGGATAGTTCAACGTCACGTGTGCCTGAAATGTAACTTTATATAAATGTGTGTACTCGCAATTTTAAGTGGTAGTCGTCATTATTTTGACGTACAGATTAGCTGTGCATACATTTGTGGCACGTTGTTAGTCTGGCCGCCCGGAATTTGTTTAGTTTGAAAGTTGTATCGGGAAAGTCAGACAAGTACGCCTGATGTCCTGTTGACTCTCTCTCTCTCTCTCTCATCACTTAACTGGGAACTGAACGATTTTGAAATGCTAAATTATTGTCGAAATTTGAATGACATGGAACTTTCAAATTACATTAAAATAGAAATATAGATACAATTCGTAATACGAAGATGTATTACAGCTATTGACATTTATTTTTGTAATGTGACAGATTCTGTATGAAATGAGATTGTTGACAGCAGATGTTAACTAGGACCTGAGGTAATTCAGTTAAGCTTAGCTCGTGAAACTGCTACTGTTCCCATATGTTTATATTATATGGAAAAGCTAGAAGAATCAAGCTAAGTTAAATACTGGCGGTGAATGTCATCGTGGATAATCTTGCTAGAACACCACACCTGCCGAACTACCGATATTGATAAATGCTAAAGGATCTTATCTATAACTTAAACTTGTGATAGCCCTAATATAAGTAATATTTCGGAAATGCTGATTTGTTGAATTTTATACTGTTTTAATACTGCAAAGTACCAGATATTTAATTTTTTCATGCACGGAGGTTATTTGGTAACTTGTATGTAAGACAAAAACAAAAAAGATTCTTTTTTAATCACTTTATAACCTTGTTGATGTTTTCAAGCAAATGGGACATTTGAGCATACCCTATAAATCAAGAGTTGCTAGATCAATAGGTTTTATGTTATATACACTTACCTTATAATTTTCAATAAATTTTTTGTATAATACCTACCCCTAATACATGTACACATGAAGTTTATATCAAATGCAGATTGTATAGTTGGATTTTAATTGTATATATGTAAAAACGATGAACAATAAAAAATAATATGTTATGCAAAATTTGTATTTTTTCAAATTGGAAATTAATCCTTAGTGTTTTGTTAAATTCTAACAGATGATGCTATTAGAAATGAAAATGAAAAACTTCTCAGTTGCAGTCGCGTAAGTTTGTTCTCAAGTAAAGTATGTACGAGTGGCTGAATTATTCGATCTAAATGTTGTCCGTCGCGTTTAATTATTGGACAACATATCAATTTGATTTCCATGCTAGGTCTTTCATAGACATTTTTGATTGTAGCAATGAAATCCGACTCCCAAAGTTTCCGGTGATAGCAATGTGGCTCTATGTGTATAACTTTAGCGTCGTAGGAAGCTATTTCTGCTAATCCTATATTCTTTGATTCAAACTGCGGAAGAAAACCCTCGTTGTTTATATTAGAAGTTATTTGCAAAACTTCATAATTCTAATAGCTTTACAAAAACAGCAGATGAGTGAGTAGTTTTGGAATGGCCATAACAGTATTTAAATAGTCGAATTTATTGAGAGAACATTGATGTTATTATTATATAGCACCTTTGAAACGTTTTAAAACGTGTTCGTATGTACATAACTTATTAGCACAAAAATGGTAGGAATGTTTAAAGAAGCACCAGCCGCTTTAATGAAGCACCATTTTATTATTTTCTGGGAGACTGCTGCTCTCGGTGACTGGTCACTAATAATGTCACGCCCTATGTATATAAAATGTTGTTATGTGGTAAGAGAGCTGCCTTAGAAAAGTCATTATTTCGTATTTTTACTCCAGGCCCTCCAAACGAGTCTGAATGCATCAAAGATACTGTACTTCTGGTATTACTTAATAGCTAAACTTTCAAAAGCCTGCCTTTTGCCATGTACTGTATATATCACAAAATCGTCAAGATACTCTTTAGTTTTGTTGATTGCTGACCAGTTGCGTAGCTCGGAATTGGTTTAACGCCGTTGGACCTTGCCCCCTCAGACTTTCTTAGCCGGTAGCTACGCCACTGCTGAGAGGCCTATCTATTCTGAAACCATGCTCAGAATAGATATAAACATATTTTTATGCAACCAGTAATACGAAGTTTTGTATAACTTGTGGTCTGTGGGAACATTGATTAAGGACCCTGAATAATTACCCAATGATAGGAGTTAGGAGCAAGGTAGGTATGTTTTATTCAACGATTTTTCATCCTGGTTGATTTTCTGTTTGTCATGTCTGAGATTCGTACAGAAGTACAGAAGTCAGCATGCCAACACAGAACGTATATATCATCACCGTAGATAGGGTCAATCTTGTTGGTAAAGGGTATAGAAATGGAATTTTCTATAAAAAATTACGTTAGTGTTAGTGTACCTGCGATATCCTTTATATTTCGAGTTTCAGATGATTGAAAATAAAGGATTTTTTTGTTTTCTCCTGGGGCAGGGATTTTGAGCCTGGGTTAAACTATTCTTTTTTATCTATGGCCTTCCTAAAAACCGCCCGCTAACGCTCTCGGTTGGCTTGGTTAGGGACGTGTTGTCATGTCCACCAATTTCGTAAGGAAACTAGAAACAATGTTCAAAAACTATGGTTCAATATGCTTCAGACAAGCGCTTGACATGTAGTGTATGCGAATAGGCTTCGATATGTCTCGACTCAACAAGATAAAGTGAAAATCCTAAATATAAATTTTAAAGTAGAATAATCACCAATCAATGCCTAGAATTAGATTGTAATTGAATTTTAGAGACAATTTTTTGTTTAGTTATTTTTTTTCGGTGGACAACAGTGCACCAGGCACCTGTATGTTAACCTGTCCTAGCTACCTGCATGGTATTACCTCTACGCGCATGCGCCAATCAAAAATATCAATCAAAAATCGCGTGGGCCGCCATATTGATAAAGTGCTTTGTAGTTTTATGGCTGCGCCAGATTTTGAACGATTTTATTCAAGTGAAGTGATAAACCAGCAATGTTCTGAAATGTACATGACTCTTTCTGTTTTTTGGGTAAGTGACTGAATGCAAAACATAAATAGATACGTAAACTGTCTCGAGTGGTTGGTAATGCTTAAGAATTTCAGGATGAGAAATACCTATCTTAATATGCGGCTTTATATGTTTGTAAACATTTGCTAATTGCAAATTATACGTTTAGATTTCTATAGTTGTGTTCATTATTAGCGATTTTTTTTATTAGTGGCCGAATGCCATTGTTTATTTTGGTTTTTTGGGATAACGAGATGGCGGGAATAAGAGTAGGACAAAATTTTGACACTCTTATATGAAGTAACTTAACAAAAAGTAGGTGGCATATCTGGATCTGCTTTCCAAAATTTGCTATATTTGTATTGTTGTAAACAACAAGCTATTATAATTTGTAATATTGTAATGGGGTTAAGCCGCCCGGATATGCATTCGTTCAACGCTATGGAGTAGAAATCAATAATTTATGTACAAGTGCTATCCCGTACTTTGTACTGCTTCATTTGCATTCGATTATTACAATAAAAATAATGTCTCTTTTTCTATTTATTTTTATTTGGGAATTCTGCATCTGCATTAAACTATCACTTATAGTTCTTTTGTTTTAATTTACATTTTAGTTCAAAACCACCCTGATGTGTATAGCTTTTCTACTAGTATCGAAAAAAACGTTTTTAAACCTTTCAAGGCCGTTCACAAGTTAAAAATTACATATAGCAAGTTTGACCATCAATTTTTAAGGAACCACAAAGCAACAATGATTTCTATGGAAGGAAAATTCTATCAAAATTCTTTGCCATCTAGGCCAGTGGGAACAAAACATATACTATAGAAATCTATTTAGATAGTTAGGATTGATGAAGATATCTAGATAGATTATTTGAGGGAAAATAAATGAGAACATGTAGCCTACTTGCATGTAATGAAATTGTTGACGAACTGTACTTTTATAAATTTTGTACTCATTAATTATCGACACTTTGTGGTGCACAAGTGAAATAGGAACAGACTAGTCTCAATTATTGAAGGCAAACTTTTTAGCTACAAATTTCATAGGATTTTGCAATTTATATCTCTTGGAGGACATTTTACTACAATTTCATTTGAGTAAATGCGTGTAGGACTTTAGTATTCAGAACATCACTGATAAAAATTATTGCTCTCTCAGAAAAACGTTGTAATGGTGCCTACGATGTTGAACGTTTTAGAGTTGTTCTACAACTCAAAAACATATTTCTCAAGCTTTCACACCCCCTCTTCTCACTATGGAGTCTAATTTGGCATCTTACTGGCCTTTCAATGACTAATATGAAGTCCAAATGAGCAGATGTTAGGTGCACCACTAGTTTTTATATTAGACTAGATAAATTTAAGATTCTCATGTTTATTAATCAACTTAACATTTATTCACAGAATATATTATGTAACATTATTTTTCTTAATAATTTTCTTTGAAATCATGAATATCTTGAAAATATTTAAAAGCAAAGACACACATTTTTATGAAAGTTTAGTCTCTTCATCAATAGAAAATTATTGATTGACACTGATGATAACACATTTAATGACAAAACATTAAACAGCAAAATCATACCATAAGAAAACCAGATAATTACAAAACCAGTGAGTTTTTTTCTTCTACAAATACCTTTGAGTCTGGGAGACAGTGTCATTTTCCTAGGTTGTTGTCTTGGTCACAGAAGATACTAATTTTTGAATCAAGAAAAATTTTCGGATGAATTCAAAAGATCAGAATCAAAGCCAAGTTTACTTATTTATCCAACCTCTAATATTTAGTATCCACTAAGGTAGCTCATGAAATTTATGCAAATAACAGTCTGACATATCTCAAGTGATAGAAAATAAGTCTGGCAGAAAATTTGTAAACAAAACAAAATGACTGACTTTTCGAATCTGTAACCCTTATTTTGCTAGGCTGGAAATTCAACATATAAATTGATACTATCATATACCTACTATAATTATTAAAAGTAAAAGTATGGCTGATTTATGAAATTGGCAAATAAGTCTGTCGACATCTCAAGAATCATAATAATGGAAAGCATTTGCTAATATTTTTCCAGGTTTGAAAATTTGTTGCATTATAGGTATATATTCAAGTTGATTTTGAAAACAATAAATCCATCATTGAATTGAGTAACTTCAATGTTTGGGAAACCAAAACTCATGTTATCTATATTTCATAGTTTTTAATGTAATTTGCAACACAACTTTTTTGAATTACATGAATAAATATAGTCACGCAGCATACCATTTTGGATTACTAATATCATTATAATATCATATAATATAAGGCCAAAAAAAAAACAGTTAGTTATTTGGTTACAATGATTCACAAAGTTGGTAGGCAAATTCTGATATTTCATCCAACTTTTCATAACTGGAAGAGGGGATTTCAGTTTTTTATTCCTATATTTCTGGCACAAATGCAGCTTTTACCAGTTAGTAGGCAATGCATTCTGTCACTTCAGCTTAGTTCTACCATTTCTGTATGTATTACATTATAACGTGTTCTAAGTTCTCTACACAAGTATAATTTTTAATACTTTGCATAATTAAATTGTTTTTCTCCAACAAAGAATGATTGGCTGTGAAAAATGTGGCTACGTAGTGAGAAGCGTGGTATCAGAGGCTTGCGCAAATTTGGGTTGACTTCCAACAGACGGCAGCAGCCACACTCGAAGAAGTCAAACTGGGTTCCCAAATCCAAGTCACTGTCACTCTACAGGACCATCAAAAATCCAAGAAGGAACTATCAGAAGGCTTCAAGGCCACTGGAGAAAGGCGCCAAGCAGGTGACAGAGGATCTGAATGAAATTTACCAGGTGCAAGTGGTGCCAGAGATATATGAAGAGCAGAGAGTTGTCACTGATGTGAATAATGCCTCTAGCCGAGATATGGCAACTGAAGAAGGGTAATATAATTCAATATATTGGAAAATATAATGTTTTAAATAAATTATTTTTCTTTGTACTCCAAAAGGTGGTAAATTAGATTTTTAAGTACTAAATGGACGCCTGTATGCACACATGGTGGATGTTCAAGAGCAGAAAAGTGTATTACCATTTATGAAAATTTTCTATGTGCATATTTAGAGCCCTGATTGAATTTGTGCCCTGAATTGTCTTTGGAGAGTCTTATACTATAATCACGTCTCTATTGGTTCTAATGAGATATTTATTTTTTGAAGGTACTATTATAGTGAAACCATAGAATCAACAAGCAGTAGTGAAAAGCAGCCAGAGATCATAAACACTGATGACCTATCAAAAGAAATGGAATACTCATCCATAGAGCTTGATGCCTCTCTACAAGTTGCTAACAGTGATGAGTATGTAGACAAAATGCAATTCAATATCACCCAGAAGAAAACCTGTGAATATAGAAAAGAGAAATACAGTGCTTATGGAGTGGTGAGATTATTTTCTTTTGTATTTCATTGCACATTTTGATGGTAATATACTGAGTGAAGCTGGTTCTTAGAATTATATAAATATAAATTTTCACATGAAAAATTATGTATGTGGTGAAAAACTAATATTTGGTAGGATTATTGGGCAAATTGATTCAAATAACTGAAAAAGTAAAGATCAAACAATAACCATAATATAGCTATCAGAGACATGGTTGTTTTCAAATCCTATAATCTGGGTCACCCATTTAGAGTGATTGGAAACTAGTTTCCAAGATAAATTTCTAAACAAATTTAATGTTAATCAAAGTAAAAGGCAAACCACAATATGTTCCAATCATATAAAATATCCTACCAGCAAGCTTTTTTATCAATTTCTCTTGCAAGCCATAGGTTTGCATATCACAACATAAAACATCAACTTCTACCAATATGGTAGAAGTTGATGTTCTAAAATTGAGAAAACTAAATAAATCCAATAAAAAAGCTATATAATTTCTACACCTCTGTCTTTGCAGGGCTATCCAGAAACAATTTGTGACAACATGTACTATGAGTACTCAGCGGGTTATCAAGACCTGCAGATTGACATGACTGATCTGAACAATGTAACCACCCAGGAGTTCACCAATATGCTGAATGAAGAGATGTCCAAGAATCTGAACTGCGCTAATGTCATATATGACTACACCACCATGTACACCTCCACTATTCCCGAGAATATGATCACCAGTGTTGAGGCTCCCAATGAGTCTGACAGGTTAGACAGAATGCCTGAACACATAGAGGTTGAAGACACTTGGGAAGCATTTGATCCATACTTGTTCATCAAACATCTGCCGCCTTTGACATTCGAGATGAGATCTAAATGTCCAGCCTTGCCGCTCAAGACAAGATCCAGTCCAGAGTTCAGTTTGGTAAGTAACATTATATTTACAGTGAAATAAAATAAAATATTGTTGCTCTATATCGTCGGTCAATTCTGTAGAGGCGGATTTATAGGTGGGTGAGGTGGTCGGGGGAGGGTAACTCGGGACTGTCACACTTGCTACTCCTCTAATGCTACTTTGAATCTGCCCCTGATTCTTCTATTCACTATATCATTATGTTATACCAGTTTACACTTTTTATCCTTGTTTATGAAGATTTTAAACTAGAATATTCTAGCTACTTTAGGTATGTCATCAAATATTTTTTTGTTTTTATTATACATTTATCCAGCGACTATACAATCCCTACAAAAGTAGTCCAGTAGTCTAGATCTAGTACTTGTCTTGAATAATATTGTAAATGATCTATTGGTTTAGAAAATATCCCGCCTGGCAACTGATATCCGAGTAAAAATGAAATAATAAATTATATTGGACTGTTGATTTCGATCTCCAAAAAAAACGTCAGTGAAGCTTTTTGTTGATCATAGTTTTGATTAGTGCTCAGTACAAGTAAATTCAAAATGTAGATACATTCATAAGATATATTTTAAGTTACAAAATATCCCTAAATTTCATCCAATTTATATTGGTTTATTCTCTAATTTTGAAAAAACATCGTTTTTCTTGGTGTATATGAATGTATAGAGCACATTCTTCTAGTTTTATGGGAATTAATTCCTTATTTTAATATACTTGCTATGTGGATTGTGCAGTTTATATATATATTTGTTTTTAGGTGCTAGATTTAGATGAAACTCTGGTGCATTGCAGTCTCCAAGAGCTGAAGGATGCCAGTTTCAATTTCCCAGTACTTTTTCAGGATTGCTCTTACACTGTTTACGTACGCACTAGGCCGTTCTTCCGAGAATTTATGGAAAAGGTATGTACAATAATAGATGGCATTCTTGATGAGAATGAGTGTTGTAAAATAAAGCAAGTATTTATGTAAAATGCTGACTCTCCACTACGACTTCATCTGATAGACATGCTGAAAATATTTTATAAAGTCATATACTCGTGAAAGATCATGTAACACCACCAAGACCTTCCTCAATGCATATTTTGTAGCCTTGAGAATTTTGTATTTATACAACGTTTCGATAAATGTGGCATTTTCTATCATCCTCAGATGAAAAGGCTGATTGTTCCTTACGGGGAATTTCCATCTATTAATAGATCTTTTTCTTTTTTGCAGGTTTCTCAAATGTTTGAGGTGATTCTTTTTACTGCTTCAAAGAGAGTGTATGCTGACAAGCTATTGAATCTCTTGGATCCAGATAGGAAGTGGATCAAGTACCGACTCTTTCGAGAGCACTGTATCTGCGTAAATGGGAATTATATCAAAGATCTCACCATTTTAGGCAGAGATCTGTCAAAAACCATAATTATTGATAATTCCCCGCAGGCATTTGGATACCATGTAAGTGGATTGCGCTTTTTATTAATAAAGAAGTCATCTAAACTTTTGTCTGAACGATATATCCTTCCTGCGTTAATTTGAGTACCGAATTTTGCTAACATAGTCGTCGGTATTTGATTCTTATAAATTCCATGCCCTTTTCGTTAATACAAAAACACAAAGTAAAAAATATATACCTATCTTAAGTGTAAGGCCAGGGATTAGAGCACCCCTAGAGCTAGGCAGATTTAGACTTCATTTGTGGGATTATTACTTTTGTATGCCCCAATTATACTATTTATATATTCTCTATTATCATTTCCATTGCAATATCTATATGGCAGCGTGCATAAAATATGGTTAATAACAAAATCAAAGATTGCAGGTTTAATGAGCGAGTAAAGAGTTCTTAATATGTTTTTTCTCATGAAAATTTCCTTTTATCACATTAACCGCTTGTATTTTCTTAACATTTTTTTGTTCTGTTTTGGCATGCGGTCATTCTTTGCAGAAACAATACACAGTGGTAGCAAGGAAATTGTCCCATTACAGTGTCATCACCTGTCTCCAAATTTGCATCAATGGTCCTGTTTATGACCGCATGGTCTTTAAATGTTTTTAGAATATGATCTTGCCTAACTTTACATTTTTTTAAACAATTCATTTTGGTATTTATTATGTGAACATATTTACATTATACATATATTCTATCGTCGTTGTATGGGAATCTCATTGAAGAGATTCTACTGTATTTCACATAACGTACACCTACAATTCCATATATTTTTTTCAGCTGAATAATGGTATCCCCATAGAGAGCTGGTTTGAAGATAGAAGTGACTCAGAACTCATGAAATTGTTACCATTTTTGGAGAATCTCGTACAAGTGGTAAGTTATAAATATATATATAATAGATATATATTTGTTCCTTCTACACCTAACATGCTTGTGGTCTTGCAAATATATCAAATTAAATATGATATTGATTGTACAAATGCATGGCTCTTCAGTATTAGTATTATCAATGCTATATTCATTGAATCATCAATTTTGCTCAACATACCCTCTAATATATTGATTGAATGATTTCATTCATTTTAGGCATTTTCATGATCATTGGCGTAATGGAATATTTTTCAGATAGCTGATTTTTACAATTTAGTACAATAATGTTGACTTCACGACGTTGGTTGTGTGCAATTTTTAATCTCAACAGTCACATTTTTACTATGCGATGCATAACTTTGATCAGACGGAACGAATTTAATAAAATAAATCAATGCCATTGAAGTTGACTGCTGGTGAGTCGTTAGCTGATACAAAAGTTTCAAACTTCTGAGGTGACACATTGGCATCGAAAAATGTATAATTTCTAGACAAAATCAATTATTTTCCATTGTAGTGAACGTTTCTACAATTTTATTTCTGAAATACATAATTACTTTCCATATAACTATTTGTGGAGGAGTTGCACTTTTCTGTCATTCCAAACCACAAAACATGTCCAAACCATGATACACTGATACAATCAAGACAAAATTGGTATTAGTGATGGGCTATTAAGGTCCAACTTTAGTAAACATGGTCACACAAAACTTGTTTATATAGCATACTCTACTTCGCTAGATAATAGTTATACATAGCGACTTTAGATCCAAAATCATTGCGCAAGCACCTACAAAAAGCATTAGAAAATACCGCACCGGGCGGACCGCAGATGGGTACAGGGTGTTTTTCGGTACAGCGATGTCTTGAACAAACTTCAATAGTTCTGTGAAACTGTAATGGTGTTGCTATATATATATTACAATATATAGAAGGCATTTATTTTTGTAGAATAAGAATGGGCCTAATGAGTAATAGAGATATTAAAGAAATTTGTGAAATACTTCCTATATATATATATATATATATATATATATATATATATATATATATATCCTTTTTTTACTGAATTATCAGGTATTTATATTAATACAGTATTATGTAGCTTCATAAAAATCACTGCAATACTCTCCATTTATTATGAATATGATAGTCCCGAAAACCGTTCAACAAATGTCTGTCATTCCTTAAATCCTATTGGAGAATAGCAAGCCATTATAGCTTCTGAAATGAGGAAAATAGCAATTTTCACTTATATGTGGTGGATTGCCTAGGCTCATAAGCATGTTTTGAGGTTCAGAAGGTGCCCTTTTTGATTAATTAAATCTTTTCCTACCATTGTGTGTTGAAATTCAAGGGAAATCAATGATTTTCTGAGACTTTTGACAGTACAATGTATAATGGCATTTCACAAAGGGCTTATGTGATTGGTCAATTCATTCGTTATATATCTCTGATGTTGATGAAATCCACCCTTAAGGCCATTTAAATCTCACCATGTCAATGATAAATCTTTTTTTTTCCAGAAAGAAGATGTAAGGCCGCACATCAGGAATAAATTTAAACTTTTCAGCTATCTGCCACCCGATTAGAGCTTCATTTGACCTAGACAATCTCTCGAATATATTTAAAAATTAATTTTTAAATTACTTTTTTTACTTGCATTTTCATGTACTGTTAAAGTACTGACTGACTCTTTGAAATTATTCTGAAAATTGAAAAGTAGTATTATTATATATTTATATGGTGCCTTCAAAATTGACATTTTATTTATTTTGATGGTACTTTTATGGCGAATGAATAAACATCTTGAATTAACAGTTGAAACATAACAATTTAGTAGGAATATTCGACTCTGGTGAGTATTGTTATATGAATTGTTCTATTTCCTCTGATGGTTTTGCGGTTCAACGTGATTTTTTTGTATTAGGGTTTATTCCAATAAAATTATAATTGAGAGAGACACCTAGTAGATATATTACACGCAAGGTACGTCCACAATTGTATATAGAACTGATCACTATCACTGAACAAATATTTGTAAATCAGACTTTTCAATAGCCATCCAAAAAATTAACGGAACAGTAATTGTTATTTATATGTTGAGCTATCACCATCACCTCAAGGAAATGTTGCTGTCATAGATGATTCAGTTAATTTATGTCAGATGAACAGTAAAATATTGTTTTATTCATAGAGTAACAGAACATATTTACGTCGATATGAACGTCGATAAGGATGGCTCTGTCGATATATAGTGATGTACACATTCATTTCAATTGTTATATATTCATTCCTCAAAAAAGTTCCGCCTTTTAGTTAGACACAGCGCTATAAAAATCGATAAAAGTATTCCTCAAGTGCAATAATTTATAATGTGATGAAACTGTTGATTTTTAAGAAAATAGCTAGACTAACAATTCCATTTTGCAATGTTGGTCAGTATTTTAAGAAATGTATAGGTTGTTTAAAGTTATTGTTACCTGTATTAAAGTGTTTGTTCTTGAGTAAAAACATAACTAATCACTCGAAAAAATGTAAATATGAAATTGTCAAATCATTTTGAGCTTTTGTTTCAAAAGACATTGCTCAGAATTAAATTTCTCTAGTGAGCGCCTATTTTAAACTTTAATATAAATATAATATTACAAATAATTGCGAAATTTCAAGCATTATAAATTCAATGTGAAAAATGGGTATACTGAACTTTGAACAACTTGTATAACTTATTTTTAATTTCAAAAAATTATAATGTTGCCAATATTACGGATCAGGAGTTTTGTTTAAGCTGCCAGATGGTTATCAATAACGTTTCTTGACAGCAAGGACTTTTCTGGAAATCATTGTTTTCGCGACAGATTTCTGTTAATGAATGAGCTTCACGTTTTATCTTGAGTGTCAAGATATCCGATTCTGTAAAATATTGGTAACATACAAGAAGTATGTATATATACTGGGGAACAAAAATAGTTCTTGCCATGAGATAAGCAAATTTAAATATAGTGGCAGTTTAATGCACAAAAGTATATACATATGTTTTTTGTTGTTACTTTTTATGATTACATTATAATCTGATGTTACATTTTTTATATTTTATTGTAAAAAAATAATTTTTCGCATTATTAATGCACGCATATTTCTGCATGCGCAATCTAAAAGACACTTATTAGAACCGTTCAAAATATTTGGTATTAATTAAAGGAAAGTTACAATGAGAGTGAATCCATAACAAGTTATAAAAATACTTATGGGCGTACTAGACAAATTATGTTATTAGATAAACAAAATTCAAAAATTAATACCTGAGAAAATCTCTTACAAAAAATTGGATTTTTGTGTTTTTTACATTCCATTTACATACAACTATTCTACAATTTGATGAACTTAAATAATAAACTTTTAAAAGAACATACAATCTGCTCGACTTGGTAAAGGTTTATTGAAAACTTAAGAACGTTATCTACGAGTGATTGAAGTAATTTCTTGTAGGTTTCAAATCATTGTTCTTATCCGATGCCCGTTTTATACTTTGAAATAACTTTTGCTATAGAACCACTCTCTGGAAAATTGATCTCTGAAGAAAATGTACAATTTTATAAAACCATTGTATGCCTCTGAATATTTCAGCTATGGTTTCATAAGTGTTTCTGTTACAGTAGGTCAAAAATTTAATAGGTCAGGTCCACAGTTTATTAATGATATCTATTGAAAATTGTATGAAGTATATTGATTTAACTATACATTTGATGAAAAATGATTTCATCAGCAATTTTTCTTATGCAGTTGATGGTCAAACATTTTCTGTTGAAAATTCCTTGGATTTGCAGCTGCTTGGAAAAAACAAATATATTTTGTTGTTTGTAAGTATTGATGAAACTCTACTGTTATACGTGTGTTGCACAATTATCCGGAATAATAAATATACAACGCAAATATTAAGTTCATATTTACCTGGTGCACATTCAATGACATAAATGTGTATTAGTGGCTGTCTACAATGAAACCTTTAGGTTTTAACAGTTTTTTGTGTTTCAATTAATTGATTATTATATGAATACCTGCTTCCATTTTATCTGAACGTATATAAGTATACGACAAAAAGTTTTATTTATGTTGTGGAAAAGTGATATCATAGAAGGCAGCATTCCGATCTTTTTTAATGTTTTGTTTATATAGAGAATATATTTTAAAGAATACGACTGTTTTTTCTTTTTATTAAAAATCGAACTATGCTAAATATATACAGAAAAACTTATATTTAATTAATTAAGTGTACAAATTGTTACCTGTTATCGTTTTGGCCTACTCTATTCTGTTGGACATTATTTATTAATAGTAGTTTTATATACAAGATTATTTGTTTTCTTAGTATTATTTTGCGCACTTTTCCGTATTTTTGAAACCTTTTTTTAATTCCTATGCATAATAATTATATTACTGGTTATGTACTTATAAATTATTTATTTTGTGTCTTATATAGTAAAAAATGCTTCTAACGCATTTAGATTTTCCTTTTTTTAGTTGTGTTTCAGAAATAAAAATGTTATTTGTTCTCAAATCAGTCTTTCATGGTTTTGCTAAACATCAACTGGTGTATATCAAAAACGTTGTAAGCCTATGTTCAATTTTGGTAGCCAAGCTTATAAATTTGTAGCTCTGGAAACATTGTGTGCTACACGACTCTGAGTTATAAAGAAGCAAAAACATGAGAGCCTGACATTTTGAATAATTATTGATATTGATTTTTCGTGTCGTTAACTACCTACCTGTTTTAAGGTTTAAATGATTTTAACATTTCATAATCGTGAATTTCCTATATGCTTTAACATGATTCTTTTTTTCTTTAAATGTATAATGCTAATTTATTTTTATTATTTGCTGTCGCATAGGTATTTTGTAGGTTTACCACAATAAATATAATACTCTTCAAACTTGTTTAACTTTTATAATCCTTAATGTTCTGGATATTCTAGAGGCACATCTTCTAGAATGGCATTTTTAATCAGATCTTGGAATACTTGTTAGAATTAACATTGATGCTAACTGAAAATTTTCTATATAGACAAGTACGTGCCGGTTAATTAGTCGATGAACGACAAATTAGTAGGAAAGTAAGCGCTTGTAAAGAGTTGTTAGGGGAAACGTATTTATATCATGTCACGGTTGTCACCGCCAAAGCGTTATGTTGTGAATGGATTTTTCTCATCTTTGAATTCAAATTAATGAAATAATGGATAACGCTAATCCGATTGTCGCTACCAATGATAAAAGTGAAGTCGAGTTCAATGAAAACTTCTTTGGCAGCGTAAGCTGGACAGTAAGTATCTGACACAGGGTTGTCAAATATGTTGTATGGTTGGCATGTTTAAAACACGTATCTCAAGCTATTAAAAAGTTAAGAACGACACGAGTTAATTAATTGCGAAATGTACAACTTAAATGCAAACAAATGAAGCAATGAACATATCTTGGCGGAAACGTGAAAATGACACAATATGACCAAGAGAGATGGCTGTATCACTGTTAAAAACCGCCCAATGGTGATAGTAACTCACAAGGCGTATATATTTTGAATGAATCAAATTTCACTATTATTAGAGTGTGGGATAATTTGAGGTACATGATCAATCAAGATACCTAATGAATGTTATAACATTTATTTTTCTGGATACACAAATTATTTTGCAATATGTTTCACTTGCATCAGATTTATTTACCATTGAGGGTATTTGTTATTCCTTAATATATTGAGATATAATATGTTACCACTTTGTATCTATGTGCAATGTTTTAAATCCAGACCCTAAATCTAGCAAGTATATGAATAATATCAAAACATAACTATATATACTAGACTTCTTAGTCAACGCCCATAAGGATGCATTTGTGCTGCACTCTTGATATTAGTCTTGATGGCTGAAGGTGCTTTGTTGATAGGCATGCCTTGGGAGTTAGGTGGTAACTGTCCTGGGCCAGCTGGACCACCTGCTCTACCTTGTGGAGTGACCATCATACCTCCAGATGTAGGGTTTGGCTGACCATTTGGATTGGGACCCATCTAAAAACATTATTTTATTCATTCATGAAACATTGACTATTGAGATCGTTAAGATAAATAGTATCATAAAACGCTATAAAAACATGTTATGAAAAGTAAATGTGCTAAAAGAGAAATTCGATCCACAATACAACTTTGGCTCGATAGAAAGCTTCAAATCTGTTGGTATACAGCCAAACATAGCATATGGGATAGCTAGAAGTTGCATGTGGCACATGGCTGTTGCAAAATTGCCATTTCTACAAGTTGACGTTCACAGAATTCCTCAAAAGTTTAAATCGACCTTATGAAATTGCAGCTTCAGAAAACGTGATCAATGAGGGTATTATTAACATCTACACAAACAGATGTAAGGAACATTTGAGAGCTGGTTGTGGTACATACTCCAGAAACTTCCACATGAACACTGAATGGCACATGGATAAACATGCCAGCGTAACAGGGTTAGAATTGGCTGCCATAACTACAGTCACCAACAAGGAAATCAGCACTGGAGTGCCACTAGGCACTTGTGAATGCCTCTTGGTTAGATAAACACTCACTTTCCGAAGGCAATACAGCCGACCGACTGGCAAAGTTGGCTGCTGAGACCAAAATCCTAGGTCCCAAGCCACAATGTATTCAGCCCTCCAATATTTTCCCAGTTCTACTGAAAGAGAACACGCACTCAGTTTTAAAAAATATGTGGGATAACGCCTCTGGATTCCTATTTGCTGGAGAGTTCCTCTGATAACCTACCGAAGAAGTAACAAAATGTTACCTGTCCATATCTAGAAAATTATTCTTTGCGACTGGCATGGCAACAGGACACTGACAACTAAGAAAATACCTCTTCTATATGAGGATGAGTGAAACACCTCCCTGCTGTGGTTGTGAACAGGAAGATGAGACATTTAAGCATCTGCAGGTGATTCTCCAGCTGTCCTATCAATTTGAGAATCCATTCTGGGAAATGCTAGTCTTCTATGGCCAGTGTAAGCCATTCTCCGCTGGGTTGTGTCACCACTTTCATTTACAATTTGGAGTAGCTGAATACCCAGTTCTATACAACCCTTCGGAGGGACGTACAAGAGACCCATTGGAGGATATATGCTGAGATCCTGGCAGATTACTGAATATAGAAAGGTAACAGTAACAGGCTGCTACTACTTTTATTCTTTTAGAAAAACACGTAATTTATTTGAGCAAAAATCTCACATATATTGAACAAAGGAAGGCGTACCGTGACTAATCGGTTACTTATATAGTTATATAGTTTTATGATGACAATACCTTGTCTTGCCTAAGGTGTGGGAAAAGATACATTGCACCTATCAATTGAATTTGAAGTGCCAACAAAGCTCATTCAGCATATCTCACATGTATCTTGTTCAAGAGGTGTCATTTTATTTTCTATTTGTGAATGCGTTTTAGCTGAGAAAAATATTTTTTTGTGTGTTTTTCTGTCACTCCTGCAACTTTTTTGGCGCCCCATTTGTGTTTGCTCCAAACAAAAGTAAAAAATACCGCTGTCTTTACGGAGCCGGGGAGGGGCGTTGAACTGAACACTAAACTGTTAGCAGAGTAATATCATAAAATAAGTAAATATATGAATCTTTATCAAATTTACCTTGAGTCCTTTGCCCATGCCAACAGCAGCAACTAGCAGATGAGTATCAGCAACACTAGAATTTTGCTGGGCATTTCCCCTAGATGATGATTCAACCTCCCATTCTTCGCGTGCTTTGCTGACAATGTCCCATACATGGGATATTATCTTCTGATATGTTGTTATTTGTTTCTGAATTGGTATTATCAAATAAGAAATAGTTATAGAACATGACATATTGATCTGCATCGCTTGTTTATTGCACGTTCTAGCACATACATCATAAAAAATCACGTTAATGTCACACATTTAATAATAGATCTACATACGAAACATAATAAATATATTTACTCGTTGGCTGTTAGACATAATCATTTGATATTCAGGTGAATACTTATGTGTCACTTTTTCTGCTGAGAAAACCATAATAATGAGCAGGGGACACACTTTGAGAAGAAAATGTGCAAGTGAACGCATACTGTAAAATGATATAGCTATGTGGTAACTTTTACAGTGTACCATTGGCCTACAGCACTACTATTTCAACATGATTAGCATCTTACACATGCACTTTCCAAATACAACTCAAAATTACCAAGCAAATTCATGAATATCAAATAATGTCATAATTTTACTCTGATATTCATGTTCTAACTTTTTACATACCAACTATAACTATCAATATATAAATCCTCCATAATGAACATACAAAAACAGAAATTTCCAATCTTATGGTTTCTAGTTGGCGAGTGATTATTTAAATTTGAACAAAAAAAACACTTCTAATTGTTAACAGAAACTGATCAAAAGCTGATATACATGTCGATCAAAGGTTAATGCAATCCAGAGCTTGACCAAGGAGTTGGTAAGAAAACAGGACGATACAGCTGGCTGGCAATGGGTTAGAAAGAAAATAAACTCAAATGGTTTGCAGACTGTTCCAAGGTATATCCCTCTTCACGCCTCCAGATTCTAATCCAACACAAAGCTAGAAGAACTTGAATAAATATAGAATACTAATTTTAAGTATCAAAGCATCCAGAAATATATATGCTTAGAGAAAAGTGACTATCAGGAGTAACCAGAAAAAGTATGCATGGAAAAAGGATATTTGGCCAAGCATAGCAGTAGATACCTGGTTTCTTATGAAAAGTTATGGGATTCCATAACTGAAAATAGACCCAAAAAAAGAGAGAATTTAGCATTTATCAGCAGAATGTGAGGGGACTCCTAATTAAAACTGAGTGTTCACACCAAAGTGCAATGTCCTATGAGTAAACCTGGTTGATAGAAAATATATTTGATGTAAAAGTCTTTTTTTAGAGGTATAATGTAATAAAAAGATATTGTGGTGTCAAATGCCAAGTGGTGGAGTTCTTGTGGCACTTCAGAAGTTCCATATGCAAATATTAAGGTACTCAGTAACATCGAATCTGTGTTATTATAAGTTAAATACAAGAATACCATAAATCCTGAATAATAATTATGATGTATATTTTAGTACTCTGCAAGGTATTTTAGGTAATGACTAATATTTTAATATTAGGTGAAGTGCACATACCTAATTTTGAGACTGATACTGACTGTGATAAAAGTGTTTCATAAAAAAGAGGCCAGTGCAGATAACCAAAAGGAACTATAAAGCCGCTATGGAGTATCAGGTATGAAAATTAATTGTACATACTAGTTATAAAAATCAAGGCCAGTGACCTCCAGTGTATTGAAATCAAAATTCTTAGAAATTGAGTCAATAAACAAACTGTTGATGAATCCCATATATCATATATGTTGTCAGTGTAACAGAATATTAGCAATGAAGGGAACGGCTTTTGGAGTTTTATACAATTCACAAGCATAATTTGGGGTATTGAGATGTCATGAAACCAAAAGCAACAGGGAACTAAACATATTGCCAGGGTCTCTGCATGTTACTTTTCATCTGTATGAGCCTTCATCAGCCAATTTTGACACCAAGGAGAATTCCTGTTTGCTTGGGTGGTGATACCCCGTACCTATCCATTACTGTTGGTTAATGCTGCAGTTGAAAAACTAAAAGCTTTGATGTCTACTGGCAGTGACAATGTGGCTTCCTATATTTAAAAGAGTTGTTCAGATCATAGATCTGGATCTGGATAATAGAAAATTAAGCAATAGCTTGATATGTGAGGATGTTTTTGTCTTCATCTGAAACATTTTTGTATGCAAAATCACTTTATATGATCTTATTTAATCTAACATAGGTTAGATAAATACAAATTTTACATAGCTAGATTGGTGTCCTAGACTGAGATCAAATGATAAGTCTTAAGTGAATATATTACTAATTTACCTGAGCATTATCATATTGAAGATTTTGTGCTTTGTGTTCTAACTGCAACATCTTATTTTCGGCCAGAGGTTCTAATTTTGTCCTCAGATAATCGGGGACGAGATCATGTGCAAAGGTATTAACCCTACCTTCTGTTAGTTGTGTTAATTGGTCATCTCTTTCTGGAGATAAGTGCACAGGCAAGACAGTCAGATTACGCAGTACTGGGCATTTGTCATTGCTCAGTACTTTGGATAGGGAGGTAAGCTGGAATTAATTTATATTAATTGTAGTTATGTCCTTATCTTCAATATCATATCATGGATGAAACTACTATCTACCTGTCCAGATAGCAGAGCATAGTTGTCTAGAAAAGTAGGCCAACTCATAGTATCATACTCATTTTCCATTTTGAAAATCATTGCAGCTATTGACTGTTTTAAATCATTGACCCTCTGGATAATTGCTTCTAAGGCAGATTCTAACTGTTTTTCTTCTCTTTGCTGCATCTTTATTGCTAGTTAGTATTAACCTGAGAACCTTATGTAGTAGTAGAAATTTTCATCAAGATTTTAATCATTCAAGATCCAAAATCAGGAGCACTTCAAACGGTTCAAAAAATACAAATCAACAAAAAACCAAACATATCACATAACCTCTTTAACACCTATTTTCTTCAAATGTCAGACTCGGCTAGGGATGTTCGATATATCACTGCATCCGAATCGTCGATTCAAGAGATCGATCATTTGATCGATGCATTGATATCTTTTTATCGATCCATCGCATCGAATAATACATAACATATAGAATTAATTGTAGTGTTCAGACCTTAGAGGGCATACTTTGTTGTTTTAAACCCATATTCTTGAAAAATCGTTAAGAGACAATCAAGTTTTCCGATATTAGATAACGTATGCGTCAATAACAATGCAACTTGTAAATCATATTTATGAGATGGAAATGTGCCATTAGTACCATTCCAGTCAAATAGGTCTATCTTGGGTTTATTTTATTTTAACAAAAATTTCTTAAATCTTTTTAGGAAAATTCAATTCTACTGGATAAAATGAAATGAGAAAAAAGATTTTATCAATTGCTTGATCGAAGAATTACATCAAGCCTTAGGAAAATTTACGCCGAGTGGTGTGTGTTCAAATTCTGCGTCGTAATATTTAGTTGAAATTATTTGCCACGCTTTAGGGCTAAATTAAGCAAATATTAATGAATTAAATTCTGAGCCACTGGATAGATTATGCATTTTTCCTTCAAAATTGGCTGGGTGGTTTATAATGGTGTACAATATAATTGGTTCATCGAAATTACAAATAACAACCAGCGCCTTTAAAGATTTTAAAACATATTTCAGAAACTATAAACCTGAAAATCGTATTTTAGGGAGCATATTATCTGACATCAACGGCGTTTCAGATCGAACAAATTAAGTTACTGCTTAGCTTAGTTGGCTAGAGCGTCTGACCGATAATCAGAAGGTATGTGCGTTCCAAATTCTATAGTGGGTCAGTTTTTTTCTGAGTTTTTAAATGCGAATTTGTGTATGGATTTCCATCTTGCTCATTAGCATGTAAATAATTGTTACGGTTGTCTACATAGTGGAACCATAATTGTTCGGTTGCGGGGACGGGTTATTATTCCTAATTTTACTCATGTCTATATATTACTTCAAAAGTATACCTATATAATATTTTGAAACTCCAATAAATTTGCAAAGTCTTCAACCACTGACTGTGCCTGTGGTTGATGTCGTATCTCACCATTTGAGAGTAAAATCAACTTGGAAATGTATTACATTTCATAACAAACTGAGCAAAGTAAAAGATAATTATAAAAAGTTAATCCAACAAGTTAAGTTTTCTTGTAAAATATAAAATTATTCAGATTGATTATTTAAAATAATATGAGGCTACAAAACGACATTTTGTTAAACTCATCTTGTGTTCCAATTCGGTAATGCTGGTCCGTCAAAAATTATTCCTTCCATATCACAGCTGTGCACTTTAGAACAGCTCCAGCACTGTAATTGAGGAATAAAATTTTAGTTTGAAATTATTGTTGATTTACTATCTTCAATCGTTTTCGGTTGAAAAGTCTACTCAATGTCTCATTAGTCTCTGGATAGCGTGTCGTTGGCGCGGCTAGTCCTGATTGGTTCAGGTTGCGATCCGGTGGAGTGGCGTTGTTTTCTGAGACGTTACCGTTTGGCGGTCATGGCGTCAATTGAAGTATGATTAAAAAATTATATAGGCAATCTGGAAGTCTGGAACACAACTTTTGAAACATCTATATTATCTAAAAATTTCAAATAATAGGATAATTATACTTTATTTACCCTCTATGATATTTTTCAATAACGAATTATGCAACGTGAGTATCCTGTCATGTGTCGCGACTTCCTTCCATGGCCTCCTTCCAGTTGCGCCAATGATCATCTAGCGGAAAATCGGCAACGTCGAGAGATAGTAGTACGACTGGTACATGTTCATCAAAGTCCCCGTTCTGGTAGTACCTGGTTCCCTCTAGTGCATATTGCCCGCCGGTAGTACCGTCGTACTGGCCGCTTAAAGCAAAAGATATCTCAAAGTATGGATCGTATCAGGAACGGATGGTTCAGCGAGTTATCGGAGTTATGGCCTGGTCAGTGTTTTTCGTTGGAGGTCAAGGAAGTACTATATAAGGACAAGTCAAAGTACCAGGACATACTCATCTTTGAATCGTAAGTCCAGTCGCCTTGTTTTATGGTTAAGCAGCTCTATTGTTGAGTAAAACAGTGCTGAAAGTATGAGAGGTACTGGTTTTCTCAATCTGCAACTCAAATCACCAGATATGGAAGAACGTCTGCTTTTTCTTTGGTCAAACAGATGCTTTTTTTAATAAAAATTCCGTATTGAAATAGGTGGTACATTTGTAAACAACGCAATTTTTAGCATGCCTTGTACACGGCCAGAGTGTTTATTTACTGAGCGATTATAGCAAAATAATATATTATGTTATCGTCTTTTTGTCGTTTTGTGGTGTCATCTTCATAGAATTTTGTCATGTTTTGATTCATGTTTTCAACGAAATGCACTATATTCGTGAGTCGTATGTATTTTAAAACTATAAGTCAATAGCTATTGAATACACATATATTATCACTGTATTTTGAATACACAAACATGTAGGTGAACCATCATCTATGTCTAAGGAGTACGGAAGAATACCGGGGCTAAAAGTCTCAAAAATATTCCGTTTCACAATCTTATTAGACAGCTACTTTGAAGCTAAGTGCTAAACAAATGATGCGGATTCATTTTAGTCCAGCAAGCATGCATGTACAGCAAGCTCCCCTTTTGCAGAAGGCGCACATTATATTATTTTCTACTCTTTGTATATACAATAGCAGTCGCAAATGAACACAGTATTTAATTCGTTTTGTCTGCATTGCTCTGAATTATTTGATTTCACTTAAGGTTTCATAGTGTGAATATTTTTCAATGAACCAATCTTGTCCCCTCAAAGATAAACCACTTTTTGTTCAAGTCCTTCAGCAGAAACTACAAAAAACCCGCTAGGTGGCAGTTTTAATTTTCAAATTCCAACGGGATGATTCCAAAGTCGTATTCTATGACGGTCGAGAAAAATGTTTTCGTCCTCTTCCAATTCGAAATTTTTATAGCACGCACTATCTATGTAAATAGTAGTATGAAAAAATTAGTCCTTTTCACATTAGGTTTTTTGAACCTATTATAAGTGCGACATATTGAATGCACCTACCAAGAATTGGAATTGTTAGTTGTAGTTCCCAAGCTATATTTGTCTAATCGATTTAGACTATCACAATTTTTATCAAAAAGTTCAATTCCAGTATATTATTATTTAACTGGAATTATCTATATTGTGTTGAAATATATCAAAGAAAATGATATCATAAAGCAAATATCTAACCACTTTGTTATCATTTGTCTGGCATTGCCATACATAAACAGTTATCATATTACGTAATTGATGATACATTTTGATATGGATAAATATGTTTATGCTACATGAACTGAAGAAGTGTTTTTTTAAATTAAATTTAGAAAGTCAGTGATGCAAGCCAGATGCAGGGTGCAATTCTGCTGCCACTGCCCGATATTCATAAACAAAAAAGTTGTAGTATTGATCTAATGCCAAAATTTCATCGAAATCCGAATGGATATCTTATATTGTTATAGAAGTACTAAGGGTGACCGGACAAGCAGGCAGACCAAACGACAGACATACTCGGAAATGAGTGCACTCTTGCAACATTAGGGAACCGAAGTATTTCTGAATTTAAGATGTTGTATAGGGTAATATTACGTGGAGCGTTTTTTTTCTAATCTTCATTGCCATTATAAACTTAAACTGACATCACGATACTTTGTTAACACTGTAGTCTTGTCACAAATTAATAATCAGTCCCGTCACTTATTCCGCGTGTTCTATTCACCCATTATGTGTATCAGTAAAACAAAAATACTATGCTAGTAAGTATTCTTCTACTATATACTTTCGATCATTTAACCAGGACAAGAGCCGAGAAAATGAATGAATGCCGAAATAAGTGCGTTTACTCTGAAGAATAATTAATAAGCTGCAAATTATTAACACGATTTCACTGTATATTTTATAACTGATCACTTAAAAAGCAAAACTCGTGATCAAGACCTCGTTATGCAATAGGTTTTTGATGGATCAAGTAACATCAACAAATTGTATTTAAATATTTTTGTTGTACGATGGAGTTAATCGAAGAAAAAATTTTTATAATAAATTTGACAGAAATAAGTAAGTTAAATTTAATTAGAATAGTAATTAAATTTTTGTTCACATCGTTTGCGTCATAGATAAGTGACATTTATCAGCTGCATAATTATTTTAATAAGGCTTTTTTAAACATACATATTAGTGTTATCAAAATGTTATGCTATGGACAGACTAAGAACCGAACCATTGATTAAGGAGTCGTATGAAAAAAATTGCTGATACTGAATAACTCTTGCCTATATTTAATGGTAAAGAAAATAGAAAACTGAAATCCTTCTCTATTTACTTGGTCAATTATAATTTGAATAAATATTTTAGTGCAACAACAGTAGCATATATATTCAAGAATTTTCGTTATATTGTAGTCATAAAACGTCCAAAAAGCGTACTCAAATTCGAATACTTCCTCGATCACAATGCAGATCCTTTCCTCGTTTATATGGGAAGTAAAACATTGTCGCGCTTATCGAAATCACGAAACTTATGATTTTTATAAGTGAAACTTCTCGGAACTTCGATAACCAAGTTCTTGCACATCAGGCTTTTGTATTTCGGCAATAATTTTTAATTACTGATACTCTACTACTAATGAGGACATTGAGAGAATTGTGGAATGGGGACCTATATATGGAGCTGACAAACAAGTCGCATGCTGGTCTGGAATCATCTTTCATCAAGCTTCTGGGAATTAACATCAACATGACGTGATTTCTGGACACAACCCAAATACTAGCAATAAATCTAGCGGATGCACCTGACCTCACAAAAGCCTCCACAGTCTAGAACACCAAGGAGGGATTGCTGATCTATCTCTATTCTATAGATATTATCATGGCACATGTTCTACCGAGCTGTCTTGCATAATAACACCAAGAGTACAACAAAGACAAGAGGAGCACAACCAGCGCATCTTCGCCAGGTTGAGCTCACAACGTCTAGAACAAGCTAGCGGGAATTTTGTCTACAATCTACAGCGTCTTAAGGTTAATGTGAATACACATTCATTCTCTCGCAGCATTTATGGAGGGCGATTGACGTCCTGCTTTTGCGTGAGGCTATAACTATAAAAAAAAGAGCCGATATTTCATTCTAATCTAGGGACAGATCCAGGAAGGATATTGGGGTAGAGCGGTGGTACTTTTTAACTTAAGTGTGATGTTTATAGAAACTTGAGTAAAAAACCTTCTTCTGCACTCACTTATGAACAGTTTATAATGGGAATTCACTCGCCCCATCCGTGAATCTGCTACTCTACAAATATTTTTTTAGGAAAAACTATGGGCGCGTATTGGCGTTGGATGGCATTATCCAGTGTACCCAGAAAGATGAATTTTCTTACCAGGAGATGATCACATTTTTGCCATTGTGCTCCCATCCAAATCCAGAGAACGTATTGATTGTCGGGGGAGGAGATGGAGGAGTTGCTAGGGAGGTGGACAAGCACCCGCTAGTCAAACGATGTGTGCAGGTAGTGTAGTTTGAATACATTTTGCTTCCTTCACAAATAGGGTAATCAATATAGGCTGAGAGGGTAAGGAGGGTTCAGGAAGTTTCTGAAATGTTTGTATTGATAAAATTATCCATACTTATGTAGATTGTACATGCCCTTACTTGTGTGATTGCACGAGGTTTCACGAATAAATTTCTCAAACCTTTGACGCTTTTTGTTTTAGCTTTTAAGGTATCGTCAGAATGTCAACTTAAAATTAAAGCGAAGTGGGCCACAGAGTTTAAACTTTTATTCGTCGAACCTGGTGGAATAATTTCCTAATTCCTGGTACCTGTGACATCCAGCTTAGGTAAAATTGGTTTTGGCAGGCTTTACCTCTGAATAGGGCGTCCTTTGGACGTTTGATTTGAAGGGTTCCTGGATTTTTTTCAAATGGTTTCATAGCCTTTGGGGACCTATCTCGTGTTTTAAATTTGTATTGTTAATGTTTTTGATATCAATTATCCACGTCTGCATTTAAACTAGTCGATATGCTGGGTAGGGTTGCAACGATTTTCTTTTGGTACACAGTACAGCCGCTGAGGGAACAAACAAAGGTAAAAGTATTTGAGATGAATTACGATTGTTTGTCTTCCAATTGAGATAAATATCAAATGTCCGTGTAAGTTTTGGCAATGCTTTATTCTTCTAATGAGAGTATGAAATTTCTACAATCGACCACATAACAGGGGCGACGGTAACAATCATTACCACAATCAACAGAAATCCCATGTAGCTACAAGCAGACTCATTGCCGTTATTTCATATTTGCTCTCATGTGTATACGCTAAGATCATAGTCTATTCACTCCTTGGCATTTGACCCATTCATCTACCGACTGACGCTGAATCTTGAATAAGTTATTATAAGCGTTATTTATAACAATAGCTACATCAATCCCATGTCGGAAATTAAATAGTAACAATAACGATGCAGAACTGAATAAAAACCGTTCACATTATCTTGATCTCGAAAATACAACAGAAACAATTAAGAATGCGAATACTCAAACAGAATAATTGATAATGATGCTACATCGTGAATAGATCAATAAAACATACTTAATTTCGTTATTAACCCTAGTTTGCAAGTGCTACATTTAGCAATCGCCAGCGCCTCCCAACTAATGTGCCCCTGAATTTGTGTATCCACTATTCATTACTACTCCGATTAACATTTTGAAAATTTGATTCTATTATATTGACTTTTATTCAAATCTGAAAAATTTAGAATTTTTGCAAAATTTGCAATAATTTACTAGAATTTCTGTTTAAGGACTCTTACTTAATGCTAGAATAGAATGATACATTTCTATTTGAAAATTGTTTACTTTAAGCTATTTGGCAATATGCCGATATTCGCAGTGTGAACCTATGCCACTCTGTGCTGTATAAATTCTCCATCTTCCAAGAGCTTTTTCGTGTTTAATGGAAAGTTGAATACCATTCGTCGTCTCGATTTTGATTTCCAAGACTTCTTTTTGGGAATATTCAGAATTTTAATTTGAACAACAATATTAACTCCTTGCTGAAGATATGCATTGCTCACGTAATACATTATTTGTTTATTCAATTCCCGGCTAGTCAGACGAGTGTCGATTTAGTTATACATTTTTTAAATTTGTCCTCAAGGCTCAAGTGAAACGTTTTCTAATTGAAGAATTCTGTCAATCTCTTTCTGATATGAAATAATGAAAAATCAAATATTTATTGTACTCTAGGTTTTCCTCATCTATGGACGTAAGTCTGGCTGTTGAATTTTTGTAATCTCCAGCTACGTTATGACTACTAACAGGACTGACAATATAGTCTATAGTATTCGAGCAAACATGGTGTTTATTATTTCCAGGTCGAAATCGACGACAAAGTGGTAGAAAGCAGCAAGAAATATCTCCCATTCATGGCAAAAGGTTTCAATTCTCCAAAATTGTCTCTTCACATTGGCGATGGTTTTGAGTATATGAAGCAGCATACCAGCGAGTTCGATGTTATCATAACTGATTCCTCAGATCCAATCGGACCAGCTGCTAACTTGTTCACAGAATCCTACTATAAACTACTTAAACAAGCGTTGAGGCCAAACGGTAGGTAAAAAGTAGGTATATACAGTGTGATGAGTAGAGAGAGGAAGAGGGTTTGAAAACAAGTTACCTCTAACACTTCACAAAGACAATCCAATGCATGCAATATTCTACATACATCTAGAATGACATGCTTTGTCTAAGCATGCGAAATGGTAAGGCCGTTAGAAATAAACGTGGAAAGAAAAACATAGAACGCTTTGAAAAACAGTGACGTAAGTAAAATTCAATGAGATGGAGGTGGGGTTTGATTGAACTATTTGGCTATATTAAGGCTGAGTTGTTATTGACCAAATCACATTTGCGTGATTATTTGTATTACGTTTGTCTACCTTTCTTGCAGTGTGGAGTGTGGCCGTTTTAGATATATCATTCTGTAGGAAAATTTTATTTTGCAATCTGTACATGAGGGTTGCTTACACACGTCCATACCTGGTGAATGACGATGTTTCTCAGATGTCGTACTTTCAAGTTTCATCCAGTGGGTAATCAATCGAGTTTCAAAATTAGAGAAATAATTGAAATCCGGCTCCAAAATCTTTAGTTGAAAGTTGAAAATAATTTAAAATGGTGTAATTCAATGAATTTCAAATTCGCGGCTCAGAGAGCTGCAGGTCAGAGGAGAGAAATTCACCTTATCCCAAGAAATCTTCTAACGAACTGCCCGAGGCTACATTCTCATTGAGGAATGATCGGTGATTCGGTAAATTTCTCCAGATTTGAATTATTCTATTTCATCTCCAATCTGAACATGAGAGATTGACTCCGTATTGTGTTGCTTCTGGTTCCTGCTTAGTCGTTCTTTGAATGTACCTACATCAATATGGTGCGATAACCCTTTTGTTCTTAACTAGTTGACAACTTAGAACAATAATTCATCATAAACGCTTTTCTTGAATTTATGATTATTAGTCAGATGGTAACTAATATAATCTAACCCTTATCATAACTTTCTCTTAGCTTACAAGGTTCGTTAGCACTTAGGCTTTTCCTTCATACTTCCAAAACAAAGATTACCGGTTCTTCCGTTCAATCGTGTCATTTTTATAGTTGAGGTTCTACTACTACTACCAATATTATGGCCTGTTTGTTTGGTTCGTTGATTTGGTGAAAATGGGTATCAGACGTCCAAGAATTCGAACATGATGGTGTGGTGGTATAGTCATAACTAATTATCTCCTAGGGGAAATGATCAAACCAGCCGATCCAATGTATCATGTATCTTGTTTTTGATGCAAAACCTAATTTTAGCGCAAATCACTGTACATAGTGCATAAGCACTATATTGAACATTCCAAGTAGGAACTCGCATACTGATCTAAATCAAACCCCAAATTTAGCACAGCGAAAATGTTTACAAAGCCTGAACCAAAACTAGTTTTAGAATGCATGGAAATCACCCACAACATAAAATTAATCATGTGTAGAAATTTTTTTCTCCACTTGATCATTAACTTTTTCTTCATTTATTTTCTCTCTTCATTTTCTCATTTATTCAATTGAAAATGGCGTGCCTGCTTTCTTTAAACTCACAAATTGAACAACCCCACAGTCTGTCTGACAAAAGACAAAATATGATGAATGATAGTATTTCTTATAAATCAAGTATTAAAAAATATTTCGATGCAGACATACATTGCAACAATCTTAATGGACCATTTATATATAGAAACATAGCTTAGTAGAATATGATGAATGTTCGTTACAGGAATAGTCTGTTCTCAAGTGGGCACGATGTGGACAGATCTCCTTCCTCAAATTAAGCAGATCTTTGATAACTGTCGGAAACACTTTCCAAATGTCAGGTAAGTCGGTCTACTAACTAATTTATATCAGGACGGTTGTTTAGCAAGGTATGAGAATGGTTAATAATCTTACTTGTTCAATATTCTGTTCGTTATTTACGTTAGCTGTAATCCTAGGATACTTAACCCTTTGTGGGTCAGTGGTTCCAGAACGAGACCACAAATCTAAATCAAATTTATCGTGGACCAGACTGCGCTGCCTGGAACCACGTTTTAGAAAGAGCAAGTGGGCATAACGTAAGCTTTCGAAGCACATTTAGATCGACTCTGAACAGTTACTGCTGAAGTATAAGCAATGAATGTTCGTTCTTGGTTCTCAAGTTTACGTGCTGTTTATTTTAGTGCATAATTACAGTGCACTATGTCAACATGACAGGTATGCACCTACTTATTTGTATTTTGGCATGAATATTTGTCCATAATTTGAAAGTAATTTCATATTTTCTAAAGTTACTTCGTTTTTTGGGGCTATTCTATGTGGTTCAGCAAGGAACCACAAGGCCATTAGATTTTGGCAATTTTGATTGGAAAGTTACAGAAATTAAAATTCTAGCGCTAAAGTGGAATTACAATAAACCTGTTCATTTTCTTAGCAACTTTCATAATTCTGATGACGTTGAGTAAATTTCAATAAAACAGAAAGCTAGTTCACAGAAACAATATAACTTTGTCAAACTGGTCAAGGATTGCTGCTGAGATTAATCGAAAATCTTGAAAAAGTTTCATGGCCATAAAGTAAGATTTGCATATTGTAGCACTAGAAAAGAACCTCATAGGAGCCAATGGCAGTGTACCTCGTGCAATGTTGGATTATGCCAAACCCAACAAAAAACTACTATTACGAATTACACAAAAAATTATGTTTTAAGTGTTCATTATATATTATTTGTATACATGTGCTTTATTCTCCCAGTGGTGCCAGTATGGAACCACGCTGTAGCTCAAAAACTATACACAAAATTAACGAATTTTTAAAAAATTTAATTTTCAGTACACAATGTTGATATAACTATTCAATCAAAAACTTAAATTTCTGAAAAAAAATATTTTGGGATATAGAGGATTGAAAAAATATTTGCATACATGTTTTTGAAACATTTTCCGACTACTTAGAAAAAATTAAACGCACTGAAAATAAATTTTACCCCATCAATCTGAGAATGACTAGCAACCTGTGACAGCTACAAAATGAAGTCTATCTTTTTACATAAAACGATGAAGAACTTCAGAAGCAATTAGGTTTGGAGATTTTTTAACAATTTTTGCTACGGCCAAACATACTGAGGAAAACTGAAGAAAATAAACGGTTTGCATACCTAGGCTCTGAAAAGCTTTCTCTTTATACGACTGATCGTATAAAATCAGACTGCGTTAGTGTATATATATATATATATATATATATATACACATTGCTTTTTAAATATGACCAAAATCATATATTCTATCGTTATAGACATGCATCATCTAGTGTACCAAGCTACCCGGATGGACAAATTGGATATTTGGTAGCTTCGCTTGACGCGTCTATAGATCTCACTAAGCCTTCTTTCAAGTTCACAGAGGAACAGATTACAGAATACAATCTCAGGTAAGACTGAAGGATAGGAAGCAATCACATATATAAATCACTGAAAATCACTGTTTGTTAATATTTTTGTGACATGCCTCTGGCTGCTTCCTACATTATTGAAAGAAAGAAAAATGAGATCGTTCAATTTGATTCCGGTGGTCAATAATAGAAAACGATTAAATGTTATTTTATTCAATGACACAATTACTAATACGCAGAACAATATATTACTGATTGTAAGAACTCACAGACCATGAGCGATTTTTTACGGATCCTCAAGAGGAAATCTTTCGCTTTTATCCTAAAAGTTAATATTGCCCATTTATAATGGCTACGCGGGTTTTGTTAATTGTCTAACTAAATCCTATCACGAATATAAACTAAAATTTATAAACCTCGGATTTTATTTACCCTGTCTGGATAAGTACGATTATTTTTTTTCAGTAGAATAGCTTGAAGCTAGACTTCCCCATATTAATTTATATTTTTTTTCTTGTGAAAATTTCTTATGTTAATAAAGCTGGTTATTATTATTATTATTATTATATAAGTCTCTAAAAAAACAACTATATCACCCCAATTCACAGAAAACATACAAAAAAATAATACAGCAGTACTTTAGCTCGTCAGGGTGAATAGAATGCTATATTTGAGAAGCTAGTTTATATCTATGATAAATCTTAGTTAGCCAGTAACAAGTCACCTGAGAAGCCATTGAAAGGCGTCATTGAAGAAATTACTTTTATTGATTAAATGTAGTGTAGAAATTGCAGAATCTTATCGCTCTTTTTTTGCTGTTATTCTTAACGCCAAGTTATGGAATTATTTACTACTACTAGTTATGGGATACCCTGTATATATATTTTCTTTTTTAGGTACTACAATGATGAAATACATTCTGCGGCATACGTTCTTCCCAATTTCGTTAAAAAAGCACTATATTGAATACGTTTAAAGCACTTTTCATTAGAAACAGTCGTAAAAATGATGCTTTGTGTAACACTTTTATTGCTGTTGATTATTTTTATCGGCACAATGTTGTTATAGCATTTTTGTGGAAAATCGACTACATAGGTAACACATGACCGATGTATTTTGCGTTGTAAAGATTTGTCTTAATAAAACTATGAACATATCTTGGTATTTTTCAGATACCTTAGCTCTTAACCCAGACATTTGTTTTACTACAAAAATGATTTGATACTATTCCTATTTTATTTTTTATTAATTATTTTTATTTTGATCAATTATATAGTATAAAAAGTTTTACTACTTGGCGGCATCAAGGTAGGCAATTTTATGTGGTATCACTACATATGTATATATAGCAACACAATAACGCTACGAGAAAATACAGTTATGCAGTTTGAGGTATTAATGGTGAGAGAGGGTTATTGGTATAACCATATGAAAAGCACTGGTAGAAGTGGAAGATTTTATAGAATTTATAATGATTTTAGGGCATACAAAACGAAGTTAATTTTGGTGAGACTAGACAGTTTTAGGATACTCAGAATTTCTATGAGACCATTTTTGGCAATACATGAATGGGTAGGAAGTTCTAATAATATAGCAATAGACCACAAAAGGCACAAGGTGTGTATAGGGAAAATATCTTGACGAAATAGTGATATACAAAAATTGATTCGGAGAGTTCCATAAAAGTGGAATAAATATAAAACACATTGACATGAAACTAAAATAAACTAAGCCAAACTATACTATACTACAGCCATATATTCATTCAAATTATGTAAGTCAATAATGACTTATTCTATTTAAAAATATTTCTATCATATCTTTATAATTTATTGAAAAGTACAAGACAATTATAATGTGGTGACTTTTCGAGGATAGAAGTGTTACTTTGCACTTAAAATAGATAAATATGGCGGCTGATATAATTATTCAACCATAAGGACTATTCAAATTAACTGAAAGATCATTCAAAAAAATAAATGTACGTGACAGTTAAAAGTGTATGTTGACTAAAAATCAACATTCCGATTGCCGTATATTAGAAATTCTGTTAATATTCTTCTCGGTGACATAATCACCATTCCAATGCATCTCGATCTACCACAAACCACTATATTGTAGTATATTTATTTAATATATCAAACTAGAATTGAAAAGCTAGCTAAAATTCTGGTCCCTGTACATGTGGGATCACCCTGTATATAGTTTTATCAACAAAACCCTTAATATTTGCTAGGCTACCTTGGAGCTTTGTTACAATTATAGATTTTCCTCGATGGAAGTATCGATTTGCAGAAGTTTCGGCGCCAGTTATCTTGTCGCCAGGCAAACGAGTGTACTTTGGGATTAAAAATGTATCGTGTCTGCTAAGGATATATGCTACTCAACATCTGTGAGCATCGTCTTTTAGATTTTCACAAAAGTTGAGAATGTCAAGTTCCTTTCTAACAATCTAGTGTATCGCTTCTCAAGGTATTGTCCTTCATAGACATAATTATGTATATGTCTTTCAATGCTGATTTTTGATCTCAGTGAGAAATGATAGATGCTGATACGGCCACAACAAACGGAGTAACAGGTGATCTTCATTTGGAAGTGCTTCGCCTAAGAAGAAACTTTCTGAAATTCATTTTACCTTGGAGGTGTCTAAGCTTTTGCTTTGTACCTAGTTTCTACGAATATATCCAAGTTTCTACAGCAGTCAGCATTAGGATAATTTTTTTTGGATCGCTGAACATTATTTTGAACGTCGATTTTTTAATATATATAACCTCCTGCAGAGGCAGAAAGCCTATCGAGCTCCAGAAGCGCTGTGAGAGAATAAATGCCTTTTCACATTGACCTTGGGGCGCTGTAGATTGTAACCATCGGGGAACAAACTCCCCGACAGCTGATTCCACAATGCCGAGGATCTCCAAAGAAACGACTTTACGGAGAGGCTCGTTCGAGGCGTTGTAACTTCGACCTGGTGACGATGCGCCTGTTAGGACCCTCCAGTGTTTGCTGTACTGCCATTTTATGGCATTGTTATGTGAGACATCGCGGTTGAACATCTACCACCCTTCTTCGGTTTTGCATTCTGTCAAGAAGCTTAAAGGAGTACTTCGGTGTACATCACCACATATGCGAGCAGTAGTCCAGTGAATATCTGATATGAGCCTTGTAGAGTAGCAGTAGCTGTTTCGGTGAAACTGATTTTCTTAGCAAAACCGACAATATGATCGTGCCACGACATATTTTTTATGTTAACTCCCAGCGATGACTCAAGTATTGGGCGTCTTCCATCTCCACGGCTGGCAGACCTGTATGTGACTTTCTGTGCGTTAAATTTGGTACTCATTTCTGAATGTAATACAATCTTAGATATATCAAAAACACCTGTACCACCATAAGTCTAAATAAAATATCTAATTCACTACAATTGACAACATATATTTTGGAAGAAATCAACAGAAAAATTAATGTTTCTGCCACCCGGTAGACTGTAACAACAAAATATAAGAATAACTAAATATTAAATGGATACTGATATTGATTGTTTAACTGTCTCCAGGCAACTGTATTTCGTTTTAAAATGAACGCTTCGCCACTATTGACTGTTATCAACGAAATCGGACCAGGTAGAAAAAGAAAGCAAGTCGTATGTTATTCATCGTCATCATTTAGTAAGAATTTGGTGTGGAGTTTATATTTCACGTTGGGATCATAGGATTTTTTTTTGATTGAGAAAAAGCTCGTTAAATTTAAAATTTTTCTGTGGGTAGGTAAAGTGCTGTAAGTGTTTAAGACAATTAAGGTGGGTAGTACGCCAAATTTGGAATAGGTGAGGAGAAGTGAGGCCCATATGATGACAAGTGAGTTCGCGTTGACAAGATCATGTAGTGTAGTTTAGACTTTTGACTAGATAAGAAGCTGATAACCTATAATTACAACGTTAGATGTTTTATGAAAGAAGAACATACAGCAGTGTAATTTCAAAGTAATGACATAAAACCTTTCACCTGAGATCGAAAAGGAAACCAAAAGAATTATTTATCCGTAGGTTTAAGGATGGTTGGAAAATTCGTTCTTGAAAGATATGTAAGCAGACTCAGTCTCCGTCTACTGAGGAGTTGGAGAGGAAGTTGGATTCCACTTTATATAGGCCTTAACCTTTATTTTTTAATTATTACTTTTCATAATTCAGATACATGTAGCAAATACTATTCGGATTCTCTTCTACAAAAGTACAAAAGAAAAGAAGAATCAGAGGAAATCAGACTTCTTCTCTCCAGTAGACATCGGAACTAGACACAAGCGCCATTTATAGTTATACATTCGAAGAGAAAATTTCCGTGGTGGAGTGGGCATAGCATATCTCTATTGAATTCATATACTACCAGGGTAGCGTAGTCCAGTGGATTAAGACGACGGTCTGGAAATGCCAGATATGTGGGTTTGAACGCCACAACCAGATATTTCATTCGATTTTTCTAATGTTGTTTATTTCGAAATACTATAACTCTCTTGCGGAGACTAATCCGAACAACTTTTGCTTTAAGTATGTATATGTGACCAGCATTCTGCCCTAAAGTCCGTCACCGGCAAACCTTATCTGGAGATTCTATCAGTCAAATTTGTCACTAGATGTTCGATCTAGATGCGAGCGATTTCTACTTTTCGCCCTCGAATCCCCTTGATACCAGATACTATAAATTTTTCTTTATACTTTCAGAACTAACAATTAAAAGTAGGTAATAGCGTCTAGATCGATTATCAGTGTTGTAATACGGCACCATATATGTCAAAATTAGAAGCAATGCATTTCATCATGAGAACGATTTTAATTAGTGATTTTCCGAATACTATGTACTAACAGAATGCTATAATCCAGGGCTATAACACAGGTATTATAAAACTAGAGTGAGATCTGGTGAATATCCAAGAATTTAATATTACCCTAATAGAATTGGCACATGTGCAGTGCATTCGATAGCATGAAAACAAGGTTTATTGCAAAGTGAACGTTTAGATTGTTGATTGTGGATGCCAGTGCTTGATGAAACTCTTACATCGTATACGTACTGTTTCTAAAATAAGCAATTCGTAAATATGCGATGCGTATCATTAAAACATCATTACTAAAGCCTAGTATGAATGCAAAACCTGAAATTCTGAAATATATTCGTGGAATTTACGCTTACACATTTAATCAGTGAACGTTTGTGGCTAGGACGGGTATAATAAGAAAATATTATACTCAGGAAACTGTTCTGTAATTCAGTAAATCGATTCAGGAAATGAATGATCTATTGAATCAACCTACTGAATCAAGAAATTACTCAAAGGGTCATTGTGGGTCACCATGAAGTATTCAATTTCTTAGCCCCTATACGTAGCGTAGTGTTAATTAATGTAAGTGCTCATCTAAACATGGGATCGAATATGCTTTGTCAAGAGAGGCTGATGGTTCAGGTTTTATTGCTGATGTTTTAGAGCTCACACAAGAAAAGAGAGGCTGATGTAATAACAGCCTGCTTTGCTTGGCTAGCCGCACCATGCACGATGACGGATTGGATGCATTGGCATTGCCGTAACGATGACATTTTTACGGGGTGATGGATCATGATCAGAATTGAACCAATAAATAAATATATTGAAGTGGCTTTGAAACGTAGGAATGATAGATAGGTACCTGTACTTATAACTAAAAATTGCAACATAAGAGATCAATCTAAGTATATGGAAGTATTAATTTTGTGAGGTCAGCACTCAATAGCAACATATTTCAGACATGTGGATTGTACATACTCGTACTCCCATAACTCCTTATTCAGTGACCTATACAAAACTACATATTGTATCATTTTTATTTTTTTGAGGCAACTGTGTAAGATGTATGAATTTTGCATGATTTTTTCCAATACTAGATTCACAACGTACTATCAACACAACTATATGGTGGAATATGAAATAGGGTTTCTAGGGACCAGTATAAAATCTTACAAAAAAGAAATAGTGATAAAGCAAAGATCTTATCAAAAATTTAATATAATTATCCATTCTCTTAGTTATTATCTTCCTATAATGCCTATACTGTCGAAAAGGATGCTAATATTTAGTTGTGGAATTTTATTATTATTGATGACGCCTAACAGGTGGAAATGCCTAAGAAGCACCTTTTATATTCACATGTGGAATTGGCTCTCAAATTATCTGCACATGCAGAATAGCATGTACTTTGCTCACCGCTCCTACAAAACTGGTAGTTCCAATTCATAGTGCAGCATTTTTTTTCTGTATATTTGTATATTAGTAATGCTTAGTTATGTTAGAATACTAATGTCTCGACCTGATAATTTCCGTTATTGCACGGAAGTTTTCATGTAATTACAGATGTACTTGAACAAAGTCATCATGTAGCACCAATGACAATTACCCTGACAAATGACTACCACTCACAGATCACTCATTCTTGAACCAGAACAACCCGACATTTTTGACAATACAATCAATATAGAAATACATTTTTTTATTCGAGAAGGAAAAGGCAGCAACGATTAAGCCGATACTTGAACATATATGTTCAGTGTTTGGCAGCCTTTATCCAAATTTTACCCCAAAAAAAGATACTTAAAGTTGCAGTCTTCACAAAATGGTTTGGAGTGATTAAAAAAATACAGTAATTTTGCCACTGTAAGAAGTGAGTATTTTAATACCATATAATTGATACGTAAAATCATGGCCGATCCTCATGATTCATTTCCACACGTATTCATCTTGATAACTTCAATCAGGCTCGTTCATTATTATATTTATGGGACGTTTTAGTCCAGAATCGTTTGTCCTCTTTTCTAAACAAAAAGCCATTTATTCAAAAGTGCGTTACGAATATCCAGCTCTTAGACATCGTCTTAGTGTGAGAATAAATACAGTGCTGTTAAGAGTAACCTGTGTGAGTTCAAGTGCTTTTGGATATAAATGTGAGTCTGTCTCACCGAGCCATCTATGTTACCTGTTGAATTATTTTATTTATTGTAAAAAGTCAATCTATCTCACGGAGCAATCTATGTTACCTGTTGAATTATTTTATTTATGAACGATAAGTCTTAATTTTCTAGCTATTAATTAGCTTTGGTGCCTTATGTTGAATAATGATAAGTCGCGAGTTAACCCTTTATATCTACCTAGTTCTAAAAGTGGGTACTGCTCGAGTTGACCTTTAGTACCTCAGTGAATGCACACACTGGTTTACAATGGTAAATTATCTGGAATAGAGCGTTCAACTTCATCCCCCATGGCGGATTGTTGACCCCTAACATCTTAGGCCTGGGAAAATAACTTGAAAATCAATATTTCGTTGAGTTTTTCCCGAGTTTGACCCTTAAACTGATGGACACGAAATATGTTTTTAAGTAGGTTTTCACTGCTCATTAATAATCTTGGGTTTTTACCGTTTTATACCGCTGTTCTATTTGATTTTATGGTCGTGATGGTTAAAGATGAACGCTACAATCATTATATTCGACACGGTAATGAAGTATTTGGAGGCTGAGATATTTTTTACATCTTTTGAGATTTGACATCTTGCATCTCTGATCTCTACGTAAGTTTACCTTGTTTTATTTAGTTTTTCTTTTATTCTTCGTAAGCCCATTAAAAGTTTTTTGACAGTACGTCATTGCATTTTTAAAAAAAATTTAATAATTGATACCACCTACATCTGGTAATTACCGGTGTTCCTGCTGACTGACTGAGCATTGAGAAACGCTAAAATAGGACAATGTAACGACTCGTCTTGACCAGGAACACAGGAAGTTCAGGAAGTTGCTGGAAAACAAATCAGAGAAGCTCATAATAACGAAAATAGGAAATTCTCTCAGCATGTCTAGTAAATGATGTTACATACAGCCGTCATAGTGTAAAAATTGAGTGTGTCAACCCACAACCCCAATAATAAGCTCCGAATTATGCTTTTAACCCAAATACCTTTCCCTGACAATAGAAATATTTGTACTGTTACTGTTTGTGTCACAGTCATCATGTAATTAATACAAAATCACGTGTTCAAATCGAATAATACGGGGAATAAAAGCGACGAAACGAGAAATGGGCGAATTGATGAATAGAAACAAGTTGTATTCCCTTGAACTGCGCCTGTGTCCGCGGTGTGCTGAACAGGCCAGCTGTTCCTCCAGCTGATTGCCGCCCGACGCACGACGCTCGACGTCGTGCCGCGCTGTGCTTGGAGGTTTGAGCTTTATTCTGTATCGACGGACGGGCTTGTGAAGTGAGATTTGAGTGACGTTTGTTCCCTGCGCTGCGCCGGCTACCGTCGATATTGCCTTTGTGAAGCTCCAAAAAGCTCTAGGTGAGTACAATGACTAGCATACTAGATGAATGTTTTTGCCAGTCGTAGGTAGCATGGTGTAGTTTTGGAAACAGGTTTCTGTCATAAAATGGCGGAGGAGAAATTAATGTTTTCGTTTAGCTTGGATTTTGCATATATGCAAACAAAGCATTGTCTGTTATAACTGACCACTTGAGTAAATACATAGTTGTCGGTTGTGAACTTGTGAAAGTTCATATTTCACTGTCTCTTCACAAAGGCAAACAGTTGTAGTTGCTTCACGAAAAATTATCAAAATGTACAAATAATTAATCATGTTTTACCAGTTAATAGAGTAACACAGTACCAGCAAACAAATTACCGGATGTAAGAAGAAAGCTAGTTCTCGATTTTATTTATTTTGTCTGACTGGAGATAGGTTTAGCCTATTCAGACGCTGGTACATAAGCCACTGGAATAGCTAATTCTAATGATTGCAACCATTTTATTTTGAAATCTCATCACAGACGGTAGTCGAAATTTTCGATGGCATTTTAGTAGTTCCAGTATTTCAGCAATTATGTAGATTTTTAGGCTATAAATGCTGGTGGCTTGCGAAAGTATAGCTTACTTTTGGAAAATTCCCATAAAAGGTAGTCCGTAGGTGTAAAATCATATGAGCAAACGGGGCAAGTCACATTTACGTTGCGCGAAATTTAGCGGATACCGAACTTTTTGTCTTGAACACCAGAATTCATGCTCATGTATTGTTTGCTTGCATGGCGCACCGTTTTGTGGAAAATAGACATCCAATTTAAACCACTCGTCTGTCTCATCTGGATAGTTATGCCAATCGAAATGTTCACAGATTGCGCGAAACGTATTTTAAATTTGCTCACTGCTCATTCTCTTTGTTTTGTTGTTGTAAGCAACAAAAACAAATACAAGTCTATGTCTTTGAATTGCACACCTTTGCATTAACAAAATGGTTTCGTGGAGAAGAGTTTGATTTATGTATATGGCGTGTATGGTTATATATTTCTGTGGTTTTAGTTGTCTAATTAGGCAGCATTGTGGTATTTTGATTATTTGATGTAGAATGCTTATTGTACCACAATAGAAAAGCTATAAATTCCTTAGTTATTGATATAGTATTTAATATACAGAAAAAACAAACAAGAACATAACAATTGGACATAAATGATTGACATATAGACATGAGAACCTCCATATATGAATCGTGGAGATTATACTGACCTAATAAATACATCGTATAGTATTCGACTGTGACTGGGATTGCCCTCGGAATTAGTTTGAAGATTGTAGTAGTAGTTGTTGTACTAGTAGTAGTAGTAATTTTCGCCGACCCCAAGAATCACTGCTAAGTCCTACCTGGTTTTCTAACTAACTTTTTGGTGACGAATTTACCAGATGCCAGATAATGATTATAATGTCTGAACTAATTCATTCACTACTCCAACATACGTGTGCCAACCTTTACAGTCAACAAAATCTGCTATTTTTCTGTTAAACGAATGATTTCAATTCCAAGATGTTTTTCGCACAAATATAAGTCGTTAAAGACGCGTCATTAAAATTAAACAATCATGGAAATTGATATTTTCGGGGACGGGTAGACCTAGACATGGATTTTGTTACTCATAATAATGCTCCTTGTATATAAAGACATCTGCACTTCCTTCTCCGACGCGACGCCTAAATATTATTAAAGCAGCTTTGCAAAATTTGTATCTTGACGCTGCCAGACGGAATGATTGTTTATTTATGAAGAGCCTAATTTAAAAAAATAACATGAAAATGTATGGTAATCAAATTGGCATCATTTATTGATACAGTTCAAAACTCTCATCTCATCACAACTAAGATATGAGCTTTGTCTACCCAGGGAGGTGCGAATTATGATGAAACAGGAAATGGTACATGCTATGTAACAGAACGTCGCGTCATCAGTCGTAACGAATTGTTGAAAAGTGATACGAAAATATGAGTCACGTATGTAGATAAGTGTCAATGGTTGTAATTTGATTGAAGTAACGGTTCCATTGACCCCAAGGTTTCAATGATATCATATAATGATGCAATTTGGATATAAATTATTTGGATTACAATCAAAATCTATAAGATGAAACTTAAGATAAGTACTTCACTTTGCTCCCGGCAGTTCGGTCCACATGGCTGAAAATCTCCAAAATAATTACTTTTGGAAGAGGTTCGTTCAAGGAGTTGGAAGTTCGACCTGGTAAGGATGAGCACAGAACAGTTTATATTTCGCCATACAATACAAAACATCAATAAAAGTCTATTTTTTACTCTCTCTTTCCGGCTCAAAAATACTTCGTTGCCAATTATAAATTAATACTCATATATACGAGTACACCTTTCCTTTGTGTAATTTATATCATATTATTTTTACACACAGCGTTTGCTACCACACGCTGAGACTCGCAATGAAGCGGCATAGCAGTATTTCGTGTTCCACACTGAGAGCTATTTCCAATTGGTAATAAACTGACGCCACCATTATCAACAAAAATACTTATGATGTAAGCTAGAAAAGTGCTTCACCATGTTCTTGATAAAAATATGGAACGGACAGAAGCATATCCAAGGACAGTGGAGGGCAAACGTGAAGTGTGGCTAACCCAAAAAGCCATATTGGGACTCGAGGTCGCTAACAAATTATCAGCAATCCTATGACCATCCTCTCCGCGTTTTTTAGTTTGTATACTATTTTAGATTTTTGGATTGTGAAAAAAATGATGTAGCGAAGTGAAGAAATTGGGTATTTCACATAATTATATAAAGCTTGCTGAATATGAGATGAAAATACCAACCACGACAGAAAGCACACGATAGCATGACCATTGTTAATCCAAACTAGAGACACACATGAATACTTTTGCAGGGTCCAAAGTAAGGAAACATTATTGTGGCCACTGTATCCAACAGTCTGTCTTATTGAATGAAATTTTCATGATCAATGTTTTCATTGTTTTCCGTACTTTAATGCCTTAAGCAATCACCAAGGTAAAGCCTAAATACAGGAGTATTGTAATGGTCTAAAGAAGTTAAGGAGGGTTTGTTAAGTTTTAATCTGCCGGTAGTTCACAGAATCGGGAAAGGTATCTTCTGGTATATTGTTTCAAATTCTTGATAACCTAGGAATAATAGACAGGCTGTAACGTCCAGTTGTCTATAGAACGAGCGAGCTGGAACAGTAAGGAGCAGTATGACGGAGAGATTGGACTGTTAAGTGTCAAACAACATAGTACTACTATGTACTACTTTCGTATGGGAAGTTTAGTTTGCAGCGAGTGTCGTTCAAAAACTATTCATTGCACGCCGATGTATTCTTCGAAACACGTTTTTAATCACTCCTCTGATTACACGATATTAGGTCCTCGAGATCCACATGATATTCTGCTACTCGTCTGACATTTAATCTAGCTTTAAGAAGCGTGTTATAAAAGGCACATTGCGGTTTTCATAACCGGTATCAGCCCTACCCAACAATTAATAAAAAAAACATACATCCGTATTTATGCGGTGTAGGCCATCTGCATTCTTCTTAGGCAACATACAAAATTATTGACTTGCTATACTCATTTTATAAAGACATTGTGTGTTGAACCAATGAAGTATTATATAAGAATGACTTTAGAATACGCATTTTTTTTGTTTTGACAAAAATACCGGAATTCTCTGTCGAATCTGTGTTTTGAAATTGTGATAATATATTTTTATCGAGTAACGGCATCTCTTGATATTGTGTTATTATAATAAAACACAGGATCGTGAATTAACTCATAGTACAATATAAATGGTAGAGGATCTGAGATGTCAATTGCTATAGCACACAGTGTAGTGTTTTTTTGCAGGATATTGGCATCTTGTACTCAATCGTTATTTAACCTGTTTTAAAAGTTTTAAAATTGAGACCGGACAACACCATAGTTACAGGTTGGGGACATATCTTGCTAAAAACGTATTTCCAAAATTTGTGGCTAGCCTATACCGACCACATACTTGTTGTACGTTATGACCTATGCTGCATTCCTTCATGTACTCTGCAACGGATAGGTTTCGCCTTCTGCTATGATCGTCGTCAACAGCGACATATGTAGAATTTAGTTGAAAATATTTTATGTGAATTTATGAATCAGCTCGACATTGAATTGGTCAGGCATTTATGGAAAATAGCTTGCTTTGTCTATAGCTATTATCGGGCTATTGTGTTGGATTTCATCGAATGCTATTGTACGCAATTAGAAACATGTATTCATGTAGCAGAAACAAAAATAGTTCATATTTCCAAATATTGTATCAGCACTAAATTTTACAGCGTACAAATGAATAAAAATGCTTTATTTGAAATGTGTGATTACATGTTTACCGTTGTCAGAAATATGTGATTTATAAAAGCCTATGTGGTTTGAATTTGAATTTTACTCGGTCATTTTGTTGGCATCAGTAAACAAATTCACTTTAATAGGACAATTATACAATGTGCGACTGCAGACCCACAAAATCAATCAAAAATTTAGAACAGTTAGACACACACACAATATGTATATTGCAATGTATGCTGAATCGCTACATACGAATTTGGAGTCAAAATAGAGCTTAGGCTCACCTTCCGAAACAACATCAAGTTATATTTTTTGTATACATGGTTATGTTATAAATGTCACGCCTCTTAATTGGAAAATTAGGTAAAATCATTTAATATTAAATAGGATGTTACAGTGAAAATTTGTAAGCCAGCATCGTTTTTCCATACAAGTTATTAAGAAATTCTCGTAAATATGGAGATACACGTTTTAGACCAAAATGTTATCCATCTTGATTGTAGTTGTTTCTACTACCATCATTGTGATAAACATGGTTAAGCTTAAATATATCTTCATGAACCAAAGTCGTAGATTTGCGACGCGTTTTTCTTTAATTTTAAAAGCGTTTTCAGAATGTAATAAATTGAAAGTGAAATAACCTCAACACGCATCTCCAAGCGTCGCGCACTACGGCGCTGCCCATTGGCAACTTACGAAGTCCAAACACCTGAGCTGCCTTGAAGGGCAGATGTCCATTACGAAATACACCACCCAATTGCTCTCTACAGTGAGACCGCCAGGCAATACTGACGAGTCTAGGATGAAGACGAAACATGCAAACTATAGCAGGTCTCATGCATAGTGGAGAAACTACACTTCCGCTAAAAATAATAAAATAAACTTTTCCTTTAAAACTTCTACTATTAACTTATAACGTCATTACACAATTTATTTGCTATAAAAGCTTGTCGCGAGATTCAAATACTCGGATTTACTTAGTTTGCAAATTTTAAAAATTAGAATCAATCGGATCAAGTCATCTAATTCTACTACTATACAGGTAAATCTCGCGACAAGCTTTTATATCGTATAAATTGTGTATGACGTTATAAGTTGATAGTAAAAGTTTATTTTATTCTTTATAGTGCATTCGATTAAAAGCTTGTTTTTAAAAAAGTTTCTTACTTTTAATTAATTTTTTACTTTTCAGTTATAGCCGAACCGATTTCTCAGTCTGTTCATTTCATTAAACGCATCATTGTTGCAAGGTCGTTTGTCGGTTAAAATTACACAAGTCAAAGTTAACCAACCGATGCTACAGATCCGAACAATTCAACCTCAACCATAATTCAGGAATCCAAAAACTCCAGTACATCAGAATTTCGACAGATTGGAGTAACGGAGTTTATGATCACCATCTTTTTTTTAACTCTCATTCGTATTCTAGCAAGCCCTTCCATTTGATACTCATATTGTAGGAGTGCATTAAAAATAACTATACAAAATTTCAGCTCAATCGGTTGAAGATACTTGCTTCAAAATTGAGTTCCAAGATTCCACCGAACAAACATAGTTACATAGTTAGTCACATAGATACATACATACATTGCAAGTTGTGAAAAATGGGTTCATCTCGCGAGAATTTTCATTTTTATATAGACAGAGGTCAAGGTGAATTTTAACTTGACTATGGACTTTATTATTTTGAGCCTGAATTTTTTATATAAATTATTTGCTCGAGAAATTCACGTCTGTACATAAACATAACCTCTAAATTTGTTTGTGAGGTCATCTCAAGGCCAGACAAACAAGGGAATAATAAATTCAGCAAGTTGTATGGTCGCTGACCGTCAACGTCCTGTGAAAATTCCATCACTTTGTTGAATAAATTTCACTTCCGATCCAGCCCATGTCTTCCTGTAGTCTTGGACACTACATGACTATTCGAAAGAATAAAGTGACATTCATAAGATTATATTTTCTATTATATTATAGAATGCTTAGGAGTTCAGGGTAGTATATTCAAAAGAAGGAAATATCTCCACATAATTTGAAAATCTGCCGCTCCACAAAGTTCTACCAGTATAAATGGACGAAATACAGCGATTAAGTTTAGGTATTCATAGATTGAAAAATCAATATACAATGCTGATGATACCATGGTCGCAATAGTTGGAGAAACTTGTTATACAGTCAATGAACAGTGCACTAACACATCAGATGTCAATACAAACGTTCTGTCTTCATTTCACTCTTAATTTCTCATGACAAGAAATATATATTTTGTACTTGCTGCTAATTAAAGCCACATGTGATTGGATAAATAGAGTCCAAGAGATAATAAATAAAAAAAACTGTATTCAACGGGATAAAACCAAACTCGAAAACGGGTTATCAGGATTGTCAAAAAGGTAAAAATCAATAGTAGTAGTACTAGTCCATAATTATTTTGGGAATTCATGATTTCTGTCAGTTTTGCTCTGACTTCTCCGATTTGCTTTGAATTTAAGTAGGAAGGATTAATAGGGTCCAATCTATAATTCATCAGATACTAATTGGCCTATAATTTTTAATGCTGTTATATTGGAATTCTGAATTTAAAGAACATTTAGATACTCAGGAACACATCTATGGTGTGCGTTCTAGTTTTAAAATTTTAAAATACCGTCAGAATGAGTTAAGCACGGTTTTGGATTTTTGCCGCTGTTAATGCACATTCGACGATCCTGAAACTTTTGACCTCGATAACATTCCGCACTTGTAAAGACATCATTTTCCACATAATTATTTACATCGAAAATAAAAAGTTTATCGTCAATAGTTGTGGACTAGGAATTTTATATTCTGTCCCCTACGAGCACAGTGAGTTACGACTAATTAATTGAAATAATATATCTTTTTTGCTAAACACTAGAAGTGTGTTTTTAGAGTAACGGAAATTATGGAAATTATAAAACCCAAAAGTTTGTGGAACTTTCTCAACTCAATATTTTTATTTTGAAATATCGAATGCTCCAAAATTCGGTCTAGACTTTAGTTCCTAAACTAATACCATAAAGTGAGAATTACAGTGTCAACCCGTTTAATGCATTTTTTTATAAATTTTGGTATAACAAGCAATGATGATATGTTTGAACCGGGACTGTACTCGTACAGAGCATATGTAGCAATGTGTATAGAGGATTCGTTGAACTTTCTAATAATAATTAGTACTAGTGAACAGCGCCAGCAATATCATTTAAAATTTGCGTGCTAAATTCGTGTTTCCTCCACTGTATATGCATGAGCATGAACGTATTCGATTGCTGCAGGTTTAAAAAAGTAAAAAAAAACCTCTCAGAGGTTTACCCTATATTATTAATATACTGGTAACCGAATAATAGGTATAGTTAGTTAAAGAGGGTGTCTGTCTACAAATTGATTTGACCTATTCTCAAAATATTGCTAGATTAAAATGTTGGATATACAACAAAATCGGCAATGCTTAATACTGCTAACTATCGAATACTAATAGTGAATTCCTTCGCCAACATACAGGCAGTGAAGTGCAGGAGGTAATCAGTTCCTGTTTGAGGAGAAATCTGATCACTTTTATAAGGCCGTCCAACGTCCTTTGGAAGCGAATTACAACGTGATAAGTACTAATGAAGCAATGTATTATATTTATTACTGATATCTTTTCCAATTCGATCTATTCCAAAATATTTATTAAATAGTTAATTGTACTTGTTTCAGAAACATTGAGAAAAGCATTTTTGAGATTGAAAATTCTTTACCCTGATATTTTACTCTGCTGAAAATATTACTGAATGAATAAAACATATGGGAGCAGGCTAAGTGGATGAAAATCTCAGTATTGAATTATCCAAAACATGTACCATTTCTATTCAAAAATGTTTTCCAGCGGTAAAAATGCACCAAAAGCAGGTTTTTATTATTATCATCGCTTTTCAAGGAAGTTACGACTATTCTTTCTACATTGTAAAACATTCAACGTTGGTATCGTTTACGTTCCGTGAAAAAACATCCTACGGTGTTATTCTTCCAAGAAAACTCACAATATGAAATGCGTATCATAGTAGAATCGATAAAAATGTGTTGTCTAATAAAAAGTTTGCGTCATATTAGTTTGACCATGGTAAGTGTAAATATGTCCAAGGTGCTTTTTTGAAAGATTCAGAATTATGATTAGGACTTATCTTAGCCATATCTCCTTAACACGTCGATGTTTTCTTGTTGTGTTCGATAATACGTAGCCCCACTATTATAACTCTGAAAGTTCTTATCGGATTTGGATTATGTGAATATTGTAAGATTTATAATTTTCTAAAATCGGTTGAGTCACGTTACAGTTCCCGTCCAGAATGGAAATGAATAAAAAAAGCTCAGTTATTGATTTTAAAGTTTTGGAGACCCCCAGAGCAAAATATTATATTTTTAATTCTTACAATTACAATAATCTCCCTGTTTTCAATAGATAACATCAACGCAAAGGCAGATAACCTTTAGCGCTTCATAAACGCTGCGAAAGAATAGATGTCTATTCACATTGATCTCCTAACGCTGTAGATTGTACCATCGGGCAACAAAGTCCGCGGTAGCTCATTCAACAACACCGATGTTCTCAAAAAACCACTTTTGGAAGAGATTTGTCTGAGGCGGTATAAGCTGGACCTGGAGAGGATGCGCCCATTTATAATTATTCACTTTATAAGTATTTCTAATCACAATATAATTTCTAACATTTCTCAGAAATAATCGAAAGATGCCCCGAAACAATTTTTTTTCTTGAACAGAAAATCACTGGGCCGAATATCTAATTCTACTATATTCACGTGACATCTGAAATTTCAAGTCGTCATAGGTTGTTGCTCAGTGATTATAGTGCGAAATATTTCACGAAAATGTGGTCAGATAATTAAAAATAAAGTTTTATTCTAAATAACTCCCTCAATATTCATTGTTTTCTTTGACGATGTCGTATGAAATTCCTTACATGCATTTTTTGTATCATAATATCTGATAAAAGACGATTATGTTTAATGACTTGCAGACGCATAAAAAATGGCAGTTACTTTTCCATTCAGTCAGATAGGCAAACAAAATATAGATAACGATGCAATTAAATGCACAATTTATATTGGCGATGAACATCTATCTCAATTTTTTTCTTGTTTACGTCACTAATAGTGATTAATCAAATAAACATTGATAAAACTCTTGAATTGTTCATTACATCCTAAGCAGTGGTGCGGCAAATTTGTGGATTTAATTAAAATTACTATTTTTACTTTCCAATTTATAAATTCCCTATTAACAAGTGACTCTTGCTACAGATCCCTGGATTTTTAAAAAATTGGAAAACAGATATAAAAAATTTCAGAATTTTATTTGTGGCTATCACGAACTTCGAATAGCAGAATGAATACTGCAATAAAACTAGCGTAAATACTATAGTAAATTTTCAGACGTGGTTAAAGTATTGTGGAATAGTTAGTTCAATTTAATTAGCTGAAGAATTGGAATGGAATGTCTGCAACTTTTGAAACCATTTTTCGGACCAAGCTCAAAATTATTATGAAAAACAGAAACGGTTTTTTTCGATTTTCCGATGATCTTATGTTGTCTACTAGACCTTGAAAATTTCATGTTTGGACAGTAAAATCTAGGAAACGTTTCTTTCATTATTAATTCAAACATATTTAAAGAGAATGTTGAACAAAAACATTACTTTTTGTATATTTCGATGTAAGATTGTTCCACAGCTTTTTTGAACTGGCTACCCATTAGCTGTTCAAAAACATTTATTATTAGGCTTATGCTTTAAACTTAACAGTTAAAAAGACGGTATTACAACATCCTTTTTTAGATTTTCTCAATTTGCAGTATATTTTTTCATACCTACCTGCTATATCTTTTTTGCCCCACCTTGATGCAAGAACGGAGATGAATACAGAGAATTCTCAAAATGTATTAGAATTTGGTAAACAGTATTTTCCAATGGAAATATTTTTTAAATACATTCGTATAAAATCAGAAAATAAATAAAATACAGCCCACTTTCCCAAAGTTGGATAATTTTTATTGGAGAAAAAATAGAACGAACGGTTTATATTTTCCTCAGTAATTTTTATGTTACTGGGAAATAATATTCAAGAGTGTATAACCTTTCAATGGTTTACAACTTTCATTTTTTTTAACATAAAAGTTCAGTTTCATCCTCGGATCTCATCGATCAGAATCGCACCAATTTTCGATATGTTTAAAATAACATTTTTCATAGCTTTTTTAACTTATCATGTTATGAATTTGTTTCCAAAAACTATCAATACAACACTGTATGTTTTGATTAATCATTATGCCTCATCATGTAAATGGTCAATTCGTAGCATGGTAGCGATATGAATATTATGATAAAAATATATGGAGTTTAAATTTGAAATGTGTTGAAATCTGTATGATATCAGATCCAGATATATGGTTGATAGGTCTGCTTAATGAAACACGTCTATGAATTTTATATTCGAAGTTTCTTAATAATTGTGTATGCATCTTCATAAAAAGTTTCTTCAAATACAATTTTTTAAAGGCATACAGGCACTGTGAAGATAGTACTGAATGAAACTACTAGATCTCGTTTAGAGTTCTCATAAAGAAATGTTAGAAATCATACACAAACAATTGGTGACTTGATTACTATTCTATATTGAGGCATTAAATAAAAGCTCCCAAACATTATAAAATTAAATGTTTCACGTAAACCGTAAATCTAAGGGCGTTCTGGTGAATATCGACTCATTAGGGTGCGATAGTGATGATAGTTCCAACACGATTAGATCCATACATACGGTGCTTGTCTACCTGAAATGTTCTCCAAGTACAGCATGTTGAATGTTGAAAATTTCTTGGTGGTAGAGCAATAAAAGCCCCCTTTGATCTGACACTGCGTCTCAGTTCTCAATACTTGCATCAGAGTTAATTCTGGTTCGGTACGACAAAATCTAGTGCGGTTGTAGACTGTAAACAGATAAGCAATCACAGTGAATCGAACGTGCCATATTTTATCATCGGCTGCCATGATTAATTTAAAATCAGTCTCATCAGCTACAATCCAAAAAAAATCACGCGGATACTTGCCATTCAGGAGTGTTTTCGCAATTGAGTGTTAGTCCAGGGATGCTGGACAAAATTCGCCTCGAATAAAATTTCAAAAGACTGACTTAAGCACTTTATTTTGTGGCCGAGATTCATGGACATGGTTTTCCACATATAGAAACGTTCAATATATACCAGTCTAAAAAAAATAGCTTCCCAAGCTGACATAAAAAAATATTCTCGACATGAATAGATTGAATTTATTTTTATTTGTTATCAGAGGAATCTACGCACTTAACGAATATATGTTAGGAGTAAAATGAAGACAGGAATAACCAAGCAAAATAAAAAAACATAAATTGGCTAGGTTCCAAAATAGCTTAGTAGGTTACGTATTGAAACCAAGCACGGGGCAAAAAAGAGGTGTTTAATATAAAATGGGTCAAAATTAGGATAATCTTGTATGAATCACATTACAAAATGACTTTTAGTCCAATATATAGTGTGATTATATTTCACTGATTTCAGTTTTACTTTGTTGAATGATGATTTCACAGCCAAGCTATGAGTGAATGTTTTTCGCACACCCACATTTTAGAAGAATTTTTATAAACTTCCACGACATAAAATTGCACAAAGCACAAAGCAAATATAATATTTTTAATTTGACGTGGAATAGTTGATACCGATATACTTTTGAAATAATTTTCTATCGAAATAATATTGACCACGACAACAAGTAAAAATAAGGCTGTTAATGTAGTGAGTAGTACACTACAATTCTCGGACTATACAAGCATCGATAAGTTTATCGAGCCGTTATCTGTTCCGCTTGTTACCGAACCAACCATTTGCGGTTCGCGCTGAACCATCAGTGGACACACCGATTTTTTACTAAATTGAAAAAGTATGTCATCGTTTTTTTCTATTCATAGAACAAACCGCATTACCCATATTCTGCGTTTCGCTCATTCAATTTACCTTTTGTTTTGTTTCAGAATCCAGTTCCTCATGCATCGGTTTCAATGTTGAACCAGTAACTCAATACGTAACCTGAGATGGATCCTATTGGGTGAGTACTTGAAGTAGTTCGTTATTTATGATACATTTCAAATTTTGCTTTCTTGTCTATTATAGTAGTTCGTTATTTTCTCAGGCTACTGACTATTCTTTGAACATTTCAGAATTTATTAAATTTATTTCTATGTAACCACTTGAAATTCAAAATCTGAATGCTTACTAGGTTGTTAGATTGATATGACTATGCATCTTTTTTGAATTTCTACATACAGGGTAGACGTCATAAAATCTTAGTTCGGCAAATAAGAGAAAAACTCGTGTGTCAAACAATTTTCGAATGCACTACATGTAAGAACGTTAGTTCCTAAATACATAACAGTGTAAATTATTATTAATTAATGAACTGATGAAAGTAGTAATTGGATATGAAAATAATACCTAGTACGACACATTCAGATTAAAAAAGGGTCACACGGATGACGTCATCGCCATTTGAGATATGATTTTTTGTGAGCAAATCCTACTTTGTTTGCATCTCTTACAAGCAGAAATTAATTATGTATTCATAATTGATAACTAAATTATAATTACGTTAGGTGCTCGAATTCTCAAACCAAATTTGACCTAAAGACTGAGGTTCGAGGATTTAGCATTTTGACTTTAAAACATCACATTTTGTGTTAACTCGAATATCAATTAATAATAATTATATTACAATATAAACCAATTAAGATTTTCTGCCTTCTTCCTTCTTCGAGAACCCAAACATAGTTTCGACTTGAGAAACCTCTTTGAGTTTTGCAATTCTGTACACAGGTGTTTGTTATTATATTAGTATTCATATTTCAAGTTGAACACATTCATGATTGTAGATTGTAGATGCTCTTACTTGGTGAAACTCTTGCATCATTCTGATAACCACAAGTTTCATAAATGAAACTGCCATTGTGACACATTTCGACCTAATACTGGTGATTTAAATATTAAATAAAAACGCTTCATAAAAACATTTTTTTTTCGTGCATCAAGTCACATAATCTTCTCTGGACGTTTGGTGTATTTGTAAATCTATCACGTGAAGAGATTTTCAATATATACATTGAAAAATAATGAGCAGATTGCTAATTTTCAATTTCTGACACCGAATTATGCAATAGTTCGTATCATTTTGCATCAGAACAAAACAAGTCTGTAGAATATGTTTTGACTTCATTGTGACATCTGACATCTGAATTAAACGACAAATCAATAAGCGATCTGATGTACCATAACTGTTGCTCCGATTTTAATTGCTCTTCTCATCCGTCCAAGCGTGTCCTAATCGCTCAGTTCAGTTATTGGCAATATACATTCAATGAATGTTAAACTTTACTCGTGCTGAAAAATTGCTGTTTTGTTTAGTTTTTCGAAGAAAAATATGTTTTCTCAGTAAGTAGATCTAACTTTGAACACGTGTATGAAATATGATCTTTCAGTACACTATGTGTAATTATTGATAGGACTGATATTTTGCATGTGACCAATCCATGTAATATTCAGGGCTGTTATATTACGTAAAAAATGGCGATAACTTGGTTGACGCTATACTTCGCAGGTAATGGTTCCAGCTTAGGAGATAAACATTTGAATTTTGATCTGGAATTGATTGAAAAGATGTATGGAAATTATCGAAAATAATTAATTCTGAAATAATTTCAAATATTAAAAATATTTTTGAGTTAGCCAAAATTTCTATAATTTTTCAATTTTCTGTCTACATATTGCATTCTGGTTTTATTTAATGCTAACGTGTGGAATGTTATTCCTCAAAATAACGATCTGAAATCAAACAGGTCGCAAAAATAGCTTAATTGCACATAGGACAAAACATATGATTTTGTCGAGGGTTGTATCAATACGGTGACATTGTCATGTTTTTATTAAAGCTCAATGTTCCTGTACAAGTACTACATAAACAGTTACCGTAAATTCACTATATAGCGTTTTAAATGCGTACTGCACGTTCAGGTCGAATATCTATAATTAGTGATATACAGATTCGTCTGAACGTATTCCCATTTCCGAAAAACAATGTAATCCATAATGGTTTGGGAAATAATATTGAAGAAAAAGCATTCAAGGATGAATCGTACTTGAGTTGTTCCTAGGTAAATATGGTAACTTCGTGTCACCTTCCGGAGCATCCGACGATGGAGAACAAAATTGATAATTACACCATATCAAAATTCCGACTGGTTTCAACGCGACCCACGTTTTAATATAGCACAATACAACCTCCCAACCGGTATTGGTTTGACGTTAGTCTGGAAATCCACTGAATCGATATCTCAAAAAGTACGTTGTACTAACTAGCTTAAAATTTCATGGATAATGAACGTCTTCTACTTGCACCAATATTTTTAAAAAATACTCTCTCACCATCTACCCCAATTTTTGACGCCCCACAATAATTATTTAGAAAATGATTAGGGGCATCGGAAACGTTCAAATGGGAAGTTTGATCTTTTTTATTTAATTCGTTTTTTAACGATAACTCCTTAAAATTATATTTATTAATATATTTTCTCTTGAATTATATGTAAATAATTAACCCATTCAACCAGTGACGGCTTGGTTACTTGTTATATGTTACACAATATGATAAGGGCAATCAATAGGTACTTCAATATTTTTTCTAAAAGTATTGTTTAGATATTGTCATCTTGATTTCTTAACAAAGTACCATACGAACCTACTCCTCAATATATTCTTCAATTAAGGCAGTGTCGTAGCTAGGAACTATGTCGCTGAGAGCAAATTCTTTAATTTACGCCCATTTGGATATTCATTCTCCTGAAAAACCTGAAGAACAAAACAAAATCTACTATACCTACTATAGGAATTTTCCGCCGTTCAGGCTTACGTCACTGGCGTGGGCCTCGGTTGCACTGCCCTAGTTACGAAACTCTTCAAATGGGTGTATTGAACTTATTGGATACATTATTCAAAAGGTGCTCATAAAATTTGCTCCATTTGTGATATTCGTAACATATGATTTACCTGAAATACTGAATATACGATCATTTTCTTGATTATTCACTGAACACTGAATTTGATTTCATGAAGTTAATGTGGATTTTAAGTTACGATGATGTGTCAGCTGTTTTACTTCTTGTCAAGGTGTTCACCTGTTGTACCAGCAATTAAAGCTTGGATAGAAATGCGATTTGCAGAGAGTTATATAAGATTATTTTATTTTTGTATAGGGTGTTAAAAAGTAAAAAATTGATATGGCGCCTATAAGAAAAAAATTTGTTAACGATGGCTCTACACAACCATAGTATCGAAATTGAAGTCCCATTGAATTACTCATAAAAAGTTTCTTTACTAGTCTCTACTCTAAGAGAATATTCGCTTTTCCTACTGAATCATTTTGCGATATCTTATCGTTTCTATTACGTGAATCACCATATTGACACACAATGTATAGTTCATATCCAGTTTTGTGTTTTCAACGATCATTTTATAGTAATTTACAAGCTATTTAACGTAGCTTGTGGATTATTTACGTGAAGAGCTTTGAGGTAACAAATACTATTTTGGTAAGATTCGATTGATCGTAGAAAACCACACAGCATTATGTATCTCAATATTCGACTCATAACCTAACAAAGAGACATCTAAATAGCTCTGCTCACTGCGTCTAGCTTCCAGTAATAAAAAGTCAGAAATCAACCCTACATTATAACCTGAATTCTTCAATGTCCTCCACATTTAGGACGACAATTACGTAAGACAGTGTATAATCTTTCGATCAAAAATGACTTCAGGGCTCATCTGTTAATTTCCATTGTGTTCCGAGCTCGCATTATGGGTGAGTGATGGATCATCGACCGTGTCAGACGCACCTTAAAAATTGTGAATATGACGCGCGCGAGTCCATTTAAATATAAATATAATGCAAATCTAACAAGGACATCTATGGATACGGTGCTAGAATATGTATGACAAAGATCAACAAAGATGAATTTATTTTGTTCATCTTATTTGTTCTGGTTTCGAAATCGTAGAGCAGTTTGATTATCTAGGGGTACTGGTTACCAGCAAAGGTGAGGAATCTGCTGAAATCGAAAAAAGGATTCTGGAAGGAAACAAGGCCGCAGGAGCCTTGAACAAAATATTCCATGCAAAGAATATATCACGAGCATCAAAAATACGATTATATAAAACAATAATTAAGCCAACGGTAATGTACGGATGTGAAGCCTGGATAATGACACAAATAAATCAAGCTAAGTTGGAAGTATGTGAAAGAAAGGTTTTTAGAAAGATATTTGGAGGGGTTAAAACAGATGAAGGTTTATGGAGGAGAAGGACAAACGACGAAGTTATGGAAATGTATGGTCAACCATCCATTATAAAATCGATCAAAGCCCAAAGAATTCGGTGGTTGGGGCACGTAAATCGCATGACAGAACAGAGGTGTGCAAGAAAAGCGTTACTGGAAGGGAGATGCGAAAATAAAAGAAGAGGAAGACCAAAGAAGAAATGGTTGGACAGCGTCACGGAAGATCTAAGGAGACTAGGGATACAATCATGGAAGGATATTTCTGCAGACTGGAATGCTTGGAGAACTTTGGTATATAGGATGGAACAGGAGGAATAGATTTTTTTTAATGTGATGCTAAATTTTAGGAAGCCATGGGCCTATAAGGCCTTGTAGAGCTGTAATATATACATATTTGTTCTGGTGGTTTATTGAATATTAAAGGGTGATAATAGTGACTTCTTTTCAATTAGAACATAGTATGAACTATTGCGGGATGATGAAATGAGAAAAATAATGCATATTGAATTAAGGTACTTTTTTGGATTACGGTACAAATACCACGATGGTTCGAAGACACTGGATGTATAATCATACTTTTACATAAGATGATATGAGAAGAACTATATATTTTCCTAACAGTACTATAAAAGATATTTGTAACTAATTTTACCTGGACTGAATAAATTATTTATGGGAATTTCTTCTGAAAATCGACCGTTTCAGGAAAATTCTCCCAGGTTATTGAACGAATGAACGAATTTTTACAATACCTTGAATTACATTGTTAGACCAGCATATTATTTTATTGGACATAATAGAATTCGACAGCTGTATATTATATGACAATGAATATTGAGTTAATATGAGTTCGCCGTAGTTTTGAATAGACAATACTAGTAATGATTAATAATTAATTACGATTGCATCCATGGAATTTGCCTTGTTTTTGCTTTACTATAAACTACATAAATATAATGTACCTACCTACCACACGCAATGCGATCTATCATTATTTTAATATGAAAATAAATTATTAATAACAAGGCTGATGGAATATATTTTTATGTAAGATAAAAATTAGGCAATGTCTACACCACGTTCCACCAATAAAACTTGTTTTTAGTTTCACGTTCCGCGTTATCTTCATATCATCGCCTGACTGTCAAATTGCCGTTAAAAATCTAAACGAAACGCGTCACTAAAAACGTGGATGATAATGAAAGAGTTTCACACAGTGGAAGTATCTATAATATGCATAATGGTTCTATTTGTGAACAATTTACTAATAGTTTTATTCTTCCTTTTTCAGCGCCAGTTGCTTCAGTCTTCAGTAAGTATGGATAAGCATGAATTTTAAGGTAATTGTTAATGAAAGTACAAGCGGCTGAGGCATGAATACGGAGAGCAAGAGACACGGATTTGAGTCCCATCCGCACAGAAAAACTGATTTCTATTCAATGTGGGATTAGCAAAAAAAAGACACTTTAGAAACTGACAAAGCATTAAAAACACTTTTTCATTCGAGGCTGTCACTGTAGTGCCCTAACCATGTTTGTTGTAATTGTGGACCAATGATTGACATTTAATGCGAAAATATCAGTCACAGATTTCAACCAGAGGTGGGGAGCTTTTCCGTGAAAGTGTCTGTGAAAATTTCCGAATTAAGCTCGAAGTATACCAAGATTTCATTATGGTATCCAATTCTACTGTGGTGTTCTTAAAATAAGATAAGCACAGTCTCAATAAGCAGTTTCTCAGCTTCGAGCTTAGTAACTATGAAAATAATTATGAAAATGACATAAACATCAGATCACTGGCTTAGTATTTCTTTTGATTGGAATAATTTATGTGGAAAAAAATTGTCTTACAAAGGATTGAAAGACTAATGGAAAAATACTTTTTACCCATCTTGAAATACACTTCTGTATAATAATATGTATTGAACGAGTAAGTAATTTTGATTAAATACGTGGTTGGTGAGTGTTTTCACTGCATTTATTTTTTAATAGTATAAAAATAGAAAATAATCATAAAATGGTGAATATTTTCAAGTGAAACTTAAAGGCTAAATAAGTTAATGTTAAACATGCTGTTCAAGATAGCAATGCATTTGAAATTGTTTCTACAAATGGTGCAGAATTAAGTTAAAGCTACACGTATACATAAAAATTCTAATAAAATAATTGTTATACTACTTACTTACACAACTTATATAGTATATCTATAATGCATATCTGCACAACTCTATTTGTTCAGTTCCTTCAACAAGTTTTCAACCCATTGTACATTCGTATGTAGGATCCCAAAGTGCCAGTTACATCACAATATCTAACCTTCTTTCGCAACAGATATTTAACCTTAGCTTAAACAACTATGTTGATTTGAATTGCAAAATTTCGATTATTGTTACTTCCTTATAAGACAGCACTTATTGTGCATACACTTCGATATGTAATCTAGCTATAAATCTATTCACCTATTAGCATTAAACGCGGTACGCGGACATTTCTTTATATGATAATGATCACTATAAAATAAATTATTGATCTTGGTTTACCGTTGTTACAATGACCCTTATATGAGCGAACAGTAAACATGCACTTGTGGTAGTTAGTTGCGTATTGTTTATATTAAAATTGATATCCATCAAGGTATCTATTGAAGAACTCTATGGTCTACTAGATTATTTCACAACCTAGGAGAACATTGTTTTACTATAACCTACCCACTAACTTGTTTTTCTTATTTTTTCTTGAATTAGTACTGAAGGGCGTTTTTTAAAATGACTCTCAAAAATTGAAGTTATAATAAAAATTCTAAATACATTATTTATCAAGAAACGCATATATATTTAGTTCACATAAACAGCGTTTACGAAATGCTGTTTTAGTAGAATAAGCCTAAAATGGCATTATAGACCAATCAGTATAGGCCAAACATTTAATAACATAAACCAGAGGAATATGTATCGTCGTGAAATAGGCAATGAAATTCAAAAAAATTACTTTAAACATATATTGCCTATAATTTATGAATTACAGATATAACATTGTGTTTCTTGGACTGTTTTTTCTGGAAGATGTTCCATTTTTCACTTTGCCACTTAATGTTCGAGAAATAAGGTGTGTTTATATACACATAATCTCCTGTAAAACATTATAGATATAAATCTCAAATTCAGCAATTTAGTCTGAACTCGAATAAACAGCATTGCATTTATTGTTTATCATTCTTGTTATGTGAATCATCTAGGACCGTTAGAGAACCAGTATTTGTGAAATAAATACGAGTATTTTTGCACTTTATAGATACACTTAACTAAACTAAATGATTTCAATTATATGATACATGGCGTTTTTCTCTGACATTCGAAACCGCTTCACAATAAAAAAGTTCTCTTATATTTCCGAATTCATAGGTTTAAAAAGAAATACACTTTAGGTTTCCTGAAATTTGAGAAATATTCAAAATTGGGTTTTCTAAATTTTTGTGCCAAGATTTTTATAATTATGGTCTAAAAAGGTTCGTAACTCGAGATACAGACACAGATTATGTGAAACAAATGTTTTGCATGACTGTGATCGAGAACTTCAAGAACGTATAAGGAGGTTGATCATGTTTTGATACTTTTATTTATCGTAAATTACTGTGCCCGAAATACACCCATTTCTAGAAATAAATGTAGTATCCTACAACTCTTCTCAGGTGGCAGGTTTATTAAAAAAATTCATTTCACAAGTTTATGATTACTTTAGGATAGTCAAAAAACTTTAAGGGTCTATACATTTATAATGTGATTCATAAAATTGGTATTTTGCAAACAGGATGACGTGAATTCCTGAAAAATACTGAGTAACTCTAATTGACTCTGACTTGTATCATCGATGCGCTATACGTAGCATTGAAGTTTTAAGATAAAATTTACCTCAAAAGCAAGGATATTTTTGCATCACTTTCAAATCAGTAAAAAGTGAAGAAAATTGAGAGACACATATTCTGAATAATATGGCTTTATAGATTCAGTTTGGTGTTTTATCATAATATATATAATATATCATAAAACTATCCTTGTTAATATTTTTTAGTACCTGCTGCATTCAAAAGATCCATGTTTTTCAAAAATTGTAGATAATGTAGATGTTTCTGGCTACCGTAGAATCCACTCTCCGAATCGGTTGATGTGCGTTTAATCGTTTTCAAGTTTATTTTCACTTGAAGATGATTGAACATACCATATCAATCCAATCGCATATATATATATATATATATATATATATATCAAGGGTTGCAAAAATATTCTTATAGCTCAAACTTTCTCTATCGTCGGCGATGGAAAATTTGCTGTAGCATTTTAATCGTGTTCAGTTAGCAAACATAAATAAGTGTCACACAAGGATAATGGATGGACTCTTGAATGACCATGATACATTTTCATTAGAAGATAGCTACCTTGAATAATTTATATATGTGATGGATATTATAAATGTGATACTCAATTGATTATTGTTATATGCAGTCTCGTTTTGATTATCACTGCTAAAACAACGCTGTGGCAACCGCGCCGGCGTACCACAAATTTTCGTGACGTGCACGATAGCATTAAATCGGGTATATAGACTGTTAGAAATCAGACGAAAAATTAAAATGTATGGAAAAACAGAACCCGTGGGAAGGCCTCTTATCCGCAAGAAATGCAGTGTAAGTATGCGACCATAACGGCGCACCGCACTTAGTATCGTATCATGGTATCCCTTTGCCAAGCACATACGAGGGTCACACTGAAAGTTTTTAGATGCAGAAAAACTACAAGGTTTTTTTTGAGAACTTTATTCTGTTTTTGCAACATATTCTCCCCCTACCTCAATACATTTACGCATTCGGTAAAACCACTTGTCAAATTCTTATGACCAACATTCTTTTGAAAGGTTGCTAATTTCCTACTCCAATGCAGCAATTGCTTCTTCATCGATGGAAAAATGGTGACCTCGTAACTTTTCTAGGAGCTAGATCCGGAGAATAAGGTGGATGAGGCAACAGTTTGACACCCTGTTCTGCAAAAAATCGAGTGTCCTAGCGGCACTGTGGGTGGGTGCGTTGTTATGGTGCCATTGAATAACCCGTAGACCAGTGTTTGGGCGGCTCTTGCATAGTTCTTGGAAGACTACAGGAGCACATCTAGATATATACCATTCAAAAGTAACTGTCCTTTGATTTTCCAAGGCTACCATTGTGATGTATGTACCTTTAGAAAAAAAGATTCGACCATTTTCTTTCCAACACTCTTGAAACGACGAATTTTCGTTGGAAGCTGCTCAATTTCAAAGCACCAAACTAATGACTGCTGTTTAGTTTCGGTTACGATATTAAAAGTGTTTTTACTTTGCCCATTATGAAATTTTTCAAGCATAAACTTAGCACAATCAACTCTTGTTGCTTTTTGCTTACTGGTCAACAAATGTGGCACCCATCTGGAACACCAGGTGAAGGTGATCATGAATGATTGTTCGGATCGCTGCCGATACAATCCCCAGAGAAGCCTCAATCTTGGTGTAGGTTATATATGTCGATGTCGATGTTTTTCACCATAGTTTGCACAAAGCTGGCTTATATATATATATATATGTATATATATATATATATATATATATATATATACATATATATAATCAATCAAAATATCATCTTCATCAAATGAAAATGGGAAAATGGAGATGATCTCATGTGTAGATGCTTATTGCTCAGTAGGTGCGCCACTATGGACACCGGAGGGCAACGGTGGTTTGTTATTCAACAAAGTCAAAAAGTAAATCGTATCGCTTGTGCTCACTTATATGCATTGTCAAAAATATCATATCTCATATTATACCTTTGGTGTTTCTTTATATTATATATGGCATAAATATAACAAGGGTTATATAGTATGTCCACAGATGAATGGATAGGAAAAATGGATCAAACGTTTCACAATTTATTTTAGGCCACACTTTTGCCTTTACTCCACATTGGAAAGCTGATAGCTTCATTTTCAATATCTGACAAAAATGCGAAATAAAAAACTCATTTGAATTTGAATTCGCATACAAAATCAGTTAATTCAGTTGAATTTTAATAATAACCAATTTCGACACTAGTACACTTTTGGAATGTTCATGAATTTATTATAATTTATTTGATTGAATAAAATTTGATATTTTTATCGTGCACGTTACGTATGGAGCCACGTTCGGCATAACTGAATGGACATCTTGCCTGTTAGGTGAAAATATGTCACCGGGTCAGTTAAGACAACCATCGAATGAAATTAGTAAATTACTAAAAAAATGTTTATTCGGTAAAATTGCTTCCACCACTCATTTGTTGGTCTAACGCTCTTTCCTTAATCAAGCAATGCCTCTGACTGTGCGCTTTGATCTGGAATATTCCAAACATCTGCAATATCCAATAAAAGGTCAATTCGATTGAATTCCTTAATTTCCGTGAATTAGGATATGGCGACAATATTTATTTTTGCACATAATTCGAACTGCTCGGTCTAGTTTCTCGTTTAATTAACTTTGATCAAGTTAATTGTGCTGTGCTATTTGTACAAATTACTGCCTATTGCCGACAATTAATAAATCCTTTAATTCGTGCTTCACAAATTTTTAAAACATAATATAAATGATTGATATATGCAAACCCTCCTGTCCTACTATAATTATACGTACTGCTGCGTTTGCAATTTGCGTACCCACATGAAATTATGCAAGTATACTTTCTGTACGAGCACGAAACCTTACAGGATTAAGCTACTGCGCTGTGTGTGTAACGTGCTACGTTGTGTGCAGGCACAGAAAAAAATATGCAGCATTTCGTGATTTTTTGGCGGTATTGTTTATTCATTCTGACCTACCTTATAAGTGCCTATTATCTACATAACACATATCATCTAGCACGGTTATAGGTTACAATAAATTACAGGTTCGAAAATTGACATAATTGACGCAATGTACGTAATGTGCTGCCTGGCAAAGCTTTTTGCAATTGTGAATTGTGATCACTTCCCAGCACAGGGGGAGATTGCCTTAGCATGAAACTTGCGCGCCTTCTATACCTACAGGAAAGAAAGAAAGACTAGTTTAACAAGTTGAACGAAGAAGGAATAATTGCACGGAGCTTACCATATCTGCCAGATTTCATCACGAACTATTATGAAATTGTTCTGTATTGGATCATATTATAATACCCATGCGTTATATCTATAGACAGACAGATCAGCTACATTTCTTCGATGCATGATTTTCTGTTCAGGGTAGTTTTCTAACTGATTTTCTTGAACTAAAATCCATTTGTTTATCCCTGTTCGACAATCAGCTTGATGTCTTCCTTGTTCTGGTTAACATTTTGCTCCCGCCGATGTAAGGTCTCTCGGGACGGTATCAATTTCCTGTAGCCTAGACGGAGAGCAGTTTTGACTAAATTTTCCGTCCATAACCGAGATTATTGATGAAATCGCTTCGTTGTAGGGGGGCAGTTGAACACCCCAAATTTGCTTACAGATTGATGTTAAAATCATCCAAAATTGTGATTTCCTGAATATTTCAATGGGATTACGTTATTTTAAAGTTTTTAAATAGTAATAATGAGTTGAATTAAAGGAAACATGTCACTGTTGTTAGTTAATCGTTGAAATGTTTACTGATAACGTAATGAACCGAATTTGCTAAAATTTTTTGTACATTAAATAATTATCATAGACACCATCTTCATTGATTGATTGATAATTAGTTTTCAATGTTAACGAAACCGAAACTTGTGTTTAAAGCTTTTAAGGCTATTCGCATGTCAACAATTGCATATAGCGACCTCGAACGTTTCCCTTTTCAGAGAACTTTATAACGTATAATTTTTACGATGCATATGTTATACTAAAAGATAACATGAACGGAGATATCAAAAAAAAAATAAAGAAAAAATATAATTTTTTTACTGGTTGTTAATTATAAAATGAAGAAAACTTCAGGTGTTCACCTATGCGCCTGATAAAAGCGATTCTAATAATAGTCTTGCTTATGGGCGGAACATTTGTTTTTTAACGTTTTTCCTCCTTGCCGTCTAGCTTACTGGTTCCGTGTATGTGTATGGCATCCTTCTCACAAAGAAGTCCTTTTTTTTGGAAGCTAACGGCAATTGCGTATGGATTTTGAATTTGAATTTACAGTAGCAGGAGAATATAATGCAAGCTTAATGTAATACTCCACAGAGTCTATTTAAATTTGATTTTTAAATTTGACTTGAGGAAATACCTTCTCTTTCTCCAACAGTCATGACAGAGTTCAAAGTCATGAATTCTTCTTACTTTCATAGAGTCATTACTATTATTGTTACTATTTTTATTAATTAAAGGAACACTGCCATCTCCTATTTCGCTCAAAGTGATTGTTATAGAAAATGTGATTAAATAAAAATTAATTCAATTCAATCTCCCAATGAACTGACACGTGAAATATAATGGCTTATCAGCCATTGCTGTCAAATTGGACAGAAGTATCCGTAAAAATAGTATTTCCATGTCACGACAGAGTTCAGAGCCATGTATTCTTGTTTCAAAGCATAGGATGTTATCTCATTATCTTTTTTGCTGAATCTTGTGCAAATGTTAGTTATAGTTATATGGCATATAAGTTAGACTAAGTTCTAAGTTTTGTAATTGAACCGGTTAAGTAGAGTAGCTATTGAGGCCGATTGTACTACGTACAATAAAGAGATTATTATTATTATTATTATTATTATTATTATTATTTCCCTGGTGGTCAAACAGTAGCTAGAATCGAAGGTTAGTGCGATCCTCAACCCGATTTATATTTTCTATCTCGCACCAAGAAATCAGAATAATATTGTGAGGAACTAAGTGACATTGTAAAAAGTTTTCGAATGACTGGCGTAGGCTCTGCAGCGTAACGTTTGAAACCGATGGCTAATATTTGGTCTGGACCAGTAGATCTTTTCAGTAAATCACGGTGTTGGAGCGTAACTTGATTGGAAGTTCATCGTAAAATTGGCAGAAAACACATCCCAAGGAATATACCTTTTGAAGTTGAAGGCAATAGATCGATTCTGTGCTCATCAAAACGAGATTAAATGCCTGCGAGAGAGAATTCTGACCTACCAATTGGTATGCTGATAGAATAGCAAGTATGTTTATGTTCAAGCATTAATTTTATGTTATGATGACACATTTAGTTACTAAACATGTTGAATCGATATCATATGTTTAAAATACTGACTTTCATATATTATCTACATGTGTTATTACAGTATCATAAGATCTTCAGTGCTGCGACACAGAAATTCTCCAGAAAGAAATAAACGAAATCAATACATAACAATCACACCAGTGAGGATGATGGAATGTTCCTTAAAATATCTAAGATACAATACTCAATGCGGATAAAGCTTATATGCACATTCCACAAATGTGTACCTGTTCTGTGCTGTAATAGTGCAACATACGTAGCGGGAAAACTGCATACGCTTTACACATAATAATTGTTTATTATCATGCATTTAATTATACAGCAATTCCTTCAGTATCTGCAATATGATGTAATTTATTTACTACCAGCGGCTGCTTCAGACAAAAAATATCATTATTTTGCTAACGTTGCACGTTTTGTTGTTATTCAATTGTCCATCCAAGGTCCTCATAGATAATCTGCCATACTCTTTTGGTTACGAGTCTTTGCATACGATACCATTTTTTATTTCAATTTTAAGGAATACTTCAATACACAATTTTAAGGAATTTTAAGGAAAGCAGAGAGCGTATTTCACATCCAATGACCACCACTCGCAAATTAACAGTGTGGTCTGGCCATAGTCTGCGCAGCTGGCTGAGGAGCTCCTGATACTTGGTCCGCTTCTCCTCCTCTTCCAAGATGATGTTTCTCTTGGCAGAAGCGGAAAATTCAATAACGAACATCTTCTTTTGTTAGTGGTCGAGGTGGACCATATCGGGCTTATTAGCTTGCAAAAGCCCGAGTGAATAGTTCCAGTATATCCGCCATGTCTCGTTCTCCTCCACGGACTCAATATCCCCTGGAGCGTAGGGTAGCATATGTGTTTCATCTATACCGTAGGAGAGCCTCAAAAGGATAATATAGTACTCGTAGAGCATCACGCTGACAGGAGATGCATAAGCGTCTCTGACGCCTTCGGCAAGCTCTACAGCTGGTATCGGGTACTTCCATACCTATAACCCTATTACAATATACCAAGGTGTTAAAGACACGATCCTGTCAAGACATTATGAAGCCCACAGTCTCTGACTTCAACCCACTAGATCTTATGAAAAAAGGTCAACAGCTTAGACAAGCCATGCTTTTCTAGATGTTTGTAAAATATTCATGCATGGGCTTTGTGAAGCCTCAGAAGGCACAAAGCGGATGAGGGGATCGGTGCTCCTCATCACTTCGTAGGCTGGGCCCAGTACCACTCTGCTATTATTATTATTATTATTATTATTATTATTATTATTATTATTATTATTATTATTATTATTATTATTATTATTATTATTATTATTATTATTATTATTATTATTATTATTATTATTATTATTATTATTATTATTATTATTATTATTATTATTATTATTATTATTATTATTATTATTATTATTATTACTATTATTATTCAATTTACACTGCCAGTTACTAGTTTTATGCAAAAATGTGTATTTGGACCCTATTCCTTTTATGCGAATAAAGTAGCAATCGCAATCATATTGTTACAAAAAAATGATTCATTGACTGAGTTGAACCGCCTTTATACATGGTTGTCCGGATAGTTGTGTTACTCCACTCAGGTTGCAGAAAAAAGGAATGAAATACTTCATGTTACATTTTTGATACCTTGATTTTACAACTTTTGAATTGTTCATGAGATCGCCCATCTTCTGGCTTAGTAGAAGTTATTCGGTAAATAAAATTATATTATTATAATTTTAATAACAGAGCTTAGCAGACCAGAGTATATTTCGAATTTTAATAATATATAAGGATCATGATCAAGATAATACAAAAATATTTTGGTCTCGACTATATTGTCAGGATGTGTTAAAAATTATCTTCTTTGATAGAAATAGGGAGGAACTGACGGAGTCAAGCCTGCATTTGTAAGCCTACCTCAACTCATCTCCAAGTGTCGCCCTCTATGCGGACGCCCATTGGCAACTTACCACCCGATTGCTCTCTACAGTTAGACCGCCAGGCTATACTGACGAGTCTAGGCTAGAGACGAAACATTCATATCTATAGCAGGTCTGATGCATAGTGGAGAGCATACACTTAAAAGATACCTTCCATATTCATGGCATGACAGGGTTAACGATAGTGTAAGTTGCCTTTCAAGACCCGACGCTATGACCAACTCCTCAGACAAGTTTGCCTTCACAAAAGGGCATACAGCATCCAAATGTAGCTCGCTATACTTCTGGAGGGTCGTGCATGGTAAAAAAATAGGGAGAAATTCAGGGATCACGGGTACGGGTATGGGTACTTCCTCCTGTAGCAATGCAAATTGATATCTTGGTACTAGTCACTGCAATCCCCGGGAGTTGGAGTCGTCCCACCTCATTGGGTTGATAAGTTGGCTACTATTTATTCCTCTCGACTTATAAATGATAAACCATCAGTTAATACATAAGAACGTTCAATAATTGCCCATAGTTGGCCTATAAAATTTATCTTCGTAGACATCTATATGTTGAAACATGGATAGATAATATGCACGACATACAGAAATAGTTAAAAATGCACTCAAAACATCACGACGGCTTCACCTTAAATGCTGAACGTATGACAATGAGTTGCGACCAATCAATTTCTTCAAGTTTATTCCACCCCTAACTCATTATCTTCGATATTTGTAATAGAAACAGAAAGCTGAAGTGTTTTATGGGACCATCAACACTGGATGCACCAAATATGTATGCTTACAATAATGTGTATCACGCATCTCCTGAATAACACGGTCTCGAAAGAAATTACAATAAGTATGCTGCGAATACGAGAAGGCGTACATTTTTCAACAAATCGCACAAAGAGAAGGTAAATACTTATGTAACATTTTCAATTTTCAGTATTGAAGAGAACAATAGAGCTATATTAGAAGAAAGAAAACAAGATAGAAAATTTAGTGAGATTATTGTAAGCTGTAGATCATTAAGTCACTATGATGGAAGAACGTTCAAGACATTGTTACCACAGGTGAGTGCCTGAGAAAAAGTTTATAATTTCATGGTACTTTTCCTGATGAATCTTGTATTTAAAAAAGTATTATTTCCGACTTGGTTGCGATGGTAGATTTAGTCCTCCTCGGGTGAATTGCCTAAGCCTAAGCTAAAATCTCAAAACAATTCAAATTATGACAAACATGATACTTGACATGTTCTATTAAATTAGTTTATGTTTCCTGCATGTTTAACATATTTTTTGGCAACTATTTAATTAAAGATAGCTAAACTGGATAAATAATGTAAATAGAATGCTAGATTTGAGAACTCTAGCATTATATTCATTATAAGCTACTTGACAAATAACCTGGCTAGTATTCGCATACAGTCTTTTTTGAGTCTGACGATCATTTAAAGATTAAATCACAACAAACGATTTTTATTTATGAAATCTATTATTTAAATTGTACAATCTTCATTTTCGACCAAGTGAGAGAATCTCGGATATACATATTTTAATTTTCACTTGATGATGACTGACTATTGAAACTATAATGCATGATCTAAAAATTTGAACTTTTTTAGATCATGGCAGCCTTCATTGCAGCAGGGTACCACATCGTAGTAGGTATATCTTTAGCATACTCGGCTATTTTGATACCAGCTTTAGATAGAAATGTTACCAACGGAACAGATGACGGGGAAATCACAGCCACAAAAACAGAATGCTCGTGGATAGGTAAGTTCAAAATAAATGCATACTATTCCCAATTCTTGGAACTATTTGAATATGAATAATGAATTGAAAGAACTCAACAATACTGCATGGCATGGTTGTAACGTACCGTCGAAACCTTTTGTATATCCAGGTAGGGAAATTACAGGGTAGAGTTAGTTATTTGTTGCCATGCAAGAGTGTTTGATCCAATTCCTTGTTGTGCTTCAAAGTTGCGTTTTGTGTGGGAAACCGCGTCGGACAAGTTGTACCAGGCAAAAAATGTAGATAAATTATCTGTTTCATGTACAACGTGGAAATTCGGAAGATCAACTTGCGCGTGGCAGCTCCTCAATGGGCTTTGATACAACCCTTTACCATGGTTTGATGACATATTGGTCACCTTGTTTGAACGTGCTTCATTTTCGTATTACTTCGATGTAATTTGAGTTTTGGTTTCGTACCAAAAATGTCTGTTTGCTAACTAAAACGAAACGAGTCTTTCTTTAATGGTTAACATCCGTATCCTTTTCCTTCTGAACAGTTGTGAGTGTAACACATAAATATTCAATTATAGCAAGCGTCCTGGTGATAATAATTCCATTGGGTGCCTTATCTGGAGGAGTAATTATGGATCAAGTGGGTCGCCTCAACACTCTCAAGTTAGCAGTTATACCAAGCGTACTAGGGTGGTCTCTTATCGCAGCTGCCCAAAATGTTCCTATGATTATTTTCGGAAGACTAATTGTTGGATTCGCTTCAGGTAAGTAATCATTATCTCCAGTCCGACAGTGTCGGATAGAACTAACAGAGTTGAGAGAACAATTGTTTATATAACCTTTATTGGAATCCAGTAGCAAAGAATATTTAGTCAATTCATTTAATAAAAACCTTGATATGTTCGTATGTGGAACATCGATAGTATTATATTCCTGATGTGACATCTACCTTCGTCGGTAATTTAAGACGATAAAACGTGTCTTCCATCAAAGTTTAAAGAGGAAACAATATCTCATTAGTCTACCTGTTCACTATAGAACTTATTCTTTCAACCAGATTGAATCACAGCTTACTGGGAACACAAGACAAAATGTCTACATCAACACTCATTTCTATGCATCGCGCATGGTGGCGCTGCCCACTGGCATGTTACGAATTCAAGGTCCTAACACTTGGAGTGCCTTGAAGTGGTGACAGATACTCCTTATGATGCCAACGGGCAGCGCCACCGTGCGGGACGCTTGGAGATGAGTGTTGATGTTGCTATCATACCCTTGACTGGGTTACCTATGTATGTACCAATTGCTCTACACAGTTACTACTGATGAGTCTAGGCTAGAGATGAAACATGTATCTCTATAGCATCTATTATGTATAGTGGAGAACATACACACAATATGTCGAGATTACTATTCAGTTTAGTTTATGGTTCATATCCATGTATCAATATATTTAGTACCATAATTAAACGATCTATAATATCTAACTAACAGAATCGAAACGTTTGCTCCAAGCACAACATAAATAAAATGTATAGTCCTTACATAACTGTACCCGAACGATAATAGTCGGTTCGTGAACCAAGTGCTATTTGCATTGCTAATTTTTTTCATGGTCATTCTCGTCATTATAAATGATTTTTTTTGCACATATCAATAAAACACCAATTAGGTCGGACTGGTTAACATTTAAGAATATTATGATAACCATACATTTATGAGTGGTAAAATACATGATTGATGCTTCTACATATAAATATAGTGCCGAAAATACAGAGATGGGATAAACAAATTTTCCCATCATCACTGGTTTGAGGACTTTTGTGGAAATTGTCGCATTCTTCACGTCATCCTAGAGCAATTCTTCATTTAGTGTAGTTTGATGACCCATACCATAGCTCTGTATAAGAATTAGCTTCAACAAGTAAGATCATCAACAAACTACATATAAAACTTATGTTAATGGCATTGCTTTACTTGAATTTTGGTTTGGTGTTGCTAAAAAAAAATGGATCCCTTCCTACATATTTTAAGGAAATCTATATGAATAAAAACACAAAGTAATAGTTTCAAAATAAAAGATGTATTTTATTCCAGCTTGGGGAACCAGTCCTGCCATAGTCTACATAACAGAAATAGGCAGAGCTGATATGAGAGGATCTCTGATTTCTTCAGCACCTACATTTGCATCTTTAGGTATGTAATGGCTTTGTTTTCAATAAACTCAATTTTTCTCACAAATCCTCCAACAAAATGTATGTAAGGGCACTAGTATAGATACTTAAGATATACAAGACTTTGAGCCGTATTACATAAGCTGCTTTACTGACACAAAATATTCCACAAGCGATCTTATTTATACTCAGAAAAGTATATCGAATTGTGTGTATGGTTAGTATATGATTCAACAATTGCAGGGATGGTGATATGCTTTTTGAAGGGCTGGTTCCTGCATTGGCGCACGGTGGCATGGATGTCCATAGCCTACTGCGTCATTCCATTGATGCTGACATTCTTCATCCCAGAGAGTCCCGCCTGGCTGGTGTCCAAGGGAAAAATCGAACAGGCAGCCAAGTCACTTAGGTGGATACATAAGTACCAACCGCAGCCCGAAAATAGGGTAAGAATTAGAATTTTAAAAGCCTCTCGCGAATTTAGACAGCAGATGATACATGATATTGGATATGGTGGTGGTACCGATAACACAGCTTCGGAGTTCTGTTCCCTTGCGAATTTGCGTTATAATAGGTTTTAATCGATATGGCATCTTCAATCGTCTTTGTAAGGGCAAAATAATAGATAAGTTCCTTTCCATGCTTTTTTATATTCTCCTTCCGTGGCACAGTACCGGAAACAAAAACTGTAACAGCATCGGAAGGAACTGTTGTCCATTTCACCTGTAGACGATTGAAGATATCACATATATCAAAACGTTGTGAAATGAGAACATTAATGAGCAGGTCCACTTTTCACAAAATATGGAGCATGTTGCTACCACATCTCTACATGTGGCGTTGTATATACTTATTTGCTATCTACTATCGGTAGCCGAGCTATACTGACGATACTAGGCAACATATAAAACGTACGATTCTATAACAGGGCATGTGTATAGTGGAGAGTATAAAACGTCTGCTTCTGACGCGAATGGTGCCTATGGCGGTACATCATTGAGCTTTTTACGGTCCAGGAATATCACAGTGAATAAGTTCACACTTGTTGTTAAACATATAGGCCTATCGGCGCTATTATGCATTCCAAATATGATAAAAATATATGAACACAGAAAGTGTGATATTGTGATGTGAATAACTGAAAACCAGAAAAATGGGATAAACCGTCAAGCCACGGATCTATACACATACCGGAACATACTTTGAGCAAAATATAGAGCAATCAGTTATTCCGTCAGAAAATTGTACATATATCCGTAAGTTAACAGCTCTAGCAGATCATACAAAGGGACGGTTGAGTCGGCCAAACAAACAAAGCTGATTCAGAAGAGTGAGCTAGAATAAAATCAGCTTGATCGGCAAATATGTCAAGCTGTATTACTTCGTAACCTTGTTTTTATATAGACGGATTAGGCAAATATTGTTGAATTTTGTCCATTAGATAATCCATTAGATAATCCTGCTTCTTCTTCTGCTATGAGCAAACACTATCCTCAGCTGGACTAGTACTACCATTTGGTGAAATCTTAGTGTAGTTGTAATTGAAAGTTGACGAGAAAATGTATTATTGATATTGATATCTCTATTCTCTCGATGTTTTACATGCCAAGATATAAATGAGTCCGGACATGATTGAGTGTTAATGGTGCTGACTATACATTGGCCACAGTGTCATGGACTTTTTCAATAGTTGCGGATTAGAGCATTGGCGCTCGTTCCTCGTGACAGCACCAAATCTTCAATTGTTGAAAAGTTGAAAGAGAAACTAATTCTATATGTGCCAAGGGCACTGCAAAAAATGAGTTATCAATTCTTGTAGCCGCCATTGTGGAGTCTCGACACCCTTCTTCTCCTAGTATGCCCTTTCTCTGGCGCTGGCGTCCCGCTCCTAGCGACACATCACTTTTACTGGCGCCTGTGCTTCATAAGGCCGTATCTAGCGCTCGTCCCTTGGAACCACACGTAATGGTCTGACTAACCTCATCCCTGAGATACTTTGGTTTATATTTAGAAATAATTATATAACCTCATGTGAAAACGTTCTAACTTCTGTTCTACAATAATAATGAATAGTCACTTAGTGCTACAACAGAATAATCTGTAGCAGGCTATTCTATGACGGTACACAGTTTGTGCGTTTTTAAAGGTATCAAACGATTCATTTAGGGATACATCATACGAATGAATACTTTTTCAGTGGTATTTAGTACAACACAGAGTGTAGTAGATACCATCAGCAACAAAAGATACATATGACTCCAATAGCACGTTAGGATAGGCACAATAACTGACCCAAATAAATAGAATTTAGATTATTTTGAGTAGCTTTGAAAATCGAAAAAATAAGATATAAATAATAAATTCATTAGTCTACCTCTCATTCATTTCATTCATGACTTATAAAAATACTATAACTACAGACTGAGCATGTGACAAAATCTTTTTCCTTAGAACGAAACAATGGCTGAGCTACAATTGCAGTTTCTACAAAAAGAGCATCAAGCAAAATTGGAGAAACAAGCTAGAGAAGGTGGTTCGGGAGGTTTAGCGAAAATGAAAGAGTTCCTCAAACCAACGGGATACAAACCCCTACTTATCCTGTTTGGACTATTCTTCTTCCAGCAATTTTCTGGAATATATATTACGTTATTCTACTCCGTCACATTCTTTAAGGTAATAGTTTTTTATTCTTATTATTATTTAATTTTATATATACATCTGCGATATGATTGTTGAACAGAATTACAGCGTTAATGGGCACAAATTCAACTTATTCATATCGATAATAAACTTTGTTAGCATGTATATAAGTTTTATACAATGGATTATTATCTAAAACGGCAACAGTTAGGAGTTCGCTCAGAAGTCTGCAGATAATTTTCAATATCGATTCATTTTATGGAAGTTTGAAGTATTTCTTGATCAAAATGTATTCAAACTTTAAGAGTGCAAGGGAATTGAAACAATATATCGAACTCCATTATAGCTGTTTGATTTCATACGAATTATATCAAATTTTCAGCAGGAATTAATACATTAGAAAATGAGGAAGCACCTCGTTGTAGCTGATATTAAGCGAACTGGATTTAGGGAACCTAGATTAATAATCAAAGAATAACTTGTAGATTGATATCTGTTCCTTGATTGGATATTTTTTGGGCCCTTGACAATGACAGCTGCAATAAATAACGAAAAAATATAATAACCTCTCAGTGGGAAAACGTCTAGACTGGATCTGTATTCTTTATACATAAAAAAAGGTGAAAATTGTAATAAAGCAGAATAGTTTTGGTGATATTTTCAGTTCTTAAGGTATCTCTTGTTCTACTCTTGTCTAATTGAACTTTGCGAACTAGTCATTTATTCTTGAGATGTGCATATTTATATTTAAGGAACCTAATTGTATTTTAGGAAGTCGGAAGTACTCTGAACCCTTACTTGGCATCAACGTTCATAGCTGCAGTCAGAATGGCAATGTCATGTATCAACACTTATATGTTGCGTACCTTCCATAGAAGGCCTCTAGTAATTATCAGTGGAATTGGTATGGCAATTTGCATGGGATTTTCTGGACTATTCACATACTGGATCAAACAGGGTAAGCAGCAATATTGCATAATGATGGAAGTACACCTGTATCTTGGAGCTTGCGTAAAACTTAAACCGTTCAGGGCAAATTCTGTAATATACTGAATTCATTTTCCGCCCTTTCCTCGCGATTTTGCACCCCGTGCAGCCTGCTTCCCTGACTCTGGCACCGGTTGTCCTGCCCTAGCTACGACACTGATGCGATCATGCATATTTTTCTAGCAAAAATGATAAAAATGACAAATTTCGCATATTCTTGTATTCTCATTTACAACTTGTAGTGATCTAAAATGATATAAAACTTACAGGCTTTGCAGAAATGAGGCTTAACACGTTAAAAGAGATGGCGTCACGTATTATTACGGTGTAGGTACTTCTTGCGCAATGGTATCACTTTGAACTCTTTTCAGAATTCCGCTCCCCAAAAATTTTTATTATCATTACTTGCAAACGATTGGATATGTTTTGATCTGTCATTGTTTTATAAAATAATCCTCAGCTGTTATGAACATATGGGAATAACTTATGGCACGATAGAGTTGGCTAGAGTGGATCACAAAAAAATACGTAATCGATTTCTGGTTTTCAACTAATATTTGATAATGACAAGAGATAAACCAGGATAAGCTGTAGTAATCTTTTCAACTGCTAAACACACGAATATTGCATGCTGCTCTGCCAGTCGTCGAGATGGATGCCTAATATTTCAGTCATCTTCCATTAAGTTCCTGGGAATTAACATCCTGGAACGATTATGCTATCATCTTGTTATGTGGACATTTTACTTTGTAGTCGTCGTCGTGATATTTTTATTCCATTATTCCAATTTCAAGGTACTTCCGACGCGAACTGGGTGCCAGTGATGATGATTCTATTGTACGTTGTAACATCCATGGTTGGTTTGCTGCCGATTCCATGGACCATGACTGCAGAACTCTTCCCGATAGAGATAAGAGGAATAGCCCACAGCATCGCCTACAGTATAGCTAATCTTCTTATGTTCGCTGCAGTGCAAAGCTACTGGACTCTTGACTACTGGTATGTGTTAATTCATGGAGAAGTATTTTACTTGATTTTTTATTAGAGACATACTATTATTATTATATAATCTTATAAAGTCCTAAAATTCGAACAGTTAAAATGGCAACGCCAATCTTATGATAATAATTTTTTTTCTGATAGACTTGAGCGAGAACCAGTATCGAAGTTTTTAACACGATTTTTCCAATACAGGTTCAGTGGAGCAGCAGGCATCCAATGGTTCTTCACCGTAGTATCTCTCATGGCCAGTTTCTATGCTTTCGTATTTCTCCCTGAAACTCACGGCAAGAAATTGTCAGAAATCACCAGCTATTTCGTGAAAAACACCATCTATCTAGTGGCGGCTAAAAAGGCCAATTTGGCTACACCTCAACAGGCACAGAAGAAACAGACTGTCACTAGGGTGGGCAAGAAAGATATCGTCAAATCGCAAAACGGCCAAAAAGAAAAACTTATGGATAATGCGGTTACCAGTTAGGCTATGTGATTTCAAGAGATGACGGAAAGAGGCATTTTATTTAATGAGATCTGATCAAATAGAAAACTGTCATATGTGTTGAATCAAATATTCATCGTATAGCACAAGAAAAGCTGCAGTTATCTTAGATATTATTTTCAGACGACCATTAGGCGGGGTCGGCATTCACCGATCTGTCGACCTAGTCGTTTTCCCATTGGTTTAAAGCATTGTGATTCAAAGTGGACAATGCGTGGTATTTCTAGTTTAAATAAAATAATGCTTAAGAATTGGCTGCTTTATCGGAAATCATGTCATCTATCGTACCAGTTGTTCCTTTTGAAGCTTCTAAGACAAGATGATCGTTTCAGTCATCACAGTGGAAAATAATACGACTATTTGAGGATTCACTAAATAGAACTAGGCAAAATACAGACTTGATAAAAAATCTGGAGGAAACCTTCCGAGATATTGAATATTATGGTTTTCATCAAAAGATTAACGACAATGATCGTCTAAATATCCTTTTTTGCGTATTTCATTTCATCGATCGACATATACTTATTTTCAAGTTTGCAATGGAGCTTCTTTACTTGTATCAGAAACGATTTTCACGATTACACGTCATAACAAAATTCATTATCTGCTCATATTTGATTTTCAATTTCTAAAACAGAACTCTCTCATTAAAAAAGATGTCATTTTTGGTTTCTGGACTGAAATGAAAATAGGCGAAAGTCAAAAAATTAAAATATTGAATTTGGAAACAGATCGCTGACAGAATCGGATTCTTCTAGTCATAGCCAAATCTCGAATCGTTGTATTATAGAGGAGATGATTGTAAAAGATTTTCAATGCAGCATAAGAATACTTGAGAGTTTTCTATCCAATTTGATTAGATCTCAGACAGATGTTGAGAAAATGATTATGGAATGTGTAAATACCAATTTGAGATATTCAGTCAAAATATTCGTAGACAATTTGATCGCGATTTATTTGCAAACTTACAATGCTTGCATGTCTCGAATTGATAATTGATATTTTAATATTTTCAAATTTTCTTAATCAATCAAAGTACCTAAAGGATTTTCTGGAAAAGTAGGAACAATCTCTCCAATCGAGAAGATTTTCCAGTTAAGCTTTGCCTGAAACCAAAACAGTTTAATAAATCATTTATGAAATATAAGCTATTCTCTTTACAAGATCCAATTAAACAACGTATACTATACTTTATAATACAATTATTTTATTATTTACTCAACGTCTGTTCCAACCATGTTATTTATAAGTATGTTCAATTTTATACTTTTACAGCAGTATTTCTATACTTTATAAGTGTTTTTGTGATATTAAACAAACTATTTTACAAATTTTATTGGTGTCTATTAAAGTTTTCAGTTGTATTTTGACATTATTAAAACTATTTTTTATAATTGTATGGTTTACTATTGTTACAGCTTGAACTCGAATACTGGAATTGAATTCATCTTTGATTTAAATCTTTTTTTCAAAAGTGATTCATGATTTTGTGAAATGTTTTATAGTAGCTCTGTGGAGTAGTAGGTTTTGGAACTTATCAAAAGCTCTACGTTTTGAGTATATATCTCAATCAGAGTACATGGCATAAAATGGTATTTATTAGCACACTAAAAACCATTACAAATAATCTAACAACATTTTTGTTTGCGGAACATAGATGAGAATATTGCGTAAAGCATAACAAACCAACCAATCAATTAGGGGTCTAAAGAGCACAGTGTATACTTTCCAGTTATAGAATAATGACAGAAAAGCCATTTTTGCTACTGTGATGTCTGCTGTAACATGTTGATGCGAAACGTTTTGTCATTTCGTTTGGAAGCATCAAAACAAGAATTCGCATTTTAGCATTGAATTGGGTATCATTATGTTTAGCACTAATTATTTACAGAAATAATAATTACAGTTCTGGAATGTCCAGCAGAAGATTCAGAAGTGTATTGAAAGCAGATATTTCTTTATATAATATTTTAGTTAGTTTTAATAATACATTTTTTAGTTCAGTGTAATATACTTAAGACAAGCAATTTGTGCCTTTTATGTTAAATTAGTCTGAAAATATAACATATTTTTACACATCTAATGATATTTAATATACTTAAAATTAATTATATAGCTTTGAAAATGTTATATTCATGTAAAATGTAACGAGTGAACTCTCAGGGTGCAACTGTACCAGTATTAGTTTTTTGCTGAAAGGAATAGTAATAAGCTATTGCTGTTAGATCTCTCATTAGGAAGCTATATAGATACGTGGAACTTGAAGGATATTGAACATGAACATAGCCAACCAAATAACCTATTCTAAATAGTCAATCATAGAAAAGGTATTTTAAATGTACGAGGTGGAATATACTAAATCAGAGTAATGTGAATAAATAACTGAATAGGGAAGTGATAATACCATTTTTTTCACTCTATTTCAAATTGTGATTCTATTTTACCTTATTACTTAATATCACAGTGGAGTGATATGACAAATAAATAAACATTGACACCTGATTTTTTCTATTTATTACCCTTTGAACAAAACGCTTGCATAAATTTATTTATTAAGTGGATTTCCGTGAGGCCTGTAATGGAAATATAAGCAAATTTTTATTTCTAGACATAGAATCAAGATGGCAGACTTTAGTTTCGAAAGAGATATCCTTGCTAAATGTAAGTTTTGTAAAAAAATATTTTTTATAATGTTCGCTTATCTTTCAGGGAGGCAAGAATGGTCTTAACTGTTTACAAGGGTATCTAAATTCTCCTGAATAATGCAATTGTATGAATATTGGAGTCTACAAACGAATTATTGCAGTGAACGTATTTTGTACTGCACATTACGATATTCAATGTTTGCGAATAAAAACATGGGCTATTCATGTCAATAAATAGTAAATGAAATTACTTGTCAACTGACGTGCTACAGTGCACGTGCTAGAGCCATTAAGTCAATGTAATTAAAAAAATCCAGTGACGTTAATCTAATTAACGCAGAAGATATTGACGTTTACATGGATACGTCAGATGAGGTTTGTAATAGGATATTTTTCCTTATGAAAGTAGTGTTTCCTTATCCTAAATGCTGAGATCCCGTAACTCAGATACCCATGCTCATATGTTATTGATTGAGATGTAATTTTATCAAAGATCATTAATAGAGTAAGACGATTTCATCAAGTTGACTATCAGAATATGACCGCAAGTACATTTAATCACAGTTACTTCAAAGGTATAAAGAAGAATCAACCTTGCATGTGCTAATCAGTGTGTGTGAAGGTACCATTGAAAGCAAATATTAATAAAAGGGTATGTGGTCGAGTACATAATATATATATATATATATATATATATATATATATATATATATATATATATATATATATATATATATATATATATATGCTTCCGATGTATTTATCATCAAAGCAGTTGTTCCTCAATGGGTTGGAAATAACATCTAATTCAATCTGTAGCTTCGCAGATGATAGCACCCTTATTCCCTGCATGGAACCTGCCCTAATCTCATCTAACCCGTAACTTTTTGTATTGAACCAAGCAGAATGCTACCATCTCGAGGGGCATTGTACTGGTGGATGAAACATTCAGATCAACGGAGACAACGAAATGATTGTCGGATGGGAATTACCAAATGGAGTTTTGTTCTATGCAAATACTTAGATGATCACCCTGACAAGAAAATCACATACTGGTCTGCCAGCCGTGGGAATGGAGAGGCGCCCAACACTCGATTCGGATTCCGTTAAGGTCTTTGAGATCAAAGACATGATCATGACATGATCGCGTCAGAACCAGTTATCTTTGATAACCGGTTTGACGGCGGCCATGCTAGCTCGGCGTCCTAAAAATTGTAGGTTCTGTTCTGCTCCAGAAAAGTGTATTCAACAGAATAGCTACTACTATAAGGTTAGATCTCAGGAACACTGCTCGCATTTGTAGCAATCCGAAGTACCCTCTGAAGCTTTTTGACTGAATCTAGAGAAGAGTGGTATGGCTGGTGAACGCGCCGGACATGACAAAGGACCTACACTTTCTTTTACAGGAACAGCAAGAGTAATCAGTATAAGCAATTATAGAGAGGGGAGTATCCTCACCAGGTCGATCGTGAACTTCTTCTATAAGCAATTCCTTTAGAGGGCCTCAGTGTCGTGGAATGGACTACCGGGAAGTTTGTTTCCCGATGCTAACAAATGAGAGGGTTTGAACATTGATCCCCAATGTAAATAGATATTTATCCTCATGCAATGCTTTTGATATCGGACAGGCTTTCTGTATCTGCGAAAGATTATCTATAATAAAATCCTATAGGAGATTATATTAAACTACCAAACTGTTGACTCAATAATGTTGACAGTATGACGAAAACTTCAATAAAAAGAACACTGATGCTAGCCTAATATTTTTCTCGAATGCTGTCGACCTTGAATATGGCGTTTGACACCATGACCGTCATAACATTGACGCTTGATGCGTCTCGCGGTGGCGTGCCGGCGACCGAATAAAAACCCAATCTGTGACCGTTGACTGGTCCTTTATGTTTGTCTAATGCCGCTCGGCGTTTGCCGGTGCATTCAACTAAATAGATAATTACCATTTAGTCCAGTTCCATATGATATCTCGAGTATGTGCACAGATATTCACACTAGAATAATCTCAAAAGGCAGTATATGCTGAACTTTTACATTTTCATTTTTAGCCGATACAATAATAGTCTGAGGAGAATTTATAAAATGATTATTTTCAAATTAAAATTGCACGACTTCATTTCTTTGCTGCACGGTCTCCCATTATCAAATCCCTACAGCAGAACTTCATAGATCTGGAAAGAAAATCATGATTGAGATAAATTAAAAAAAATACTATGAATTTCAACGGGAATTTTATCAAATAATTATTCTTATTTAGTGTTTAACCGCTTCAGTGAACCAGCGTATGTACATCCCTCATCAACATTATTAGAATTTGAAGAGGAAGAACGCAAGACTTCTATGACAGTCAGTACATGTCGAACTTCAGTGGGAGAAGCACTCTTACTTGTCGATATGAACTTTGATAAATAATAGAAACACAATGAATTCGCACACAAATTCAGTGTTATTATATACCCTTTCTCTTAGTTTTGTTCATATTCGATATATAGTAGAGGACCCAGGCGCGTATCTGAGGAGGGGGTAATGGGGCTGATTACCCCCCCCCCCCCATGAACAAAAAAAATTCCAAGGAAACTGGTGGAATATAAATCAGAAAACATTTGGTTAATTACAGTACTGTCAGAGCCATTAGTAAATAATTGTTCAAATACGCACATAAACCCGCGGTGATCTTCCCCCTCCACCATTTCAAAGAGAGCATTACGCCTCCCATAGGTTAACCTGAATACGCGCCTGAGAGGAATCCCCCCCCCCCCGATGCTTAATCGAGATTTGCTAGAGCGTCAGCGTTGTGGGGACGTGGATTCTGATGATTAGATGGTAGAGAATAATGTATCTGACCTTCCGACAGGGGGAAAGCGTCTATCTGCTCTCAAAAACGTAAAAAACATTCACATGGAAATACTCGAATATTGGTAGTGTATATTCCTCACGGGTCTCCGATGACGCAGGTACTCTTGGTTGTATGCATGGTTGGGACGGCAGTACGAAAGAGTTGAAAATGGGAGGAAAAACTACTACAGATATTTGGAGGGGATGTTGAGTGAACTCGAATGAAGCTCCCATTCAAAAGACTGATGATTCAGATGTGACGCGAACTCGTTGCAGGTTTTTGAGGATGCAAAAAATCGCCATTTTAAAATAATCGAGCAGATCAGATTTTCATACAGATTATCGAGCTTGACCTCCAACCCGTGTTCATACATAATCAGATGATTGTTAGGCGAGATTTCCTAATTTGCAGGTTTGACAATTTTTTTTATTAGATTCCCTTAACTCTATTAATGTGATAAGTAAAATGCTGCGCAAATAGCATGCAAAGAAAACAATATAAAATTGGCCGAAATTTGTCAAAAAAAGTTTTCTAAATATAAAATTAGAAATGACAGTTGAATAAAAGGTTCAAACAGATGAACGAGATTAATAATAAATTAAAAGTAAAACACTTTTTCACAAATAAGCTTTTATTTAAATGTGCTAAAAAGAATAAAACAAACTTTTCCTTTGAAACTTTTACTAACAACTTGTAAAATCAACGAGTGGATCTTCGGAAATTCTGCGATGTGGATAGAAGCTCTTTTCATTGATAATCTTCTGACCGTTTTGATTATGCTTTAAAAGTGAGCCAGTTTATCTAAGTGTGGCTGGGCATCGTCATATCATTAACTTGTATTGGGCCGCCATCTTTTACGGTCCTTGATAGAAACTTTTGTTGGAAATAAGAATTACATTGGACATTCTACTACCTTATCATAGATCGTATCATCATCAGAATACAGATTCACGTTATGTTTATACCATCATTTGTCCTTAGAGATCATGAACAGCTTATCCTCAATGGCGATATCCAAAATTTTTTTCTCAAACTACTAGGGCTTCAGTTTCATCTTCCATGTACATGGACAAAACGTCAAAAAAACGTAAACAAGTAACACCGTTTCTCAACTGAACCGTACTAAGCAATTTAAAATCTTTTTCATGGTGGGTATAGGATAGGACATGGTCACGGCCAGATATACATCCTATTAATAATGAAATTTGAGAGCAACCGGTTTAATCTTGGCCCTGTTATTACACTATACTAGATAAGTGGTGCATGCACATTTTATCTAGTGACCTATTTTGTTCTCTTCTATTCGCAATATACTCAGTCGAGCAATATGAATGAGACATAGCTGTAGAAACCATTTACTACTAGTTCTATTACTGTCTTTTTGTGGTTCTAGCAGTATTGCTCTTCAACCAATGAACGTTCCTCTTCGGCGACTAGTCAGCCTGTTTATTGTTATTACGTTATCAAGGTAGTTGTGTGATCATAACAAAATGGGAGAATGGATGTGTCGATATAACTAGTTGACAAGTCAAGAAAAGAAAGTACTGCATGTAAAAATTATATCGGTTAAGTGAAAACTTCTCTGAAACAAATCTTATGTTTGGTCAAACAGTTCCTGTAAACTTAGTTCTATCCTATTTTTGCAGGTCACTATTTCAAAAAAAAAATTTAATTCATTATAATTATATTACCTCAGTCTTTTTATTAAACCTGTCGTTTAAATTTTTACAAATCGACCTATACTTTGACCTAGACATGAATAATATATATGTAAAAACTATTTATTTAAAAATCTTGCCTACATGAGTTATAATCTTAGCAAATAAATTCTTAATATGCTCGTATTTTGTATTTATCATTCCCAGTTATAAATACATACGTAGTTTTGGTAGCATTCGGTAATATTTAGATTAATTATTCTGCAACTGCTTCATGGGCCGGGTAATAATCAGGGTAAAAAAAAAGAAAACAGAATAAATAAAAGCAGCGTTGAGGAGTTCCCTTAACAGATTTTAATACGTCTTAATTTTGACCGGGTCGATTTTTTTATTTGACACTCAGACGGTTGGCCTAAATTCAGAATTAAATGAATACCTCTGTCGGCAATTAGGCGAATTAAAAAATGCACCCGATGGGGTCTTTGTGAGATGCAAGTGCAATGGAACACATGCTGAATTTACAGCTGGTAATAAGGTCATCATTTTTGAAACGTATCCTTATCACGTCGACATCGGAATTAGATGTATAGTCGACTGAAACTCTAAATGCGTTATGTTTAGAGAAGTTACTTAAACTGTCGCTAATTAGTCGCAAGTCGCCGTTTGTCGATTCGCCGATAGGCAGGGACGGCGTTGAATGATTAACGTAGTAGTAATGGGGAGGCAAAGCCTGCCAAGAAGGCCACTTTTGGCCCTTTTTGCAGACATGGTAATTCCTTAGTGTCGAACCTTCCAGACCATTTAATAAAGGTCATGATGTCCGACCATTCCGCTGAGTAGCTTTCTTTTCTGTCGAACTCTGCTGTGTCGAACACCTCAGCCCTACGGCACACCAGGAAGTGGAACGAGGTCTCGTCCTCCTCCCAGCACTCCTATGAGTGACAGGTGCCTGTTCAATCTGCAGTGACCTGTGAGGATCCCTACCAACAAATGGAGTGAATTCCTCCGTAACATTAGTTTTCTTGCAATTGACATTTAAATCGGCTTTGTTACGTTGTTCGTAATATGGTATATTTCAATGTCACCCTGTATATCTATTTACAGGGTCACGAAAACTTCTTTACAAGTATGTAATACCTAAAAATTCACGATACGTTCCTGTTAAGAGTAAACGGCGAAAATACAGCATGAGTGGAAAGCGTTTTAATTTCATTGCTAATCGAATAAGTCAACTACTGAGTACTTTTCTTCACGTCAAGATCGTAATTATCTGTATTTTTTAAATATTATTATTTAGCGATGGATTGGTGCTAGTGCTGATAATTAAAATTATGGAACCAAACTAAAAGTCTATTGATATGATCTTATTTCCGATAGTATAAGCCAAACATTATCAATTACATGACCAAGCAAAATTTTCAATGATCATTACGCCACTTGTACCTGTGGCTGAATCTATCTCTCAAGATTTTTGTTTTTTCTTTTTTTGTTCTGATAAATGAGGTGCTATTCAGAAGATTCAATGTCCTTACTATATATCACATGATAATGAGAACCCGTGTGTTCTCATTTCCTAAATGATAAACCAAAGTATAATCGATACGTTAGCAAAAAGTGTAGCGTTATCATTTTTCGTATCTATACAAATTTGCTCACAGATATCATTTTAGCAAAATATTTTGTTTCTCCCTGTACAATACGCACGCCGCGCCGTGACAAATCGCAGTTTTCTTTAGCAGTAAATCGTTTCCCGTTATTACACTTCTATTTCCAACTGTACACAATACTAACTGAACAAGATCCAATATGACTCTCGAGGATCGTTTTGACATGTTAAGCGTCTTTTCGCTACGCAGCACCAAAATCTTGGGGCTAAACGTAATGTACAAATAACTACAGACAAGTAGACGATTTAATGCATACAGGTCCTGTAAGTTTGAAACATTGAGCTCGACGCAACCATACCAACCGTGAAGTTAGTATTTTCTGTTATATTAGTGATGTGCTGAAAAAGGAAAACAAGCACGGACTTTTTCGGCATACATATCCCAAACTAAACCTTACATTTCCGCATGTAGCTCCTTGTAAGTTTTTTGAAGGCATTGAACTTTTCCGTTATTTATGGTAGTTTGTAAAATCTCAGAGCTATGGTTTCTATTCAGTGATTTCGGAATAGATTAGGGTACGCTTATAGTGATGCATCTTATCATCTCATCCTCGCGATTTTCCTTGCATCTTTGCATCATCCGTCTATCCGGTGTACACATTGCGAGAGAGTAAAGGTCGCATCCAAAATAATGAAAATATGCAAAACGGGAACATCGCACTGCTAGAGAAGTAATCAATGGGTCTTCACACCCTATGTCATGAAAAAGTACATCTCAGTCACTTTTATCTGCGTTGCTGGTAGAGCGACGTTCATGTGGGCATATTTCAGGGATTTTGGAAGCGAACCTTATTTTTTGTTATAAGTAGGTACATAGTAGAGGGTTCACCATCGCTATCTACCATTGCTATTTTCCTGGCTGTTTGAGAGCTGTCACCCAAACTGGCTGCTTCATTTGTCTGTAGCATTCACAAGAAATTGTTGTCAATTGACAGAGAGTCATAGTGAAAGTGATGTGCCTCCTGCATTTAAGTGGTGGCTTTTGAGCAGTCTACCAAATCGCCGGTGTAAGGCTCACCCAGTGAATGAAATGCGGGAAGAACTTTGGGAATACCACCAACTTCTTTCCTTGGCTGATGAAAGACGAATAAGAATTGTAATCTTACATTAGGATGTCGACTGGTACATTTAATAGCATATGCATACTGAATGAAAAGAGTGTGCGATTTGCTGAATGTGATTTCCACTTGGAAAGAGCGGTACTTTATCGCACGTACATAGCAGCTCATAGAATGAACAGAAATCACTACTGCAATTCCCTCTAGAATATCTTGATAGAGACAAACATTCTATCTACAGAGTAATGGAGATTATAGCGCATGTATTAACATGGGATTGTATACCACAGTTCTACCACTCGCCAAACCGGTTTATTCAAGCCTGACCCGTGTTTCACTAACTATGTTAGCATCTTCAGAGGACGATCAAGAAGTAAAAAAATTCAGCTAGTTGTCTTATATACTTGTCATGTGCTGCCAACATTAACATTTAAACGTTTGTTAGCTGTCAAAAAGGCACGTCAGGTAGAAGCGTCAACTTTAGGATGCTAACTCAAACAACAGGTTAATAGTCATAGAACCCTTGTTATTATTAATTATATTGCTTATCTGCTTTGTTATCTCGTGGCTTTTGTATGAGTCTAGCTTCTTAAATATTAGTAAACCCTACTGTAGCAGAACATATACTCGTATTCAATAGTGAACATTAAGTTTCAGGAGCTTAAAATTAGTTCGTAGTTTTGTAAGCTTTAAGAAGCTGAACTCTTACGAAGCTTAGATATACTAGAGAAGATACACAAAGTAATAAATAAGGACAAGGGTCCTAACCCTAACAGCCTACTGTATGCATCAGCTGCTCAAATATCACATGTCTACCCGATGTGTGTCTTATTTGACAGCTAAAAAACGTTGAAATGTTACGGTTGTCAGCACCGACAGGTATATAACACAATAATTAACTGTATTATTTTAGTTTTGATCTTCCCCTGAAGATGTTAACATGACTTATGTATAGACCCTATTCTCAATTTACTGTATCAGTACAAACTGCGTAACTAATGGAAAATATACCGAAAGCGATTTATTTCTTTTTTCAAATTGCATGGCATGTAACTTGAGAATGTGTGCATCTATAGAGATTTGCGCAAAATAAGGAATAAAATTCCTTTATCCAAAAAAGTAAAAGCACAAGGTAGCATTGACTTCTAGCAAGGAGTAATAGAGTAATTGGCTGGATTGCGCCTAGGTGCAGTAATAGTGTTAATCAATACGGCAGAGCAGATCGACAATCGTTAATGATATGATGATAGAAAACCTCTCTCGAGAATTTGCGGTGGCAAATTCAGTTTCTTTGTCCGTCTCCACTCTTACCACAAAGCAGGATCGAGTTTTCGGATTAAATACCTTCAATTTGATACCTCGTATACCATTAAATGTGTATTATCTCGACGGCCATATAGGCTTCTTCAGTGTTTGTTGTACCGATGAAACTTGGTATTGATAGATTATCTGATCTGAGCCTTGTAAGGTAGTAGTAGCATTGCTATTGCTATTATGGTTCCTGGAGCAGAGGAGCACGCACAGCTTCTGGGACGCCAACCTAGTAAGGCCGACAACATGATCTTTATTGTTGAGGTTCATCCACAAAAGCTTGGTGGAAGATGACTCAAGTATTGAGTGTCTCTCTATGTTCACGGTTGGCAAACCAGTATGTCTTAATTTTGTGTCTGATCAAGCAAGAAGAAAATTGTTACGAAATTTGGTAAAGGGATATATATCCTTTATGTTGGATATGTTGCTGATTGCTGATGTATTCAGATTGTCGTAACCCACTCCCATATTTTTTTGACTGCATTTATTTTTCCTCAACATTGATTAATTATTATGGCATGACAATGGAACTCAAATAGTATGAATGATATATTTTTACCTATTCATAGGTAGATGTATGTTTATACTTGGCACGAAAGCAGCCTGTATTGATTGTATTAGAAAAAAAATTGTAAAACAATGGCAACTGCACTCTGTTTAGTATTTATGGGAGGGATACCATTAAAAAGAAATGTCCTTGGTGATTATAAGAAAAATAGTGTTAAGTGCATATCTTGTTGATGTTTACCAGCGTTGTGGACGATAACAATGGCTTATGAGTCCAACAAAAATGACGCGGCTGATAAAAAGTAAAATGGCAATTAATGCTCTGGATATTGTGAGACTGGATATGTTTTATTGAAATGTATTTACCTACAAATGACGTAGTAAAAATGGTAGAAGTATGTTAATTTCCCATTTATAATTTCTAATAATATAAGATCTAGCGACGTCAGGAAGAACCTGAATTTTTTCTTTCCTCTCAGATCAATTGAAATCTATGATAATATTAGTCTAGCTGAAGAAAGCACTGATGAATCTAATCAGGATGTATTGGTTTGCCCTATCATTTTTACCATTATTTTTGTGTTAAATCTGAATTAAAAATTCAAAACATCATTTGTCCTGATTTGACACTGCAATACTTTTCATCTTTGTATTAGATGTCGTAAGATCATTTATGCCGCTATTGGCGATCAAAGCCATCAGTCGTACTTCTCTTAACAATTTTCTCAAATAATCTCACTTCGACTCAATCCATTTCACATGTCAGCACGTTCCATTCATCAAAATGAGTTGATGCTCTTTACTTTCCCCTTTACCATGCAGCACATATTTCTTGATACATGCTTCACAGATACTCTTGGTTCCCTTTAATGGATGTGATTATTACGTTTCTTACAGGTAACCAAAAGCTTATCATGTTCCAGAAGGGCTTGTAAGGGATGTTTATTCATGTTGGCCTTAAAATGCTATTAAACGGTAAGTATCGGAAAATAAATTCCACGGCAGCCATGGAAAAGGCTCGTTTGACAAGGAAGTTCGATCTGGCGAGGATCAGCTTGTTGGACCTTTCCAATAATCTTTGTGCTAATGGATCTAGGTGTTGTTATCCCATGATCCGAGACAACTTGGTCGAAAGCTTACAGATCAGCCGCTTTGTAATGTCAAACACGTCCAGGAGACGACAATATTTCTGGACCGAAACCGGAAGCCTCAGAGAGTGCTTTAGAGCGCATAAATACTAGCAGTATTCCGAAAAGGCATCTGAGCCTTGTAGAATATTAATAGCTGAATATAATTTTTTGGACTAGAGTGTCATTTATCTTAACGCCTAAACCATGTAATCGCTGGATCATTAGTTATCAAGTTGTAGGATTCTCGTAAGTAATTCTGTTTCATTTCTCAAAACCTTTGCATTGTCAGCGGAGAAGTTGGCAAAAACGGAGAATCTTTGTTTTTTTAAATATTTCGGATTAGACGTATCATGCAGATCGATTCACAACAATGTCTGAGGATTACACTGCCCACGTCAGTCTACTTTCATTTTACTTCCCACGCAAAAGGCTTAAAAAGTATTGTCCACGAAAATACATATCAGTCGTTTTTGTCTCACTGAAAGGAGCTCATTCAATGAATTGGTTATTGCCCAATCCAGGATAATTCCTGTTTTCGAAATGAGAAAGTAATTTGAGTCCCTGAAATCTCAATGAACTGATACGATATTTTCGTGCTAACTTGAAAATTAGCTTGTTCATAAGTGCAACACTCTGCAAACTTTTGTTTCCATGCCATTTATATATAATATTTCAGTAATTCAATTCATAGCCTCTGTATATAAATATTGCCACGGGAAAGCAATGTTTATAAGCATGACATTTGGCGATTGCCAAATATTCGGTTACTGTGCGTGAATAGGAATAATATCCTTTGTTCTCATATATTCACGTCTCCACGAAAATGGGTTTTCACATAATATTCGCTAATTCAGATACAATGTAAACCGTGTGAACTGCTTTGACGGTCAAATCACTTTATAAAATCAATTTACAGATTATTTTTATCAAATTGTTTAAATATTTGACACGTGCACACCGAAATAGAAAAGTATTTGATCATATCAAATGTATACATTGATACTACGAGCCAAGATGGATATTTACTTTAAGTATATAAATTTGCTGTGATGAACACTACCGTTAAATAAAAGTGCTGTATCATTTCCGGAATGTACTTTTCAGCTCTCTCAGAGTTTTAAAATGAAAGCAGAACATTGGATACAAATAGATTGTTTTTTACGCATTTATAAGTTGAAGTCATCTTTATAATGGTGCTAATTGAAACCATATGTAATTCAATAAATAGCTTTAATAACGTTTCTGCTGCCTTGGCAGCCCCTATAAAATATAAAAGATAAATGAAACGTATTTTTTTTTGTTCTCAAAAGTGAAATTAGATGCAATATAATGTTTCATATCTTCTATGAGTTGAGAATGTCCTGTTTAAATGACGAATGATATATAATAAACTACTATTTTCTTTATAGATAACCTCTCTCAAAGTTAAGAAGCCTACTCCATAAGAGCTGCCAGAGGATAAATATCTAGTCACATCGACCTTGAAACGCTGTAGATTGTAGATATCCGGAAACCAACTCCCCGGCAGCCTATCCCACAACGTTGAGCTTCACCAAAAGAATGAATTTAGGAATAGGTTCATCTGAATTTTTGGGAAATTATAACAGCTGAGGAAATGCCTGCTGTGCCCTTCTACTACTCGTACTGATCAATCTTCGTGACATTATGCGAGACACCGCTGTCCAACATTTGCTATGATAACATCTAATGAACAGAGATAAATCACCTACTTTTCTTCGATCTGCCAGATTGTGTAGGTTCATTGTGAGGTGGAGATCATCCATCAGATATATCTTTTCTGAATTGTATCCAGAAGATTCGGATGGTGCTTCTGAGTTGATTTTTATTGACGCGTTTGTCTTAATATTTAAAGCGTTGTCAAATTATAAAAATTAACTGTTTACAAAGGCTATTCACCTTCTTTATGAACTAGTCAATAAAGTTATATTATGAATATAATACCAAAATTATCTGATCCAGCATTCTATTTGCTATACTTCTGATCATTCTCCTTTGTTTCTGCGAATACAGTGTTTTAGGAACTGCATTTCCACTCGATAGGAAAGTTAGTTTTTCTGCGTTTTCTATTATGATTCTGCCAGACCTTGAGCCCACTAGAAGAACTCGTTCTCTGGGGTGGTGATAATATCGAACATTACAACAAAAGAAAAATCTCTCTTGATTCTGAATCTTGATCACTTCAAAACCCGTAATGGCAAGCTATGTGTAAATTCTTCTTACAATTTACCGCACAATATTACTCAAGATTCGCCTTTGTTGAAAGATGTTAGAAAAGATAGGTGACACATGGTGGAGTGCTACTCTGGCTTTAACATTATTCTTTAAGGGTCGCGACAAATGACGATATCCATTGGCGTCTTTTCGAAGTCAAATGGTCCTAACAGCTTAGACATAGCGGTGATAGTGACCCCTACATCTATCAACGAGGGTGAACTGGCTTACCATTCCAAGCTGTTATGTCCATTTGACTTCGTAAATGGATGCTCAAAATATGAATATTAAATGATATTAAGTATACATAATATTATATCGTCTAGGTTGAATATTCGTTAAACATCTGCCTGTTCTTCATTACTGAAAAAAACCCTTCAATAAATAAACTCCTATTGCGAATTATTTCTTTTCTCATCTATAGATATCTAAATGTCTGGAAAAATGAAAAACAATGTTCTCGTGCCTACGGTTGTGTGTAGCGAACACCCACGCCTTCACAAGTTTTTGATGACATATAAAATTTTCAGGAAAATCACGATAAGTATTTTTATTGAATTATTACGCAAATATTAGCTTTTAGGTAATTACATTTCATGATGTCGTAACACTCGTTACGTCGAACGTCTTGAAATGTATTAATTAACAATTGATTTATGCAGAATGGTTTAATAAAGCAATTTGAAATAAGATGGTAACTCCCAACTAGGAAATTCTTCCTACCATAAATTGATCAGACTCGAGGTAAATAATAGAAACCTGGTTCGACGATTGCGAGGAACAGACTAAAAGTTAGTAGGTGAAAGCACTTAGCACCATAATATTTTCAAACCTTTGGATCAGTAAACTGTCTAGTAGTGCTTTATCTGTTCCAGTAGATATCTCCGTTGCTCTGTTATTGTGTAGAAATTAGTTTAGTGGAGAAAATATCAAACTAAAGCTGGTATTTCATCTCTTTATTTCTAGCAAATCTATCATTACATCTCTAATGTACATACATGAAGCAAAAATGGCAAAAATAAAATCCATGACTGAACTAAATATTAGTTGTAGAATAATTATTTCTTGTTTGAACAACGCGATTCTACATACGTATATGTACATATATTTACGGGTAATTACAATAATTATGTCACAAAATTAATAAAACCTAGATTGTATGTTCAGCAGCACATAGCGCATAGCAAGGAAATATTTTATTCCGCGATGACGTAGGGTCGAGTGTCATTGGCTCTCAAAGTGTATCTGTTTATGTTTGGTGATAGACGAATCGGGTTATTTTGAGAAAAGATTATTTTCAGTTGTCAATAAGGATTATGGATAAATTCATATAAAAAATAATATAATTTAGAGGCATTCTTTGTGACCAGTAACGAATATCTGAAATAAGGGAATTAACGACAATAACGGATTCTAGGAATATTTGATTTTCGCACGAGCATTGTACTTGTATGCGAAGCAAACAGATACCGATGTGAATGTTGAACTTGAAAATGTTCGATGCATTCAGTCACATGATTTTGATTGACAGATATTAAATAAAGATAATAAAATAGCCAAAGCAGGTCGTCCCGAATTCATCTCGCAAGCATCTTGCATTAACTTTGTACATGCTGTATACTGTCAAATAGAAAAAATGCACTCATTCAGTTGACAAAAATTTTTTTGAATGTATGAATGATACGTGAATGAAATTCTGGGTGAAAAAATCTTTGATAGAGCATATCCGAACACCCTAATAAGATATATTTTATTCACGAGATCTATATATTATTATAAAATAGTCTAAGGTTACATCCTATGTACAAAAATTACATCTTAAATATTTTTTCTCGTTGTATAATAGTTAAGACACAAAACGATTTCAGATTAACACAATACATATAGCTTGATTTTGTATGGCAATTGAGTGGTATACGATATGAGCAAATTAAATGATTCTAAATATTTCAATTCTATATAATAGATATTTGTATTCAAATAACTCACTTTGCAAACTATATCAGTGAAACACATATTGTCCTGTAATCTAGTATTTTTTAAGAATGAGTGCTTGACAGCTTAGTCAAATCACACAATACTTGGACAAACGTTATGGAACGATTACTCTCGTACCCTCATCAATGTTAATACAAACATTTTTATCTAGAAAGTTGAATAACGTTGCCATAACAAAAAATCTAAGATATATTATGTGATATTCATGAAATTTGCTTCATCGATTACTTTAAACCAAATATGCTCGCAAAAATGTATCTAAAAATATAATTTCCTAAGGCATTTTATCACAAAAATCAACATTTTAAGCCACCAATTTTTTCCAAAAATATTTGTGCTAGTCTATGAGAGATTCAACATATGAACCACACTAATGGCCATTTTGATATAAAATATAACTAAAATATACACCGCTAAATCAGCCATTCTACACAACCTTTCATCATTTCGATGTTACACCTTTCAAAAAAGGCTTTCAAGCTCTCGACTGCACTTCAAAGCTCATGATCTGGTTTGTGAAATCATCGGTTTTTTGATAAACATATTTAACGTTTGATATATATTTTCCATGAAAATCAGCATTTCATGTAGTGATCTAAACCTGTTGACAACTGGACTGTTCATCTTGACTGTGCATTCATTTCATACGTTAAACATATCATAGCCAGATTGTTGTAATCATTTAATCTATTGGACGAAATGTTACTAGGAAAAGGCTCAGACAGTTGTCAAAGTTGTCAAAGGATTTTGATGTATTTCTCAGATTTGAACAAAAGAGGTCAAAAGAGAAGAATAAACAAATACCAACTTTAAAAATCACAAGTTATGTCCATAGTAATGATGACAAAAAAGGCATGATTGCTTGCCGCTGTTACTTGTACATCTCATAATTAATTTTTACATTACTCAATGAGACTGAAAATTGGGTTACATGCCCTCTAAGATTCGTACCTCCTCTATTTGGTAATCAACTTCATTATGAACAAATTTTGCCACCTCATAGCATCAGCCTGTATTTCTTTTAAAGTAGTTTCAAAAAAACTGTTAGAAAAGCAGATACTCACCATGAAAGGTTACATGTATATGTGAAATTATAGTTGGTATTTGTATCAGAAGTACATGATTCAAAATAGTATGATTAGTTTTCTGCACATATCAGATAAAATAGAAATGAAATGGAGAGGACATAACGTATGTACATCGTTCACCAACAGATTCAGAAATTTTATAGGTAATATTTAAAATTTACAAAAATAAATACAAATATTCACTTACCTCTAAACATATCACATATATTTATACAAAATTATATACACTGTAAGTAGGTCCACGTCTTGCCAAAGAGACTGAGACAGTCTGGAAGATAAATTTCCGAAAACATGCAAGCTTAACATTTTGCAGCTTCCTTTCCACTGATCCTGATAATACTTTCCAACATACAATTTATTTATAAATACTTCACATTAGATCAGGCAAGAGTTTGATCGTGTACAGGATTCTTTATTCGGACGATTTTTCGAAATATTTTTGTAATCTTTACCGAGATCTGTATATCACGTTTCATCTTTAGATGGTCATCGTAAATAAAGGCCAGTATCGATTAAGTGGAATAGTGATTATGTAATTTCCGGGTCATAGAGGAGCCAAAAATTATCAGTTTTTTGATGATTACTCCACATCTACTTAATAATAAATACTCTAATTCCTAGCTCTAATAGCAACGTAATGTCAAAATGTCATTAAAATCCAAATGGTTTTTCTAAGTTATTAAGAACAAGGATTATCGGACAGACAGATGGATAGTAATGGTAGAAAAGCCAATGTTCAATTGAAACTCAGCTCATAGCTCTATTAGGATGTACCTTTAATTCTAATGACCATCAAAAGTATAATATCATTCTATCAAAAAACCAAGAGCAACCGCTCATAAAATTGACATTATACTCTATAAATAATGATTATATCTATGAATTTCAGTCATATGTCGAGAATAAAGAATCGTAGCAAAAAAAATTGTATCACAATAAATTATCTACCGATACCGACGCACATTTCACAAGTAGCTATGGCTCTTCCATGATTAATTTTCAACCTAAGGACATATGGTTCTTGTTGAAAATAAATCGCGGAAAGCTTATTTAATGTAACTATGCGATTTTTTGCAGTAGAGCTAAAGATTAAATAATAGAACACTTATTTAGAAGCAACTTTCCCCTCATTACCATCTAAGTCGATATTGATATGCGACTGTTGGAACTAGTTTAATTAGCTATAATACTATATTTTGAAATCTAATCAACTTATGATTGTACCCTAAATGGACTCCAACTTTGTTATTTCGAATGAAACAGCTTGGGATGACGCTGCTGTATGTTCTGTTTTATCTGACAAGGCAGGCAACACTGTATTTCTGAGGTGACCGTTGAATTCTAGCTTTTCATAATAGTTCATACTGAGTTCTCGTTTAGTAACAAAGCCTTTCTCCTAAAAATTTTGGAATTAATTTTTCATATTTTGTGCTTTGTTAAAGGCTGCCAAGGTATCCAAAATGTATGAAACTGTTTACTTATTCGCATTTAGTTTTCATTAGCGACTATTAAAAGAATATAACTTGAATGGAGCACCATATTTACCCATATTAGTATTAATAATTAATCTTAACATAACTTTATTAAAAATCATTATATGTCCAGGAGTGAGTTATTTTTGAGTTATTTCATTTTTTAATTCTCAATACATGTGGTGGTACACAGAAAATATAGTCGTTCGAGATCCAAGCTAGTTAAGTCAAAAATTATCAAGGGTTGTCTGATCTCCTTCCCAAACATTTAGAAAGAGATGATGCTCAATAATTGATGCCGAATTTCACTACCTCAAAAATACTGTTACTCATTTTGTCAGCAAGCCCCATTTCGCCTAACTCCACGCTGTAAGGGAACATTGTTACTACATATATCTAAAAGAAACAAGTTTTAAGGTGGTTCATTTAATTTCTTATTATGACAATAAACTGATAGTTGAACAAATCTGCAAAATCTCAAATTCATCACAGTTTTTTTGAAATTTTGAGTTGAATCTCTGACCACGGGAAACCGATTTTAGTGGTTCCCATTTATTGATATTTCGAAAAAGCTAGTACAAAGAAGAGATTTGCACCGAATTCTATATAAGACCATACACGACTAAGCCTTTCGCGTTAGTAGGAGTGGAGTCGATTTACAGCGCAGTCTTTTTTCTATTCAAAGAGAAAGTAGACCACTTTTGGGTGTCACTACGAACTGAGGCAACGCTGTTCCACCTCTATAGTTCCGGCCGCGAGTGACAGTACGATATTCTGACAGTTGGTAATGGCATACCGTTTTCCCTTTTCAGGAATCGACCTATGAAAAACAACACCAACTGTCCAAGTGAGATTGAGGCTGTGTTGATCTGAACTTTAAGAGTATAAGAGTGCAAGAAAGAAAGAGAAAGGGAAGGCAGTGTTGCCGCTCCGTGCGGCGTTCTGCTAGTATATAAGAACGTTCTTCCAACCGTATCGATGGAATAACTACCTCAAGACACTGGAAAACTAAACTTTCATCATTTTCAGAGATTCTCACATAACCAGTAGGTGCAATTGAAAAAATCATCGGGATATAAAGGCTCGAAAATCAATAACCCGAAATTGCCGATAGTGAATGAGACATAGTAAATTTATTTCTTGTTTGATTGATTTTTTAGCATTTATTACCTGTCGATTATACCAAAGCTGATAACTAAAAATGATTTTATTTCCATAATCTCCTATGAAAACTGCTTATTTTAGAGAGAGGTATGTAAAAACAAAGTTCTATTTTTCCAGTCCACTGCTGTTGAGAAAAATGATTAACAGCATTTTTGAAACAACAAAATATGACACACATTCCAACAGTGCTATAATATACAGTGTCTTTCACTCAAAACAATTAAATTGAGGTCCATATATCCGGTAAATCCGGAATTTGCAGAAAACTGAAAAATATTGTAGATGAGGAGAGCATATTGGGAAACCTCTTCATACAAATTTCCAGAACATATTCTCAGTAGAGTCCCAGATACATATTGACTCAACTCGTCGTGAAGGATCCTGAAAATACTGTAAATAGTATTTTATCACCTAACTTGAGGTACAGGGTACACTCACACCTCACTACCTTGTACGAGGTTGAAGATTGTAGTAGCTTCATTCAGTTATTCAACAGTACTACGATGTTTGATATTCAATTTCTTATATACATATATATATATATATATAACACACCTTATGCTGATAGAAAAATTGAAAAAAGCTTTAAGTTGGTGTTGGAACTAATTTTATAAGAAACAAATTCTGTAGTGGCTTTTCATAAAGCCTTCGAAGGTATGAGTGGGTAGTCGATTCTCATCATATTTACACTGAAATAGAATGTATCACTTCTAAGAGTCCTCTAAATAATTTTTAGCTCTGTATCATGCAAAAGCAAAATTTTTTTGAACAGGTCCTTGCTCCGGCGCACTTATCGAACAACGAAATGTCTATATGAAAAAATAAATTACATAAAGTGCCTGGGTGAAGTGACACTTGCTTCGAGTGCGTACCAATTTGAAATACTAGATAATTTCCATTATCTATTAGCCTTTGCTAAAAGGAAAAAGCTGGAGCTATGAACATACATGCAAATAAAATTTGATTAGCAGTACATATCCATTTATAATTTAAATGATGAAGTTTACAACCTCGGAACTATATAATAATTAGTTCCTGGGGAAAAAACATAACATGAGTACACCTTGTATAAGCAATTAATCACCATGACGCAAACGACCATTATAACCTAAATCACCCATGAGTATAGGAATGAGATCAAACTAAACTTAATACGTAAATATCTTTAAAATATTTTTTTTAACCCTGCTCACCACATTAAAGATATTAATTTATAAATTTTACTTGAGTGCTTCATTATTCCTTACTGTAAGATAGAGCATCTATCCAATAACATATCAATGGGATTTGAATGTGGATGTGGACACCAATCAAGCATTTTTCCGAAATTAGGAGAGTTCACTCAAACTTAGAAGTAACAAATTATCTGCCTCCTTTAGTCAAGATAGGTATTTATCTGAGTTGAATGAGCTTTTTTTCTACCAGTTCAATTACAATTACGGCTAACATTCAATATATCATTCTGTCAGTAGTGCTTTCGCTTTATTTGGTTTCTAACCAAAGTTAGTGTCTGTACCAAACAAATTCAACAATGTAATATTCTATTACTGCTAAAAATCTTAACTCATTTTTCTTTTTTTTCAACTAGGACAGAGAAGGTTTTTCAAACTGTTCTTCCTCATCAATGACATTAGCCATGGAATCGAAATTAGTGAATCGACAGTACGGACTGTTGCTAGATTGATTCTTGCCCAAACCCAAAATATTGTTCGATTTATCCCACTTCATGTATGTTGTAATTTTCGAATTGGAAATAAATCTATAAGAACCATTGCTCCAGATTTTTCCTGTATTATATCTAATTCGCAACCGTCACCAATTTACCATCACCTACAATGGACATTTGACGGCTCTAGCACGTGTTTCACAGCACAATTTCCTCTCCGCACCAGCCTTCCGCTCTCCTTGGTCTGCACTAGCAGCGTTACATGCATCCGCATCTGTCCACCACCATTCCTGGTAGAGCTCCATACACGACATTCAGCTGGTTGTCGAAGTAGAGCATCGTGATGCCGCTCATCTTTCGAGGCGTGCAGCAGGGGGGCATGCTGTTCGACATCGTCATCTGGGTCAGGTGGGTGTGGACGTGCTTCTGCATGGCCAGGAACGGGCACTCTCCGTGGCACATGTGCGCATTGTAGCTGGAAGTAAGCATCAGATGTGTAAGTGCTTAAGGCCTATCTCGGGATGCAAGCGATTAGATGAAAGCTGTTGTGTTCTGACAAAAAAATGTCCCCCGTTTTATATAAATTGAATGTAAAAAATAATTGTGCTATAACCTTCAGTTGATGGTCCAAGAGATCGCTGCAACAAACATGGTCATCATCATCGTAATTATTATCATCATCAGTCATTTGTGTAGCCTGATATTATGGAGTAGGGTAATGAAAACAAACCCACCAGTTTTGAGAAAAATGATACATGGAAAAAAATTGGCGATATCTATCACTGGTCCTCCACTCAATGTTCTTTTTTTGAAATTCACAAAGCATGATAAATTGAGTAGCTTAGATAGTGGAGATACTTAGCATGCAAATACAAACTGATATGTTAATTGTTCGCGGAAAAACGTCAAATAAAAAAATGTATATTAAAAGGTCGATTTTGTGATTTAGCATCTAAACGTTTCAGGTCAAGATTTCAGTTGAGGAATAATGTATATTTTTTGTGTATTTAATTTGATGAAAAAACTGAATGAATAAATTTGAAAAACTTACCGCTTCGGCGCAATTATGAAATCGAATCCGATAACTTCAAAGTCAACCATCAGAGGGTATCGGCAGCAGTACGATTGGTCCATCTTTTCATCACAGTCAAATGCTATTTGCCGCCGAATTCGGCGTTTTGATTCTGTTGTCGATATCTCGACGAAGGGAACCTGGAGCAAAGAAAAACATGTTTTACTGCCTAAATTTCGTTCATGATGAATAATATATTTCACTTCGCACGGATAGGTATGAAAATGCCGTCAAAATTTTAAAATTCGTGATATTACATTCTGTGACGATCCATCACCTATGTTTCATAACTTTCCTACTCATGGAATATTTTCAACCATTTTCAGAAGAAACTACAATGGTTCACTGTCTATTAGTATAATTATCCAGCTGACGTGCGCCTTTGTGTGATTGGCCTTAAACCGGAGCTCCTATCTAGTGGTCATCTCTCGCTGATGTAATGTAAAAATGAAAAACAATAATCCACAAGCACGGGCTTCACCTTTTCCAGGTAGAATTTGAATCTCTCATGGGACATACGTTTCCATTACTTTGGTTATTTGATCATTAGGCCTACAGAATCTTCCGATTCAATGTGACTAGACTTTGATTCTCTAGGGACGACTCTCAAGAAATGTGTACATACACAAAATAACGGAGTACCAGAATTCTACATGGTCCAAGTGTTGAGCTTTAATAAAAAAATATCAGATCATAGTACTATGGGACTATATAGGCCAGCATGTAGGAGAGGGTCTTCAACTATCACAGGGATTTATGTACAAGACCAGAGTTCTTGGAAATGGATTTTTCAGGCAGAAGTAATGGCCTATGCGGGAGAACTTATCAAGCAAAGAATTATCAATTAGTTGATCTCTCTTTGCTCAGTCAGTCAGTCATCAGCGAACTGCAATTCATACAAATCGGTTGGGTATTGCGTGAATACTTTCAAGAAGTTAGAAAACCAGAACAAGGTGTTGGTACTTGGGCATAAAAAAGAGAAACCGAATGAAGTAGCCCAAGAGAAATACGTATAAATCAGACTATAAACGAATGGGTCAGGAAGCAGTCCATAAAATAATGGAATGGCGAATCAGGATTAAGGCACGTAAAGGAATATTAATTATTATTTTAAGACATATTTATGGTATTACTAGAGAATATTATTCATATTCTGAGTAACTCCAAAACATTAGTTCTCGTTTCGTCCTGATATCTTTGCAGCTTTATTTCAAGGTGTGAGGTTTCGAATTTTCATGGTATTATTAACCCTAGGGTGCACATACCTTTTTCCCTTTATCAGCAGTGACGTCTGTCTCAGCAATTTTCTTTCCATTTACGGTTGCGTTAACCAGGAATCCGTAGTTATCCCTAGGGTTCTTGAACCACTCAGACACCGTCTCGGTGAGCTCGATTTCGACCCAACTTCCCTTGCCCAATGGTTGAGTCATTTTTTTAGACGCTACCCGAGTGAAAGACAGTGAATCACCACCAGGGTGCTGTACCTGTAATAGAAGGAAATCGTATTTTGGCGGAACATTTTGATGAAGATTATTGTATTACTTTTCAAGCATGAGCCTGGGAAGTATTTTGATCGCAAAAACTACCTAACTACCTACACTTATCGACATGTGTCAACTGTGAGTGGCGTTTATGTATGTATATATATATATATATATATATATATATATATGAAAATTAATTTCGGTGTGTATCTACCGTTTGATGCAGTTTCACAACTAATTTCAATGTCGTCGTTTTATAGAAATATTGCCACTAAGATAGCCTCCAAGTAACATATGATATCTCATTATTTGGAAAATCAAATTTGCCCCATAACTGAATTTTTGAAAATTAGATTATACGCTAAAATATGAAATTCCTCACTTTATGACAACCTTTTATTATAATGTTGGATAACCGAGCAGACGTTTTTTTTTCAAAAAATGTATAATAATTTATTATGAATGATGAAATTTCTGGAAGTAAAAATATATCATGAACCTTTAAGCCTGTCCGGTCAAATATTTCCGAGCGACAGTGACTTACCTTGAATACTTCCACATTCACATCTGGCAGTGGCCGCCTGTCAGTTCCCCTCAAAAATACAAAAAGCGTGGCATTACTGACATGGAATTTAGTGATGCCCTCGCCAAAGGTGAAATGCAGTACGTCACCACGGACGCCACTGTTGGCTTTATGCCTCAGTCTTGGATCTGAAACAATCAAAAGGAAATCAATAGAATATCACGTCTTTATAAATAGTATTTTTTTATTTCTTCAATTTATCATAACACTCTCTATGCAGCTCTGCCCCATTATAATGTTGGATGGTCTCCTAGTAATGAGTTGTACTTGCATGAAAATTGCAAATAGATTCCTAAATTTCAACCCGCTGCTCTAGTAGGTATATTTATATCCTAATGATGCAATATAAGCTGTTGAATAGTACTTAATGTCTATATTCATCAGTTTATATTACAAACTAAGATTAAATTTTAGTATACTGACAACAACGCAAATCTAGTTTTGTTATTTTCATATTTGTCGCTGAAGCACATGCAGTATTTGTCAGAGGGGTGAGTAATTTTAGTTTCCCAATAGACTCCTGAATTTCAAACTGTTTTCTAAATATAATGCGAAGCAATAAAATCATTATCTGTTGTTTCAAAGTCAATGAGTAATCTCTCTTGACCTAATATATTATTGCATACCTATGTATGTTCATAAAAAATAATTGAAAAGATATCAAGTTCAAGTCAGTCGCTGAATCACTATATTGATTATTCAATTTGTCATCTATGTATCATAATACTAATACTGTAATAAAAAAATACTAATTTTATATACAGTATTGGCCCATATGGTATGTATATACATATAGAAGATGAATCACTGCAAACTGTTAACGCTAATCTATTTTTGTCATACGCAAATCTAGGTTCAATTTTAAACATCTATATAACAAATGCTAATGTTGATACACATATCATGAAGGTTAGGTTTTCTATTTCTGGTCGTTGACCCTCTCTCTTGAAGAAATTGAACATATCCAAATTCATTTGTTCTGTTTCTTCATATACTCTTTCGGACATGAACAATTTATGATAATTGATATGGCTTAGCGCAAATACCAAATAAGATCTAGAGGGTGATGATGAGGTCGGACACCGTGGAGATGGATGGACACCCAACATCAACATAGAATCCTGGACACCATATCTTCAATCTTGCTAGGTGACATCTGAGAATCTGAAGGTTCCCTTACGCTGCGAATAAACATTTTCCTCTCACAACCAATCTAGAGCGCAATTGGCCCTCTTGCCTTATAAGAGACCTTAAATGATAGATTCTCAGTTTTATATGTGAACTGTATTAACATACAATTGGTTATATCGGTACCTCAGTATTGAAAATTTCAATTATTTGATTACATTTTTCTGCTGAATAGAATATCACTGTTTGTCTTGGAATATAGAAACCAAAATTAAGTGTGCCCTAAGATACTGAAACGGCATAAGTATTAATCCTCTTGCGGAAAGTTTTAGCTTTAAAATTGGCGCAGTCAAAAATATATAAATATGAAGAATAGTTGAGTTTCCAATCCAGCCCATTTCTATACCAAAAATATACTCAAAATCGGCTGGTAATTGACTCGAATTGAGAGGATAACAAACAAATACTCCTCCTCATTTAAAAAATTGAACAAAAATGGCCTCAATGATTTCAAACGAACGAAATGAAGATTGGCACCAGGAATCTTGGCTCCTTTGTAGCTCCTAATACGACTTGATTTTATTGACGGTCCCTGTGTACTTGAATCGTAGAGCTAGTTTATAAAGTATTTCTATCCATATTATCTTCGACAGTGAGTGGTAAATCCATTGAAATCCTACGAAAATAACGATCATTTGAGATAAAATTAATAGCAATCTAACGCTCATTTCGAATATGGGTCACAATTTAAAAAATCTGTTTACTTTTGCGAAGTTTTATTTAGAAAAAATGTATTATCTGCATTACTAAAAGATATCGGCGCTGTTCGATAGCAATAAAAAAACCTGACGAAAATGTGTAATATGAATTTTTATGTTGACCCAGGGTTAAATGTGATGTAACTAGTTTTGGTGATATTTCTTGAAAGTATTAAAAGCTTATCGTCATCACTTGTAGCGCGCTAACAGTAGCTTCAGTACTTATTAAGATGACATCAGTGGTACCAATTACCTTGGACTTCACTGGAACCTTTTGCTAACATCATAGTTGTAGTTTATTTTTTGCACTTTTTGCGAGTCGGGTACCAAGAGACCTTCTGTTATGTTGTGTAATAAAAATCGCGTTGTATACTGATACGTAATCATTTTAAATTTTATCTAGTATAAATAGCAACCATTCCAGACTCCTCTGTATGTTTTTATAGGGCAAACAAATAAACAAAATGAATAACGGATTGAATATGCACTAGTAGGATTAAAGTAGTACTAAAACTTAAAAGTTTGGTTTGCAGCAAGCTTGTTTGGAAATTACACTGAAAAAATTCGATAAAAAATATATTCCTCAAGAGTTACACCCTAAGTTGATTATAAAAACGTAAAAAGCAGGCATGACTACTATTTCGGCATGAAAATACGAAGCTGGACGAGACTATCTGTCTAATATGTTTTGTTTTGGATTTGTTACGAATGCCAATGAACCAATTTAATAAAATAATATCTGTAATATCTCATTCAAATCGATTCAGTGTTCACTAAAAATGAGCTTTCAGAAAAATAGATCCACCGACTGATTAAAATGAGTTTAATGCTTGTATTTACCTGGCAAAGTAACAGCAAGACGTTTAATAAAACTCAATAACTCGATATTTACAAGATACCCTACCAATCCTACCATGCGGGGATAACGTTTTGGCCATGAACTTCTGCTTGACACGTTTCACTTTTTGACCCACGTGTATAATCTCGGCCTTGCTCCTGTAGAGGTTCAAAAATTTATTAATGAAGCGCATTTATTGTTTTTGCGAATAATTTGATGATTAGTAATAGCACGAATGTTAGGCGCCACGCCGATTAAAATTATTCATTGCGGCCAGAATTCATTTGCCAATTTACGCCGCCTGCGAGATGCAATCCACAAATCATAGTCGGAGAGGATGAACCCAAAACGTTTCAAAGATACATTATTATTGACACGTTCTCGATCATTTGACCAGATGCTATCTGAGTCTTAAGCTTTTGTTATTTTTGCCAAACACTTTACAAATTTAGTATAGTTCTTGATATCATTCTATGAACTAGCATGGCACATTATATATATATTATAGAAATTTAATAAATATTCAACAAATAATGTTGACCTTGCCTACACAAGACTGCAAGATGAAATAATCTGGATTTGTGAACTATATATTTAGAAATTCATTCCGAGTGCTCATACGAAACACGAAAAAGACCAAATAATTGAAATACTAAGTCTGAATGATCTAAAAAAAATTGATTTCTGAAGAATTTGACCCCCATCTGTTTTATTACATACCAAGGCGTTTTGTTAATTTCACTTCGGCAGCAGTAATTGGTACTACAGCATTAACAGGTTCATTTACCATTCCATCTTTTCACATTTTCAAACTGTATGCACCGCAATATCTAGATCTATGTTGAATCCAGAATTCTAGAAAATTCACATTTTATATCACTTGTGAAATAGGTCCGGTATCGACACCTGTTACATGTTGACTACCATTTTTCTTCGGAAACACTTTTTAAGATGTATCTATATCAGCATCATTCTCGTCAGAGGCTAACGACTGATACTAAGTGTATATCAGTTCATCTTTTTTGACAGAGATGATAGGGGACATGTCACTACTATTCGGCAGAGTCCAAGCTATGACTTCGTGAAGATTCCAATGGGCGGTGCTACCTAAGTAAAATAATTTTTCACGCGACTCAGCGATGTTCTAAATTATATGATATGAGCGATACAAATTTGCATTTTGAGCAAAATCGTCAGTGTACCTTTTACAATGTGGCTTTGCGTATACTTTCCACCATTCAGGAGAAAACAATGTGCAACTTTTTGGACGGCCTTCGAGTAAATTTCAATTCTATCAACCCTTTTGGGTTCTAATAAGACACTTCACTGCCCTTCCGCAATTTCTTGAAAGGAATAGCAGTTTAACAGTTGTGTTGGAGGATGTTGCAGATATATATGAAACAACAAGCTCTCAATTTTGAACATAAATTTGTAACTAAATTTCATAAACAAGCATTAGGTGCGGGTAGTGCTAACATATTATGACAATTCTTCTGAATCGCAAGATATTTAATTTAGGATTAGGATTTTATTATTCATGAGCAAAGCGAAAACAAATATTTAATATCGAAATTCGGGGTCAGAAGGTTGAAATATGAGGGAGACTCCATTATTGTTCAGCTCTTACACGCAGTGCTTCTTGATTTACTACTTAAAGCGTATCTGAGACACTGAACTGAACTGAATTCCATCAGCTCTCAGACCATTTATGCGTTTGTGTTGTTCTGACCGAGTGACAAAGTCGTAACTGTGGCAATCATTCCAAGTCACGTAAAATCTACTCGAACATACCTGAAAGCAACTTCCTTATAGCGACTTACTCGTATCTGTTTTCTACGAGCGATGATCGTATATTGGCATTACCGCCATTTTAACGGTATTATTAGCTACACTTAAACGTAAAATAACTAATACTGATAGCATTTAACTAATATATTACGTCGTAAATCGATTTTACTTATTTTATTTATCGAATAGAGAACCGAAGATCAATTTGCAGATTATAGTAATAAACATGACAATTCTGCACTTAAAGGACTTAAAGATTTTGGACTAGATTAAAATGAGAATTTTCTACATTCTTTGCATTATAAGCTAAAAGTAGTCATATTTTAGATGCTCTAACTTGGTGAAACTCTTCTTATCATGCAGATAAAATGATTGTGTGTCTAACACACAGTTTCACAACTCTCTTTCTTATTATAGTGTTTTTCTTTGCATTTTATTGTCTTAACTTTTCTTTTTGATTTGATATCAATCGCCTTTGTGTTACTGAAGTGGCACAGAAACTTGGTTAGAGAACTTTATCACCAAAAAATACAATTATGTTAAAATATAAAGAAACAGAGGACATGAATATGTATCATATAATAACAACACCAAGTTATTTCAGAGCGCAGGGTTTGGCCTCTTGCAGTAAAAACAAGTGTGATTTTGAATGTTATAAATAGGTTCACGTTAATATAACATATCGCATATTTGTATACAATAATTATTCATGCTCTGAGCAATTAGACGTCGATTTGGTTGTCAAGAAATGTCCCAAACTGGTTGACATAACAAGAAAAAACCACTACATGAAAACATCAAGTTAATCATGCTTAAATATTCTGTGTCGCGTAATTTTTTTGACACGCCGTAAAATGACAAGGAAACAGGTAGTAACGAAATTTCGGGATGGCTTGATTTTTGTTTTCGATTAAATACACCGATATTCAAGGACATATAAGCACTACCTACCGGGATACCTACCGTGACCCCACATATTAGCTCTTCTCAAAGATTATTAAAATCTGTGCAGCAGTTACTGATATTACACGGTAACAAAAATATTAGTGCGATTGGCTGGAGGAAATCAGTGTTACAGATTTTCTTACGGAACATAATGTAAAATAATATAATTTGATAATACCAATCGAAAAATCACCCCAAGTCAAACATTTCCTGGATCACAATACTTCCCTCTTTTGTTTGAGAACAGCAAGTTGAGATTTTCAGCTAACTGTGAAAACTACTAGGAAAGGAAACCGTGTAGTTACATATAAGATTGACACACAGTATGTTCGCGTGCACCCCTATTATTTGCGAAGGCCAACAATTACTAACCTAGTACACCCACCCTTCCGCACACAGTCATAGGGTGAATCGATTGATTTTCTTGGAACAATACTTCATGTCGCTAGGTGCGTGGTTTTATAAGATTCTATATATAATCGACATAGGCATCAGGGCGCCCATGTCGAACATAATATATACATAAATCACACATGCACATTTATGCAAATTGAAGCTGTTATAAGGCTATGGTCAACCCCACTATCTGAGATTGTCTTTAGGGACATCCTCACTCATGACAAATTTGTCTGCAAGATGGAAGTTGATATAAAAATTCGTATTTATAAACGGGACGAACAATTTGGAATACAGCGGAGTTCGAAATAGACACGTTCTGATTGTCGGTCAGACTCCCTTGCGAATCTAAGTAGGCACTCTGTAAGCTTGATTTGCCTTTTGAATGCCGTTCTTCCGAATTTCAAATTGCGTGTTGCGTCGTTCATATTGTACGTGAAGTTCTATACCTGGCAGCGTCAGTGTGTGGCCATGTTAACAGAATTTATCTTCAGATGAATAAAGCGAGACACTTCTATTCAACCTAGGAGGGCTCTAAAGGTGTGTGTCCATTTGCTAAGGTTAGTTTCGCAAGTCACTAGAAATAGTGGATGCAAGTTATAGTATTCAATTATCTTGTTACTAGATCTTTTGCATTTCCTAAGCACCACTAAAAACAAGCAACACTACGATATAATGCACTAAAATATACATAAATATATGTAATTGACATATGTCATGTTATCTACTGAGCGGAAAATTCAGCAGACATAAGTGACCTACGTACCCCATACGTAGTAAATTGATGTTCTTGTTCGTACCTAGAATCACAGTACTATTTCTTTGGGAGAGTTAAGATCCTTGGATACATTTTACGGACAGGCCTCTGCATTCAATCATCAAGTTCGAAACCGATATATACAAATTTGCTTTTACAAACTCTGAAAAAAGCCTGGCCTACGACTTGATCCTTACACGCTCTACCAATCGAGACACGAAGACACTAAAACGATGCTACATCAAGTTAGGCACATTTCCATGAGAAGCTAGGCGCTAGTATAAAATGTTCAAAAGGTTGCACTCACCATTGGCATTCAAATCGACTGAAAGACGATGTGATTCAAACTCCTCTATAGATATGGATTGAATACATAGTTTAAAATTAGGGTTTTCAGTCATGGTTAACTGTCAGATAGGGCTGTATAAACTTAGCTCTTGGGTCACAGTGTCTGTTGATTAGTCTGTCAGGTATGTCAATCCACCAATAACACAGCGAAGCAGCGATGTACAGGGAATCGGCGCTTTTTGTAACCCGGAACTCGCAGTGGGTCAAGTTCCTTAATGAGTCTCATGTGGAAATTTCTACGTCATCTTATTTCAGAATACGCTATACATATATCATAATATGACAAAGATATGACGGATATGCTGATATAACCTTGGAGAAGAATAAGCTGATATCCCCATTATATGGTATCAGGTTAGGATGTTTCCAAGTCCATCAAATTAAGACAAAAACCTCATTTTAACAATAACAGAGATTAAAAATTACGAAATAATTTAAAAATAGGCTGACCTTCAGAGGTATCAAATAGGTATCGAGTAATGAACCGGTTTTCATGCCAGTCTGTTCTCAAAGATGCATCTCCATATCTCTACAACATTATCTTTACTATTCTTATATGAACATATCCCGTGTTTGATTGAACATGAATATTTTTATCAAGTGACGATTATATATTTTGGGGTTGACATCGGTTAAGATCAACAAGTGGATATTCGCAAGATTTTCTTCCTCTCATTACTAACATATATCTTAGAATTATTACTAAACATGCAATATCGAATGGTGTCAAAATACATCAATATACTCCTTGTAGCATCTAAGTAAGATTGAAAATACATTTTTTTTAAATTAAACTGTGATTTGGTTTAGCTATCGCTTTATGATATTGTTGCTGCTGTCCAGTCATTCTCGAATATCGAAAATTTAGCATGCCTCAAAATAACTGAGTGCTTCAAAGAACGAAGTTGCTTATTTAAAGTTATGCAACATGCAATATACGTACAGTGAGCAGTTCGAACGGTAAAAAAAAACTTATTGAGTAGTAACATACAGGTCAACGCTAGAGGGTCTTTCTGACTGCGGTCGCAAACTGGGGGTCAAAAATAGCCGAACTAAATTACAATGGAATGATACTATGGAACTATTTACAAATGTGCCGCTCATAGGCTGAACCAAATCGCCCCTAATGATCTCATATTTTAAGCAAAATTAGAATTATTGTATAAAATAGGGATTACAAAATGTATTTAAACGTTCACTTGATACTTCCAAGCAACTTTCTCACCGACAAGTGATCGGAGACATGAAAATTTTTCACTAATATAACGGAATATGTTCTTTTGAATTCTCCTCCATAATACTGCCTGCTCAACGGACTCTTCAGACTGCTACTTTTCATTCCAGCTCACTCTTACTCCATACATTGAAAACTGACCGATATATTTTCTTCCTAGGAATAATCTATTGGTATACAGTGTTTCCGATTATGTCATCATTAATTAGTTCAAATCGCATATCAAAAAATCTATCTTTATGTATAGCAGTCATAGAAGTCCAGTATTTAGGCTGTGATTTCGTGGGTACCAAAGTAAAACAATCTATACTTCACATATTCTTTCTCAATATTTAGAACACAAATCTTCCTACCATGAAGATGCTAACATGGTAAGATTAAAACTCAATCAGTTTTAATATATCCCTGAAGATGCTAACATAATTAGCGAAACACGTGTAGGGTTGAAAAAGTGGTTTGGCGGTTGGTAAAACTGTACATTGTTTGTGGTTGATGCGCCAAAGGATGTAGTGTCACACATAAACAATAAAATAGTTCAATCTGAATTATTTTGGATTATTAGAGTTAACCACTCATGATAAAAAGTAACCAATTGAGAAATTTCCATTGACCAATCTACCTGGCCTGTGAGCAAATTCCAGGCGTTTCTCTTTTTACGCAAAGGATATCGGCATTATCGGTCTGTAATAACCTTGCCGATTTTTTTGCATCCACCTATCCCAGCTCAATCAACTGGTTGTGTATTATGCACACTCTATGATTAAAGGTACTTAGTATTATGTATATTAAGGATATCAATTACTATATTTACATTTTTATTGATCTCTTATATTCGAAAGCAGCTGGTCATTAAAAGCAATAATATTAGCCACAGTTGGTTGGATAAATGAATGTGCTCACGAGCCAAGCACATTCCCTGCAATCTTGAAATTGACAAAGTACTGGCAATATGTGCGTAAAATTATGAGGTGGAAAAAGAGTAACTGAAAATAACATTTTTGACTGCTTTGAACTAGGTACCTAAACGTAACAAACTTTCATTATTTATTTGAAGCACACCCACTATTTATTCAAAAAATAATCAGATTTGTAGGTCAATGTCATTAATTTATCTAGCCAATTTCTATCGATCCCTCTGTTGCTTTGTCAGCCTTTACTCTTCATTGAAGGGTTTTTGACCCTCTGAACTTTGTAAAAGAAATTTAAGGTTAGAGGTCATTTCAGATCAAATAAGGGGAGAATTCCTCTCAATTTGAGATTGAAAACCTAGTTACAATGGAACTTTCCATGGAGAAGGTGATGGAGTATATATATATATATATATATATATATATATATATATATATATACACCGACAATTATCAACTCATTATTATATGATATAACCCATGACCCATGAGTAATATTCGATTGCCTGTCCACACAATTTGAAAACACTAAATGATTGTTTGATAGTTTATATTTATTCATTATTAATGCCTTTGAGACGCGAAAAGCTGGGTGCATGTGAAAAAAATTGCATGAACGAAAAGCGGGGCAAAAGCCAAGGAAGCGTCCAATTAGATGGTCATGCTGCGGTGCCAATTTAAAAAATGAAACTATTATGCAATTAGAAGTAATCGAACTTTGAGAATGACACAGGATGTGAATGAATTTTGGGCAATGTATCATAATGCATACTGGGAATGATGCTGTACAGTGGCGCACTGTAGATTTTTCTGCTATCCCTCATGGTGCAAAATAAGAGCGTCGTCTTTACTACGAAATATAGGTTTTATTCAGAAATATTGCCTTCAGTATATTTATTGTTGTGGATTGTAAGAATCCTGTTTGCAAACTTTCCAAAACTTCTAAATCTATAAAAAAATATTAATCGGCTACGCCTGAATATGATAGGCATTAATCTTTACAAAAATAAGTTTGAAGAGATTAAATAATGATTATTATATGTTTTAGGCTGTTTCATGGATCTCTCTAATAGAATGGTATACAAAATCTGCGGGGAATTGTTAAGACAAAGCTTAAGCTTGTGCGCGTTAACTTACTGTAATATTACCTATTCATTCTGTATTTACAAAATTTGGTATAATAAATATATATTAAAGATCTATCTTGACAGTCTTTTTCAATACTCATTTGTTTTTATTTTATTTTGGTTTGGTTTGCTGAGTTCGGTATCAGTGCAATTGACCCAAACCCATCAAATTGATTTTAATTGGTCGAAGAATGAATAAGGACACAAGAAATATTCAAAATGAAATGAACGATCAGTATGGTGCCAAAAATTGTAAGTGGTTAGCTTGGATTCTATGTTCACAAAAAGACAATTAGGGATTGACAAATGAACGCTCTAGAAAAGTGTTCTATTTTACTTTTTCTTATTCCTTCAAATAATGCTCCTTATAAATCTTACCAAAATCGATGCGTGGGATACTGAGAATGCACGGTGACAGAAACGGGGACGTACGGACAGGGTGCACGGATATTCGCGATGACATCATTAAGATTTTAAATGACGTATTATCTGAAATTCCAAAATTTTCGCGATGACAATATTCCAAAGAGGTAGAGCCGACTGTTCCCTAACTTCAACATGGAACGTCACTGGCTGACCTCGACTTAAAATGTATGTCAAGCTTACTACTAGAGGTCGGATCTAGACGACAACTTATACTTGGAATCTTAACGAAACACTGGTTGCCTGGTGAGTAGTAACTTCAAATATGCCCTTTATATCCATATACCACTAAAAAGCTATCGTGTTGAGATAACAGCACGCAGAACCAGAGACGAGGCTCGAATGTCCCTACTACCAGATTTTTTCTTTGTTTTTCTAATTATGCAGTTTGAATTTACAACACAATTCTTTCGTGGCTTATGTCTGGGATGTAAGTGCATGAGCAGCCCCTTTTTGTGGTCCTTTCAAACAGCAGGCACGCCCCTGTCTCAGCGAGATTTGACATATAATGTACAGGTCATTCAAGCTCATTGCACCAGCAACGGCAGCAACACAGCAGCGCCTTAAGTGTTGTTTTGTTGTTGTTCTAAAAAAACAAAACACAATGCGTTTATTTTTGCAGTTGTAAATTTTTATTGAGCCGTGTGTCGGGGCCAGGCCGAGGCTGAGAGCAACAGGCAGGTTCACGGACACAATCATCTAGCGCACCGACTGCACACATACATACTTAACTACTCAACTTCTGCTGACCGTAATTCTCCTATGCGTACAGGATCGTGCGTACACTCAGAGCTGCCGTTTTTATCTTCTACTGATGAAATATTTTGGTTATAAATTATTTTATTTATGCAGTTTTTCTCGTGGAGTATAATTAAAATTTAACAAAGTAAAAATTATTTTTTTGTGTGCTCTGAATGAATTTCTTGACCTCAGAATTCCAACTTTGCACTCGAAATTAAATGAAGTATTCTTTTGGATATATCAGGATATATCTATAAAAAACAAAACTCTTTTTACAACTGTTGCCAATAAAATTTCTAAAACAGCGGAAAATTTACATGTTTATATAATATGTGTACTGCTGGCATATGTATGGATTATCCATCGTACAACACGCTCTAATATTCATGGTAACTGCATCATACTCGTATAGCACCGCCCGCTTAAACATTCCATAACGTTTCATTTTTACCGAGGTGACTACTGCGATACATTATTATTCTGTATCTGTGTAATAACATAATCTTGTGAGATTTGCATGTATCGTTCTCTAATAACAGTTATGGATAAATAAGATATTAGACAATCCTGCATCGTTTTTTCGGTAACTCCATTAAACGACAGCAACCCAATTACTAAAAATTAGCAATAAATCAAATTAAATGCAGATAGTTGTTCACAGCTTGCAAACACCCTGTATATAGTCTACACTGAATCAGAATGATACGTTCTTTGTGAGCCTCTTCTTTATATGCATGAGAGTTCTGCTTCTAAGAACTGTTATAAAATCTCACATAAAGTACCACCATTTAATTTTTCCATTACAGTTCCACATAAATAAATTATTTTAATGTTCTCGTAAATTGTCCACCATATCGCGAATACATTTTATGTTTGTTTTTGTCCAAACAATAATTACAAAGTACTTTCTTTATTGGGAACTGCCCCCATTGCGGACTGTTTCGTTTCAAGCATGGAGAAACGTGAGAACGTTTATTCTTTAATTTATCAGCAATGAAAAATAGTTCAATGTATAACATCCACCTATCTGCACATGAAACAAGACATTTCATTATTAATCTGTATCACTTAAGAATACTATAAATCGCTTCAACCTCAAGTCTGCAATTCAGTACTTGAAATTGGCACCACACTATCTGAAAATTCTATTTCCCACATATTGATCACAATTATACCATCAAAAATTTCGTTTGCCCACCCACGAGGAAGTTTTTGTGTGTGTAGAACACCATATCTAAAACTGCTATATCGAAATTCCAAAAAAAATCGGTGTCAATTGACTAAATAGTGAGACCATCACTTCCCTATCAATAATGTTTGAATACATATCTAACCTTGCTGTCAAAGAATTCCTAATGATTCAGCGTCAATCGACTGAAAGTCATGTGAAGATTATCATCCAAGCAAAATTTTTGCTTGCCCACCCAGAAGTAGGTTTTTTAGGTTTGAGCCCCGAATTTAATCCCACGTTAAGGAATTTCTGAAGAAGCTGTGACTGAGAAGCTGTCACTGCTCAATTTCATCGCCTTGAAATGAATATCAACGGTATTTATCATTTCTCCTTACGTTCTCTCGTAGACTGCCAAATATTAATAATTATTTGCAAATGGTCATAAACAGAAGCCTACTGTCAGCTTCGCTACCGACCTTAGTCATAATATCTGTTTGTCTCAATGTCAATGAAATTCCAACCCATTTACCTTTTTGACATTTTCAGAACTAAGTCATTCCAGTCTGAAAAAGTTAAAGATACAAAACGAAATCTACCGAGAGCAAAAAAACAAGGCAAAAAATTCATGTATCTGCAGTAGGCAGACTTACTCATTCCAGAGTATTTTACTTTGTCAACATGTCATCCAAACACGTATCCTTTGCTAAGTGCAATTACCATTCTTATCAAAATGTATACGTGATTATACTCTAACATTCCTCGGAGTTTCTCTCTAAATCTAGAATATGCACATAGACCATCAACATTACCACTATTATTTTCAGCTGCTACAAAGTAGAAGGCTACGAGTAGTTATATATGAGTTTATATTTAGCACAATAAACGTCAACAAATTTAGAACACACATTAATAATTACAAATATATGTCCTCTATTATTTCCTTAACCGATATCAAAACAAAACGACACGTAATCGCGATGAGGACGATCTCTGATTTGCTTGTCTGCTAGCTGTCTACCGGATTGCATCAGCTTTCGTTTAATATCATAGCAGCCTGTCTATTAGTGGTGCAAATCAGATTCAGATCTTTTTTCAATCCGAATACGGATAGATCCAGATATAATGTTCGTATCTGAGATCCGTATCAAAGATCCGACATCCGGATACGGGATCCTTGTATTCATTGTTGCCTGTGGCTACTTTACTTATTTTTAGAACATAAGTATTCCCTGCAAATCTTCTTTGGCGGTATGAAGTTTTTTTGTTATTTGTCTTCTTGTTTTTTAGTTTCGTGAGCTGGACTTGTAGGCGGAAAGTTGTTTCATGTTTTATTTTTGTGCGGATCGGAGAACTACTTGCAGTACCTATGCTTCTACCTGTCATTGTGAAATTAGGACCAATATGAACCATAAATTTTTATATTACTCGGGCAAAGATGAATGGCCTTTCTTCGGAAAAGATGCATACTAGAGGTTAAGTGGCAGAGTAGCCATGTGGCTAAACTTCGCCTCTACTGTGGCTGTAAATTAAAGACATTTATTATTATTATTATTATATAAAATTAAGAATGTTGTTTCTGCATTCACTTAAAATGTATTTATTTCTTATTGCTCACTAGAAAATTAATATTTTGAGCTGTAAATTATACTGCTTCTTCCGTATGTCGAAATATTACATCATAATTCATGATGCGGATATCGAATTCGAATCATTGATCTGGATCCGAATCCTAGATCCCAGTTCCTTTATTGAGAGCTGGATAGGATACATCCAGATCCGGATCATTTCTTTAAGGATCCCTGATCCGTCAAAAACTGGGATACACGCACCACTACTGTCTATATGTTCAAATTAAATATGGTTCACGTGATGTTCACCATAATGTATCTTTTCTATCTTGTTTGTTGGAGTTGCCTTTCATATCTTGGAGTTACTAACATATAACTTTTTTTCTCCGGAACATCATTGGAGCTCTAGTTTAGTTACTGTCAGTTAGAAGCTGAAAATTACTATTCTCCAGTCTTACGACACTTCCGCCAAGTATGTTTATCGGGCATGAGAGGAAAATACTGAATTCCTTAATAGGCATTGTAAGGACTGCTTATGGACGGCAAGATTGGCATAGTTTTTTTGTACGCCATCTAACGCTGAATCGCACTCACGCCAATCGTGCACCAATATGGAGAGCAGACTACTAAGACCACTAATCTGCTAGCCATTGAAGCAAGCACGAACCTCCCTTTGCGTTGTCGCGTGTGAAATAGTTGAAACGTATTGAATAATCTAACAGAGAAGGTGAAAATGGTAGTTGTTAATAGATTAATATTAATGGGACATAACAATGCCATGCAGATATACACCCTTATTTAACAGCTCTTCTACTACCATATTGTTGAAACGTTTCCTTAGGTGACAGTGTTCATTCGCTATATCAATAGCAAAACTCTTTCGCAGTTTGGACTGGACATGAGTGGATTATTGCCTGGATAAGAGTGAATCCCATACTCAACGAGCTGCCAAGTGATATTCATTCTTACTTATACTTGGAAATCTTGTATGAGCCTTTGTTACGTGTCCAGCAAGCAGTATTATTATTCTTGTAGCTAATTCGTCGGCTGCAAGCTTATTGACCCATAGGTACATATACAATTATCGTTTAGAAGAATTTTCCGTGATGAGGGTTTCGAAATGCATTGATAAATAGTTTGCTTCACGTACTCAAAGTATTAGAGGCACAAGCTGATATAATGGTATCCAGTATAAACTGATCTACATGTGCGTTGTTTATAGTTCCACGTGGATCACATACATGCGTAAACAAATCAAATGAACATTTACCAAGTGATATTATATCTGTATTGTTTGCTGGACTCATTTTGCATTATAAATAGTCGGTTGAAAAGAATGCAACCAAAGTTAGCCTTGGTAAAAGATGGCGTCAAGTAGGTTGACTATTCACTTGGTGCAGTGGTGTTAATTTTAAAAGATATGCCAGTGTTTTATATGGCTAGTCACTATTATCTCTCAATTGAGTCGGTAATTTTAACAAAATATGAACGGCAGAGTAACTTCTTAAAGTATATCTTTATATTAATTGTCAGTGCATGTAAGTCGGAAACATAATTTTTCCATTCTGTAGTTTAAGACTGTCTAAACAGACTAAACGTTAGTAAAGTTGTATTTACTTGTCATATCTGCTTCTAAAAATCGGTCGGAAAAGTAAGTATCAATTGAAGAGTCTACCATCACAGAATTTGGTGACCCCACCTCAGGAGGTCAGATTGAGACAGACAAATTGGAGACGAGTTGGGCACTACCTTCGACCGTCTTTAATGGCACTGTCCAATAGAACGGAACTACGTCATGTGATTCAAATGTCTTGAAATGAAAGGATTTGAAGAAACTGATACAACTTTTATGTATTTTGTAAGCTATGACCAGACTGACATGTATATTTCTGCAAGTTCAGAATTGCAATTTTTTACTCACTCTTTTATTTGTGAATATAGTACTATCATAGTTCAGATATCAGTGTACTCGAAACATATATGATAAGCAACGGGATTTCTGTCATTAAAAAGAATGTTGTCAATTTACTTTCGTAGATCGAGTTTTGGACAGACAAGATAAACAATGTGATTCACTTTCATATGTATTTGGTTAAACCTCGATTTATTACAGGTCAACATTGTTCACAGTGCATACTGCATGAGCATTACATACCGCTGAATTTGATGGAACAAAAGAACTAAAAATACAATTATTGGAAAGACAAATATTATAAAACGTCATGGAATATAATCAAGAGGACATTTATCGTGATGTGTTTGACCTCACCTTAATAATATGTAGATATACTGTATATATATTTTATCACATTGGTGTATAGTTAAAGTATTCAAACAATCAAAATTTTGCTCGATTTAGTCTTAATTAGGTTTGAGATATGCAAAGATATATAGAGTTCTGTAATACGAATGAAGTTGATGCAAGTTCTTATTACTTTACGTGTTACCAATATTAAATATTGTAGATCAAATCAAAATTTTGCATCTTTTTCAAATTCAATCATTCAATGATTAGGTGTATTTTCCTTGTTTTTTACGGTCAATAACTCTGGAACCTCAAGACGTTGATAGAATCCAATTCTCAAAACACCTAATTTAAAACAAAACATTATGATTGACGCAGAAAGGCACCAACTGGTAACCTGCAAAAGTTCAATATTCTCTTTGCCGCTGTTTCATGTAACTACTACGCAAGCTTGCGTTTTCTCTTATGTCTTAGGAATAAGTAAGTTAAGGGTATGTCTTTCGCTTGCCTTCTGTTGTCCGTCCCTCCCCCCTAAAGGTAGGCGCACATACAATGGCATCGTACGGACACGGACGGATTGGAAAATAGTTTCAAAGGAATTTAACACAACAGTGTAAATATGTGCAGACGGTAAGCTTCGAATTTTAAAAATCTAGCATCAATTGAGGAACCAGAACTAAGATCCTGCCAATACCGATACCAACATATATATGCGATGAGAATTGGGGATTGCTGCGAAATCGTTGGCTTTCTGCAAGTTTTTGCCTGGAGCATTTCACCAGTGAAGTAGGCGACATATATGCCGCTTACTAGTGAAATTAGTCGCCCAGTTTTTGAAATTGGTGACAACAATTTATCTCGTTGTATTCTTCTGGCGATGCCGATTGAATATGTGCGATAACTGCTATACTCTAATAAAGAATCCGTAGAGCTCCATCCGTTCCGCTCATGCGGTCCGTCCGATGTGCGTCTACCTTAACACTTCTATATTCGGCTGAACACATTTCTCCATAAAGAAACAAAAATGCCTGAGCTGTACGTACTCAATCTTCTGGACTTCATTTTTAATTGAATTTTTCAATTGAACAACTTTGAAACAAGTCTACGAGTGATACCACCAATCTGCGGCCGCTGCGAGCGGCGCCGGAGGCATGAACATGTATGGGGACCCTTACGAGGCGGGAGTGAGCGACTTTATCGACGCGGTGTGCCTAGCTGACGGAACGTCGCGACATCCGATAGCCGAAACACATGTAACGAAAGGATACGTACAATATAAACTTTAAAGCTTTTAAGCACGTCTATTTCGCCGCCGATGCCGCCACGATACAGCTGTATCGCTCTCGGCTACCTTGCCAGATGCATGATGCATAAAACATCAACCATCAACGCGCCCAGATATACACATTCGCACGGTTCGGTGGTTAATTCGCCGAAGCTGAAACGATCAACCATTACATATCCGATCTTTGCATCGTTTAAATTAATTTATTTCTCTGGGAGCTGTAAGTATTGCATGCAGAAAGTGATTGCGGTTGATACTTCCTTCTTGTGAGGTCCAGCACGGAGTTCGTCTCGCCAGTAGGGTCGCCAACTGTCCTGAATTAGGAACAAGGTTTTGGTTACGATTTCGAGTTTTACTACCCATGCATAAGAGAGAAATGTATTGCGAAATACATGTCATTTATTTTCGAAGGCCGTCGGTATCTCTATCGGTATCTGTAAGTCAGTTTATCATTATGTCTGTTGAACTTTCTGTCGATATGTTGGTCTGTCGGTCTATCGGTGTTTCTGTTTGTCGCTTTATCGGTCTGTCAGCCTGTCAGCTTTTAAATTATAATAAGGCATTTAGCATATAAAAATAAAATAATTTTTGATTTACTGTTCTTCAATTGAAATGAGGGGCCTTGGCAAGTATGCATATTTTAAGGAGAGTCTCACACTTCTATCCGAGAAGACTGATGAATCTAGTTCATATATCCGTCTCGCTTTTTCGCCTGATAATTTCTCACCAAAAAATGAATTCTACTATAATCGAATTCTATTCCCCGATATACACAAGCGCGCTCCTGTACTTTCGTGTATCTCGATAAATCTAAATTTGTAACCCAACAAACATTCCCAACATCTGTCAACTTCAATTTCCTAATAGTTTTTTCGCCTAAGTATCACATTAATCGTACCTTCTATTCTGGTTAAAAAACGGTCCAGCTGAAAAGAAATCTGGCGTATAACAATCTCAAAGGTTGGTAAAAAATGATGATCATCATCTGGTTCGGGGGTACTGGGATATTTTTTGCGGTTGGTAAAAAACGGCATAGCGGGTAGCTGAACCGCACCGTCATTTGGGAACCAAGTCTGTTAGAAGTGTCGATACCATGTGTGGTAGCAGTAGAAGTATCAGTCTATTTATTTGAGGAGTGAATTAAAGAAATATTGTTAACAAAATTGTTACAGATCTCGAGTACTTAACAAAAAAAGCATTGATGAAAATGTGCACTTGCTACTACACCGCCGAGCATTTAACCACTTGTTGCTAAACATGTGTAAAGTGATGATTGTAACTTTATACGCCATTTCAAAAAGGTTTCATGTACTTTTAACTATTTATTCCACCGTTTAGAAAGTCATAAGCTAGCAGTGCAGGATCGGTACTATCCAAGCTTTTGTGATAAAAATCTAGTTATATATACATGATTGCACGGAAACTGTTGCTGCCTGTCTTACTTATAGGTATCTTATTATATCTTATTAATCACCTAACCTATGTATGAATTTATCCATTGTTACACAGTAATAAAATTCTGTAATTGCGCAGACGCCCTAATAGGATTATTTAGCACTTTGTATAAAATTACATACGAATAGATGTCTTACTATATCATAACTCCATTCAAATGAAATGTTATTCTAGTATGGACTAAAAAATCTATTAATACTCATCGTGAACTGACCCTGTTGAATGGACGCAAATCCATAAAGTTCAGATCAGCTTATTACAAAAAAAAAAAAATTGGAAAAAATATGCATGCTGTACCTCCTACGTACTGGTCAGATTTCATAAAAATACATTTCGGATTTTAGATTGGTTGATGTTCCAAAGTTAAGTAATTAAAATAGAAAATACTAAGCAATTTCAAGTCTTTTCTGGATTGATAAAATTAACAAAAAGGTTCTGGTTTCAAACACTTCCATAATTCATTAAGTAAGGTGAAAACTACACATAGTCAGAATCTTTGATAATACCGCTACACGTGAAGTACAGGGTCTTATAGGACTACTATTTATCTATCATTCTCCTTTTGGTAAAATGCAATATTTTATGCATAGTAAAGGTAATAGCAGCTGCTGAAATAGAAGTGATGAACATTCGAGGAAACGTGAAAACCAGAAAACATATATATATATATATATATATATAGGCGTTAGTCGACACTGCCTAAGTTACAACTAATTTTTAATTAGGGCTATACAGCCAACTCTACTACAGAGCAAGGCAAACGAAGTGTTTCTTAAATTATCACCCTTTCTCAAAGCGTATCACCTTCTTCAGGGCAGTTTAGGGCGAAGTTAAACGTGAAGATTCCGCAGTGGATTCACTTCATGTATGTTTTTACAAGATGAAGAAGAGACTTAAATTTTGGCCTTTCGTCTACTGATGCACGAAATAATAAGTAATACGTTGAACTCAATATTACTATGCATATTTTCCCTGCCTAATGGATGTGATTTCAAATGGGTATATCCTGATTTGTTTTTAGCTTACCAAGGCATATTCCTCGAAATCAGTCACTATTGCGATAAACATATCAAGGAAAAATATATTCATCTAATGTTCCGTTAGTATTGTCGTATAAGGTGTAAATTAACAGCCAGGCCAAATAGCACGAATTGCACAGAAAATCACAGGATGACAGATATTAAGCTTACACAAAATAATATTTTAGGAAGGCAGTGTTCACATAATTTTGATACCATTTGAAATTCGAGACCATTTTTTATTTATGTTAGTAGAAAATAAATCAACTTATATAATTTTCTTATGTATATGACGTTCGTTGTATATTAAGTGACAAAAATGCGATAAAATGAACACGCCTGCAGATAAACAATATTAATTTCTTTACATTGATAGCATGACCGCCGACATTTTTTTTTATAAAAGGGCGCCATACTTCTAATTAATGTTTGGTTGACTTCTGTTATATACAAACAGTTGAGAATAGGAATATGTATATAACAATGTGAATCATTATCAAAAAAATTCTGTGAATTTTTGAAACATCAAATTTCAAACTCGAACGTGATAACTATATAAAATTATGGGCATGCAATAAGAAATTATATATTTCTGAATAAAATATGTTTACTACCATATTTTAACAAACCTGGCTAGCCCTAAATTTAGATAAAAAGCATCATAGTTTTGATCTGTAGAATGGAAACTTCGAAGACACGAAATCTGTAGGAAGTTCTTAAGAATAATCAGTCTGAAGACGCTATCAGAGATGAAAAAAACGTAAATGTAAGAACTCACTTGACAAAAGGTTCCAGCAAAGTAAGTAAGTAAGTCTACAATATACATGAGAGGTATAGTTTTTGAATTATCAACAACAATAGACGATTCCAAACTGCCATACCGCATATGAGGATCACACATACTATCAGTGATTGCATTCCTCTGCACTCTGGTACACTTATAAAATAAGTGTACACCAGAATACAAATCAGTCATTCTGATAAGCAATGCGTGTTAATATTTTTACTTTATAAATAATATTTACATATCTCGAGAACAAGCTGTAAACGGATCAGTAAAAATCTGAATGCCAGAGGAAACAAATATCGCTGGTATTGTTATAGTCTTATTTGATAATCTGCTGAGAATTTGAAATGGTAATTCGAACATTATAGACTATCCATTCTAGGAAGTTGGTTTACTGAATTCACAGTCTTAATATATTTTAACTGCTTAGTAAGGACCGACACACTAAGGTCGCATAACACATGTGTTTAGTCTTTTCATGATTGTTGCCTTTTTCATAGCTATTCGAAACACTATGATCAGTTGGTGGTCAGTGTTGTGTTATTTGACATTTTGGACGTTTGTCGCCATCAGTAGAAAGTACTGTCAAATTTACAATTTAAGGGTAAAAATGTCGGTCACTGGAAACAAAATAATTGCATCCATAGAAATCATTAATTTGATTGAAGTGTGTATATTTTCAGCAGATGTTGCATTTTGTGATCCACTCCACAAGTAACATATTCGTATAATAACGGTACGATGACATAAGTGAGTGGAAAGAAATTGATATGTAACATTTGTTTACATAATGAACATTAAATGTTCTCTCGAATAAAATTTTAGTTGGACATTGTTATAAGTAACTGCAAGGTGAGTATACGTGAATGATATCCAGAAACAGTAATTTTTCGTTACCGAGAAAAGCAATAACTTCAGTAATGAAGCAGGATGAAACAACAATACAAGTACTTATTGCTTCTTGACTGTAAATATTCCATTAATTCTAATTATATAAGACGAAAGCATTGTTTTTGAAAACTTAATGAAGTTAGAATGTAATGCAATCTTTTACGTTATGAGGTTTTGTAAAGTTGATTTGAGAGTATGTATAGATAGAATAGGATAGGAGCAAGGTGCACATCGACTCATAATTTGCAGTTCAATTATAAGCGTAGCAGAGTTTTAAGGCCAGATTAATCTAAATGTCTAGCGGACGTCTGATGCTCCATTTATTTTGGCAATCTGACCCCACCCAATCACAGTTGACCTATAGCTTCGCAAATTACATTGTACTAGTCATACTAACCGAAAGTCGTCAGACAACTAAAGGGTGTTTTTGTGAAGAAATAATAGCCCTGCAAGCGCGCATGTCGTGGATACGTGGTCTGAACGTAACAATAATATACAGGTAGTTCTGAAATACCGAGGACGGAACTACTGTAGGTTGATTAGGTTCAAATAAGTCGGTTGAGCCAAGCTTACCTATATGCTAAAGCTTTCTGTTTATCTATGAGGATGCTTCAAAGTTGAACTATTGATTTAAATCCAAGAACGCTTTTATTAATAGATATTTTGATTAAAGAGCAATCATTTTGAAGAAGAGTTGCAACAGAGATAATAGAGGAAGGTGAAACCACCGTAATCTCATGATAATTTTTTTCTCACTTTTTCTTAGAATCGTAGTAATCCATGCTTACTTTTATTGAAAAGCTACACTTATATGGAGCATTTTTCATCTCTTGAAGAAAAAATCATCTGTTATGGCCTTTGAGTAAAAAAATATGAGCTCATTAATCCTGGCCAGTTTTTGGATTTTACTTTCGATAAGACTTGTCCAGTAGTTACCATGGCAGAAGCCAACAGCTAAAGTAACACAGGAGTTTTTTCACAGAAGAAACTGGAAGAATGATGGTTTTCCATACGTATTTCTTTTTCTGCTGACAACAAGCGGACAGAGTTTTTTAAAAATAATATTGCAAAATTTCTAGGGATCAATGTGTATTTTTACTCAAAGAAAAGAAATGCTGCAAATGAGTGTAGCTTTCCAATAATAAATAGGTGATGGTCACTACGGCTCTGAAAGAGAAACGAACAAATGTATGACAAGATTACGGTGGTTTCGAACCGCCCCCCCCCCGTCATTTTTCAGTTATTTCAACTCTTCAATCAAATAGTTCATCTCCAATCAAAATATCTAAAAACTAAGTGCTATAAAATCGACACAAGCGTTTTTGATTTATTATAAAAATATGAAAACAATTTATTAGTTCAGCTTTGGAGTGTCTTCACAGGCAAACTCAACGCTATAGGATATAGGCAACTTTGGCTAAAACGACATATATCACTCTCGCCAACCTACAGTAACTTTATATCCACATAATTTTGGGACCCCTGTATAATAGGTATTATGATATGTACAGTTAGATGCTACCACATTATAAAATAAAACGATAATTAACATGCTTTGTAGATTATAGGTGAAATATGGAAATTTACTATGGACACCCTAAAGGTGTTAAAAAATAAGGTGAATAAGAAATACAAAAATGGAAAAGTTATTGAGACATACTTGTAGTGGGTTGAAGAGAATTAGCTTTTCTGTTAGTGAAATCTTAGGTAATTTTGAACATTTGCACTCTGATAAAATATACACAATAAGCAAAACTGCCTATCTAAACAGTATCGTAAAATGGAGATGGTAATTACCAAGACTACCTGGATGATTGAGTGATTATATACTCCTATTCAACATCCATGACGATATTTTTCGGTAGCTATGGCTTTACGCATTGCCTGCTAAGGAACTTTTGACCTGGCTGCAGTCATCTCTATCTATGCTTCTGTTCGCTTCCCTATTCTCTAGAACGATACTGACCTGATGTCTGCTCAAATACCCAGCATGGGTTTGGGTCCAATTGTTGAGCACTTGATACCTACACTTGACTACTTTCTTTTTGGGTTTCCGTTAGAGGAGAGTATTACATTCTCGGAATATCTAGCTTTTGTGGACGATACTGTCTTCACCGCTGCATGACTATTGGAGCATATCCCGCTCCGTGCACTGCTATACTCCTTATAAATAAATCCACCAGTAAGATGGTGAATATCTTTGCCCGGATTACCCTCACTTGTAGGTGCTCAGTAAGATGGTTTCCTCTACGCATTCAACTTATAGACACATTCCAGTACATTCTGTCAAGTAAGACTGTGGTGAGTAAATATCTTATCTAGCCTCTCATACAACCTACTCGAAATAATATTCTGTTCAAGTTTATGACCTTGTTGGTGCTTTCCTTCTTAAGTGAGGACAGTGGGAAACTAATCTCCTGTTTTCTGGGTTGGACTAGTACAGGTTTCTTGTAGAGGTGGGTTCTAGTTCGGACCCTGTGGAGAAGATGTCCTGCCGCTCCGGCGCAGCTGTCACATGGTAACTATCGTTTTCTTGTACATAAAGTCACCGATGTCCAGCATTATCCCTGGGTACTCCAGTTAAAGTCAGTACCGTAGGTTACTTGGTTTGATCTCTCTTATTTCCTTCCTGTGAATAAAAAAGGTCATCTCGATCTTTGCAGGGGTCAGTAATTATTCCGTTTCCTCACTCCACTTGAGTTCACCCGCAGACATCTTTCAGGAACCTATATCCCATATTAGTACCAGACCATCATCCGCTTAGGCTAGCATATAAAATTACCGCACCAAGCTTCCCAAGAAGATAATCCAGAAAAACAGATACTGAAGGTAGGGTATGACAGCTGCCTTGCGGGCAGCCTCCACTCATCTCGACATCAGGCCGGATTCCTCCCAGTCACGTTGACTCTTATCGCTCAACTCATTACAACAACAAGTAATAGTGAATGATATAATTTTTGAAAAATCGATATATATATATATATATATATATATATATATATATATATATATATATAATCAGATGTATGTGGATCTCACAGCATAACGTATCTACTGAACAAATAAAATATGTGATTAGACACACGATCAGATTTCACACGAGATTAAGATATTGCATGTACGCAAGAGTACGTAATATTCGCAATTTGCGGTTTGTATACCTATTTTAGCAATACGAAGGCTAAAAATAGACACATATAGATGTATTGGTAAATAAATACTTCTTTTTTTACATATACCCGTATCAGATTTATCTGCTCCTTGTTCGGAATGCAATCTCTTATGAATATTATGTCATTATCTTCAACCAGTAACGTATTTGACGAAAACCATTCTTGATTATAAATATATACATTGAAGCTCAAAAAAGTTATCAGCTCGTTTATTCTGGCAAATTCATGAAGGCACATACATTAGTCCAGAACAATACTGATATTTCGGTTCCTTTGAGAATCCGCAAGGTTTAAGGAACGAAACGTAAATATATTTAATCAATTTCGGGAGGTCTTCGTGTGCCGCAGTTCACAGTTGCTAGAAATGTATTCCAAGCAATTACAAATAATAATTTTGGAAAAAAATTATGCTCTGTTACTCCCCATGCATAAGTGAGGGAAGTAAATTTGATCTCGAAAATTTCAGTTTTATGATGCCTACATCTAGGAAATCCGTGCCACTCATTTCCATCTCTCTGACTGTCAACTATCTGTGGGTTGGTTACGGCGCGATTAAACTCAATAATCGCTATAAGCCAAAACAAATAAAGTACAATTCATTCTTGTATGTTTCTCGTGCTTAAGATCATTTTTAAGCATAGTCGAAAAAGTGTTCTGTCGGGTTCAAATATTTATAGAAAAATGAAAATTTCAGACACACAATCATAAACATAATTTTATCACAAATAATTTGTTTATGTATATTTAAAAACATTTATAATACATTTCTCCATGCTTTCAGATTTAATGAAAACCTAATGCACTCGTCCGGCATGCGGTATATCTGGAAGAATAATTCGCCAAAGCAAACCTTGTGAAACTGCCAGCGCTATTGAAAATGAATCGGATATATATTATTCCTTAACCTGAAAACTTTTGTTATTTCAGTTAAATATGATATATATATATATATATATATATATATATTCGAGAGATGGCAAATTTTCTCTACGTGCGCGAATGCATGGAAAACTAAGAATGGTATAAATTTAGAAGAGAAGTATATGAATGAAAATATATGATAAACGAGTCGATGAACCCACAGGCAGCGCTGGCCTATTATTAGAAAATACTTTATATTCCATTTGAACATTATATAATCGAAATAAATCAACAGTTCCAACAAAGCTATGCTTATATGTGTCTTCTTCTTTTAGTCTCTGTCTAAACATGAAATTCTTAAGGATATACATTTGATTCTTCCGTAAAATATGCATTGGTTAATTTCAATTTCGCCTTGAAGGTCAACATTATTTCACCACTGGCGTAGCGAACAAAAGGTGTTCACATAGTTTATGGGATTTTATGCTGGGATTGTGGATCCCAAATAGAGGGATCTGGTATGTGTGTGGGCTATACACTGCTATATGTTTAATATCTTCAAATAACATAGGCAGCGTTGTGTTCCTGATGTGGCGATACTTCATGCCCTTATTTAGGATTGATCAAGAATGCAAATCTATCATCTGTTTTTTTTACATTTCGTTACAGTTAATACAAAAGTCTTATTCTAAAAATAAAACTACTCTTCTGGAAACAGTCAAAAACTCAGTATCGTTATGATTCCAATGTTTTTTTATTTATAGGTACTCTAATCAAAGCTTTCGAATGGGTACGTTAATTCGTCAGTAGAAAAAAATACCGTATTCCTTCGGATTCACCTCTTAGCTTTCCTAGATTACACATTAGCATTCTTCCTCAGATCTGCTTTTGAGCACGGAAATTTCGCGAAATCGAACATAAGGATCGTGTTCTCCTTAGCAAAAACAAACGATTTCTTAAATGTGCATTCAACCGCGTTTCTATGTGCATATAAAGTGCTGTTGACTATTATTTATCGTATTTACTCATTTTTAAATTTAATCTTAGCCAGCATGAGGACCATTAAAAATTTCGGTTATATGTAAATGCATGTAGACATCACACGTAAATCTGCTGATAATTTTGTACTGTAAAATGACTGGTCGAGTCTACTACATTATCTTCGTATGTTCAAATGTTAAACAATTGTCAAAGTTAAATTGTGGTTACATATTAAACATAATTATATACTGATTGCACAGAAAAGTATAAGTATAAAAAATCAGTTATTAATGACTGAATATTTAGTTCTGTGGACCTCTTGGTTCAAACTTTAGGGCTAATACACATGCCGCTCACTCGCCTACAACGTTCTCAAGCTAAACCAAGATTTTTGATGGAGTACTGATGATGTCAAAATAATTCGCATTACGTTATAGGTAATATCCATAATATACAGAACAAACTTAAGTTATGTGAATGCATGGCCATACGTGCATAGAATTTAGGAGATCCCTGTTTGTAAACAGACAAAATTACATATTTTTATTTTATTTATTTAATATTTTTCACAGATATCTGTAAAACTGCCATACAGTCAGGTCTTTCCTGCTAATTTCAAGAATGTAAATTCAACAACGTAATTCCATGAAGATATATTTCGAAGTATATGTATATGTATTTTGAAAGGGATAGTTAATTCTAAATAAATTCATTAAACACCCCTGACAAGTGGTTGTAGGACAGCATAATTGTGAGTAGAACGTGAAACTCTGTTATTTTTATATCGTCTAGCCAGTATCGTGATAGTTTGGAATGAAATTCCCCCCTCATCCAGAGAATATGGCTATTTATATGGCCAGACACCTGTTACAGTTTTTTGAGGGCATGCAAATCGCCTTTCGAAGAATTCTGCGGTTCTCAGAAACACCGCCTTCATGTATATACATTTATGGTCTTAATTAATTAGCAAACACTCAGAGGCAGATCAAGAGGATTATTTTCAGTGTCGTATCAGCAATATGTCGCTTTTATTTTTAGGAGGGATATGCGGAGTTATCATCGTTTTACACGATGAACATATATTTAGGTTAATTTAGCAATCTATAGGGCCTCCAATTGATAATAAATTATTTTAAATATAAGAATACTCATCATTTTCAGCAGCAATTCAGCTAGTTTCTACTTACTAATTTGATTTTAAATGCTGAGAGCTAGCCAAAATTATTAAACCGACCGGATGATTTTTAGTATACTCAATTCTGAGTACTGGAATTAACTCAGTTTTTAGCTTTTTCACAAACATTTGACTACGCTACTGATCATACTCATTTTGCTGGTATCGGCATCGTTTTCGGATTGGGCGGTTCAAAAAGTAGTTTTTATTCTGCTTGATTTCTTGTCGATCTGGCTTACCTAAAAATATTCATCAGCCTGACAAGCCAAATAAATCTCAAATAGAGCTCAACAAATTGTGATTAATAGAAAATGAATTGATCTGATAAAAATATTTGATTAACCTAACGCCACGTTATTAACGAGAAAATAATGTCATTCTATGACACTAAGCCACAGAAAAAACGGAATAATCAATAGCAATATCTGTATTGTATTGCCCAATCAAATAGTGTCACACACTGTATGAATTGCACAAGTGGCATCGTGAATATTACTTCAAAATATCTATTTCACTTTAGCCCTTTAAATAACTGGAATGAATCCGAATAAGTAATTATTTTTAATGAATCTGAAACTTTGTTGAAATCGGCTTATTTGACATACGCGGTAATTGATTCAGTCCCATTTTGTCACACAATATTATTTTTTTCGTAGGTAAGCTTTCACGATGGCTGAAAGCTTGTGGCACTCAAAAAACCTTATGATTGAGATGATAAACGTCTACTCATATTGATCTTATTATGCGTTGAATTGTAACTGTAAGGAAATTATCTACCTTGCAGCTCTTTCTGAATGAATTTAGAAGCGGTTCTTTTGAAATGGTTGAAATTTGACCTGGTGAGGATGAGTCTTTTGTTGTTTTCTAATGTCCGTTATATTGATAGCTCTTGGTCGAACACTTATCCTGGTTGAATCTATAGAACAGACAATTTCGCAAATTTTATTTGACGTCCCAGTTGTTGGAATTCCTTAGTAATGTCATTCAGATCGACCAGATGTAGCTTGCAACTGTATTGAATCCAGAAACTTAAGGTAGTGGTCTGGAGTGCATTCTCGTAACATGCGAGCAGTATCCGAATGATGAAATCTAATCCGTGTAGAATAATAGAATCTGTTTCGCTGGATATGATTTTTGGTCGCGGAAAAGAGGTGTCCGGATTTCGGATGACGTCCTAGCGATTTCGAACACATGGCCACCGGACATGTCATTGTCGATATTAACACCCAGAAGCTTAATAGAAGATAACTCGGTGATTGGGCGGTGTTCCTCAAAGTCGACGGCTGGCATACCAGCCTTATTATGGTAGTTTCCTATGCCTCCTGTACGTTGATATGAATTTCATTCGAAGATCCCAATACAAACATGTTCCCATGTCTTCGCTAATACGTATGACATGTCGCTGCCACCTTGCATGATATAAAGCTACTGTAATTTGCGAATCCTTACATTGAATTAGCGTCTTTCCCTTACGGATGTCGTAGGATCAGCGCAAACCTTATATACAATGTATCACACCCTTGCTCCATATTGTATATATACAAGGTATTTGCTATCGCCGAGTTGCACTGATCTTTAGCCTAGGATAAGACTGCAACAGGGATGCCTGCAACAGGCCATGGATATAGTAGAGAGTATGCGCTTAAACTTATATTCCATCTCCACATTATACCGTCTATGTGACTAGGACTACATTCCATTGATGTCTTATCTGTATATGGTATGATCAATCCTTGCAGTTGACATGTAAGCAAGTTCACATCACGGATACAAAAAAAATTACCGATAAATATAAATAAATATAAATCATATATATTTTTAATATTGACGAATATAAATAATAACTGTTGTAATCAACTCGAGTAAAATACAGAAACTCCATTAGTTTCAATGAATCATTATCAAATGCCACCAAAGAGCCGATGTTAGGCTGCAACCAATTGTATATCAGTTGCACATTAGATTTGATGTCATTTATACGCTATGGGAATTTATTGGCAATAATAGTCAATTCATATCTGATGGTGGTCTTATGATAGATCTGTCTTCTTGCTTTTACAGATAGTAAAACTTTTGACTGCATAATTTGAATCAAACAGGTAGTTTAGTGGTTTGAGTGCAATGATATTACTTACAGAAGCTGAACACTGAACAGTCTGTGGAAAAATCTAGCTTTGTTGTGATGCATTGATTGTAAATCGATGCATCATATGTGTTTATGGGTGGTTTTTATCCTGCTATGCAAAATATTTACTCGAACTTTGCCAGAATGTGCAGTGGACAATACAGTATTTCTAAATAACGTCAGTATGAATAAATATTTACTAACGTATTTTATGTTCATTGGTACAATATTTTACTTACGCTGGCGCTGATGGCTCCTATGATACAAAAAATTCGATATTATTTTACTATCAGTCTACTATCATGTATATTAAATAGTTGATCCTTTGTTATTTTTTTCTTTCCCAGATCATTGTTGTAATATCCTAATTATACTTTTAAGTATGTGACAACTTCATTCTTCTATTCATCCTGCACATATTTTCTCTGAATCATTAAACTGAATTTGTCAAAATTCACCACTGACAGCACAAGTTATAAAATTAGCTTTGTAAAACATATTTGCGATTGGTCACATGTTTCTAGCTTAGGTGTATTGTAATCGAAAAGTGTTGGCAAGAAAATCTGATTTCATTTGATTTGATTTTTGATCAAAGTAGCGGCTTTTGAACAACTTGAAGCCCTTTTTTAGACTTAATGTTATGAATAGGTGCGTGCGGAAGGGTTTTCATAGTTGATAGCGATCTATCATTAAACATTCGTTATGGGTTTAGTAGTCTCCAAACAGTTTGGATACTACTGAAACCATAGGTATGTAAAATGATATCAAAATAAAAGTGTTTGATGCAGACTATCACTTCCCAAATTACATCAAAATCAGTAAAGCTATCACCGTAGTTACGCAGTGACAAAAACGGAAACTGATATGACCGATATAAATACGGTTACTTTAACATATAAATGAAAATGTTTTTGAACATGTATAAAGGGACTACTAAGTCCTAAATATTATTAAAAAATAAAGGGGGGAGACATAAAAAATACTGTGTATTCAGTTAACTGCGACCTAAGATGGTCACCAATGACAAGCAAATTAATAATGCTTGTGGCATGAAGGCACAACTACCGAATAGATGCCTCTTGCTCTTATTGTAGACCAAAGCCTTGAGCAAGTTTTGATACAATCGGGGCCTATGGAGCAGTTTGAAAAACATTCGTTTGTGAACTCTAGGATTCGTAGAGGGTCAAACATTTAGGACGGAAGAAGCTTGGTTGGAAAAATAAAGACCTTGAAAGTTTTTATCGTCTATGAATGATTTAACATGACAATGATTTTTAGGACTCTTATTTATTTTTCTTCTTAACAGAATACTACCATAATGGAATCTAATTCTACATAGAATTTTATTATGGTATATTATACACATTTTTGTTTTGACCATTGAATAATTTAATTATGCATGTTAAAAACCTGGAGTATATTCCAAATCCTACCATGTAACCATGTTTTTTTAATGGGAGAAAAAACGAATACCTTTTGTTCACATCATTTTTTTATCCGATTGCAACTTAAGACATCGCTATTATCATTTCTTTTGAACATTATTCACTGGATGCATTTTCTCAGTGGGCAAGAAATTGAATAGAATTGAATATATTTTTGTTCTTTTGTTTGTTGTTCTCAGATAAGTCTAGTTAAAAACGTTGTCAATGTCGGAAATAAAAGTCATCTAAACGTTTTAAAAAAACTCCGCGCTATACGGCTGTGTCAAGTTAAATGGACCACATATATAAAACCACTGAGACGTAAAACTGAATATATATTTTTGCAGCACTCCTCCGACCCTTCAGTTGAAATACGAAAATGAATTTTGAATTTCAAACTTTACTTGATATTTAATAACACATTTCTGTTAAGCTGTGTTAGATTAATATAAGCCCTATTAAACAGCACTATATATTTTAGCTAATTCAATCAAGATGACGACAATCGCCTCTAAGAAAAATATGTTATTTTAATTAGTTTTGGTTTCAGTGTGGTTAAACTGACAGAATTAATGATAGTTCAGCGATAGAGGTGTTAATTGGCCTAGTAAGAGATAAGAGAACACTCGTGCTGGTTAAAGTTTCGATTAGATAAGGTTTAGATATTTCCGAGTCGATTTATTTTGTTAGAAAAATAACTACATGCAAAAACAGCGATTCAACACGAGCAATTGTTGTAGAAAATATATCAAACTCGCACACATCGCCAAGGACCATAGGCGGTCGCGAAACTCTGCATGCTGACATTTCCATGCGAGTCTACAAGGGATGCAACAGACCTTCAGTGCCTTAGAATAAATTGAGACTGGCATGAATTTATATATCAATCATTAGACAAAATTCTTCCTCAAACCATTCCAGCCTAGATAAGTTAGCTGTTTGCTAGATAAAAGTAGATAACAAAATTTATATTCCATAAGAATAACATTTGAGACCTCACTTCTTTTTATTTCTTGAGTAGGTACTTGAACATACTTGTGTGCCTACCTTACACCTTTTTTCGGTTAGATTATACTTACTAAAAATGCAAAAAGTAGTTTTACTGGTTGGCAGGTAGGCTATACTTCCCACGCAATGACGTTAGTACGTGATATAGGGAATAAAACTAAGATGGATCGTGAAACTGTCGACTTCTTGGCATTCAATTAAAAAAATACTCTGACTAATTATTTATGATGTCAGAAGTTTCCAAAATTTGTGGGCTTTCAAAAATGTTCATCATTTCCAAAATTTATTCAAATAGACCAACAGCTCTAAGATCGGATCGAGATATTTAATAAGTCGAAACGTGAAATTTGAGGTGCATCTAATTGAGGCCATTTTTAAATGCTAAATGTCACTTTTCCAATTACCTATTATCCTTATTCAGTTGTTAAAACATAGAGTCTTTGCTCCAGTAGTAAATTATCATGGTAATTTCATGGGTATAAGTTCTTTCCATACATCTAGAAATGTATTTAGTTTGAAATATTTGACAACTGAGTGTATTGAAAGAAGCAACTTACATAGTAAAAAAAGCACCAACCACTTTTCAGTAAGTTGTCAAATGTATTTTTGAAAGGTTACGTCCTGATACAATCCATATCTTATTTCAATTTGAATTGTTTGTTGCAATTTACTGCGGTTAATGCCACCTCTGTATGTAGCCGGCGAAAATATCTGTATAGATCGTAAGTAGCATTTCTCTATCAATGATACTTGATGGAACATCAGTATATACCTATAAATCCTGTATCTGAGAGCCTGTTTCAATATAGTAGATATTTCGGATGGAACATGCTCTAGTTTTGCGGATGTGCTCCTGAGTTTCACCCTTGTTTGCTATGATCAACAACAGTAATTGTTGTTTATAAGACAATTCGATAGAAAAATATTCTACACACATGTCACCGCGTCAAAAAGGTGTTCTTGTTCTTATTTTTTACATATTATTTATCTACATATGTAATGTCCAAACCTGACAAGTAGAATTGGAAGCTGCTTTTTCTGTCCGATGTATCTGTTTTACGAGGCCTATGTCTTATCATAAGGTAAAGGCGTGTTTTACTGAATTTTAATGTACACCGATTAACGTTGACAGCATCCTTCAAATCAATTATTCCAAAGCAATGACAACAAGGTCCTCATCAAATTTCTTTCAGAAGGTCCGATGTGTTGGAGGTATAGGGATATATTAAAATGTGTCCTCAATCATTATTTTATACTAAAACTAACAGCTGGAAAATCTTATATTGAAAATGACGTTGTTAACGTGATGTTTGAGCACAGACACTTGTTGAACAGAGGACGTTTTTTCAAAACGCTTTTTGCTGAGAACTTTATGGAGAAAATTATATCCTGATGTTCAGTCGGAAAGTCTAGTAATTTTAATTGAGTTTATGTCTAATGCTAAATAATGGTAAGCTCTCAAACGTACTTACAAGGTTGTGCAAACGTGATGATCTTTTGCGTCTTGAGATGGTACTCATCTTCTTCTTCACTAACAGAGAAGCCAGCTTTGAACTGCGGTTGATCCGCCTGCATCTCCTCATACTCCTGATCTATCCGTCTACGGAGGTGCTCTGGGATTTCCGGCAAAACTTTTCCGGTGATGTTGGGCGCCTGTTGCAGCCTCATTTTTCTGAGAATCTCGTTCTTAATTACCTCGATGTTTCTCAACTTGATCTCCTCTCGCATTCTGCAACTCCCGCACCCCCCAGAGGGGAACTCCCCGGCCGACAATCCCTCCAGGTACCGCCGTTTCGCGACACTTTGAGTCCTGTTCGAAGGATGTTTGTCACCAAGACTACAGCGCGCTAGGACCAAGACCACCAACAACGTAGTGTCCGCGCGCATTATTTCGAATTTTGTGTTTTGGATGGCCTATATCACATACGTTTCGTCACTGATGCACATTTTCGCGACCGATTGTCGCCCGAAGCGAGAGATGGAAAGAGATAAGGTGGTGGTCAACGCATCGCGATCTGTCCGTGTGTATAGCACTCTAATACGGAATCCGAGTGTGAGTGTGTGATATGAGATTGGTGTGAGAAAGGATAGTATGTTGTGTGTGTGCCATGCACTGGAGTATGTAGCGTATAAGACGGCCCTATATATGTGAATGTCGCGTGGTAGAATATGCGGCTGGATAGGTGAGCGCGCGCCGATCAACTCGTGATCACCGCACCGCGGAATACACCGAATGGGCTTTTTTACATCAGTTACGCATGAATAAGTGGATAGATGCCACTTTGTGGTTATCTTTGTAGCTGTTATGGAGTCCACGATGTGCGGCGGGGATATATTGGTGCATAAATCTCGAATCATGAAAATCCATCGGAACTTCTTCATACATCATTTATGTTTCGATTGTTTGATTCATTCAAAAAGCAACAGACGGATAGACCGACAGACCGGCAGACGGACAGGCCGATAGACATTTGCATTGTTGATAGATCTAGAGCAAAAAACATAATGCATACTTCTCAAAGCATAGCATCATGTTTGTGATGTGGCGATGCCCTATGTTTTTAATTTCTCAGGATGCAAATGCATCATCTGTTTTCTAGCCTTCCATAATAATCCATACTAAGGTCTTATTTGAAAACAAAACTGTTCTTCCGAAACATCCCAAGTATTAATGTTGATATGAAATCTGAAATTTCAATGTTGTGTACGCTGATAAAGGTTACCGAGGCAGCTGAAACGTTAGGAAACATATTTTAGTCAATCATATGTGGTTTTAATTAGCATCCAGTGGAAATATAAAAAAAATATAAAATTAGTCAAAGTTACCTTTTAATTATCAAACTTAACATAATAATAATAATAATAATAATAATAATAATAATAATAATAATAATAATAATAATAATAATAATAATAATAATAATAATAATAATAATAATAATAATAATAATAATAATAATAATAATAATAATAATAATAATAATAATAATAATAATAATAATAATAATAATAATAATAATAATAATAATAATAATAATAATAATAATAATAATAATAATAATAATAATAAAACTTTATTATAACTATTATGCAATTAGTTATAAATGGCGAAGTCTAGCTTCTAGCTACTCATACTTAACATATTATGATAATTTCCTGTCCTAGTTTTGATGTTATCATATGTCTTTCAGAAGATTTATTGGTCTCTCTATAGTTTCCATGGCACGTGTATCAATATGGCATATAAGT